>JAREIS010000049.1:3045000-3638650 GCA_030060385.1 Muscicapa striata striata
TGTTTTGCTAATGTTCTCCACAGAGCTTTTATCCCAGCTGTCTGTGGCCTTTGGCCCCTCTCGGGTTTTTTGCACCAAAAATCCTCTGGAAATATATGAGAATTGTGAGTTCTGCACTCCATCAGTGTGAACAGACACTTTGCTGAGGGTACCACGGTCTGGGGGTTGTCTCTGTGTGGAACCCTTGGATCTGGTAGACTCTGGTAGGAAGTATTTAGTGCAGAGAAAGCTATGAGAAAAGTTAGAAGTCAACCAGGTCAACTATGGCCAGTCAGCTATGCTTAATACAGAGCAGAAAATACTTGTGTCAAGGGGAAGCTGTGCATGACCACCAGGCTGGGATAACCTCCCAGGGACTGCATCACAAGCCAGCAGCAGACACGGTATCCAAGCAAAACCAGGCAGAGCATCACTTATGTAGAAATACAGTTTCTTCTTTCAACAAAGTGTGATCAAGGAAAGATTGGAACAAGGCTCATTAGCAATGTCCTCTCTTTCCTTCCCAGAATTACAACAACAGCTGCTTGTATGATGGACCTGAGGAGGTACCCGCTGGATGAGCAGAACTGCACGCTGGAGATTGAAAGCTGTAAGTACTTCTGCAAATCCTACTTCTTGTGTGCTCAGCCATTTTAGAGTTTTTATTTCTGTCGGGTTCTGTTTTTTCCAGGCTTTGTTCAGGTTTGTTGTTTTTAACATGCTGCTAACCCAGTTGTCTTTCTGTCTAATGATCCTCATAAACCTATGCAAAAAAAAAATAGCTTTCCAAATGGATTAGTAATTTGTGGCACAACGATTAGCAAAAGTTTTTCTGTGTTTTGATGGACAATTTACAGCTTTAAAAGTCTCATTCAAGTGTCTTGCTGGAGTTCATGTGAGGAACACAAGGATTATTATCAGTTCTTTATCCTCCTTTACTGCTGAACTGTGTGGCAGCTTGTTTCCATTTATAAGTGAAGGCAAGAGATTAGTATTGTTCTTGAATAGGTGCTTTGCGGATTTTTTCCTAACCACTCTGCTGTGCTTAAACTTTCAACTATGTAAACAGTTGTTTATATATACTGATTTAATGGCTGGTGTCTGTTGAACTTTTTACGTAGATAAACCTTGTGAAGTAAAACCTCTCTTCTCTGTAAAAGATTCAAGATCACTCCTATAATGATGAAATCAGAACTTTCAAGATAAATGTCACATTTTATTATACAGTACACAAGTATGTGTATTTTTAAAAGAAGTTCTGTATTATGAAATATGTGGTATTTCTGTGTTGAATTTGTACAACTGTCTGGTAAGAACTTGATACAGCTGAACTTCTGTTTGAGAAAGCATTTAAGAATATGCTTTACATTTGTGTTCAAATTTAATTCATTTGACTGGAATTTACAGATATGCTAAAATTCTTGTGACACTGTTGCCTGAAATAATTTCTATGCATAAGTAAGCAGAATGTGACTGTCATTAAAATTCTGTGTGCTGATATTCACAAGCAGCAAATGTGGTGATGGGCTTTGCACTGAGTGGATAAAATCTAGTTTGTTTGGTGGGTGTTTTTTTTTTTTTTTTTGTTTGTTTGTTTTTTTGTAGTTCAATGTAGCATTTCCATTGATAGCATTTGATTCAGAATCTCATACCTGTAGCCAGCTATTATACAGCCAGTATATAGGTAGTATATATAGGCTGATTATAATGCGTGAAAAAACTATTGGCATAATTCAGATTTACAGATATTTTTATTGAGACAATTTTTGCTATGACAGTGGCTTTTAATTGTTCTTGTAGCAAGGACCTGATATTTTTCTATTTTCCAATTGTGTGTGTAAGGCAGGAAGCTGGAGAGTCAGAGGAAATCCTTTCTTTCTGTTTACAGCATTGTTTAAATGGCCAACAAGGTCTTGCTATCTCTCAGCATTGCTGAGATGACTAAATCTTATTGGGATTCACAAACTAGATATCCCTCCTCTCATCTTTCCACAGCATACCTGGGAAATATTTGCAGGAAATGCCTGTCATCTTAGTCCTTAGGCAAAGCAGAAAATTAAGGTGTGTGTCTGCTTTTCAATGAGACCACTTGTTCTCATTCAGACTTACAATATGGGACTTCTAAATTAAAATTTCCCTTTTATCTGATTTAGAGTAGAGGTTTGATGCAGATCACTTATCTTTCAAGAAACAATCCTAAAAACCGAGGTATTGAGCGGTCAAGTTGTTGTTCCACTTGGTATGAAAATTTAATGCTCATTATGTCATAGAAAGGGTAGAAGTTGAATTTAGCATAGAAGTTGGGATGCCTGGAGCAGAGGTCGTTTGTAGATTTGTGAGCTCTGTTGCAGCATCACAAAGGTAAAATGGATTTAAATCAGGATACTATGTGTAGCCAGCCTATTTCATTGCAATAATAAAGTCCATTAAAGAATGGAGATAAAGTAACACTTCATCTGTGTTTTGAAGCACTGTCACACTGCTTTAGAAAATGTTTGGTCTTCATAAACATCCTGATGAGAACCTGCTCTTCATGAGTCACGTAAAGCAAAAATGCTGGTAGGTAGATGGCAGGGTGAATAAGATTGAAAGTGACTTTCCAGGTCATTCAATGCAGGTGCTGAAGTCATATTCACATCTCAAAAGTGGTTAAGCTGCATGCTTGAAGAAGGTTGGTTTCTTGCCCTACTGATCCTGTTGGATGCCTGTTTCACCACTGCTTTCTTGTAGTAGATATTCTATAAATTCTACTCCAAGTGTTTTCATGCCTATGAAGGCATGAAATTAGTACTCACTGCTTGGGCCTACAATTTTTTTTTTTTTTAATGCAGTGTGTTCTCTGGCCCTCCTGGGACCTTCATAACACATTTAATGAAAACACCTGTAGTTTCTCATAGACTTATTTTCATTAAACTGAATATTCCAGTCTTTTTTAGCTTTCTCATGCAGGAGTATGTTAAGAGAAATGCAGAACTGGCATTAGCTCTTCATTAGGAATAACTAGTGAGTTCAACAGTGTCCCAGATGAAATCTGTATTATACTATGGCATTAATCCTGCCTTTCTTCACAACTGCATATCACAGGTGAGAGTCTTTTCTGGTACAGTACAGCAAGGTCTTTCCCTTCCTTATTCATTTTCCAGCAGTGGGTTCTTTCTAGCTTTTTGAAGATTTTTTTTTTGTATAGTGCTAAGAGCACATGACTTTGTATTTCGTAACACTGTTTACATAAATCAGTGCTCTTAATATTGCTACAGTCCTCAAGGTTACACTCCTCAGTTCTTTTTATATTTGTTCTGATCATCCTTGGTCCTAACAATGCTGGTTTTGCTTCATTAGAAATTTCATCAATACACAAATACTAAAGAATATTAATGTCGAGAAGGAAGAGCTTTCCTTACAGTCATTGTCTGTATTGAGCACCACTTTTCAGTGCAGTACAATTACCTATATTCTTTACATATCTTTACTAATTGTCTTATTCTTATACCAAATACTTCTATGAAACCCAGTTGAGATATAAATTGTTTAAAAAACGAGTTTTTGTCAAGTCAGGTCATTTGAGTTGTGCCTAGAGATTTTTATCCCGTTTCAATACATGTTAATGTCTCTAAAGTCTCTAAAGTCCTTCCATTCTTTCGCTTCCTTTCTTCCTTTCCTCCCCTCATCCTCTTACTGATGCCAGAGTTGAATGCCTTCTTAACTGCCTGGGTTACTTTTTTTTCCTCATGTCACAGTGTTTACTGAAATTTGTGGCCAACATCAAGTTTTTGTTAACCTAGATTTGCAAAAATACAGATTAATTTGCAAATTAGAAATTCTTGTGCAGAAGAGTTGTATATAAAATATAAAACATGATATAGAGGGGGTGATACCATCTATTAAGATACAAGAGACAGCATTTTCACTCAGTTTTCAGTCTAGGGCAGTCTTAGTGAGATGCTGAAAGTGTAAGAGAGGACTATTCCCCATTAGTTTAAGAAGTATCAATTTTCAGAAATTAAATCCTGTTTTTTTTCCATGTATAGCTAGTCGCACTCTGAGGTCCTTTAAAAACAGAAGTTTGCTGAATATTCAGTTTTGCTAAGATGCTTCTAAACCTGTGGGCTATCATGTCCAAGGGGGTCTACTTGGAGGTATTCTACTTCTCCCTTTCTTTTGTTATTCTCAAGCATACTAAACAGCAGGGCTATAGTACCAGAGGGAAACCAATTTTCCTACATATTAATTTTTTAATAATTCATTATAATTCATTTTTTCCCCAACTTGCAGGCAACAGAGAGTTTTTGTCTTTTTTTTAGTTGAGTATTTACTTGTCTCAGTAAATACCTGTCTGTTCTGCACCCTACCTCTGCAGTTTGTATTGCTGAGTTTCTGATGATTCTTGAGAATGATTTTTATTTCTCTGCTGTTTCCTGCCTCTCTGGAATTGTAACTGCTGAAAGGAGTGTCTCAGCTAATCATCCATAAGACTGGTGAGAGCTCAAAGGCAATAAGAAGTACAAGGCAATTTGATGAATATTTCATATTCCTATGAACTAATAAAATATCATATTGCCTATCCTCAGCCTAACAGAAGGCATTGTGATTATTTTGAATTTTTTTAAATGCAATTATTCAAGATTCATCTGGTACATCTGGACCTTTGTTCACTTCAATTATGTGGTGCCACATAAAGACAAAAATTTACTACAATTCCTTCTTATCCTGCTTCATAATGTGTTAGGCCTGGCTATATTTATGTTATACACAGGTAAAATTCAGTATCTGCCTTGTGACAGTGGATTTTTGTTTTGGGGTTCATTTTTCCATTTCTTTGTTGCTGTGGAACAAACAAGAATGCACTGTACTTCTCCTCAGAAGCATATCCTCAGAAACACTTTCCATAGTGTATGAACGATGTGGAATTAAAGAAGCATATCAAAGCCCTCCTGTCAGGCCTTAGCAGACAGGGAGTTCCCCACACTGCTGTACTGACCAGGGAAAAGCACTCACAGACAGGCAGGGGAGAATGCTTTGCTAATGAATGAGAAATAATTGTTTTCAGGACATTTCATTTATGTAGAAGCCTGGGGTGTTTGGAGCAGAAATCATTAGAATTTTTTTTTCTGCTTCATGACAAAACTACCAGAGAAGCACACTAGGTTAAAAATGTCTGTTCAGCATGAGAATCTGGACAAAGCCAGAAACAGAGTCAGAAGAGTAGCATTCCTCCCTGTGGCAGTGGAGCCCAGTACCAAACACTTCCTAATCAGATCATCTGTGAAAGCTCATCAACAAGAGAAAGAGAAGTCATCTTTATGTGCTCAAGGTGACTTTATAAGCACTTTTAAGTTGCTGAAAAGAAATCAAAGCAGCCTTTTGCTGAAGCTTTGAGTGCTTTGCAGATGGCTGCTCTGGCTATCGATCAAAGCTGTAATCAGGTCACACGGGACAAATGGTAGAGCTCCAGGAGCTGACCAGGCAAGGCTTTTCTGGGTTAGAGGCGAGTGTGTTTGATGCCAGGCAAGAACCCGATCCCCAGCAGTGGGATGTTCAGCCCAGGAGGATACCATGGCAACACGTGACTTTCACCAATTGCACAGTAAGTGGAAAGCTAAACAAATGACTCTTGGGCCCCTGACAGCTAGCATTTTAAAAGCTGTTAATTTTTTTTCTTCCTTTTATCAAACTTGATGTATAGTCCATCTGCTTCAGATGAGTCTGTTTTACATCATGGCCCTTGCAGAGAGGATATTCCTCGATCAGCAGGAGGTAGTCTTATCAAAGTGCACCTTTTCATCTTGTCCATCGTCTCTATATTCAGATTTCCTAATTTGGATTCTGTGCCAATTCAACTTGTACAGTGCTGTGTGTGGGAGAGAGACATGGGTTGCTTAGCAAGCAGTGATGAATTCCACCTATGTCCGTTCTAGTGTGGCTTCCTTTGGACAGTTACTTTGTTCTTTAGTTGTCCTTAGTAATTTCATCTCAAGTATGTTGAGAAGAGAAAAGGTGTAATTTCAGTGGCATAATGCACACTGAAAATGAAGAGGAAATCCTTGACTCCTCTTCAGTGTGGAGACAGGATGATTCAGGAAGAGCTAAAATAATGTTAAAATAGATGACTCCTCCTTGTAGTCTGAAGAGGGGAAGGAAATTTAGACTCACCATCAGTGCATATGATAAGGGTGGGCTGTGTACAAGGGAGCCAATGTTTGTAAGGTTTTATAACACACACCCCCACACTCACCTGGGGGTTGGGCTTTCAGACTAGAGCTCAAATAATACCTGAGATATATTACCCTACAGGTAGGCACGAGGGAAGCATTTTCCTTTTTTCACTACATCTCAGTACATCTTTGCAGCATTCTCTGCATCCTGAGAGTTCTCATAGCACAAACAAGGTGATGTAATGTTTGCAAACGAAGGAAGAATTGTACAGGAGTTCTGAAACAAACTAGTAATGCTTTCAAGCTACCAGGAGTTAAATCTCAAAAGGAATGCAGTATACAAATATCTAGACTGTGCCTATTAGCCCCAGACCATACCAGCAACATAGATTTCTACAGAAAAAGTAATATTTTTAAGTGCCTTTTTAAAAAATTAATCTACAGTTGAATACGGAGAACATCTATAATCAAAGACAACCAAAATGTGAATTCTTTTAAAACTTTTCATACATTTTGTCTTCAGTTTGAACAAGAGTAAATTTTTTCTTATTACAAATAATCCTGCATTTTATCAGGAGATTATTTGAAACAAAACAGGCCCTTTTCAGAAAGTCCATATTCAGAAAGTATCAAATATATTCACTAAGGTTTGGGAAAAGATTGCATGTCCTGGACGGCATCTCTTGCACAGTAAGATATTTTCTAAAAGAAAAGAATATATTTCTAACAAAAGCTCTGATAATCTTATATCCAATAAATTGTGGAAGTATGGAAAGCTCATGGGTTAGCACTTTGCAGTCCTGTTTTGAGAAGGTATGACTTTTACACAGTAAATATTCACCCTGTTTTTTGTTTGTTTTATTTTTTAGAATCTCAGTCATATAATGGTATACTTTAGGCAATCTTTTTTTCCTGTAGGTATGGTATCCTTTTCAGATGCCTTGTAACTGCTGACTTCTTCAAGAAAAAATAAGTATTTATTAATTGCTATTGGAAAATGCATGTGATATTGTTACATACCTTAGCAGGATGTAGTGCATGATCAGACATTATGCTTTGTTTTCACAATTTTCCTTGGGGGCCACATGTGGTTAGGTCCTTTTTTAGACCATTGAAAGGGATGGAGGTGGTACTGAAAGCTAATAATGGCTTATTCTTCATGGTATCAGGTTACTTAAGCAGTCTGCTGTCTTTTTCAAAATGAAATAGCTTCTTCAACATAATACAGCTTTTATGAAATAGTAATATTTATCAGGTGCTGGAATCCTTGGATGTCAGGTCTCTTGGTTTGGAAGACAAAGTGAAATATGTTTTTACAGTCATTTTATTTCTTAAATAGGGGGTTTTACCCTATATATAACAATTATCTTTTGTTCATCAATTGCATTAAAGAATGAATTCAATTTTTTTTAGATTAGTTTTTGAAACATCTAGGGCAGGAGGGTACCTGTTTGAGTCTGGTGTCAGTCTGATCTGTATTTGCCCTTGGTCACTGATGGCAGCAACTCAAACAGTTAATGGCAGTGCTCTTGCTAATGCTGTTCAGCTCATGCTGAATTACTTAAGTGGGGATGGATGAAAATTAATATTTGAGTCACTGCAAAACTGTGGACTCAGATAAAATTTGACTAGGTGTTTTGACCTGTTTACAAAACAGCAGCAAACAAAATGGAATCAAGTCTTACCCTACCCTGCAAAGCGTCCCTTGTTTCCCCATGGACAGTATTTGGACTGGAGTGAGATGTGGCAATGCTCATTAGGTTCCTTCTCTGAAAATAATTCAATTTGCTGCTTGAGGAGCAAGCCAAATGACCAGATTGGTGAGTGTGCTCTGTATTTGGGTCACTGATACTTGTCCATTTGTCCTACGTTTCTAAAATAGGAATTGGAGATTCATCTCTCAAATAGGAGCTTAACCCTCCTCAATGGCTCTTGTTAAAGAAGAGAAATATTCTCCAGTAGGGTTGTAATTTTTATTTGGGTGATTTAGTTTTGGTTTTTTGCAAAGTCCAAGTTTTCTTTACTTTTTTCCTACTGATGCTCTCAGTATGCAAAATATTACATCATTGGTCACTGAACAGGAAAGCAATTTCATTGGTTTTGTTACAACAAGTAGAAGCCAGGGTGAATAACAACATAATCTTTAGTTTTGATTATGACATTAGATTTGAGTTGAGGAAGGGTTGACCTTTCTGTACACAAGCCTAGGAAATATTATTTTACTTTGGTGGAACAACAGAGAAGAAATTGAAGTAGAAGCAGCATTGGAAAAGTTAAAATCTTTTCATCCCTTGACCATACCTTGCTAATGATGAGAGCTTTGTGAAAAAAGTGAATTTTTGTTTTAATTTTCTGATGTTATTTGGTACTGCTAGTCAGGCTGATCAATTCCACCCGTACTTTGCAAAATCAAGCTTCTTTCTCTTACTAGATGCATTCCCATTTTCCTATGTCTTAGGTTTATATATTGAAGTCAAAGTTACTATTGCTTATGACAGTAGTCATTCATTTTAAAAGAAGTCAGCATTATATTATCCAACTTTTGGCAGTGCTAGGAGAGCTATCCTCTGGTTAATTCTTCTACCTTCTATCCGTCTGACACCACTATAGTTGATGTGGGAAAGTGCTGCTGCAAATTTACTAAGATGTTGCATTGGTGTGCAGGTCTACACAGGGAAACCATTCTAGTTTTAGAAATGTTTGATACCCATGCCACTTGAATATCCAATGTGTTTTTGACACACTGTCCAAAATTATTTGAATAGAAATTCAAGATATCTTTTATGTATGAAATATTCTGACTCTTAGATAAACTTTCTCTTGATATACATTTCTTCTGAGCAAAAATGAAACATGAATAATAATGTTGTTACTCTAACTAGCCTGAAACATGTTTTGTGAATGAACATTTATAAAGGAGAGAATGTCTAAGTGGTTGAGAGAAATAAAGATTATAGTCTTTATCATTTATGTTGCAGTTATAAAAGAGTTGGGGTTTATTTTTGCCCTTTTTCTTATGCAATTATTAAGGTGTGTTTTTTTAATGTTGCTTTTACATGAGGAAAGAGAAGTCACTAAGTAGATTATTATGTACTTATATTTCAAGGTATACTTCAGGAATAATTCAGGATGAAAGGGACCTCAGGAGGTCCTTACTCTAGCCTATTAAAAAAATGGTCAGCTCTGTGGTCAGACCAAGTTACTCAGGGATTTGTCCAGTCTGCTCTAGAAAACTTCTAAAGATGAGATTAAAAAAAGTCCCCAGACAACCTGTTCCAGTGCCTGACCATAACAGTGAAGAAGTTTGATTGAAGGTTTCTGTCTGATTTATCCTGACCTAGGATCCTACCTCTGTCTTACAGAATCAGGAATAAATATTTACCATTACTCATCTGAAATAGAACATGAGTGCTGCATGACCTCCATTGTGAAAAAGTTATAAGTCATGTAACAGAAGACAATATCATGAGAATGCTCTGAATAAATTAGTATATTGTACAAGTAGCCTTATAATTTAACAAAGTTAACGATAAAGTTTTTCTTCTATGTATGATCTGGTGTGGTAGAATCTGTTCCATATCTCTTTGTTCAGTTACACAGGTGCTATTCTCATTATATAGATTAAAGTGTCTCTGTCACTGCTTGTTATGGTTTAAAAACTCTCAAAATAAGGGTTATTTTCCCCTTGATAATGATCTCAGAGTTTTCATTATGATGTTTGGCTCAGTAACATCTTCATTGTTATATGCATTTAAAAGGCAATTCTCTACATTCTATGGCTGTACACCATACTAGTTGTCTTTATTGGGTATGGAGCAAGATATAATTGGTCAGTTTTGCAGGAATGTATTGGAAATGCAGAGATTTGGATCTTGTGGTATGTCATGCTTCTATTCATCAGCTGCAGAGCAAACCACTCTGTGCATTTCCTCTCACACAAGCCTGTCTCATCTGGTAATTGATGTGCCACTGCAGCCAGAATTCAAGATGTTACCTGAGCCCAGCCAATAATCTCACTTAAAACCAGGGTAATATAACAGAAAAAGACAATGTGGGAGTCAGTATTTGGCTCTATGTGGAAGAACACACCTTTCCACTCTGACATGATGTGAGCTGGTACTGTGCAACATTGGAAATTAACAGTAGGAGTCTGCATTGCATGGATGAAATCAACTCCTCTGCTCACTTTATTGATGTGTGAAAGTTGATTATTTGAGTATTTGGTGAATTTTGCATAAACTTATGCATCAGTTTCCTGGTAAAATCACCACTTTTTAGTTGGTTTTCTTAAATATTCACAGTCATCATACATTAGAAGTGAATATTTGTCCATTATTAGACACAGCTTTATTCAAGGCAAACATACCTATTGTGGGCTGCTATGGGAGCAAGTTTCATAAAAGCACAGCAGGCACCTGAATCTGACTGTGTAGGAGCCCATCAGTGAAAATCAGGGGAATCCAAGGAACCAACAGTTTGTTGGTGGAATAATCATCCCTTCAACAGCTGACTCCTGGAAGAATGATCTGCACCAAAATGTCATACAGACAACCTGAGTGATACTGAAATGCTGGTAAGTTACATTTTTGCTTGTGAATTATGATTTTTTTCCTTTGGGAACTTTTTGTGTCTGGATGCTTGTAACCTGTTCCTGACACACAATCTGGGGAACAGTCTGTGAAGGGACAAAGAGCACAACAGGAGATTTTTTTCACCTACAGTCCCTCTCTAGCTTCTTTTCTTTGCAGACCAAAAATGAATAAGGAGTAATATTAGTGACTCCTATTCAGTTAGAATTATTATCATAGGGTGTCATGCCAAGGAACTTCTCATTTTCCAGATACAGCTAATAGGAATGTGTAGGAGATCAGATGTGCATCAAAGTTCTGCAAGTGTAATGCCTTTCTGATGTAAGTTGTTTATGTTGCTGTAGCATGGGTAGGTAGTGGTGGTACTGTGCACATGTACTAGTTAGAGTACTGCTTTCCTTTCAGGTTTCAGTAACAACTTTCTTCAAGTCCTGCAAGTTCCACAGCATTATAGGTAAATGCATGACACTTTTCTCTTGCAAAATCAACCTACTTCCTATCAAAGCTGTTGTCTTGCTGCCCAAGAACTGTATTTTACTTCTTTCTATTCTTATTTGGTTTAGGAAAAATGGTACTAAAGAACTGGTTTTTACATTTTGCTATGATAGCAGAAAAGATGGCATCTCACTATGTCCAAAATTAACATTTTGCCCTATAGTGTGCAACGTACAGTGTAGCTGTTTCTTTTTTTCTCTTTTGCCCTTTTGATTTTTTTTCTCTTCCTCCTCCCCCATTTTCTTCCCTCTTTTCCCCCTCTTCCCCTCCTTTCCTCTTTCAATGACCCTTTATGTACTGCTGATAGTAGTGTAGAATTGATTGTACAGGTGTGGGAAACTTGCTTGCATTATAAAAGTACAAGGTGCTTGCTAAATATGCTAACTTCCTTAAAAAAATAAAATGGTGTTTTTAACTTAATATCTGCATTTCATTATGAGTGTAATGGAATTTTGAGCACAGCAAAACATGAGACATATTTGAAATCTGCTGAGAGAAGATTACTGTGAGGTCTGAATGCCTATCAGCTAATTTTTCTTATTTCTAATACAAAAATTATATATTTTAAAATATACTTAAAAAAAACTCCAACTTTATTTTGGATGGGGATCCCTGAAAGTGATAGAAATATAAGTAGTGTTTGTACTGTGCACGTTCCTGTCAATTTGTGCTGCTGAGTGATCCATTAACAGACTTCTAGTCACTTTTTTTTGAAGATAAGTCTTTGTAACTGAACAGTGAGTTCCTAGTTCCACGTATTTACATATGTGCTAGCTCTTATTTGGCCTTGAAGCTGTACTCAGGGACACTTTGTTCTATGGCTGGATGCCAAATTGATTTTGATTTTAAGGAATTTTTAAAAATATATTTGATAAATTAGGTCAATATGCCTGTTACATATGGTATGACCATAATTTTACCAGATGTTAAATTGTAAAAGCAGTGATGTAATTATCATTTAAGGATGATTTTCATAGTTGTAATGGCCACATATGAGCAGGCATTGTAACCTGTTTTCGTACTTTATATCTTAGAATGACTTGCTTTTACAGGGAGTTCTCTAGGCTGATTAAAGCTGCACTTTTTTTTCTGAGTATGAAATTTGCTGTTGGAAGATGAGCTTTTTTAGAAAGGGCTGGAGCACATCTTTTCTGCTTGAGCATTAGCCAGCACCTCCCACCAAGTCAAGCTCCTCTGACGACTACTTTGAGTTTGTTTCTTCTTGGTCTAGAAAAGAGTTATTGTGCATGAATACTGAGATGTTAATAGGGCTGCTCTAGAGATGAGTAGGATTTCAGGTTATACAGAAAAAAATTTAGTTTTGTGATTTTTCTTTCTCTTACAGGGAAAATACTGTGGTTTGGAATGCAGCATGTTTTCCTTAAACACAAGGCAGTGTAGAGCAGCTGTTTGTTCTACTGGGGGTTGTTGTTTTCTTTTTTTGCATTTCTGGGGCTTTTTAAAGTTGTCTTTACCTTCAGGGATTTGGATCATTATGGCAAATATTTTAGCCAGAAGATAGAAAACAGCTCGCTGGGGAGACTCCAGCTGGGACTGAAAATACAGCCGTGTTGGTTCCACATGTTCATAAGTCAACACATGAGGCCCCTTGGCCAACCAAAAATTAACTCAGTCTGAGGGCAATACCTTGTATTAAGGGCAATTATAATTCTGCTATTATAAATATATATCCAAATTTTCAAATTTGTTTATGCATAATGGTTATTCCATGAGTGTCTGACCTTGAAGAAGCTCAACTCTCAGCTCAAGCGCTGCATCCCTAGTGAGTTGTTCAGAATAGATTGCAAACTGCTTCCATAGGAAGGATGAATGTAAGCCGTAAATAATTATGAGAATGATGATTAGGCAAGCCTTTTAGTTAGAACTTTCCTTATCTAAATTGTTTTTCCAATCATGATAAAAATATCAAAGTATGCTATAAAAATATCTGAACAAAATATCAGAGTCTGTTGCATAGAGGAAGATAATTAGCAGATAGTGTACATCTGTTCTTACAGATTCAAAGAAGGGCAGATGAGCTGATGTGGAGCTCTGTGTACTTTAACCTGAACTATTTTCAGCCCCTTGGTTGTCTTAGATTTTGTCCAGTGCATTGCAGCTGTGTGCAGAAGGCAGATCTATCAATAACTCAGTGTTATTTCCTACAGCGTATGTGGTAAAGTTCTGGTTTTATTTGTGATGGGAACACTGATGTCAATGTAGTTTTCTGGTCAATACAGCTAAAAGAGATTCAGAGTCCAAAGTGGTCCTGAAGTGTGTTGTACCTCTTTTGAGTTGAGTGTTGCTGGTCTCTCATAATACCTGTTACTGCTGATGTGTGGTGATACCCAATCTTTAATAAATGGGTTTGTATTCCAGATTTTTGGGGGTGTATCATCAGTGCATGGAGTTTTCCCCATGGAAGCATTCTGCTGTCATCCATGTGACAGAGTGGCTAAATGAGAGTTTTACTGTTCAGACAAAAATTTGCAGTCTTTTCTTGATGGCTGCTCATAGGTGTCAAAGATGTGAGGTCAGTCTGCTCCAACTGCTATTTGGACAAGGCAGGGTTTGGTTCTTTGTGGTGTCTCAAGGGCATCCTGCATCCTGTAGCTGTTTCCTAAATTTGGCATCAGTGCCTCAGTGTACACAGCATGAAAATCCTTTACTGACAGTTCTCAGTCTATCAATATAGCAATGTTTGACCATACAGCATTACAATTAAGGAAAGAAATGCAAAAAATAAATACTAATTTTTAAAATTTATCTGATTTTCAGAATAACTTTACAATTTGGTTAAACACATTTAAATATAATTTCTCTTTAGTTATAACAGTTTTTGATGAGCAAATTATTGGTTGTTATTTAATGTGTGTTATTTACAGCTAAATTACATATTTTTGCATTTTCAAACTAGTGCAAAAAGGCCTTGAGAAGTGTATGATCAGATAGATATCAGAAATTTATTTTGGAAGAGTAGACATGCTGGCTTATGGAATGCACATGCTTGTGCTTCCATAAGTCTTGCTAATGGTTGAATATTTCATCTAGGGGACAGGGTTATTAATTTCATATCTATTTTTTACCTGTCTGTATGCTCTGTATGACTTCTCTGAAAAATTACGATAGTAAAGAATGAAAAAGTTTTGTAACTTCCAGGGTTTTTTAAGAGAGAAAAGGTGGTCTTGGAATTGATGCCTGTTCCAATATTCTCTTTTCTGAACATGAAAGGCTCTAATCTTCCTAAAAAATGAACCCAGACAGTTCATTTGTTGCATGCTTGATGTTGATTATTTGATTTTCCAGGTTGTTAGAGTGAAATATAAAAATATATCTGAGAATATCCATTCTTGCTTATTAATGTTCAGTGCACAAGAGGATGAGCACTGACGACCACTTTTTTTCTCATATATAAAAGAAGGGTAAGGTTATCACAGGCCCCTTGAGCAAT
Organism: Muscicapa striata striata; assembly: GCA_030060385.1. Classification (NCBI taxonomy): domain Eukaryota; kingdom Metazoa; phylum Chordata; class Aves; order Passeriformes; family Muscicapidae; genus Muscicapa; species Muscicapa striata. The sequence continues at coordinate 3,059,667 of JAREIS010000049.1, forward strand.
GAAAAACATCTTGCACATATCTGTAAAATTCCACCTATCCCTAAATTATCAAAATTTTTTCAAAGCTCCATGAAGTCTGCATTCAAAAATTTGGTAATCACACAATGTCAGGATGGGAGCCCAGCACTAAATTTGCAGTTGTTATCCATCTATTATAAACCAAGTTGACTCCTTTCATGTTCCCAGGTTATTTACAGACATGCTGATTACTTGAATCCCTTGTGATTAGTGTCATAACTCCAGACAGATTAAATGTCCTGTGAAGTATGTCCATACATATGACCAAACCAGAATTTTTGTAAAAGGATGCCAGCCCACAGAAAACTGGCAAGTAGCAGTTCTGAGCTATTTGGATTTTTGATTGTCATTGCCTTTTTCTATGTTTTCTGTCACCACTTGCTTTTGTAGGAATAAAAAAATATGTCTTTGCTTCCATGATCTGTTAAGTGGAGTAGTAACATTCCTCACTCAGAAATGTTATTTCTAGATTTTTCCATATTGCCTTTAAGGATCTGTCCTGGGCTGTGGCAAAAATGTCAAGAGTTAATGCAGTTAGTATATCTGCCCTGCCACATTATGGGGAATGTCCCATAACTCCATCTCACTACTGATGGTTCCATGCTGAACCTGATAATTGTTTTCTGAGTTGTTGTGTTTGAATCAGCAATAAAGGATTGCTCTCCTTTCTAAACCTTATTATTATTATTAATAAAACATGCACCAGAGTGTTTGCAAAGCTGGCAGCACAGTGAGACCTTTCACCCTCTGTGCCAGCTGAGGAGCCCTTGAGACTGCTGCCAGTACAATGGCACTATTAGAGGCACAGTCTCCAGAAAAATCACCTCTGGACAGTCACAGTAAGAGTTGGAAATGTTAATGATCTTAAATGAACAACAGAATTATTTTCCCAATTAGTATTTTTAAACCTCTAGTCTGCAAAAATGGTCAGCTGTCTATATCTCCACCCTGCCAATGCAAATATGTCCTAATTTTGTGACTGCTTTGCCATTTTGAATCTAACATTCCTGTTCATGAGTGGATCCCATGTGGTGGTGCCTGGATGATTTCTGAACAGCAGAATTGTTTGCTGGAGGCAGTAGATGTCCTATATTAAGATTAATAAGGTTCCTGATGTTGTATTCAGTGACATTCTTATAAACAAGGTGGGGAAACATGGATTTGAGAAAACTACATTTAGAAAATAACATGAACATGATTATTGAGTTTGCAGGAAGGAAACAATTTTTTATCAAGTCCTTCTTCACTGTTTTAATTTAATGATCTGAAGATTGTGGAACTTTCAAAACATTTGCGCAGCTTGAAAGGATAGAGTTAGGTTTTCATGGTTCTCACTAGAGTGGTGGCCTGACAAAATCAAATTCCCAGTTTTACATCTAATACTGGCATCTCATAACTGGGAAATAAATAGGTGTAAATGGCAGCCCAGGGCAGGGGTATGGGAATCAAAACAAAATAAAAAGCCCAGCCTTGGGAAGATGGATTGTGATGTGACACTAATTCCTTGGCAACAATAGTAAGGCTGACATCAGGGTCTATAAATGGAAGTGCTACTTGTAAAATAACTGAATTTTTCTGTTCAGTCCTGTAGTGGCAATATGTGGTGGTCAAACTATGTCCTTCTAAGGGCTGCACCTCAAGGAAGATTTGTATCAGTTAGAGAATATCCAAGGCATAGCAAGAAAGTTAACCCAAGTCCTAGAAAACATGACTTAAAAGAAAGAGTTGTTCTGGTTAAGGGAAATTTAAGGAAGAGACGTGTGAGTCTTGTAATATACAAAATGTACTGCAGTGGAGGAAGATAATCTGTTCTATCTCCTGTTGGTTAGGACAAGAAGTGAAGATCTGAAATTGCAGCAGTGGAAGTTCAAGGTGGAGGTGATGGAAATGGGAAGTACAAAGATAACCACAGTGAGATGCAGGGATGGACTTTGATCCATTGTGGTCCACACCAGGAGGGCTCTCAAGACAAGCAGAAAACCATTTGACAGGAGCTGTGGAGATACAGTTGCCCCTAAGCTTTCTGATAAATAGATTTTGCATGAATGATGGATACATCAGCATGAAATTATCATTGTATAGACAGTTGAATAAAACCCAAAAGTAAGGCTTGACAAACAGATGAAGAACTCAGTATGTCTTGCTCAAAGACTGTATTTGTGTTTTCCTCCTACCAGTCTGAGGCAGAGCTCGAATGGGTGTCTCTGAGTATAATCAAGATCTTAAAGGTTGTTTTGATTTATTTTCTAGTAGAAGGTTGTCTACACTTTCTCCGTGTGATGGTGTGCACTCCCTCTTCAGGTGCATACAAGCATCAGCAAATAGCAAGTATATTGCTGTACATATTGAGTAGTATTTGAGTATGCATAGATATGTTTATCTTTCAATATTTGCAGGCACAGGATGGGTTGAGCTTTATCAAAGGCTGGGACTTTGTAAATTTGTCTCAGGTTTTCCTGTGGAATAGCTATGGGAAGTGATTATCTTATCTATTACCTTGTGTGTGTGTAATTTCTGTGCAATGAAAATAGTTTAAATGAGAATGAATACTAGAGGTTTTGGTGGTTGGACTTTTTTGGGGATTTTTTTCTGAGAGGAAAATTACTACCCTGCATCAGTACTGTGTGTGTTTTCTTTGTTTCTGTTGCATATAGCAGTGAAAGAAAAACTCATAAGAACGTGAAATATTATTTAAGATGTCCTCTGGAATTTACAGTGGCATTGCTGGATTTTGAGCAATTTCACTTTATCAGTATCCCTGGCTTTTAGATGTTCATGACATTGGCACTATTCTGGTTTGCTGTTTAAGAACTAATGTATTCCTGTTACTTTACTTTGCTTCCAGTGTTCTGGAAATTAGGGGGAATGTTCACCTTCTTTTTAAGTTTCCTCAGATATTGCTGCTTAATAGGAATTATTCTTTTGGGTATCAGGTGTTGGTTCTAGCTAGTCCTAATACCTAAAAGGAGACCAGCCTGAAGAAGAAATGGTGATGATGTGGTTCCACTTTTCTTTACAGAGCTGACTCAGCAAGGGAGGGAATGATGTGCTGCATCATTTGAAGATCATGTATTTCCAGGAATTTTCAGATGAACATGTAGGAATGAAACAGAAATCTAATTTTAGATATTTCATGTCCTGCAACTTCTCATTACCTGTAGTTGCAAATCTGGAAGCCATCTTTATTAACCTAAGATTTTTCAAGAGAAAAAAAATTTCAGCCTTCAGCAAGAAGGGAGAACAATACATTTTATTCAAAATGCATATACCAGGGAACTCCACTGGCAGCATACTTGTGAAATCTGTGATCTATGCTCTGTGTCATAAAGGGGAAAGAGCCTGTCCATTTTCTGTCTTCAGTCATCATCATTTTATGAGTGTTGTAGTCTGTCCTCCTCCTTTGTTAAAGTTCTTTCTTGTGGTTAACCTTAGCAAGTTTCTGCTATGATAGGGAAAGGTAGTGATGGCACATTTAAAGAGTCAGTGAGTTTCATACTATTAACATGCTCTATCTAAACAGATTGTAATAAAAGTAACAAAATGTGGAAGCAAAGTCCCAAATGTATAAAACAAAGTGTTATTTTATACATGCTAAGTATCATTTTATACATGCTAAGTATCATTTTATACAGCTGAATACTTTTAAAACAATATGCAGTGTCAGAATATTTTTCTTGTAAAATATTTTTCTTGTAAAAGGCATAAGTCAAAGAGCAAAGTATTTTTTTTGCCTTTGCTGTGTTGCAGCATATGCTAGTGCTTGGCAAAAGTAGTGGCAGAAAGCATGTCAAACGACAGTGCTTAGAGTATTAAAGATTTAAAAAAATGTCAGAGAAAACTGGAAGCTTGTTAATCCACAGAAATCTGTCATAAAGATTGTATTGTAAGGTGGTTTCAGCATGAATTCTAGTGACATATGGGAGCTTAAAATATAATCTAATGATATATCTCTATCGGTGAGATGTTTATATAACATGATTGCAACAGAGATGTCTTTTCTTGTTAATTTATTAGAATAATGAAAGTTGCCATCTTTGTAGAACAATGAAAAGAATAAGTTTTACTCAGAAAAATCTTAGTGTCGGAATCAAAATGCTTTTTATTTCTCTATACATTTATGAAAAAGAGAAATTTTGCATCTAGCTTGAAGCATGCTGAAGACTGGCAGCCTGCTCTGTGGAAATCTGTGTTGCTTCTGACTTCTGTTCTGCTCTGGGCATTAGTATGTGTAGCCAGGAAAAAGACCTGATAGAAATACAAGTGAAAGACAAAACATTGTTCAGAGAAAGATCTGACAGAAATAATTTCATATGGGAATAATCAAATTAAGGTCTTTTCCAGTGGAACTAGAATTGAAAAAGCTCTGTCTATAATGCTGAAAAAAATCCTGAATTATTTCAATGTGCTGCAATTTATAAACAACAGGTTTTATTACTGTGCTGCTTGGTTTTATAGAAATGAAGAAAGAAATTCTGAGTTGCAATGAGCTTCCAGAATTCACACTGGTCCTAAGTGTAACTGGTTTTTTGTGTTATGGAAGGGTTTTTAATTCAAATTTTTTTTGAAGGACATGATTTTTAATATGATGGGCTGTAATGTATCACTAATGAACCATCTGATTTTGTCAAAATCCCACATGTGATACAGCTAAAATGTTTTCTCATATCCTTTATGTCTGTGGCAATACTTACACTCATTAATCCCTGAGAGAGCAGAAGACAGACAGTGACAGAGAGAAGGAGTCTCTCTACCATTTTTTCCTCAAGAGGTAAACTTGTGCTGAACTCTGTGATGGGCCCTTTGCAGCTGCTGCTCTTTGCTCTTGGAGGCATCTCCTGGCAGGGCTCTGGGGGGACCAGGTGCAAAGCACTAGAGAGGGATGGCATGTCCCTGCCAGCTCAGTACCTCTGGGGAGGCATGAGAGCCCTGTCACTTCCCCAGGCTCTCCAGCACCAGGGCAAGGTCGGTGCCCAGAGGGGAAGTTGCTGTCACTGCTAGTGCTGTTACAGTGAGGGCTTGGGAGGGCTCAGTTCTTCACAAATGATCAGGCACCCTGGACTCTGGATACTTGTAGATCTCTCTAAATAGATTCCAGCCACTTTTTAAAAGCCAGGTTTTTCATTTAATAATTATTTTAGATAGATTACCAGAGGACTGAGGAAATCCTGTCTAATACATTGCTGTGGAAAAGTAGTCCTTTTAAATAAGGATGAAAGTTATTACTACATATGTATTCAGATCACATTTGTTCTGAGTGATTTTCTAGTACCCTGAAAGATGTATGTAAGTGAATATTATACCTCTTTCATGTATTCTTTCTTTTCTCTCTCTCTCTTTTTTTTTTTTTTAAGACTCATGACTGTGGGAGAGAAATCAATGTCCAGTTTTGTAGACTCTCTAACAGGAAAGCACAGGGTTGCTGTTAAAATATTTTCTGTATCTGAGAGAACAATAAGTCTTTGTTGGCTTGTTATGTGAGGTAGAGAGAGTTGTGTGGGTAAAAAAAAAATGCTATGTGATTGCCTTCTTGTGGAATGTGTCATAATGCAAGTATACAGCAGAGTGAATTAAGGGAACAGATTTTACCTCGAGGCATCTACTGTTGGGCTTAAGAGCACCTATGTTCTATTCTTAATATGGTTTAGAGAAGAAAGATGTTGGAGGATATTAGTCCTTTTAATGTTGTTCAGGTATGTGCCTGCAGCAGCACACTCCATGTATCTGTGATGCTTTACAATTCTTGAGACTGTTAATTTTCACAGCTTATAGAAAATATAAAAATGGCACAGTTCACAGGCAAATTAAACATATTGTTTCATGACTGTGGTTTAGCTGTGTCAGTATAATTTTTTTTTACCTATGAGACTAATATTAAAAGTAATTCCATCCTTCTGTTCAGGAGAATGTCCTTGTATTTTGTGATTCTGCTGAACTCTTCTAAATGCTGAGAAAAATAAAGAAAACAACTTTAGAGTAGCATTTGGCTGATGAGTTACCGTTTCAATCACCTGAGGATAATGATCTAGCTGAAGAAATTGTTGGGTCTACCTGTATTGCCCATGGAAGGTTGGACATCCCCCAAAATTGGGCCATCGAACTTGGCTTGCAAGGGGATGTGCCCTTCTGGAGGGTAATTCTTTCCAGTTTCTGCATATGGAGTCCAGGTGTCTAGTCTGAATCTCAAGATTAGGATTGTGAATTTAGGGATGCTAAATATCTCTCTGTTAAAATAATCAGAATTCTCAGAATGCTAATTCTGTCCTTTAGCACTATCAACATTTAATATCTATTCTATCTTGTTTATTCTGCTGGCAAAACTGGAAATTTCCTCAAATCCTCATATTCTGTGTCTATGGAATGTACATTTTATGTCCAGGCAACAACTCTAAAATCTAGACAATTGATCATGGGTCTTAGTGCTTGCCCATGAGTACCTGTCTTTATATAAATATATTTGAATACTAAGAGGCTTTAATCATGGCAGTTCATTCAAAATAAGAATGGTTTCAGGTTAGGTATAATCGTGATTTGAAGGACTATGTCTTCAGTCATCTTCTTTTATTGCAGAAAAAAAAAAAACCTCTTTTGTGCTATAAGTATTTATAGCTCTAGATTCTCTCAGAGAAAATTTCTTAATTCCAAAGTAATCTTTGGAATGATCAGTCATCTGGGCTAGAGGAGCTAATACCATAATGTCAGAAGCAAGGCTTAGTGTCTCTGACATGGTGTGCACTTTTTTTTTTTTTTTTTTTTTTCCTCATTTCCAGGATATCTAAGCATAGCATTGCTCAACACTGCTCCTACATGTTGAACTGAACCTTTGCAGCTCACTCCTGTGTGGTTCAGGGATCAAAATCCAACCTGGTGACATCATGCCATACTCATATGAGTGGTATTTCTTTGGCTGTGTCTGTGTTCTGTAGAGAAGACTGGTGGCTAAATGCTAATGGATATGTGAGCACAATATTATAAGGAAAAGGTGCAGGAAATGTTAAATATCTCAGGTGTGTAACCCACTGCCAAGTGGTGCACACTGGCACCAGGCCCTGGAAACCCCACCTGATCAAAATTCCCATTTAAAGAGTGCTGCTGTAATGTGTAGAACAAGGTGCATTTCTTTTTATAGGTCAGGTCACTGATTATTGTTATTTGGTTGACAAAAATTTGCATCTCTTAAAGAAAGTTCTTTTATGAGAGTTGTGTCCCAGTAAAAGTGAGTAGCTAGTGTGGAATAGCACCAGACTGGGAAACAGATTTCTGATTCTATATTTACTACTAATTTGGTCACTTCTGTGACCCGTGGTGATCCTTATCTGTGCTATAGTTTCTTTTTATGCTGTATTAATATTTCTCTGGCAAATCCACTGCATGAGTTGAAGCTGTTGTAATCTAGAATGATTGGGTTTTAGGAGCATAGAACATTAGAAAGAGGCTGCCCATAGTAAGAGCAGTGAAATATAATATAGCTTCTCATAGGAAACAGTTCTGCTGTGGGAGAACTTCTTAAGTCAATTGTATTTCCAGGTTAGCAGCAGTAATTGCCATCAACATTATGCCCTTTGCATGTAATTACCTCTTTATTTAAAGCTAGTTTTGTAAAGCTTTTCCTCTTTTTATGATCCAGGCACCTAATGACTCCCCAGGAGAAAGCATACCACAGATTGGCCCCATTAGTGCAAATTGCATAATAAGATAATACTATAGACTGTTACACATTAATTTTCCAATTATTATATTTTGCCTTTTTTACAGATTCCAAGCAGAAATTGATAGCATTAGGCAGTGTATGGGGTCAGACAAATCTGATTTGTCTCTCCCTGAAGATTACAAGCTATATGCCGTCTGGCCTGCTTGAACACAATTAACAGATTATATTATATTTATGTTCTGGCTGCATTTACTTAAAAAATAGATTTTTGTCTTATCAGTATTCACATATAACATTTTTTTAAATCCAGTATTATTTATGTATGCATTTTTAAGAAAAGCAAATTATTTCAGGTAATCAAGAGATTTTCAATATCAACGAGATTTGAAAAATAAAGCAGGTATATTGAAATCCAGGGGATTAAATGCACTTCACCTGATTGCATTTATGCAACATATGCATGAATTCCTGATTTGGTCCCCTTTCTCTATTCCTTTTACTTTGGCCTTCATTTTTTATTTTTTCTTTAAAAAAACAGAGAAGTACTTGGAATTTAGCTAGTTAAGAGAGTGTAATTTTCAGAAACACACAAACCAGCCTTCTTTTATCTGAAATATTCAGTTACTGCCTTTTATTTTTTACTGTATAAGAAGTTGACTGACTAAAACTAAACACTTTGAATATCGAGGGCATTTGCACATAAGAATGGGATTGCAATGAGGGAAGAAATTCCTGGTTTTGTGCCTCCATCAGTCTCCAACAAGGACAGAGAAGTTTTTGTCTTTTCTTATAAAACTGTAGAGTATCAAATATGAGAATAAATGTTTGTCACAGGAAACAGACGTTCCTTTGAAAAACTAAAAAAGCCACCAAAACAACCCAAAACAGAGATCAGAATAAGCCCTGCTGCCCATGTTATTAATGGCAACAGAGCTCAAGGAGACATAAGGATCTGGAATATTTCAATGATAAACCCTCAGGTCAGAGTTTTTCAGAAAACTTGTGCAATAAGGTCATGCTTTTTTGGATGCTGCAGTTATTTTCTCATTTTTGCAAGGAGCCAGAGTTTTCATCTGGTTTGTATGATAGGTTTTAAAGTGGTTTGTTCGGATTTTGAGGGGGGAGGTTTGATTTTTTTCCTTTTCCTATTGTGTACATCCTTACAGCATAGGTGAGGGGTCAGAACAATTGAGGGCTAAAGATCTAGAAGAGATATGATGCTGTGTGAGGCTTTCTGTTTGACATGAGGTTACAAATTTAAATGATGAGATTACACTATTACCTACTTTTTAACAGAGTAAAATCTAAAATTTATGTGGAACGTGTGGAGCGTATTTGCTTGAGATCAGTGACACTTAAATCTGATTTTGGGAAGAGGTTAAATTTGATATAGCTGCCTTCACTGTGTAAAAGCCACATATGTTAAGCCTCCAAGATAAAGCCTAAAGTAATAGAGTAATGGTCATCACTGTTAAAGCATGAATCAACCCAGCTTTTATTGATTAAATATGATGGTTTTGATAAGGATGTGATGAATAAAGGCAAAGTTATGTATTTAAGCATATTCCTTGTACATTTTTCAATTTTCCTACTGCTGCCTTAACCCATTTCAGTTGTAAGCCTTTTCTTATTAAGGCGATTTATTATTAGCATGAAGCAGAAACAATATTGTGTGAAAAAAATAACGTTAAAGTGACTTCTCAGCCTTACATATTGATCAAACTAAATGCCAATAAGGTGGGACTTCTCCAATCTTTGGTAACAGCTAATCCAGCTTAACAGTGGTTATTCCTAGACAGAAAAGAAACAATTGGAATTATTATTATTATTTTCTATATGAATTAGTGGTTTTATATTCTGAATTATTGATTTTTTTTTTCCAAGTACATCATTAGGATAGGGGGAAGAGGTCTGAGGGTGGGGGACATCTGATTTCTTAGTGATTGCTAATTCTTCAATATATTCCTATAGTTTATTATATCCATAAGGAAATAAGAGGAATTTGTAAATACTCAGTGGGAAAGAAAAACTGTATCTATAAATAATGAGTCCTTTAAATTGGTCTGTGTTAAAGATAAGCAATGTATATAAATACAGATTTATGTATATAAGCTAACATGTGGTAGCATTTTTATTCCTTCAAAAGCATCAGTTCCCTATTTAAAGTACTAGGTGAATGATATACATAAAAATGCAGAAATCTTGGGTTTAGCTATTCAAGTTAATGTACAGAAAACCAATGGAAGAGGTGAAATGTCTGTCTTCAAAGGCACCATTTTAAGTAGAGCCTTGTATCTAAATGAAGAGTGATCTCTGCTGGTAAGTGACTCGAAAGTTCCTTTGTGTTCCCACACAAACACTTATTTGCTGTTTAAACTACTGAGCAGCCCAAGTGAACTGCTGACAGATTGTTTTATTATTTTGCTATTCTTGCTAGGTGTAGTTAAAAGCACAAAAAGTTCACTGTCAGGTAGTATCGACACCAGTCGACTTCAACAAAGACAGAAAGCATGTAACACACTACTTTTTATAAGAAAGATGAATTAGATAAGTGAGAATTTTCAAGGAATTTTCATTTCATAATCATTCCTTTCCCCTTGAAGTTACTTTTCACTTAAAAATAGAATAAAATAAAAGGGTTTCTCTGCTTCTGGCTGTATCAATCTGCAGAGAACCTTCAGCCCTTACCCAGTAAAATGAGTAAAGGACTCTGTGACTCCCAGCCTCAGCACCAGAAGGATGTTTCTTCCTTGGCACCTACCTGTCTTTCTGGTTCTAGTAACTTCCAGTGCAGAGTGGTGCATTGCACATCCTGAAGTTCCCCAGGTCTGTTGCTAACAGTAAATTTAGACTTGTTGTACTATCAAAGCCCAATGGCTGCAGAATGAGAGCACAGTGAAAAAAATAGCAATAGTGATCAGCATAGCAACAATTAAATCTTCTTTGATGAGAGACAGGGCAATAATGGAACGTGGAGATTCTAGCCTTTGTACAATTCTTTATTCAATGTGCCTTTTGTCAGACAGAGAGCAATTCAATTTTTAGAACTGAAACCTCCTTTAAGGTATCTTAAGTAGCATTTTAGTCTCTTAAAATTATTAATTCCTGCATATTGCAGAGATTTAAAAGCAGTGCTGCTGTAGGAAGAGTTAAATACCCGATTTTATAGATGCAGGTTATAATTGATGCTAGGTGCACACAGAGGAATTGAGGCATTTCTTTAATCAACAGCTCACAGCCACTTTTCAGCAGGTAATTAAAGTCACTTGCTGGCTGAGAGCTGAATTTGGGTAAGCAAATGCTCTAGGTGAGAAGGGGATTGGAAGGAAATCCACAATGCACAAACAAATAGCAATTACACAGCACATTGTCATGCCCTGGAGGCTTTCTTGGCAGTGTAAAAGCAACTTTACAAAAACAAACATTTTCAAAATAAATCAGATTTGTTAAAGCTGAATATATTTAATAAAACCACTTCAGAACATATAGCAATTTCTATTGCTTCAGACGGCTCGGTGAGATGGACTTCTAAAACATTCTTTTTTCTGTTCAGGACTACCAGTAATTGTTTTTATTTCATCTACCCGAAGTTGTAGCACTTAGGGAACCAGTAATACATGGATTTCATTCACAATTTCCCACATCACAAGGCTTTATTTTTTTTTCAGTAAAATTAATTGAAAGCAGTACCATGCATACACCTTCATTTTATGATGAAAATTTTTATTTTCTAAATTGAATTAAAATTCTTATGTGAGAATTACAGTAATGGTGCTCCATATTTCTGTTATTCAAAGGGCAGCCTTGAGGCAAAGATGAATTTTTCTGAAACACTCTTTGCTTCGAGGTTTTAAAAATTATTTTATCTCTCATTATTTATGTAATTGTCAAAGCTCAAAGCTTTAATCTTGATGCTTTGTTTGTCCTATGCTGAAGCTACATGTGGATTTACTAACAGTAGAGTTCATTAATGCTGGGTTTCTGATATGTATTCCTTTCATCACTAATAGGATAGGATTTTAACTCATAAGTATAATGCTGATGGATATAATGAATGGCTTAATCAGTGGCTTCATCTTTCATCAGTGAGGTAGTCCAGTGACTTGATGTTAATGATAATGAAGTTGCTAGTGAACCTAGAGAAAAACATTAACTGCAGTCATTAAAGATAGAATTTAATTTGGATTTTAATTTGCAATGTTAGTGAATGTAACAACTTGCCAAATGTAGAAAATGCTCTTATTAGACAATGTATCCCTTCTAGAATTGTAAATTAAGGGTATGTTTAGAGGGATGTTTGCATGTTTGTCAAAACAAATACCAAGTTTCTCCTAAGCAAATAAAAAAATACTGGGAGAATATAACAGAAAATGGTGATTATTCAGTTCATGGTTTTTTTAGCTGATTTTAAAGATTTCTACTGTTGGGAACACTTAAAAAATTAGTCATCTGTATTTCAGGAGGTGTTCAGATACCTTTAGGTAAGTAAGCATCCTCATTGCTACTTGGGCAATAAATGGTAAATGGTAAATAATGGAATTTAAGAAAATATTAAATTAATTCAACTTGAAAAATATGATAGAACTGAGTTTTCTTGATTCTGCATGTGTGTCTGGGAAGGTGTTTTTGACTACCCTCCCAGATGGGACATTTTTGTTGTATCCCCATGAGGAAGCCAGCTCCACTCGTTCTTTATCCTCCCTGCCATTTTGACCTTGTTTCTGACACAGGGAACAGCCTCAGGGGGGCTCACTTGCCCACTTGCCCACTTGCTATGAGCTGTGGCCACAACAATTGTGTCCCTGTGGCCACTCACAGCTGCTTGCAGGGAGCTCTGCAGCTTCACAGAGGGGAGGTGAAAGATGCAAATAAATGGGATTTAAACTGTGTGCAGAAATACCCAAATTTCATTGTTCCAACAGTACTGCTTGGGTTGGATTAGGAATTTGGAATGCACCAGAGATTCCTGTAGCATCACTGGTAGCTGAGAAAGCAGCACTTTCCCAGGCTAAGGGAAACAAGGATCTAACTCGACTGGAGGAACTCTCTAGCAAATGCAACAAAAATTATGACTCAGATGTTTGTTACTACATATTCCTTGTCACTTTACACTTCAGAACAGGTGTTAGCCACAGTCTTCTAGCAAAATTTTATCTTTGCTAATTAAATTCTGCCCTGCTAAATTCTCCCTGTAATTTTAATTGGATTTTGTTTTCCTCGGTGTATACCATAAATTTGTGTGTGAGGGTACTTTATGCTATTAAATGGTTGCATTTAATTGGTAGCTGGCATACTCCTTAATCCCTAATACATATAGTGATAATTTGGGAAGTTATTTGAAATTAATTAATTTTAGTAGCTAAAATCCATAAAATCTTCATTAGACAAAACTCATTCTTGGTTTCCCTTAGTTTTCGCCAGGTGATTTTATTTGGCTAAAAACTGTGTTAGAGAATTGTGTCTAGGGAATGTACAGGTAGAATTGTAAAGTGTTTCTTTCTTAAAAAAAAAAAAAGCCCACCTTTGTTCATGCTGGGAACGAATTTTAAAAGAAAGTACTGCAGTACAAAGACTGCAAAAGAAACTAAGCTGAAAGATTGTTCCTATGAGACAGAAGTCTGGTAATAAAAACGGGTTTTCTCTATGCTTTAGACAGGTTCGCTCTTCATAAGACTATGGATTAATTTGCACATACCATAAATATATAGTTTAAACTAGGTATTAGTGAATTTAGGTAAAAATAGAGCCATAAACACTTCTAGTCTACCAAAGTTGCAGTAAAGGCAGACTGAAAGCAAAATTGTTTCCCTTGGATTTTTCCTAATGTGTTTCTAATTAACTTTCCTTTTTAAGCAGGGCCTTTCTTTGCTGCAACAGTTTTTTGTCTTTTCTAAATTTTATTTGATATTTGCATTCCTACAATTTCAGTTCTGAAACACATCTAACCTTTCCAAACTAGAATGATTTTTCCCTTGATCACACAGTTTTTCATATGAATGAGTTTCTAATGCAGCCTCATGTTATGGTGATGGTAAAAATAGGTGAAAATAAGCACTCAGGATTATAGCCCAACTATTTTTCTGATCACCTTCTTCCAAGTGCAGTGATCTTAAAGAAAATGTTAACAATATAGAGCTATTTTCTATATTTAATGGCTCATCAAATAGCTATAATGGACAGGTCATGAATACATTTTGGTTAGTGAAAAGGACAAAAGTGCAACACAGATTTTAATTTTTTTTAGTCGTAATTAAGCTGTCAGGCTGCCTTCTATGTGTTAAATTTCATACAAAATCAAAACAAATAAACTTTAGAAGTAAACTTAACATTTAATATTATTAGGTCATTTTAGTGTTCTATAGATGTTAGTGTATTTTGTAATCTGATTTTGGAAGGCTTTTTATTGGTGATCTCAGCCATGTATACAGCAAACTGCATGGAGAGTTTAGGGTGTGCCCAAGGAAGTTTAGAGGTTGTTTAAACCATCACAACTGAATGTGGTGCATCCTCTCAGAGAGCTGCTCCTCTCTATCCTCCTTTTGCTGGGTTGCTGGTATTCACCATGGTGACCACAGGAATATGGGTCCTTTGCTGGGGATGACCCATTCTCTACAGTCACATGCATTTATGTTTGTGGTACTTATTAATATTTATCATTACTAATGGCCAAGCAGTTCCATCCAAATGAATGGTGTAATGGGCCTCCAGGGAGAGCTGCTCCAGTGCATCCCTTTCAGATTTGTCCTTGGCATGTATCTGTACTGACAATTTTCAAACAGCACTGCATTTATTATGAGTTTGTAGATCTGGATGGTTTTTGGTTTCCTTGAAGATAAAGTGTCCTATGTTTTCCCTGTTGACTTGGCATCACTTTCTTGTTTCAATAGCTCTTGATATTTTAAAAAAGCAAGAATCAGTCTTTCTGCATCTGTGCTTGGTACAGGGAAGGTAATGAAAGTATTTCTTAACTTCAGCACTCTACACATATATTGGATGTTATTATAGATCTTGTGCCCAGGAAAACATTAGGCTTGCATAACTTCCATTTGTCTAACAGCTCTGTGAGACGTTCCAAGTCAGAGTGGCAGTTGGGACAGGTCAGTATTTCAGTGTTCCCACTTTAACTTTTGACACAATGACATGATAAAACTCATATGAGAGAGATCATTATCTTCAACTCAGTGCCTTCCAAAGATGTGTTGTTTCACATCTACTCTTTGCTACACAAGAGGCCTTTCATTTTAAGGTTTGTACAAATTGTTGCTCTATACAATAATAATAAAAAAAAAGAAAATAAAAAATGAAAATAAAATAAAATAATAATAATAATAATAAAAAATTTCCTTATAAATACTACAGCATACATGTAACATAAACAAAGCACAGCAGTAATTTAATGATGCAAAGTTGGGAGCACCACAGATAGGACAATGGTTTGATAACCATGTTTACAAAGTGGCTGTTAGATGTGTGCCTCATGGATATGTTCCTGAGCCGTGACAGCTTCCTGGTTCCTGGACACCAAGGATGCTGCAGAGCAGAGGAGGAATTTAATTTTCATGTTTATGGGAGTAGAGCTCGTTGTACTTTCAGTTTCTTGCTTCTGCACTGAAGCAATGTGTTCCCTGCAAGTAGCAACTTTTCTGATTCATAAAGCCCACAGACACATACAGGATAACAGTTCCAAAGGAAAGACAAAATTAGAAAATATGAATATAAATGTAGATAATGGCCTGTGTGATGCACATAAGCCTTGGGTTGTAAGGATGAGCTAGGAATGAATGTCTCTCTGTAAGGGAAAAGGCAGTTTAAATAAGAAACACACAGACACAGGTATGGAATACTGTAGGTTTATCTGGAAATAGTTACAATGGTGTTTTGAGGAGGGGTTATAGCTTGGAGGTGAATTTGACTCATAACTCCTTCAAGAATGATTCTGTGCAGTTATGTCAGGAAAGTATATAGACTATGAAGTACTAATTATAACATATTCCATTGCTGCATGGTTTATTATACATTATTGTATTATTCATGTGTTCTTCCTCTTTGTGTTTTCTGAAGAAGGGTATTTATTTCAAAGGCACGAGAGAGGTACAGTCCACATGGGGCTCTCAGCAAAAAAGTTGTAGTTCTTTAACTTTTGTATTTGAGGCTGATTTCCTTTCATGTATGTTAAAATATTGTACTGGATTCATCTTAATGAACATTAATATGCAGATACCCTGCTTTTCCAGCCCAAGAGGCAACCTTATGTAATACATATTTGCATATTGACACAGTTGCAATACTAGAGCTAGAGGACGAGAATAAAAGTCAACAGTGTGTTAAAATCTGCTTGCAGGGAAAAGTCCCTTTAAGGGTTGGCATTATCTTGTCTCAGTCACATCTCCTTCATGAAATAGGCATAGCCTCGAGCAATGCCTGGAGCTGCAGCTCAGACAAAAAGTGAATGTTAGAGAAGTTACAGACTATTTTTTGAACTTATAAACTTCTGAAATGTGGTAATGAAACCTAGCATGGTACATCAATGCAGATCAGAGGAAAATACCAGATACTGAGTAAAACAGTATATTATCTATAGAGCAGGAATTAACATGGCTTTGTGCTACATAAAAGCCAAAACTTTAAACTGTACTAGGGCGAGTGAACTTTTCTAGTGAAAAAGATGTGGGATGAGGTTGCATTTGCCATGGATTTGCAGAAGTAGCTACTTAATGATGTGTTTGTGGCTCTCAGGGTTAGTCTCCTGTGCCAGATAAATGCAGAGAGCTGAAGTAGCTTTCATTCTCCTTTGGCCTTGTCCCCATCTCCTGTTAAAACGCTTGCAATTCCTGCTACCTTGTGCATACCTATCCACAACCATTAGCATCTTGTTACCCACCAAATAACTTTTCCCTGTATACCATTTATAAAAGCTGGAGGGATGGGTGTCAAAAGAATTTATTCTGGCTTCTTTCAGCATCCTAGGAAAGTAGTTGGGATACTGCCAACAAATCTATGCTGTCTTTTCTGATAGAGGTGTCACAACAGAGTTTCCTGCAGGAAAGTCCTCTGAGCCTTGAGGCACACAGCTCCCACTAAAATACTTTGAGGAGGCAGTGATGTGGTTTCTGATACCAGCCAAGCTGTGTGAAGGACATCTAGAAATGTTACAGGACTATTGCAATTTTTAGAAAATAATGATGTAGATCTAACAATATCATGGTCTATAATTAAAGTTTCTATAAACTTAATTTGCATGGTACTATATAAATAGCTCTCCACATCAAAGGTACATGTAATTATCCTTGAAAATCTTGTAGATGACAGAAGACTTATCCAGACAGGAAAGAAAAAGCTCCCAAATCTATACATGTGGATTACTTTAGAAGGAGCATTAATTATAGCTTGCTCATTACTAAAAGAAAATTAATTTCTGCAGGTTCAGTTAAGTGTCCAAATCCAACTCTTATTCTACATGTTTAAGAACCTGTGGGAGTTTTTATGTTCTAATGATGTTTCAGTCTTGGCCATAACAGGTTTTAGCATGTTCCTGCTGTACAGTCTATGAGACCAATGTTCCTAAACCTTCATAACCAAATTTTTACCAAAAAGTAGAAGTGTTTTAGATACTGTGATGTCCTTCAGGCAAAGATGGAATAATATCTCAGAATATTACTCACACTGCATTGCAATCTAGCATATCATAATGAATAAATATTTTTCTAAATTGAAAAAATGGCACAGCAACAAACAGAAGGGCTTTCTTCTACAAATTGCATTTTTCTCCTTGTGGCCTTGTATTTTTAAAACAGCTATGGAATAATTAAGCAGAGTGGAGTATTAATGCAGTTTTATAAATAAGGTTAGGGTTGCCAGATGTTGTTCATTTTTCCTCTCTGTTTTTTTAATGTGCGTGAGCATTCAAAATGTAGGCTGTTAGTGGGTTGCAGGAAACTTAGAACATTTGGTCTTACATATCTAAGGTATTAAAAATTGAGCTTGTGGAGATGCTGCTTTGCTGATTCATTTGTTTGGATATACCCCTCATTTCTATTTTCAGTTTCAAAAAGACCAATTCTTAAATCAGACAAAAGGAGCAAACAGCATACACAGTCTTTTCTTCTGAAATAAGTAAATTATGAGATTCATTTGTCTAATAGAGAACAATATTCAATAGCCTTCATAATTTCCAGACCACATATTGTTTTGGACAGCAATTTTCCTATGCATAAATAGGTTAATTCAGTCAAATGAGATAAAAGTATAGGAATCAGCTCAAATCATGAAGATGAAATACAGGGTGCAGTGATGAAATTCATGGTTGTGTGCAAATATAAGTATTTGGTTTCCCTACAGGAGCCTTGTCTGTCCCTACTGAAGGGAGAGAAAAGAAAATAATTTGTCATTTACACCCATTCAGTATGGATGTAGATTTTACTATAAAAGTTCTATTCCTGAAATATGGCCTTTCAAAAGTAGAAGACAGTTGCTAATAATTATTTTCAAAGAGCAGAAAGTGTTTAGATTTACACAAAGAGTTCAGGGTTGAGACATTTCCATCAATCTTTAAAAATAGCTTTTCAGAATACAATTGAAAAATTCAGTGTGTGTGTGTGTGTGTATATACAAATATATATGATATATATATATAGATATGCATCAAATTATAAAGAATTGTTCCCTCACACCCAAGTCAGCTATTTAATACTATTCCAAAAACAACACAGTACTTCCTCTTGGAATCATTACTTATACATATCCCTCATTTAAAAACACAGAGGAGTTTTCATTTTGATTCTGGGGTTGATGAGATTACCTATGCAAATTTATGGACTTTATAAAATGATCCAGTTAATATATGAGAGGCATCATTCATTTACTGAATTGTTCAGTTGGACATTTTTAGCTATGTTTATTAAAGTATGTGCACTTCACTATCATGCTCTTTAAACTGGAGGGCTTGAGTATGGCAGAAGGTTCAAGAAGACCTTGAGCAGTCTCTTGGCATTCAGAATTCTCTCTTCCATGTGGATATCCCAGTTCAGCTTTCTGGGACACATGCTTTGTCTCTGATTGAGATTAAATCTCAAGAACTAGGGTAAACAACATTTGTTTTCCTGTAAACAATTTCTGATGCCAAACTTGATATATCAATATCAACCTTGATGTAGAAAAGGGTGGTTTGTTTTTTAAATTAATTTTAAATTTAAACTTTGGCTTGTTTTCATTTATTTAAATGTGGAAGAAAACAGCTATGAATTATGTAGTAAAATCTTAAGTCTTTAAACAGGAAATAATTTATATTTTCACTCTGTTGATCGTTCTGGAAAAAAAAAAAAGCCCATTGACTGCTTATATCTGATTGCACTTGTCTTTTTTCAATGGTTATTTTCACTTGAATTCTGTTCATTTTGTGATTTAATGGCATTGAAATAGATCACTTAAGTATTCTTTTACTCATTTTTATCGTATTTACATCAGTTCACATTTACATAGAAATTTATTTCTGCCTAAATATTGCTTTCCTCAGCAATGATTGGTATCATTCTCATGGTTACATATTGCAATTTCCTATTGCATCTTGAAGATCTACCATTATGAGAAGTGAAAATAAATTTCTTGATCCTTCTGTGTTGCTGACAATAAAATTGAGATTTAAGGAAATAGTTCATTATCTTAGTTTTCTTAATATTTTTTCTACCATAGTCTACTTTTAATTGGAAATGAAACTAAGCTTCCCACCATCTTTTATGTCTAGGACAGATTTGTCATGTCTCATGTATTTACCTGTGTGTTCCAGAACTCCTTTTTTCTTGTGGTATGTGTAATAGGGAAATAATAAACTTTACTGCAGAAGTCTAATGTATACTAATGTGTTTATTTTAATTTAAAGATTAAGGGTTTTTAATCATAATTTTAGTAGTAGTGAAAGTGAGAAATATGTTTAACTTTATATGGACAACTGTTGCCAGCCATGTTTTCCTCACATATTTGTTTAATGTCACCCATTCTACACTGAAATAACCTTCAAGATGATCCAGACTTAATCAATGTGCTGACATAATGCTGTCAGCCTTATCCTCAGAAAAGGTCATCTGTTAAATACAGTAAGTGGGTTAGGAAATAGGAACTGTGGCAGAATAGGGAATAGCATGTTTCTGTGTGCTGAATAAAACATTATTTAATGCTATTTGTTTGCCTACAGAAATCAGATACATAATTTCCACAGTGATGGAAATCCCTGGACTTCAGCCATATAAATGAATAAAACTGAGCCAGATGGGCTGTATTTTATTGCGTTCTGGGGTGTATTTAATGCATAAACCTAGCACTTGGTCTGCAGGGCAAAATGACTGTGGAAATCAGAAGAAAAATAAGAAGAGAGTTCTTGCAAGAAGGATGTGGGAAAGATCTGTATTCCAGCCTCCACAGGGAGTGTCCAGTTGTCCCTGAAGTCCCAAAAGGAACTTTGTTCTGATGCAATGGCACCCTCTCTGTGCCAGTCAGCCCCCATGACCTTCCTTTCACCAGGCATTCTGCTCCACATACTCTTGTCTCTGCTGGGGGAGAAGCCCTTGGGCTTGTAGGATCTCCAAAAATTTTTTAGATCATTCATACTGGTGGGAGTCACTGAACTTATGGAAACAGAAAGATTGCAAGAAATAGCTGTGTTCCA
Source organism: Muscicapa striata striata (assembly GCA_030060385.1). Classification (NCBI taxonomy): domain Eukaryota; kingdom Metazoa; phylum Chordata; class Aves; order Passeriformes; family Muscicapidae; genus Muscicapa; species Muscicapa striata. The sequence continues at coordinate 3,079,991 of JAREIS010000049.1, forward strand.
GGAGATAAAAGGTTTTTGAATATTATTGCATGGATTCAGTTCTCCCTATCTGTTTCTGATCTCTCTTTCTTTTCCTAGAAATATTGTTGCAGTGGGAATATATTTGTGAAAACATTTTGCAGGAGGTGCACTAAAGTATGAATGGTTTTCAGTGAAATCATTAGGGGAAAAAAAATTAATGAGTTTCACCAGGATACCTATTCTGTAAGTTACTGATGCCTTAAGTTTTAGCTTTCATATTTTCCAGATTCTGCATTAGTATGTTACTCTGAACTTCATAAAAAGTGTTAGCAAGTTCTCTTCACAGTTTAGTTAATCCTTTTTCAGCCTGAGGACCAAGACACCATTGCAGCTTTGGGCCCAAAAAGTGCAGACAACAACAGACTGGGGAGAGCAAACTGGGAGAATGGACTGCATAACCTGAAGCTGTAACTGGACAATTAACCCAAATATGTAAAAGGACCAAAACATAAAAGTGTGAAAACTCATGGCACACTGTCCATCGTGGGTCCATCTCGGGTGGAGTCATGGCAGGCTCTTGTACTGCCCAAGGTGGATCCTTTTAAGGCCTTTTTAATAAATGCTGACTTTATTCCTATAACAGTACCTGGCCTCTGTTCTAGGTAGTCTCTTTAGGCATCATTACAGGCTTCCTGTAAGCAAGAATCAGCCTGATGTACCTACATGAAAATTAAACTTGATTCAGATAACATCATGAAAATCCTACTCTAATGCCTGGAATCAATTTTATTATTTCACTTGTTCATCAAAAGACATTTTCCTTTTTTAAATAGTTGTATAAGTAATTACAGCATCACATTTCTGTCTCTTTCTTTGACCCAGTCTACTCTCCCATGGCTCCACTAAGGAGCCATTTTAAGAACTTGAAGATGATTGTTTTTTGAGAATGTTGCCAATTTAATCTAAAAATCAATTAAATTTCACTGCAGTCAGAAAATCCTCTTTGTATCCAAATCCTCAGAGCCTTAGGGGGAAAAGCCTTTGAAGAGAAATGTAAGAATTTTAGTGTTTTATGCAGAAAGACAGAATTTAGAGGGGATGAGAAAGAGGAGAAAGAAACAAGTATGATGTGCTTTTTTCCAATTGCTCTGACACACAAACTCTGTTTTTCCTACTCACCCTTGTATCACGTCGCTGGTTTCAGCACCTCATATCTTGTGTTCTTCTCAGCTTTAAACATCTCTGCAAATTCAAGGAAACACTTCTAATTTGCTCTTTCTGGCTCTGTTTTTGAATGAATAAGTGAATTGAGTAAGTGAAGGCTGAAGTGATGCAGTGAAACAAGTTTGAGAGAAGGCTTCAGAATTTCAAAACATGCTTTGCATGTTACTTATGATTTTAAAGTAATTTTGCTGTTTAGTCTGTGTAAATGCAAAACTGCTGAAGAAAATCTTGCAAAAGGAGGGAGTAGGGGTTCTATGTTTAAAAATAAATGAAATGTATAGCTATTGCTACTAAAGGTATCCTATAGTCAAACAGGATTAATCACCTAATTTAATATTTCTTTATAGCATCCACCTCTTTTTACAGGCCCTGTAGATGTGAAATTCTTCAATTACTCTGAAAATCTAGGACCTGCATTTATATAAATTAATGTATTATGATTTCCAGCTAACAATATATTGTATAGTTGTAATCAAAACTTTCACTTTGGCATAGATATCATACATGAGTTCTCTCCATTTAATTTTGGGAAGCTACCATATTGTGAGTGGCTAGGCAAAGAAAATCCATTTGTTAGCAGCAGAGGAAATTAAATAGTTGTTACTTGTTCCCTATCTATGTTGCCATAGCTTTCTGTAATGTACATTTGTGATTTTTCCCCCCAAGAATGCCATGTGTATAATGCAATTCTGTTATTGTCCACCAGGTATATAGTGTTCATCTTGTAAATGGTTGCTTTGTAATAGTGTTTAAGTCCAGAATCTGCTGTAAACTGAGTTCTCATATGTTTATTATTGGTGAGCAAAAGACAAATACCTAAGGTGATAAAAGGGGTAGTGTGCTCCCAGCTTCCACCAAGTCTCCAGACCTGCTTAGCAAAAATTTTGAAGTTAGCCAAACTGTGCTTCACCATAATTCCATACTCTCAATGCTCAGAATTACAGAAATAGGTTGTAAGTGAAGGAAGAGTTAGTTGTGTAAGCCTTAGCAGCTGCAGGTAGGATTTGGGCAGTTGCCAATGGAATGCTTTTGTCTCATGTGTCTCCTTGTCAATGCTGAAGTGATTCTCCTTAGCTCAGAGGTGATGCAGGATGTGTGCATGGATTGCCCAAGCTCACACAAATTCCTGATGGTTCAGAACAGAGAGAGGTTAGGGCATGGCCTCACAATCCTCTCGTTTTAGGTGCATTTTCACTGTTTTGCATGTTTATGTCATTTCCCTCCTCTTGCCCCTCCCCCCCCCAAAGAAAACCAACAGATGTCTTATCTTCAGTTTCCAGGTGCTGCCATAGTGCCAGTAATGTGGAGTACTTGAATTCCTACACAGCTGCACACTGGAGATGTGTCAAGTATAAACTGCAGCATTGTGAGGCAGTGAATCCTGATAAATCCTGAGTTTTTCAGAAAAATCTCCTTCTTCTATTGTATGGTGTTTCTCATAATTATCTGTCTAAATATTTTCATTTTCATCCAGTAATGCTTCAGCTTTCATTTTAGGTGGTTTGTATTAGAAGAATTTCCTAATTTTGACTTGTCTTGAATAGACTGGTAAAAATTGGTGCTTTTATAGTTTCTATGTGAAGGGGTTTTTATTTTATGTTCTACTAGTTCTTTGTTTTTCCTCTACAGTGCTTAGTCATCTATCATTCCTCAATGTATACACGATGATAAACTCCCTGTCCCTGTTAATGGAAGTCAAGAATGCTTTACTTCTCTCAGGATTGGTGCCATATTACCAGGACAATGTATTGATTTGGTTGACTGCCAGAGTGTGATGCATGACAGAAATGAGAAATTGAACTTTCTGAACGTGAAGTAAATCGTGCTGATGATGACATATAAATGATTGGGGGAAAAGCAATCAATCAGATGCTCTCTGCTGGCAACAGAGCTACATACAATTTAATATATAGTAAACTGACAGTTGTTTTTCAGTCTAAATCAAATAGTATTCTGTGCTAAACTTATATTCTTGCAAAGATTACTTGGAACATTTTTGGGTTTGGCATGCTTACATTTCTACTTTACCAACATGTGGTCTGATAATTGAGAAATACTGAACTGACTTTATTAACTCTTGGTTTTTTCTTGTCAAGAGCTACAGAATGTTTTTTCTAAACTGCTTATTGCTTCTTTAAATAGCTTGATCTTTAAATAATTTTAACTTGTAAGTAGAGTTGTTTTGAGTCCCAGATACCTGCAGAAGGAGTTTATTATAGTTACAGGTAATTGGACTTTACTGTAAAACATCCACTAGAGAATGAATAGGCCCATTCTCTCTTTTGGCAGATGTTTTCAGATATTAGACTTATATCCAATTATCTTTGGGTACTCTAGCAGTACACAAGAGCATTCATGTGCAGATGACTGTAATATTCTTTTCTCTCCTACTCCACACTCTGAAATGAATGGGATAATTTGTCCTTTTTGGAAAAAGAGAGAAGTATTTTAATGAAAGCTTAAAGAGACTTCCTGAAATTCTTTTATTGATACCTGCTAACAAGTCTTGTCATTCTGAGTCTGTCTCAGCTTATCATTTGCCCAATGTAATTCACTTAAACAGCAGGGAGTTCTCCCCAAAGCCACCCAGAGCTGCAGTTTGGAATCTTCAGTTTGAACCTTTGGGTGAGAGTTTCCAAGGATTCCTCTCTCCTGAGAAGTAGTTGTCAATGTTTGCTTAGTGTTAAGGCTGTGAGAATCCAGGAAGAAGCTGAACCATGGTAGAGGGTAATGCTGAAGCATTTGGCAGTCAGCTGGAATGTGAATCCTGGAGTTCTCTTGTGTGAACCCAGGTAAGACTAGACAGTTCAAGGCTAAACTGTTCATAGGCAGTTCAGCAAAATAGTTCTTCTAACAGATATTCTAAAAATACAACCAAATAAAAAGCCTTTTAGCTTTTTTATAAACTTTTCCTCTTACATAGAAAAATGTTTTTTTTTTTCCCTGCTGAAACTTATTTTAGCATTTGGTTTTTTTCAGAAATAAACAAAACAAAAATAAAATATTGATTTATTAGCTGTGAAGTTTAACAGTTTAGTTACCTCAGGATGAAATAAATTACCTTGATTAATCCCACCAAGTTCAGTAAATGGTATTAGAATCTGGAACTTGCCATTGGAGGACAGAATATCAGCAAAACTTGACAATATCACAAAGATATTCTCAAAATAGTAAACTCCTAAACTTCCTAAACTCTCTAAGGATGTTCTGTTATATTTTTCACAACATGAAGTGCAGTAAATTGCTTTTACGTCTCAAGATCAGCCAATATAATTATTCATCCTTATTTTGTTTTAGACTTTATTTTATTTAGGTGTTATTTTATTTCTCTCTCTGAAAGCCTAAAAAAATATTTGACAAATATAAACTGTTGCTAGGCAGGGAAACATAAGCAAACTGTCTACCTCTATTCTGAAGATTGTGACCAGGAAATTAAAATGGTCTCTTATACAAAACTCTGGAATTGCTATCAGCATGCTATAGGAATGTATCTACCAAAATACTTTTTAAAATTTTGTGTATTAGATAGATTTTTATAGTTGTTTCAGTGTTTTTACAGATTTTTGGGTTCACATCTTCAAACTTGCTTGCCTTCTGCTAATGCTGGACACCTGGATTCTACTTGGATTATCAAAAAATAATGATGCACAGGAACAGTTTTATAGATTCTATGCATTATTACTTGAAATTCAGTGGTATTTGAGCACTCTAAAATGGTGTTTACTGTACAATTTTGTCCTTTGTCTGTGGATGACTACTTAAAATCAAGGTTTTTTCTACCTTTTTTATCTTAATTTGCAAAAAAGTAATGGTCCTTATTCTGTGTTTTAGTTGATTTTATTTACAACTTTCGATGACAAAAATCTTCAGATGAATGCATAATGAAATTTTAATGAATATTGTATTTCTTGGTTTTGCAATAGATTTATTTCTGATGTCTCATGATCATTTCTTGGCTCAGCTGCCATTTGGGAACCCAGATTCCTTTTTAATGGATACATTTTATGACTGTGTGAACATGTTCTGGGGTGGTTTTTTTTAGGTGGTGGGAATATTTTTCTTTGGTTGATTTCTTGTGGGTGGTTTTTTTGCCACTGATGGGTGTTGCATCTGCTATAGTTGCTTCCTACAAGGCCTCTTACAAGCCTTACTGAATGTGGCAGTCTTTTACTGCACTCAAGCCATTCTAGAAAAAGAATTATGCTGTTTTTTACAACTAAAAACTAAACATTGCCAGTGCTGATGTTTCAGCTCAGGGACAGAAATTACAGCAAACTCATGCCATTTTATCCAGCCTTGGGATCAGAAGTTACCTTAAGTCAATCTACAGTTACTATCTAGAGATGGAATGTGGGTAGTCTTAATTGGGTTTTAAAGGTCTGTTTTGTTAATACATACATGTAATATATCTTTAAAAAATGCAAACCCAACAAATATTAAAATAAATGTAGGATTGTCTTTTGAAGTTATATTTGGAATGTCCTGTTCTGTTTATAAATGGTTTAATTTTAGAAATATATTTTATGTATTTTGAGTTAATGAATTGTTCCCCATGATGCCAGAAGAGATTTGTATCTCATTTGTTTATTCCTGTTTTTATAGATGGCTACACAACAGATGACATTGAATTTTACTGGCGTGGGGGTGATAATGCAGTCACAGGAGTCACAAAGATCGAACTGCCACAGTTCTCCATTGTAGACTACAAGCTTATCACCAAGAATGTTGTTTTCTCTACAGGTTTGTGGAGGGGAGCTTAAAAGAGAAATTCTTTTAAAAACTTTTAAAGCTGGATTAATTCTCAATGTGCAGTTGAGAAGCAAAACTTTTGGAAACAGGAATAAAATAGAGCAGCAACTGTGAATTTGGAAAGCAGTTTGGAAAGAAGTTTTTATTCCAGTTTCTATAGTGTATAAGGCATCATTCATTAACATATGAAGAGGGTGCACTAATCTGTCATGTTAAGGCTCATCAAATGAGCTGCATTTTCTGTTTACCTCTGAAAACTTATTCCTCTGTGCCATAAACCCAACCCAGCATGTAGGAAATTTAGGAACCTTTTTCTCTGTATTTTTAGATGTTTCTTTTGCCAAGTTGGAGATGTATTAGACTAATTCTTTTGCCTTCAATATAAAATCTTTAAAATGCTTTTTCCAGGATTTCCAGTTTAGCCTATTCTAGCAAATGTACGACTCTTTGAAGGCTGAAAATATGTTTTCTGAAAAGGAGCAGAAAATCAGATTGGATTTCATGAAATCAAAAAAAGAAGCAAACAAAGAAATAACTGGCATATTTCAATGACAGTAAATTGTTCAAGAGAGGGAAGAGTTGGATTGGGCTGTTACTAGGAGATGTTTTCTCCCAATTTGAGAAACTCATTAGGTGTGTTAAAAAAGTTATCTTCAAAACTCACTTTCTAGATATGGATAGAAATCATTCTTGGAGGGAATATTGAAGGATTATACATCCCAAATACTTCAAAATCAAGCAGAAATGGGAGTTGAAAAATGATTTCTATGCACCCATGTTAACAAATGTTTCATACGCTACAATATTTCTGGTATCCAGTGGCAAAAGATGAGTGTTGCAGTTCTTGGAGAGAGGTTGAGGATAAGAGTTACACTGAAGCTGACATACAACAGTTTGTCAGGGAAGAGGCATTTCTTTGTTGTTTTGTTTCTCTGATTTGTATTTTGGCTGTTGATTGTTGAATGTTGAACAACTAGAGCATCTTTTTATCCTTAGCATAAAAGATTATTTAATCCCAAATTTTTGCTGGAAATTTTGCAGCTGAATATCCTGAATATTTCAGCTCTGAGAGTACTATGTTGAATGAAAAATATAACCAAAATGACAGAAAAGAAAAATGTTTTCAGGCATTATACAAATGAATTATGGCCGTACCAAATATTCTCTTGTAGGTGCCTACCCAAGGCTGTCTCTCAGCTTTAAACTTAAGAGAAACATTGGTTACTTCATTCTGCAGACCTACATGCCTTCTATTCTGATCACTATCCTGTCCTGGGTTTCCTTCTGGATTAATTATGATGCTTCAGCTGCAAGAGTTGCTTTAGGTAGGCATTTTTACACATTTCATGCAGTGTGCATTAGCTGAATGGTTTTTCTAGCTTCTGGCTGAGTGGATAGTGCATGATTTGAATATAAAAAAAAAAAAATGTTAGATCTTTTTTATGTCTGGCTTGTTAAGCTTTGTATTATTTGAATCAGCGTTTCAACCATTAGAATTTAAATAAAAAATTAAAATTATTTCATGTCTGAATCAGCTAACTGTATAATCATTGTAACCCAAATTAGCCTAATTATCTCAACATATTCTGTTGTTCTTTTGCTCCTTGTTTTTACTCTGAAAAGAATGCACTTAGTTTGCTTTTGACTATGACAGTCCAGAACACATGTTCAGCATTGTGTTATGGATTATAAATTGCTTTTCCTTTCAGGAACTAAATAAAGTTTTACTAGGGTTGTATAGCTCACTTTGTTGCTCAACCTTACGTTGAGGGAGGAGGCCGTGCCTCAAATCCTGTGTCCAGTTCTAGGCTCCTCACTTCAAGACAGGCATTGAGGGGCTGGAGTGTGTCCAGAGAAGGGCAACAGAGCTGGGGAAGGGTCTGGAGCACAAGACTGATGAAGGGGAGCTGAGGGAGCTGGGGGAACTCAGCCTGGAGAAAAGAAGGCTCAGGGGGGACCTTCTTGCTCTCTAAAACTTCCTGGGAGAAGGGTGCAGCCAGCTGGGCATTGGTCTCTTCTGCCAAGTAACAAGTGAAAGGACAAGAGGAAATGGCCTCAAATTATGCCTGGGAAGGTTTAGATTAGATCCTAGGGGAAATCTCTTCACCAAAAAGATTTCCAGCTCTGGCAGAGGCTGTTCTGGGAAGTGGTGGCGTTACCATTCTTGAAGGGATTTAAAAGATGTGTAGATTTGGTGCTTGGGAAAATGGTTTAGTGGTGGCAGTGCTGAGTTAAAGATTGGATTTAATGAACTTAAAGGTGTTTTCCAACCTAAACTATTGTAAGAGTCTGATTATTTTTTTCCTTACTGTTACCTTGCATTCCAAAAGCAAAACTCTTTCTCTAGTTAATCTCTAGAGTATCTGTAAATCTCATCACTAGTCCCATGTGTGCCTGTTTATTCTGTGGCCCTCATCATAAGGAGCATGTTACAAAAATAAGTATCTCTATCTGTTGCTAAATTTTGTCTAAATCAGACTGATTCCTGCCAGTACAGCTCCTATATAGGTAAAATGTGAATGCCCATAAAAGATACCATTGAGAATTTGACATTTTAATGTTATAGAATATATCTGAGTTTTACCAGACCTTTCTGTGTAGTGTTTTGCCTTAAGAATTTGAGACTGCCAACATCCTGAAAATGCTGGAGGAAAGCAAGATAAAGTGACTGTAGCCTGTAATTTTTAAGTGAGACTCATTACAGAAGGTTGCAGTTTAGCTGGTTGAAAATATATTTATGGAATCCAACTACTGTTTGGTTGACTGAGCTCAATTTATTAGAGGTGCAATGTTTTTTGTGCTATGCAAAAAATTCAAGTCCAAGATAAGGACTGAACAAGATGTTCCTGAAAAAATTCAAACACAAAAAGGAGATCTATAGAGAGTGGCAGCAAGGTCAGGTAGCCTGTGAGAAATAAACAAAAAAAGTCTGAGCAGTCAGGGATCATGTTAGGTAAGCTAAAGCCCTAAGACAGAACTAAATCTGTCCAGGGATGTCAAAGGCAGCAAGAAAAGCATCTATATAGGTACATCAGTGCTAAAAGACAGTAAAGGAAAATGGAAGTCCTCTCTGAAAGGAAACAGATGGCCTGGACACCCAGGGTCTGGAGAAGACTGAGGTACTGAGCATGTTTTTAATGCCTTGCTCTCATGGACAAGTGCTCCAGACACATTGCCCAAGTTGCAGAAGGCAAAGGCTGGGACTGGGACAATGAAGAACCAGCTGCTTAAGAGATCTTGTCTGAGACAGTCTAAGGAATCTGGGGATCCCAAACACAAGTCCTTGAGACCTGATGAGATGTATCTGCAGGTCCTGAGGGAACTGGCAAATAAATTGGCTAAAACTCTATCCATCATATTTGAGAAGCTATGGCAGTCTGGTGAAGTTTCACTGACTGGAAAAGTGGAAGCAAAGCCCATCTTTTTGAGAGGGGGAAAGAAAAGGAGACTTGGGGAACTACAGAACTATCAGTCTCATGTTGGTACCTGTCAAGGTGATGGAGCAGATCCTCATGGAAACTATGCTAAGGCACATGGAGACTAAGGAGGTGATTGATGAGAGCCAACCTGGCTTCACTAAGGACAAGTTGTGCCTGACCATGTCTGTGGCCATCTACTACTGGTGGAATGAGGGAAGAGCAACTGATGTCATCTACCTGGACTTGCACAAAGCATCTGACACTCTTATGCATGAGATCCTTCTCTCTAAACTGAGGAGTTATGAATTTGTTGGATGGACCACTCAGTGGATAAGGAATTGGCTGGATGGTTGCATTTAATTGTTGCAGTCAACAGTTTGATGTTCAAGTGGAGACCAGTGGCAAGTGTCCTCAGGGATCTGTGTTGGGATTGGTGCTGCTTAACATCTCTGTCAGCAACATGGACAATGGGATTGAGGGCATCCTCAGCAAGTCACTGAGCAGTGTGGTGCTGTTCCCATGCTGCACGGAAGAGATGCCACCCAGAGGGACCTTAACAGGCTGGAGAAGTGTCACAAAGATAATTGTGTGACTGGAGCACCTCTCTCTATGAAGACAGGGAGTTGGAATTGTTCAGCCTGGAGCAGAGAAGGCTGCAGGGAGACCTTAGAGCACCTTTGAGAGCCTAAAAGGGCTCCAAGAGAGCTGGAGAGGGATTTGGGACAAAGGGGTATGTCTTTAAACTGACAGTGTGTGGATTTAGATTAGGTTTTAGGAAGAAATTCTTCACCGTGAGTGTAGTGAGACAGTGGATCACATTGCCTGAAGTTGGGGCTTCCCTAGCCCTAGAAATATTCAAGGTCAGGGTGGATGAGGTTATGAGCAACCTGTGGAAAGTTGGAAAGTCCCCTGCCCATGGTATTAGAAGGTTTTGAAGTTCCTTTCCAACCCAAACCTTTCTAGGATTCTATGAATATGGACAGAGGATAGAGATATCTTTTTTCCACCAGGGGAAAAAAAAATTATTTTTCAACTCTAGCATTTGAATAGTATAAATTATTATTCTAGAAAAGAAATTAAAATTATTTCAGTCACTAGACTTCTCAATTCTTTTTTCCAGGAATCACAACTGTGCTCACGATGACAACAATTAACACCCATCTTCGAGAGACTCTTCCCAAAATTCCATATGTGAAAGCCATTGATATGTACCTTATGGGGTGTTTTGTCTTCGTTTTCATGGCTCTGCTGGAGTATGCATTGGTCAACTACATCTTCTTTGGCAGGGGACCTCAGCGTCAAAAGAAAGCAGCAGAAAAAGCTGCCAGTGCCAACAATGAGAAGTTGCGAATGGATGTCAATAAGGTAAATTGTAATGGGGATAAATTTTTAGCATTTCCCCAGGAAAGCAGACTCTCACTTTTGTCAGACAGTGCTTTAAAATGTAATTTGTTGTAGAAAATGAGTGGAGTGTAATTATGATGACCTTGTCTTAGCTCTGCAGAGCAGTGTACTTAGCCACCTCAGCAATGAGTGCTGCCCTCTAGCCTGGAAAGCTGAATTTGTTTCTAAAGTATGCAGTCAGTGAAGCTTTACAGAGAGATATTTCCTTAGTCAGAACTTAGACTTGAATATGTACAATCGTTTCCAAAGGAATAAATCCAAAATGATGGCTGTATATTCTAGTAAAAGCTGTATGGAACATTGGAACTAAAACCTAAATTTGACCTGCTTTCATAAATCTTTCAGATGAGCTGGGTAAGAAATATTTGCCACAGAAGTGTTTAAAGCTTGACAAGTTTGCATATTTTCAATGTTTAATGGGCCAGGATACTATTGACTAAATGAGGAACTTCTCAGAAATAAACCATCAATGTGCTGTGTACTTAATTTTCAATCTAAAAGTGGCCCCCTAGGGATGGAGAATTGAGGCAGAAAAGATATTTGCCAAGATACACACTTCAGGGAGAAGTATCCATTATGCTTAATGAAAATGGGGCACTTATCATAAAGCACTTGTAATTTATCACTTTGACCATTTTGGGATGAATATCACACAGTGGCAAATCTGTGCTGAATGCAAAAATGTTCTCAGTCTAAAATGTATAAACTTTCACACACATACAAAATTGGAAAGTCAAATAAGGTTGAATTATGTTTGGGGATTTTTTTTTTTTTTCAGGGGAATCTCTTTGAGTTGTAATTCATCAGGATAGTCCATGAAGAAAAAAAATCAAAGTCAGAATTAAAAAAAAAATCTGCATTAAAAAACCACAAGGGATTACTTGTCAATTGGAAACTTAAGTTTCATGCAGCTCTAGTAGTGAAATTTCTAACGTTCGTTCAGAACCTCTACACACATAGTGGGCCTGCAGAGAGAAGAATATTTTATTCCAACAATCCATCACATGTTCATGGCACAAAATAATTTTATAGGTTATAGTTTGTAAGAAGGAGAGTTATATTGCCATGGTTCAGATCTCATCCATTCATTGGTTTATTTTTTATTTTTTGATTGAAGAGAAACATATTTTAATGAATGAAGGCATAGTCGTAATGATGAGTTTAATTTTGATGTTATGTTAATATATTATCATCTTTTAGCATTGTAAAGTTCATGAAGACACTGTAACGTGTTTTTATTTTTAGTGGTGATTTTTCAGCAATGAAAAAAAATCAGTGAATTTTATTTAATTTGTCAAGGGTTTTTTTTTTTTTATTTTTAAAATTAAATTTCACTTTTTAAAAAATGCTATAAACTGCCCTGTGAGTAATTTTGTAACACTAGGCCTGCATTTACCTGAAGTCTTTCCTCTGATATCAATGGAAATTTAAGATCCATAGGTGTCAAAATACCACCTCTAGCTGAGGTGGTTTTTGTACACTTTGCTTCACTTGTGGTGTTTTCAATATTCTTGTTCATACACTAGATCTTTCAGTGTAACAGAATAGCTTAAGTCCAGTAGCAAATTGCTGACCATGAAAAAGAATTTGAAAGCACTAACTGGTATGCTAATCCAATTCGCTAGGCAGAGTAAATTAATTTCAATAACTGTTGCAGAAATTGAACAGCTACACAAGGTATATTGTGGAACACAAGTAACAACTTTATATGATTTGTATTTTTTTTATACTGAGCCTTTCTAGCTAATGTACTAGTCTTACTGTGCAGAGGCTGCTCTGGGGAGAAGGAAAGGAGCTCACAGCTGTTGTTTGACCAGCGGCAAGAAAAAGTGTTAATATTTAATGAACCTGAATATTTTGTCTATTAAAGGGAGACAAATATTATGTAATTGTTTTCATTTATAAGAATCAAAAAGGGTCTGAAGTGCTGAAATTAGTTCAGAAACAGTGTTTCAGAAAGACCAACAATATTTTAGAAATGAAATCTCACAAACATTCCATCTTTAACCAGGCTCCAGTAGTGAAGAACTGATTTTACAAGGTGTGAATGTTCTTTTGGTAAACTACAAGATTCCTCTTAAATCACTATGTGCAATATTATGAATTTATCAGAATCAGATACTGTATGAGAGAAGATTGATGCCATGAGGAATAAACCTCAAAACTTGAGGATGAAAACTTCCATGCAAAACAACTTCTGTTACTGCATTGAGCATTGACACTGTAAAAGAGGCAGATAAATAGTTACTGGAACTGCTGTTTATAGCGCAGCATCTTTGTTTATACTTTATAGACCAGAAAATCTGTAATAGTTTTATTGAAATTCCAACACTCTTATTTGGTAACAACCTCATACAACTTTCAATCAACAGAAGGTGGTGAGAGGAGAGGTGCTGATCAGTCCTCTCATCCACAGCTGCTTGCAAAATCAAAGGAGAAGTTAATTCATGCTCTCTTTATGCTGTTGAATTCTCTTTCATAGACAGATTCCAGGGTGGACACGGGCACTGGTAATCTCTCTATTCTTGCTTGGTGTTATTCAGAAGATACTAGAGAGCCTACAACACAGTGTGCAACAGAACCATTTTTTCCATGACTGTGGCATCTGCTGAATCCATTGTAATCTCTTGGAGATTTGGTCCTCTTTTTCCAATTAGAGTGAACTCCATCAGGCTGGCTGCATAGCTTCCCCATGGCTATTCCAGATGAAACTGTGCCCAAATCTTTCTTTACATTTCATATCAAGTTCATATCATATGCAAAATATGGTAGTTTGGGGTTTGTTCTGTTGGGTTTTTCAAATCATGGAATAGTTTGAGTCAGCAGGGACCTTTAAAGGTCACCTACTCCAACCTTATTTTAATGAGCAGTGTCAGCTTCAGCTAGATCAGGTTGCTCAGGGCACCATCCAATGTGACCTTGGATCCCTGTTTCCAGGGGTGGGGCATCCAACACCCCTCTGTGCAACCTCTTCCACTGTTTCATCACTCTAATTAAAAAAAAAAATTCTTCCATCTATCTAGTCTAAATCATCACATAAGATATATTACATTTTCAGAGACTGTTGATCCTGTTTGGGAAATGGAAAGGTAGAGAAGGAATAGGCCCTGTATCTTGATTTGTTTCTTGGATACTGAAACCTGAGTAATAACATCATGTAGAAATTTAAAGAACATAAAACTCAAGGAAGATTCAGACTCAGTTAGCAGCAGATACACTGCCACAGACTTTTTAAATTGTATTGGACTTGCTTGATTTTCTTTCTAGTGAGTTCAGATAAAAATGGCTGTCAGTATCATCATTCCACTCTTGAAACTTCTCAAGCTGCATTTAGCAGTTTGTTCTTTTAGTCTAACTCATCATCTTTTGCCTTGTCAAGACTAGTTGTTCTTCCTGTATACAATCATGTTGTTGCTTCTAGGTAAATCACTGGTTTTCTTCCTTCATTTATTTGAGATAGCATTCATGTAATTTCCTCACCTCTTTTTTGAGATTTTTCACCTTATGTCTTGAAATGCCTTTCTTGCCTTGATAGTCTCAAGTTTCTTCATCTCTTCTGTTCTGATTGGCATTGTACTGCAAGGGTACACAAGGATAGGTATACTGGCAGTGTATATTATGGTATACATACTTTAAGCCATTGTTATGTTTTTTTATTCTGTGAACTTTTATATTTAAGATAAGAATGTTGATGGTCATCCGTGTCCTTTTGGTACTTTGCATTTCATGAATCTTCATACTAATATTGTCTATGCTTCTTCAGCATGATTAACAGATACATTAAAATACAGGGCCAAATTCCAGCCTCTCTCTTCCCAATATCATCCACCTGTCTTCCTATGGGTAATTGTACATGCATCTGGGACATGTTACCTCTTCTGTTTTCAGATAATGCGTACCAAAGGCTTTACTGAAATCTGTAAATCATATCTTTTTATTCAGTAGCTACATACAAATGGTCTAGAAGGATTTGGTCTAGAAGCCTCTATGATCCTGTTCTTTCTCTTCATTGTAATTTTTTTTTTTGCTGTTGTTTCCTTTTGGGATAGAAAGGTGCAAGGAGAGGGAAACAAGCTACTATCATATAACTCTTCAGGTTTTCTCCCTATGAAGTCTGGCTTTGTCTCCAAGAAGATGATTCACCTAACCACAATTTCAGTGTACAGCCTGGTACAACTGTAAATGATTTCTTATGCAGATGGCCAGCCATTTTAATAAGTTTCATTTCTGTTATGAGAGCTCAGATAATGAGTTTCTTGGTGCTCTCTCAGAGCTGATTTATTCCCCTTAATTTTTTTCCAGAATCCAGGAGCCAAGATATTTTTGTTAGTTTTTAAATTTACTCTTAATTTGGTGTTTTTAAAAGTTTTACCTTGGATGTTTCCATCTCGGAACTCTGATTTAGATGACCTTGCTGATGCTGACCATTGTGATGAGTCTGGTATATCTTCTAGATATTTGCTGTCTGATCACCTGCCAAGTTCTGTATTTTCCATATGTGTTCCTGTGTTACTAAGTTTCCTGTCAACCAGCTGCATAAGCTGCTGTTACGTCTATTGCTGTTTTTGCTACAGTTGCTCATCTGACTCATTTGATCCAAACTTCTATGTACATTAATTGACTACTCTCAAAGCATAAGTAGGGTGAAAATGCTTTTCAATATCAATTAAATCTGTATTTGTTATTCTGGATAGATCAGAAAACCTCTTTTAGAGTGGTAAAACCAGAACTGTCACTTTAAAGACCATGGTAAATGAAAGGCTGACTCTTCTTCCTCTGTAAAGAAGTGTTTCTTGCTATCTGTATGTTTGACAAGAGTGATTCCCATGGAAAAGTAGCTCTGTGCCATCCTCTTCCACAGCATCAGAGGCTGAAACGTGTCAGGCAGCAGCAGAGATGATACTCCCTGTGAGTATTGGGAGCCCTTCATACATGAAGACTCTCATTAAAGGAAGAGACAGATCTGTCTCTTTAAGAGATATCCAGGATATTACCTAGAAACAGGATATGATACTTTCTTTTTTTAACTCAGATATCAAATCTTACAGAGGCATTACCACATAATGATCTGGTGCACATTCCTTCCATTTCTAGTCTTTCTAATTCTTATCTGTATATAATATAGATAGTGTATATCATATAGGTAGGGTTTAAGTTATTTCTATTTTTTTTTCTTTAGAGTTAATTAATCTAGATTTAAAAGAGTTAATTATTGCTAATTAACATTCCTTATATAAAATTTCTTAGCTATGTTCTTTCAAATATTTGATCTGCCACTTCACAGAAGCAGCATTATGTTTTGCATAATGTAAAATACATGTAAATACATCACTAAATGTGGTTTTAGATTGGATGCAGTTGAAGTAATCATTAAAGTCTAAATGTTTCCAACTTAGCTTAAAGTACAGAGAATGCTCCACACCAGCAATATACCTGAAGTACATGAAAACATAAGTCACATAAATAAAACTACCTTTAATTTTGCAATCATACTCTGTTATTGTGAGCAGTAAATCAGCAATTTCCCTCTGGGAAAGAGGAAAAAATGTCAGTGTATTATGCATGCTTTGTAAAACTGTTTATACAGATTTATTCAGTCATTTTCCTTAAATAAATGTGAAGTGACATTGCTAACCTATGCATGTTTAGATAAGGTTTCTTTTCTGAACACAAACACTTTTTAAAAATATACTGAGTGTATTTTTAAAACAATGAGTAATTCTTTACTCAGACCTCTTTGTATTACATAAGGTATTCAGTCAGCACACCTGAAAGGGACAGTGCATTGCTGCTCATAGTGCAAATCATGAACAAGGGAAGCTGTCAGACTAATGGCATTTTTCGATCCAAAATTTGGGTACCAAGGACATGGAATGTGATAATGAGTTTAAACACATATGGATAGATTTGAATACAATAGAAGTGTTCTCAAAAAATAAATGAAGGGCTTAGGGAGCTGAGAAGGTTTAAATATCTTTGCAATTCATTGTCCTCTTGGCCCACTGCTGTTATATCTCTATTAGCACAGGGTTGCTAAAGGAAGTGAGAGGGCAAGCCAACAACAAATAGGAGCTTAACCTGCCCTCAGATGTACTTGGGAACTTTTTTCCCTTTCAAGCTGTCTCAGCTGCTGGTTTTTTTTCCTACAGCTTTTTGACTAAGGGAAGGAATCTGACCAAGTTTAGCTGGACAAGTTCAACAGTTTTCCACAGATCTTTCACTCTAAGGGAACTCCACGGTGTTATCAGAGCTTTGAGAGAAATAAGAGCATTCAATTACCTGTTTCACAAGTGATTACACCTAATTATTTCAGCTAGGCAACTGGTAGTCTGAGGATGGACAGGCAGTTGTATAATCTAGCAGGAAAATGGGGCTCCCACAGCATCCTCCTTCCCCGATTCCCACTTCCAGATTCACTGTCTAGTGTATGGGAGCTCTTGGAGCAGAGACACTCAGAACTTTTAGTCCCTTGTGCCAGAAAAGCCCTTTGTTACAGCAGCACACTTGGAAATGGCACAGACAGCTCAGGTGCTGGTGTGCTACCTGACATTTCCCATGACACCTGCCAAACCTCTTTCCACCACTTGACTAGAGAATAACTGGAAGACACTTTGTATTTTTTTTTTTCAATCTGTCGTATCCATAGATGTCTCTAGGAAAGGATGGGTGAGTTAGATGAAGGAGTGTGTTAACCTGAGCCAAAGTGAATGCACTGATCTGTACCTGTGGCTTTTTGCAGCTCGTGATGGCTTTCAGTGCACTGCAAACAGTCAAGGTCATTCTCTTCTATTCCAGGCTGTGGTGAGAAGATGCATTAGCAGGGCTATAGGCCCAAGATAATGGACCTTGCTCCAAAGCAATGCTCCAAAACAATTAGGCTTGGCTAATGCCTTTATTTCCCCACTGATTTACTGCTGGCTTGCCAATGGCCTTTTCAGTTCATGGCAATATTTGTTCATTTCTATCTGAAAAAATCATATGATGCATCTTGATGGAGAATAAGCTATTGCAAAGGTACCTAAAACCAGTCAGTACCTATTACATAGAATGGCACCTTATACCCTATGGATGAGAGGTGCTTCTAGTATAAAACATGAGTAAGCATATATAACATGCTTACAACAAGATGGTAAAGCTTTTGGTAAAAAGTGGATTTTTAAACTGGTTATATGCACAGACTCAGTTAATAAAGTGAGCAGGATATTAAAACACTAAGGCAACAGGAAGCTCTTAAAATTTCAGTCTCAAATCCTTACTGCTCTGTATTGCTGGAGCTAATGCTGCCAGATGTCAGTGAAAGAATTCATCCTTTTTCTTTCTCTCCAAGGAGAGTTTTCCTTTTGTTTGCAGTACAGGTAAAGCTGCACGAGGACTCATTGTTGATCCAGGATCAGAAGGTATTCTTTACACAGCAGTTTATTGAAGGACATGTAATAAAGTAGGCATGGATTATGAAAGCTTAGCCTTTCTCCTAAGTTAACATTCATGCATTCTCAAGGAACAGCTTGCATATGAAACAGTCTGCACAGAGTGTTTGGCCAGCCTCTTCGTGTTTTATCAAACCAGAGTTTAGATAGCAGTGAACTTTGAGGAGGTTCCAGTTTTAGCTCACAGCACTTTGCAGAAGCAGTCAGAAGGTGATTTTCCCCAATCTGTGCTGGTATTCCACATGACATCTGAATAAAGGTCAAGTCAACTGCATGAGGCTTTTTTTGTTCAGTTGCACTCCTTTGAATGCCATATTTAATTAATGTAAGACCAGTGCCTGTGCGCTTGTTTAAAGCACATTCTCCCCACTTGCTTTTGTGCTGTGACCCTAAGCAGAACACAGCCTGTGACCCTGAGCAGAACACAATTTTTAGTTCATAAAATAATCTCTTAGTGAAGTTTAGGTTATTATATCAAGTTATGAAGAAATAAGACACAAAAAAGGACAAATTATGTACAGTGTAGTAGAACAGAAACATTTTAATTTGGTCAACATTTTTTCTCATAATTTTACAGCAGAAGACTTTTCAATTTAGTAATGTCAGGACTAGTCCTCTGAGCCTTGCAGTATCTATAGCTGTGTAACTGTCTGCTTCAGGCTTCTAAATAGCACTGAACTAATCATATGAAATATTTTTTGGGATCTTTTTTAATTTGGACATTTGTTATAAAATGTCAAAAATTAATCTTTCTTTGCTTGTAACAAAATACTCTCAGTGATTTTTCCATAGAAAAATCTCAGGAATTTTCTTTTAGTTTTGTTGTTGTTGTTGTTGAATTAGTTGCAGTTTTTCTTCAGAGTTTTATCCTTCAACCTCTTGCTGTCTCTGAACATGTTTGTCTTTGGGCTGGGCCCAAGAATTCTGTCTTCCCCAAAACCAGAGGCCTAAATCTGTTGACAAGTGAGTATATCATGGTCAGATATATGAAACTGGTAGACTGCCATTCAGTCCACCCACCTTCATGATAAGGATATGCTGTATAGTTCTTTGCACATTTTATTTTACTTCAAACAAGAAAACTAACATCTTTAGTACATTTCTACAGAAGCTGTTCTAGAGGAGCAACTTAAAAAGCTTATTTTTACAGTCTAGTTTGTATCAAAACCATTACTATATCCAAATTATACCATAGAAATTTTTCCAGTTGTGGTGATAATGGTGCTCGATGCATTTTTTGTCTTTCATGACATTTTCTTATACAACCAATTTTGCTCTGTTTCTTTAGTTGACTTTTTATGCTAGATATATCTGCTAAATTATATTTTGTAAGACACCATAATGGCAGACTTATGATTGTCAAGGAGCAAATTTTAAGATGCAGGTTCTTGCTGATGTATTCTTCATTTATATTATCTTCAAGAAAATTAATTGTATACTTGTAATGAGATTATATTTTAAAAAAAGAAATAACAAATAACTTCATCAGAGCAGTATTACTAAGAATCTGGACTGCCTAACACCTTGGTTTTTGTGAAACAGTAGGATTTAAGCTATTGTTAATACCCCAGAAGTATTCTCTTCTAGATCACCTGCCTTTGCTTCCTCCCATATGTCTCAGTAAAAAAATGGTTGCTGAAAATGTATTTGAGAAGACATAAGATGTAAACTTCAAGCTTATTGGACTCTGTGCAGTAGTTTGAACAAGTTCATATTTCATGGGTTTTATTCAAATGCCATCAAACCAAAGATGCTTTAGCCTCTCGCATTTTATCTGGGCACTCATTTTTCAGTGCCTTAAATACAGAATCCCATGTTTAAGTAATGCATGCCAACAAAAAGTTGTGTTTTCAACCATTTCTCCAGAATCCTACAATACTTGCAACTAAGTTATTGATGGGTTACTAAAGATAATGATCAAGAAGTCACATATGTCAGAAGGTAAAAATGGATGTCTAGTAATTTATTTTAAAGTATATGCAATGTAAGAGCAATGTTAAAGCTCCATGTTCAGATCTTGTAATATTTCCTCACCTTCTTTTTTTTAACTTACAGATTTCTTGCTGGGAGAGGGTAGGGTGTGCTTAGATTTTTAGTCTTTGAAAGGTCAAGAACCTGAAGAAAATCCTTCTGTAATTTTCAGAGTTTCTCTGAATTTTCTGACCTGAAATCAAGTGAAGCAACCTGAAATTATAAGTCTACCCAATTTTACTGTCCTCTAACTGCATTCCTTACATCCCTGATCCAAATCTTAGGTGTATAACAATGCTAGCCTGGTTTCATATACTGTAACTACAATACTGGCAGTAAATTGAGTTTTGTACAGACAATGGAAGTGCTGTTTTTGTTGCGTTGTTAAAGACATTGCTTCATATATGGATATTTTGAAATATTAGGCATTTATATCTCATAAATTTCTATAGCTTTATCTCAGCAGACTGGCTTATCATGTCCAAAATATCATCCTACCTTTTGGCAGGCGCCCTTTGGAAATCATTAATTGTTTTTTTATCCAGAGTGAACCCACCAGCAGCTTACACAGAGCTGTCTACCTCCCACACATTGCCTGTGTAGTCAGGGCTATCCCCAGAGCTCAGTGGTTCCCACTTAATAAGTCAAATCTTGCTGGTGAGGTGGAAGGTCCCTATTACACATAAAGTGCACGTCATACTTTCACCTGATGTTACCAGAGCTCCTGTGACTAGTCAGGAATGGAATATTACTGGTTTTCCAAGAAAACCTCAGCTTTTCAGAGGTGGGAAATATGCTATAGATAGTAAAGTCTTTATCTACAACAAATTTAATTATATATCTAGACATGTCATGTAAGTCTTCATTCTTCTTTGTTTCTGTCTTAAGTTCTTAAGAATGCCACTTCACAGGATATATAACTGCTAAATTTCAGGTTTTAATCTTTGTGATAGACTGGGTACTTCCAGTTTAGACTTCATGGTTTAGCTCACCAGGTTTTGTTTTTGTCTAATGGCAGCTCTACTTAACAAGAAAATATTTCTTTTTGATTAACAACTATTTTGTTTCAAAGGATTTTTCTATCAGGAATTCCATTTCTACTGTCTATTTTATACACAGTTTCTGAGCCACTCTACCATAATATGAGCCATCAGTTCCTGCTTGTAGTTGAAGGTTACAGGTGAAAAGAACAGTGTATGAGAAAGGAGAAGTGTCAGTGTTCTTTTCAATTCATCTGTATAAATTTCTCTCATATTATAAAGCTGTGTTTGGCAGAACAGCAGAGCATAATCACTAAGGAACTGATTTACCAAAAGTAATAATTTCAGAGGTCTGGTCATCCTTGGAGGATTCCTAATGAATGTGTGTGGGAGTTGCATTTTCCTTGTATTTTACAGCAGCTAATGTATTTTTGTAAGAGGAATTCCTCAAGAAAGCCATCATTTTGGAGTTTCTAGGTATCAGGAAGAATATATAATGGTAACAATTATATTCTTTTCTCTGTATTCCCTTTGTTTGAGACCTTTAAAAAAGTCATAGCTGCTTTCAAGGCTCCAGAGTCAGCTTTTCTTCCGTTTGACCTGGACCTATAAATGAATCATTTGCATAATATATTTTGTCATTCATATATAAGATTGATTTATAAAAACCATAGTGTCTTGCATGGTTGCTGAGTTCTGGTCATTTCTCCTCCACTTCTGCCATCACCTTTTATTTCCATAGTACTTGCTGCTGCTTTTTCTTCATCTTCATCCTCCCTTCCTTTCTCGTCCTGGGAATTTCTCCATTAAGTTTGAACTCTCCTGTTCACCATAAAGAGTCTAGTTCTATGGCTGAACAATCCTTCAGCACCAAGAGACCTTTTTAACCTTTCTCCACCTCCTTTTGAAACACCTTTTACACTTATTTTCCCCCCAGAATAATTTTAATAATTGTTTTCATATCATCATATCTTCCTTGGTCAAATGACCAGTTGGAAAAAATACATTTACATCACAACATATTGTTACCTTTAGGAGCAGAGCAAGGCAGTAAAAGCACCTCTGATGCCAGAATGTACCTAATTGTTGGCTTAGAGGTCCCTATATATTTTAATTACTTCTCCTACTATTATCCTATAGTGCTTTAATTTTAAATGAAAGATAATAGCTGCCTTATCTCTAAGGAAACTGGTCTTGATTTTATTAACTTACAGGACAGAAGAATAATTGGCACATATCATTGTCCAGAAATGTATTCAACAAAGGTATCTTTCATTGTTTTCTAATGTTTTTATCCTCAGAGATGTAAAATTCAGGTCTTGACCAGTTATGGTCATTAAAGATCCCATGGCACTTTTTTATAGCGTGGTCATTTCAACACCCAGCACCTGGCCAAATATCAATTTATGTAACTGTTGTGCTTACCCAGCATTCCCCACCACCACTCACCCACCCCATAGTTTCAATTGGCTACAACATTCTCCATTTCCTCGACTAAAATAAAGTGTGTTGTTCTGCACTGTCAGTCACCACATTTCACCTCAGAGGTGATTGTGCTTCACTGGGATGTGAAGTGGTTCTTCTTTGAATGCTTGTAAAGCGCTTTGGGATCCTTTTGAATGGGTGGTGCTGTTTACAATACATGTAGTTAGTTCACTGTCATTCTACCTCAGATGTCACTTTGTTACAAAAATATGTTTCAGTTAGAGTTGGGCGAATCTACAGAGTGGAAAAAGCATTCCCAGCACACTCTTATCTGACAGGGAACCTTTTGACAAAGGTTGAAGAGTTAGATCCCTTCCCTTCCCTTCCCTTCCCTTCCCTTCCCTTCCCTGAAACTTCCCTGAAACTTCCCTGAAACTTCCCTGAAACTTCCCTGAAACTTCTCTGAAACTTCCTTCCTGAAACTTCCCTTCCCTGAAACTTCCTTCCCTGAAACTTCCTGAAACTTCCCTTCCTGAAACTTCCTTCCCTGAAACTTCCCTGAAACTTCCCTTCCTGAAACTTTCCTGAAACTTCCTGAAACTTCCCTTCCTGAAACTTTCCTGAAACTTCCCTGAAACTTCCTTCCTGAAACTTCCCAGAAACTTCCTGAAACTTCCCTTCCCTGAAACTTTCCTGAAACTTCCCTTCCCCTTCCTGAAACTTCCTGAAACTTCCTTCCTGAAACTTCCTTCCCTGAAACTTTCCTGAAACTTCCTTCCCCTTCCTGAAACTTCCTGAAACTTCCTTCCCTGAAACTTCCCTGAAACTTCCCTGAAACTTCCCTTCCCTGAAACTTCCCTTCCTGAAACTTCCCATCCCTGAAACTTCCTTCCTTATATGTTGGAAATTCTAAATACCATGAAAAAATGCATTTATTCTTATGGTCAATTCATTATTCCCAATGCAAGAGGGTCAGATTAGTGCTCAAGAAACAACTGAACTTTGTGGTGTTTATCTGGGTATTTGAAACACTTGAAGGTTCGCCCATCACTAATATTTACTGTATTTTGCATTATTTCTTCTGAAAAAGTCTTGGAATATTGAAAAATGCTGTGCTTCAACTCTGATATGAGTGTGATATGTACAGAGGATGACATTTTTCCGTAGAAGATAGTTTAGAATATTGCTTAATGTTTTTTCTGCCCAGCATCACTAATCTTACTAACTGCTTCCAAGATTATCAGACATCTGCAGCATTTTGCTGCATTAAGAAAAAAAGTTGACTGGAGTGATATCATGTCACTGAAATGTGCCTGTGTTTAACTCTAGCAGACTAATATAGCCTTTCTTGCATGTGTGTTGCATAGAATGTTTGCAAATACGTAAAGAGAACTCAAATTTCTAATATCATTGCAGATCAAAAGGATAAAATATTTATAAAATATATAAAAAAGGAAATTCACCCTAAGAAGATTTAAGATGTGAAAAAATTGTTGGCACTGCAATCTTTCCAAAAGTATTATCCTAGAATGCACAATATTGAGGTGAAAAATAACCCAGCCTCTGGGCTAAGGGGTAAACCCATTACATTAGTGGATGTTCTATCAAACTTCCCCTGATGTCACTGGAACTAAAATTTCTTAAGGTTATATAAAAATATAGAAAATGTAATTTCCAAATGACTTTGCACCCCTCATTTAGGAAACTTACTTCTTGTGATTTTAGACATTTTGGGATCAATTAATACCAAGCACATGTAATTAATTGTTTTATTTTTAAGACCCTGAGAATCTTAGGATTGGTCTGAGATTTAATGATAAAAAATGAGTCCCCTTTTGTTTTGCCTCAAAAATCACAAAAGAATTTTCCAAATAAATACACTCATTAGGAAAAGTGTTTGAAATTCATTTTGAGAAGTTTCACAGATCTATTTAAAAGCTTTTGCAGATATATGCTTTTGTTGGAATTACAATAGCAGAATACTACTTTTACCTTAGTTTTGTTCGATGCAGATGAGAACTGATTTGATGGCCTTCCTGGATGGAAGCAGCTTCCCTCACTAAGCTCAATGTCATGCTACAGAGTTCTTAAAGGAACTTTTGAGTTCCAGCTCAACTTTTCCATTTTTCCAGTGCTTTTCAAGAAAGATTGATTTCCCTAACATATTCAGAATTTCAAAAATTTCATGTGGCTTTGATGAAAAGCAAACAAAAATGAAAGATTTTGTCTGTTTCACATTGAGTCATGACATTTGATTTATAACTAAAATATAATGAAACTAGAGGGGTGCAAACTCACACAGATTGGGGGGGAAAGTGAGAGAGAGGGAAATCTGTCATCTCAGCAACACTAGTTTTTGTGCATCACTTCAACATATGTAATCACTCAAATGACAGTGTTTCAGTAGGTCCAAAGCACCTTTGTGAGTGTCTGATTTTTCTCACTGTGAAGGGAGTTCTTCTAAAAAGCAACTAATTTAAACCAAGTTCTCTCATCTTGCCAAGGTAAATATTACATAGGGGTTTAATAATGGCAAATACAGTCTGCATTGGGCAGTGCAGGAAGGTATCTGCTGCTGCAGCTAGTTTCTAAATATTAAGGAACATACTAATACCCTGTTATTGTTTGGAAATCCACAAAAATCAGGTTTTGTGTTTTGAGTAATAATCAAAGAATATATTCTGTACATGATAATTAATAATGTGGCTGAGTTATTCTTAAAAGAGCTCTGGGACAGTTATTCCTCTAATTTGGTCTGGAGTATATCTGCACTACCATCACTGATTCAATGTAATTAATTAGCTTCTCATTAGCTATTATTGTTTTTAAGTACTTTTAGTCAATTGTAATCTGTTATCACATAATTCAAAATACATGCTTAGAGGGAAGGATGAGAAGAATTAGAAATTCCTAAATAACCTTTTTTTTGTTTTCTATAAATGGATTCTTTTTAAAATCTCTTACCACACTCCAGATCTTCTTCAGATTGCCTAAGAGTGGAATTTAGTTCCTTATCTTTGAAATCCTCTTGATTGTCTAAGGGGTTTCTCTACAATATTGCTTTAATTTTTTTTTCACTGAATTGCCTTTAAAGAATGCAGAGTAGCTAAATATACCCATTGAAACAACTGTTCAATGTACATTTGATGTGATTACATTCTGCGTGTCTTTTTCCTTGCTTGAAATTGCAGATCTCTGCTATTACAGCAGCATGCTATTGCAGCATGCATTGTATTTATTAAATTTATTATTTCTGGGGCATGGGGTTTCCAGATAGCTATAGTTAGACTATGCCATTGCCTTTCCCCAAGTAACCAGCACTCCTGTTTGGAATATGGGGACCTAAAATGTGCATTTTCTTGTGCAGTGCTGTGTGCCTCATTCATAGAGGCAGAGAGACCTCCCAATTAATGGAAGTTTATGTCAGAACAAAAACTTTCATTTGAAAGAAGAAAAACCAAAACAAAGCAGATCTTTTCTCATTCAATTTCCTTCCAAAACCCATGAAAAGTTCAATATTTACCCCAGATATCCTACTCTGTGGCAGAATCCCACTTTCAGGGAGCTGAGCACGTTCTCTGTTTCCAGGTATTGTTTGTGCTTGCTGAACATCAGGTCTAGGGAAATACCATTTATTGCATTATACCGTATTGGCCCTATTTCTCTTTGAGGTCAAAAATAAATGATAATAAATATAATCACAGCTATGCTTAGAGTTTTTTAGGCTGACATCCTATAAATTAGTAATATTAGATATGGCCCTAGCATGGCTTCAGTTTGCAGCTGACTGGGCTCCCTTTCTCTCCTGCTAAATGTGCTTTCTTATTTTTTACAGATGGATCCACATGAAAATATTTTGTTGAGCACACTTGAAATTAAAAACGAGATGGCTGCCAATGAGGCTGTGATGGGGCTTGGGGACCCTAGGAGCACAATGCTGGCCTATGACACTTCGAGCATCCAGTACCGGAAAGCCGGTTTGCCCCGGCACAGCTTCGGCCGCAACGCGCTGGAGCGGCACGTGGCACAGAAGAAGAGCCGGCTACGGCGGCGCGCGTCCCAGCTGAAAATCACCATCCCTGACTTGACTGACGTAAACGCCATAGATCGATGGTCTCGCATCTTCTTCCCTGTTGTTTTTTCCTTCTTCAATATTGTCTATTGGCTTTACTATGTGAACTAAGAAACAAAGCCACGCGGGAAGCAAGAACTGGATTTCTCTTCAAATCGGTTGTACAGCCAAAAGTGGGACTTGGAAAAATTCTATTCAGGACAAAAAGTTATTTTAAAACACCTTAGTTGCTGGCCCACTCTATGGTCTGTTTTTATAATGTTTTGGTTGTATCTGCTAAACCATATATATTTTAAGTTGCAGTATGGACACATCCCCTTATCAAAATATAAGTGCATTTTGAGTGTAAAGGCAAATAGGGTTTTGAAAATCACTTCTGTCTCATTGTCCTTCACTCTTTTTTCTTTGTTTTTCTATTTTTTTTTTCTTTTTTGTAATGGCCATTTCAGTTTAGTGGTATAAATTATAGAGCAGCATTTGAGAACAAGTTTTAATTTCAACAGCAGTACATGCCATTCTAGGGAAAGTGCATATCCAAGGCATGCATATGCATTTGAGAGTATACTGCTTATGAAACACATACACTTTACTTTTTAAATGTGTAAACTTGAAAACAAGTAGTGCCTATCATCTTTCCAAGATGATGATGGTCAGAGGTTTCCCAACCATATTCAGGTAATTTCTTTTATTTATGGAAAGAGCTGAACCTTTGACTGATAATACTGGGGTTGGGTGTTTGCACAGAAGCTGAAACAAGAAGCACTAGTTTGTATTTTTGAGTCACAGTGACTCACAGTCACAGTGACTGTGTTTGGGATGAATAGAGGAATGTATGGACAGTATAAAAATGCATCAGCACTGAATGGGTAGATGCTGCTGGGTTGTGTTGAGGAAAAGAAATCTGTCCAAAGTGCCAAAATTGATTGCCCAAATAGTAATTCTGTAGGTGGCTGAAGGTAACCAGTGGTGCCCTGTCTCTCTCCAGGGCAGGGAGAGTGAGAGAGCAATTGCAAAGTGCAGGGGCAAGGAGACAGGAGGCTACATATACATAAAAGTGTGTTTGTGTGTGTATATATATATGTATATACATGGTGCAGATGAATGTTGTCAGTTGTATACAGCTTAGATCTGAAAGAGTCATGTGGAGTTGTGTGATTTCTTCCAAGTTTTCATCTTTCCAGCATTATGCTTCCTGCTGTTGGTTAAAGGTTCTGTACCTTTCAGCAGCTGAGATCTGAGCATATGTGTTTCTGTACAAGAGGTACTAACAGGGTGTTTGTTTTCTCAGTCTGGATTAGGCAATAACGTTTCACTTTTTGTTTTCCTTAATGCACTGTTCTAAAGGAAAGAAATTCGTAGCAATCACTTTAGGAGTTTAAATAGACTCGAATGTTTCCTGCTTTAGGGTAATTTCCATTGAAAAAATAGAAAATTCGTTTTTCTTTGGGAAACTTCTTGAATTAAAGGGTTGAGTTTTTTCATTCCATTGAGCTTTATTTTTACAGGCAAAATAGAATAGAAAAAAATAATTTAGACAAAAAAAATTCTGCCACTTACTCCACTGTGGAACTTCTTTTAATGAAAACAACAGTCACAAGAATTGTATAAAAAGTAAAATTTCTTGATGGCTTTTACTAGATCAGATCCCCAATATTGTTTGACACAATGTTTCAAGAAGAAAAAGGCACATCTGTTGCATCCATACTACCTCTCATCTGTGTACAAATTTTTGAAAGAAACTAGAGAATATAAACGTTTTTTCAGGGTACTAAAAAATTCTTTAGAATATGTTTCATAAAATATTTAATTTTTTTGTTCTTACTTTAAAAGAGTGATTTTCTTACAAATTTCTGTGGTTTTATTTTTGGTTTCCCCCCTTCCCCCCCCCATATGACAGTGAATGACATGAATAGGAGGAGAATAGTTCTGGGAACTAAGAGGCAAATATTCTGATATTCTGACTCTTTTTTTTTTTTTTTTTTTTTTTGAGCATTTCATCTGCTTATTTCTGGTTCAAATAAGAGAGGATAGTTTCAGAGCCTGGGATGGGATTTGCAATATACCCTACCTGCCAGGAAGTTGTGTACATTCACAAACTGCCTCCAGGCTCAGACTCTGCAATATGTAGAGACAGGTTTTCCTCATGTGATTAACTTTCTAAGTCAAAATTTTGCTTTGGTTCACATACTTAATTTGTGACTGCTTTTCATGCATAACGCAATAACCTTTGTAGATGCACTTGGGACTTCAGCTGATAGGTATGAGTCATGTTGGATCTTTTTTCCCAATTTTAAGAAATGGAGCATATCAAAATTTAGTATTTCTCTTCAAAGTCTGTTCTTTAAAAATTATATTAATTATCTTAAATGAAAGCAGTCTTATAGTATTCTTCTGTACAAGCTTTTCTTTCATTGCAGAAATTGCTGACAGCTCCTTTTATTGTTTCACAGAAGCAGAGTGTGACTGCAGGGAGCTCACAGCCTGTCTGTGTTTGATACACATCAAATATAAAACCTTACAGGGAATATGTTGACTCTGAATTGGTAACTGCTTCAGCTACAAAAACCACAGAGCTCGAATCCTGGAACTGCACATTCACTTTTCTGAAGCTACAGTAAAAGCCATAATACTCTCTGATATTGCTACTCAGAGAGTGAAAGAAAATGTTTGGTTTCTGCTCAGGTGTCACTAGGAAAGATAAATTATCTGTAGGGAAGGAGCACTTTTGCTTTTACTATGTTCTTCTGGCTATTAATGTGATGTATAAAATTAGTCAAAGAGAAAGATTCTACCATTTTGTACTAAGGCTTAACACTGTGATATAAAAAGATGGGGGTGAGAAAGGCTGGTGAGGCACTATCAAGGAAAAAGCATAACTTGAGCCCAAGGTAAGCACTTACTCCTGAGATACTTGAGTGAAAGTGGAAAATGATGCCAACATACATGAGATGTGGGGTTTGCTATGTGTGCTACCCTCCAGGTAAACTAGAATAAATTTGCTTTTACTTTAGAATCGACCGAAAATGAATATTCTTGATCTTTTTAATCATGTTAAGTGTTGTTGGTTTCAATAAACAAAATAGCAAAGTTAATAATTTAGATAAAACTTGTAATATAATTATAGTTGCACATTTTATTGTTCTATTAGACATTATAGCCAGCAATTAAGGTGTTTTTTATCTTTGTGAAATTCATAAGGGAATTATGACTATAACATGGCACAGTTTTAATGAAATCTTTGAGATCAATCTGTAAATATATACTGTACATGACTGCTAGTAAGTATGATACACATTTTCAGAACTGAAAATTCATGCAACATATTTCTGTGTTTGCATAAGGAATGTTATGTTTCTATCCTATCGCACTTCAACGACTGGGAAGAAAGACTCAAGCAATGACATTGTGACAATTTCTTTTCTCATTCCCAGGGGAGGAAAACAGAGTCCTAGATAACAGCATGTGACTGAGTTCTTCAGAGTTCTTACATTCTAATAAAAAAAGACATAAAATCTGTAAGGTACAAAAGCACAATGCATGGAGAAAATGAGTGGTGGTCATACACCTGGGGAAAATTTCCTATTTGTTTCAGAAAAACATGCATTAAAATTAAACCTCAATTAATTTTCACTATAATTATTAGACTGTGTTCCAATCCTATAACACAGTGCTAAACATAAGTGAACAGATGTGAAATATTTTCCAACTCTATGTGCATATGGACATACTCCCCAATGTCTGTATGCACATATGTGTGTATATATACACATGCCGAGTATATATATATATATATATATATATATGCACACACATTCACATGGTGTGTTAAAGGAATAAGCTAATAATAGTTTTGTTTCTACCATCAACCAGTGTATGAATATATTTTTGAGGAAAAAAAAAAAAAAAGATTAATGTATTTAGGAAAAAAAAACCAAACAACTTACTCTACAGGGTAACTGGGCATTTCTATATCAGCAGATCAATGCTTATGATTCGTATGGAGCATTGCACCGTTTGACATGATGATAGTACTGTACCTCCTTGCATCTGGAATTAGACTAGTCCTCACATTGCTTGCCTATTTCTTCTCTCTCTTTTTATAACAGCATTGTCCACTAGTAAGTTTTCAAAACCAACAAATTCCTTAGGGAACCAAGAGAAAAAAAGAAGCAAAAATAGTAACTATTTCTAGAAAATAATCTAGGGTGGGATGGCCAGGGTACAATACTATATCAGTAGTGATCAAAACATTTTGCTATGTGTATATAGAACATACAATGTGAGCAACCATAACTTAAGCTGAACGTGTGTAAATATTATCAGATTTCTTAAACATTTTTAACTTCTAATTTGTACTTTATGGTAAGGCAAAAAGCTAATTCTACTTATGGTTTAGGTTAATGTGTCCTAAAATTATGTAAATAATTAAATAAGCTGTAAATGAGCAGTCGATAGATACAGTATTTGTTTAGTGACTTTTTTTTACTAAGTACAATAATTGCAGTGCTCTAGCAGAGTAATTTAAACACCCTTTTGCATAAACAGATTTGGACTCCAGATAAAAAATAGTACAGGAAGTGCTATAGTGTAAAATAGCCACTGTGGCAATGTTTCTGCTGGCACAGATTCTTTTGTATGGTTAAAATGTTCAGGCCACACACTCAGTACTCAGATTAGCCAAAACAAGCAGGGCCTGGTTTTCACTTACAATAATGCACCTTTATGTTGCTCCAGTGAGTGAAGAGGTGAAGGTGTCCAAGGGTAAGTGAGAATTCAGCTGTTGGTGATTTCATTACAAAAGCCTGCATATTGCATCTGTCTGATTCTGAAATCTGTCTCTTATGGAATTCAATAGTAGGCTTATATTCTATTAAAAAAAAACAATACAGGATGTTTGACTGTCGTTAGATAGAATGGTCCCCCAAAGCCAAAGAATCTTCACTCTAGAAATTGTTTAAAGGGGAAATCTAAAAAGTCACTGCTTAACACCAAAGGTAAAGCTTAGTAAAATGCACTAGGAACTTTGTCTAAATTTTTAAGAAGCAAATGGAATGTTGTTGATCAAAAAGACTGCCCTATTCTACTTTGTAAAAATACTAATAATTTAAAATCCATTATAAAAAATTGAAATAGATCATCTTTACAAGAATATGCAACGCTAGCATTTCATAAATATAAAATTATTTTCTTTGTAAGTGCTTTGACAAAAAAATGAAACTTAAATGATGAAAAATCTCACCTCTACTTTCATACTAAGGGTTGTATTTTTTTAATGTTTTTCAGACATGAGGTCATCTATTCCAATTTGATAGCATTTTGTATGTTTTCACTGTTCCTGTCATTTGGCAGATACTCACCAGGATGTATGGTTCATGGTCTCTCCTGTTACTTTCAGTTGAAGACAGAAAGAACATTTGAAACATGATTAATTCTGACAAACTGCCTATGATTTGACTTCTATCACGTTTTTATTGGCATGGGTGTTTAAATGGTTCTGTTAGTACTGTCTTTGCGCAGTTCTGAGTTATCTTTTACTTAGTACTATTGATTTCATAATGTAGTAATCATCAGCCTTACTAATGACCTTGTAGCCTTTCTTATATGCACATAATGCACATTTTCCAATGGCTAGAAAATGCAAAATACTAGTGGATATCATTGCATCAGATCTTCATGTCTTTCTCAAAAGGACTGCTAACCTCTGGGATATATGAGGTAGTAAAATGATGATTGTAAATGAGTAGCACATAAGAGATATTTTCTTGAATTTAAAATTATTGCAGCCAGTTTCAGCATGTAAATATATAATAATGTTGGCTAGTGTGTAATTCTTGAATTTAAAAATATAAATAAAGAAAACCTAAAATATGTACATGTAGTTGTGTTATGTTGGGCAGGCTCTTTCCTCAAAGCTGCAGTGAAGTGAATAACTGAGTCTGGGTCAGAAAGGGACTCAGAAGTTAAGTGTTGAGGCACCTGAAATGTAGATGTAGGATGAGAAGGGGAAACATAACATTGTGTTAATTTGCCTGTGCAGCCCTTGGGAGGCTTGAGTGTCTGGGGAGTGTAAGCAATGTACAGTGAGAAGCCTGGTGCTGGTCAGTATAGAAATGCTGAGAGGAGGGGGAACATCTGAAAAATCTCAGAAGTTCAGTACTGCCTCCTCAGAGTCAATTCTTGTCAATCTGTTACTGATGGAGAGCTGCTGGTGTCCCCCTTAAAGAAATATGGAAGGGTCTGTTTGCAGGGGGTTGGTATTTCCTTCTATAGTAAATGGTCTTAAACCTGAATATGTGGACTTCAAATATGAAAGTCCCAAGTTTCATGCCTTCCTGTTCCTACCTGGGCTCTAACAGGAGAGATTCTGCATGACAAATTATTGTCCCTTTCAGGATGGTGGATTTAGACTTTCCTGTTGGAGAGGTTCAGTTGAACAACAATTCAAGATGAGCAGAGGAGAGACCAATTAGGCTTGGTCATGAGAGGCTCTGGCTGCTTTGGACAGGGCTGTAGCAGGGATTAGAAGCTGGGTGCTTTGTGCTCCAAAGAAGTAAAATGTCCATTAATACAGATCTGGTTTTGCAGTTTCTTTCTGTGTTAGTGCAATCTTGACCCTTAAATATATTTCAGACTTACACTTGTTTGCTGGCTGTGCTGAGTGAACAGTTCATGTCTATTAGTTTCTCTTGTCTGCTGTCTCGGCTCTAATAAAAGGAAATGCATAGTTGTGTTTCCAAACCCCAAGTATTACTACATGGGGGATGTTACAGGGTGTTTATTGGTGGCTTTAGCTGCACATTCCTCAGCTGATTCTTTGGCAAATCCTGCCAGGGGGAGCAGATGGAGCACCAGAAAAGGGAACAAATGGCCATTGGACAAAAGACTGCCAAAGGCTAAAACTGCCAAATTCTCATTTTTGTCTGGAAATGCAGACAGCAGTTGGTAATTCCTTTTGAAGTTCTCCACCTGGCTATTCTCTGTACCAGCCCCACAACAGCACTGCTTTAATGATTTATCTGATCTGTCTCTCTTTTCTGTGGATAAAGGGCACTGGTTCTGCAGAGAAAGCAGAGGCTGAAGATAGGAAAACTTGAGTCTTACAGATGGAACTGAAGTGAGGAGCTGCTGAGTGCAGGATGCTGTGTCAGGGACATAGAACATGAGAAGCAAAAGGACTGCTTCCAGAGCTTTCCAGTTAAGGAAAGCTCAAATATGACTTTTGTACCTCACTATTTAAAATAACACATCTTCCTCTGAAGCTTCTGAAAAGGAGGGCAAGGTTCTGAAAAAAGACTGAAATGTCAGCACAAATGCTTTGTTATAACTCTGAGATATACTGTTGCCCCTTATTTTCAAGATTTTTACAAGTATTTCAACTTTAAGACTGGTTCGTTATTTCAGAGACTAAAAATATTCATATTAATTGGTGACTATCATTTTCAAACCAAAAATGTTTATCTACTATTTCACTTGTCTGTGTTTATAAATGCATTTTATATTATCACATCCTAACAGGAGTGAAATCAACTGGCACAAAAATAAGGCTAGTACTGTAGGATATTTGAATAATTTATTTTCTTTACTCTGAGTTTCAACACTTCATGATATATGTAACATAGCCTCTCCTTCATTCAATTTACTAGATTGCAAATGAGTAACCTCAGTAGTGACTTTTTATGTGAAAATTGCACTGGTGACTATATCTCAATAATCTAAAATAATGAAACACGAGACAAATTATCTAGAATCACAGTTCTTGATTTATAAAAGGAAAGTTAGTATTTTAAAGAATGAAATTATGCATCTGTCAAATACTGAACAGCTGTGAAGCAGTGAAATAATGGGAACTGGCATTTAACACTTTGTAACTGCTGCATATAAATAAATGCAACATTATAACTACATAGCAGTATGTTCACTAACATAAATTCTGTGGTTATCAAAATTAATGACCAGCATGACATTATCAATCCATAATGCTTGTTATTCTTGAGGGGTATCTGGAATGACTCATTTATTATGGTGTTCATATGAGTCTAATCAAGGGATATACTTTAAAAAAAACAACCTGACAGTTATGTGAAGAGATGTGGATTGGCTATTCAGGTGATGAAGATTGCTTATGGAAAAGAAGATTTGCTTCCCTTGGCTGAGACTGGGCCAGGTTTTCTGGGCAAAGGGGGAGTGCTTGTTTCAATGTTAGGGCAAAACTTTGAGTACATCTTATTCTTGGAGTGAAAATATTATTTTCTCTCTTTCTGACATATCATCAGAGCTGACATACCCCATTCATTTTGGCACACTAATGGCTAAGGGCATGCTTCCAGCTGAGACCACTTTTTTAAAAAATTCTCTTTTTTGGAAAAAATATATTCAAGGAAACAAAGCTTGCTTAGGTTCCCTTACAAATGCTTTAAATTGTGTAAACTGCACATTTTTGTTTTGGTGCTGTTTTGTTTTCAGAGTCTGTGTATAACTGTTGGTTTTTAGGGTCTCATGTACTTACATTTCTGGGCTTGGTTGATACATCTGAGGTCTGCTGCTTTCCAAGCCCACATGAAACTGGACTGTGACCTTTAAGATCCCCTTGTTAAACGTTCCCAAAGATCTTTTCTGAAGAGTCTGACTGATCATGTCAGTTTTTAATCTTCAACCCTTTGTTGAAATTTCATGGCATTGATGCTTATGAAGGTGCTGTGAAGAGACATCACAGGCAAGCATAGGAGAGCAATGTCATGCAGGAGACAGGGGATGAACTCCTGTCATATGCTCTTTGACAGCAGCAAAAAGGGCAAGATGTGCAGTGATAAACCCACAGCACAAAAGCTAATGTGGTCATGATAGGGTCAGTGCAGTTCCATTACTGAGGGTGATATTTCCAGTTCCGTGTCATGCAAAGAAATTGTTTCTTCAGGTGAGAAGACATTGACAGGAGAATGAATGTGGATAATAAACAGATCAAAACCTACATGTCAGGACAGCAAGATTTATCTGCAAGATTTGCAGACAAATTGGATTGGTTTTGATGTGCTTCTGGTTTTAGGTTATGAAAAATCAAGGCTTTTTATTGCTGCTGTTGTTAGTCATCATTCAAAAGATATCTGAACTGGAAATGTGTGCCAAACAGGAAAAAAATTGCTGGACAGAAAAAGGAGGAAAAAAACAAAAAACAAACAAACAAAAAACCCCTCAAAAATAAAAACAAATCCTCCCTCAAAAAAACTAAACAAAAAACCAAAAAACCCAACAAAGCAGTGCGGTGAAATCCAGCAAATTCCCTCCCATTCTCTCAAGCAGCCAAGAAGTGCCACATGCATCACCTAATTTATTTTCTTCTTTTTAATCCCACTCATACTTTAAAATCAGAAGGTTTTAAGACTGTAGGAAGGACAAACTTTAGCTTTGTCCTTCCCCAATCTGAATTTTTAAGGTTTTTTTCTTAGATAAGTTTGGAAATTTAGTGTGATAAGTTTGGCTGATTCCAGTGAAAAATGTAAGCCTTGATTGGTTTTGGAAGGGTCTCTAGATCTCTTTAAGAAAGGTTAAGCACTATTTATTTGCCTCCATTACTATCCAAAGCAATGTGATTACTGAAAAGGTTTGACATTCAGACTAGTTAAGGGTGAGAGAAAGAAATCTTTCTATGAGGTCCAGACAAAAGGAAGAAACAGAAAAATGGAAAGGACAGACAGATGAAAAGTAAAGGTTGTTTCCTTACTCATCCTGTAAGATTTTAAAGTAAATACTACCTGCTCCTCTGGCATAACATGTTTCCCTGTCTTTTAACTGCAGTCCAGCCATCCATCACCTGGGTTTTCCCATTTTAGATTGCTTACAGGAAAGTGATATGAGATAATAGCTCCTGGTGTTGATGAAAGGGAAGATGTCCAGCATCCACATCCTTACATTTTCGTTAGATGTGTATTTTACATTTGACAATACTTGAGAACAAGTACTGAATCCTGCTCCCTTTACTCTTCCCAAAGGATTTCTGAAGGTGTTAAGCACCCATTTCCATTTATTGTGCACACCCTGAGAAATATTTGAACAGTTTTATCAATGGAGGAGGGGAGGGAAGAACTTTCTCCTTTAAAATCCGAGATAATAAGACAAATCTGTTCCTTTGTAAATGAAAATGCTTTGCCTCAATTTTGCAAGCACTCATGCATATTGTTGAAATAGAAACTACACTTTATACAAAATCTGTGCACTGCTGAGAAGAGAGTTGGCTTTGCTCATTTCTGCAAGAATTAAAGTGACTTATTTAATTCTAATGAAACAGAATGCTATGGACATTGGAAAATATAAAAAGGTCAAACTGTAAAGCCCCTGCACCATTCTTTAGCAGGGACAGATGCCTCTTGCTAGGTTCTGTGTTTGAGACCCAGCTCTGAAAGAGGATGACAATTGTGTGCAAGCACTAACACTTTGCTATGAGGAATTAAATTAGGATTGCCATAGCTTTTGCATATTGTGAACTTGGAAAGAAGTTCTGGGATTTCTAAAAACATTTGTTTGATAGACAGTAACCCTGCTATCAGATTGGGATTTGCCTCAGGTTTGCATCCCATGTGGCATCCCCCTTCTTCTCTCCTAGACACTTTACCTCCACTGTTGTTGAGTTAGATGTTAACTATCACATTAATAGTATTGCTATACCTGTGCCTTAATTATATCATTAATTGATAACTGTAAAGTATTATGTAACTACAGCACTTTGTTACTGTTATTTTGAAGGAACAAGTGATAGAATGGGAGAATATTAAGTTAAACTTTCATCATGTTAATAATATCTTCAATAATTTCTCATGTCATCAAAGGCTTGTAAGAAACTAGGATATAGAAATGAAGTCTTTAGGCCTTGAAAAGCAAGAGGTTAACCTAAATTTTCATTAATTACAAGATGTGCAGATCACTGCACTGAATGGACATGCTAAATATGCCCTTGTGTTTCGGAGAAGAGCACCTTTAATCTGTTTATAATTTCCCACACCCTGTTCAGGTTGTTAGGGATCAGTCCCTGGTAGCCATGAACAGAGATAAGAAAGAGATACCCCAGCCTACCTGCAAGGACCCTATGAAATAACAGAGTAACAGATACATCAAAAATGAAGAGTGCCTCTGTAGACAGCTGGGGTCTAATTAATTTGCAGCACAGCTGAGGAAGGCAGAGCCCTTGGCCCTGCAGGTATCACTGGATTTTGTTACTGCACCAATTATGATAAAGCAGTGCCAGCACAAACAGCAGATATGCATTTGCTGTACACTTGGAGAAAAGATTTGCTAGTTATTAGTCTGCTGGAAAAGTGTATTGTGATCCTTTGTATTTTTTTTTTCTTTAAGTTCTTACTTTAGACAAACAGGAGATTTTCTGTTTTGCTTTTTCCTTTCTAATTTCCTTTCTGATTTCCAGACCAATAAACTGACCTCCCCACTGTTCTGTCTGATCCCAGATAAGTGAGATCTTCAACATGATGTTCCTATAAGACAAGTAGACCAACATTCCTTATCTCATTGGAACCAGCTCCTTTTCTGACTGCTATGGTTCATTATGGTTAGTCCATTATAAATTACATGGTGTCTCCAGGGACCTGTTCTATACTTGAAATATCACAAGACAGCTGCCGTGCATAATGCTGCAGAGAGCTGCTAAATTTATACCCACTAAAAATGTGCTTTATGTTGCAGAGTGACCCACTTTAACTTTGATGCATAAATGGGTTGGTTTTCCTTCTCTTGTAAGTGTTATCTGTTATCTTCTGTTTGTCCACACACTTAAATTGCTAAGAAAAGGCCTTAGAAAATCTGTTATTTGTGCTTGGTGTATTGTGTGATTATCATTGTTTTATAAAATTTGGACATACTTCCAAATTCCCCTACAGACAAAGCATGCAAAGGGCAATTTTTTTCTGCCAGCCCCTATAAATTCTATCAGACTACATAAACAGACAACAGTGGTAGATTGGCTCCTGGAGCTTATGGTTTCCTCTGCTCCTATTTGCCAGCAAATAGACAGAAAAGACTGTATCTATATGTTAGGATAACACAAGTTATTCTAATATATAGATAATGGCAGTTTACTTGTATAGTTTTCAAATGTGCCCTATGAGACAATTTTTAAAGCTTATTACCTTTTTTTGTTTTTGAGAATAAGAATCCTTCAAATCCCACCTTGTTTTTAACAACATTTAAAAAAAAAAAAAAACAAAAATAACTCTGATTCCATGTTAAATTTTCACCCTCAGAGGGGAGAAAGGGAGCAGATTTACACTTAAAATGCCTTTAGGACACAATGTACTATAAATAATTATCTACAAGTATGTCCACAGGAATTCTGCCATAAAGCTTACTTATAATAAAAAAATATACAGTAAAATATTTATGCTATTAATTGATATGGCTCCTTGACTGGGTTAAATAGCTGATAATATATTCCACTCCATAGAAATTTGTAGTAGTTTATAAAACAGTGAGCATAAGGAAGAAAAGAGACAAGAAAATTTGAAAATTTTCTGGTTTGATTTTTTCTATATCACCTTAAGATGTCAAAAATGGTCATGAGCAATTTTATTCCTTTCAGGCCATAAATATCTCTTTAGTTGTAAGTGATTTCACACAATCTAAGAAGTTGGACTAGATGATTGCTGCAGGTCCATTCTAACTGAAGTATTCAATTCTGTACAATTCAATTCCTTTTTGTCCTGAGAAAATGACATGGCATCCACTGGTCCTGAAAACCATGGAACTGATGAACTGTGGTAATGAACTCTCCCAGGCCACAAACTCAGTTTCCACTCTTGGACAGTGTCTTAGGTTACAGTGCAAGATGTAACCAAAGGAATGCATTCTATCACCACCTTCAACAGTTGTTAAAACAGACAGGGCAGTGTTCATTATCTCCTCCCTGGTAACTCCCTCCAGGGGCTATCTGCACTCATGGGCCACCAAGTCTCACTGCATGACTCCTAAAATTACATCATCCCATTGTGAGATGCTCCACCCAGGGGAAAAGGCAAGCATTTCTAGCTGGATATCATCTGGGGCTTGGAACACCACGGGCAGCTTTACCTGCCAGATTCCCAGAGGACAAGAGCTTGATGGCCACCACTGGATCTTCAGAGGAAGACCAGACCCTTCCACAGGATCACAGCTCCAACAGAACCACATCCACCACTTTAACAGGACTGCAGCCACCATTTAACCAGACTGCTACCATCACTCTGACCAACAGGGTGTCAGGCTGCATCCTGACTCTGTCAGTGTAAGCCAGTGTTCTCTGCCTTTATTTTATTTTTTCTATTAAAATGTAGTTTAACTTGGAATCTCCCACTGGTTTGTTTTCAAACTAGTACAGACAGGTGGAGATGGGTGATGGAAATTCTCTTCCTCCAGATGTCTTGGCTTCATGTATTATATTTAGTTGAATGCTGTGTGGTACAGTGGTAGTTTTTCCAGTAGTAAATGCCAGACTGTCCCAGCTCTTACCTCTTCTTCTCTTGGAGTCCTTATCAAAAGAATAATAATCTCTCTTTTTAAAACAGAAGAGAATTGTGGAGTTACTTAAGGAATCCAGGGGAAGGACTCCTCACTGTCTCTGAATGCTCCCGCTGTTTCACTATTCAAAAGAGAGAATATCATATATCTCAATATTTTAATTTAAAATTTCAAATTCAGAATGGTTATCCTGATCTTTTTACAACATTAACATATAATGTCTTCTGATTTTTAAAACAGATTTAAGTTAGTTGTGTTTGTTGCCAGCAATGCACAGGAAGAGATGCATTCAATTGAATTTAAAACACATTTTCAAAGTGTGAGGGCTAAATAAGGTTTGCTCATGTGAAGACTTGAAGTGGCACTAAAGTACACACTGAGACATTCTCTAACAAACACTTCTCTTGCTCAGGCAATTTGCTAAACTTGTCCTTCTGTGCTTGCATAAAAAACCCTGGTTATGCAGTGGTGTTTGCAAATTTCTTTTGACTTTAGAGTATTTTAGGGAGAAGATACACACAAATGAGTGTCAAACAAACATACATACATATCACCATTTCAAATGAAGTGAGTGGAAATGTCAGGAGTCTGGGGCAAAAAGTTTGGAAGCTTTAAAATTTGAACCTTTTAGGCTGTGTGGAATCTGGAAGCTAATAGGCTCTACTTGATCAGTTCAACCTCAGGAAAGTTCATGCATAACCTGGAGGTTCATAAATAATAAAAAAAGTCATTTAAATCGGATTTTAATGAAGAACCAGAGCATTCATGGGTTAGTTTTTGAATGGTAAAGGTTAATGTAAACTGCCTGGGTTTTGTTTTTGTTTGAACTACTCCTGGACAGGAAAACAGTTCAACAATCTAATTAGAACTCTTGTCAGACTTGGAAACACAAGAATTTCTTGACTAGATCTGATGATTCCACAGAAGATATTTAAAATAGCTCAGAAGAATATTAAAAAGGACCCTTTTGAGTGGTCTGTTCATAAACTATTGCTCCAAAATCAAATTGGTCATTTTGCCCCATTTCTCTTTTTCATTTCATTGATAAAGGTATAGAAAATTCAGTGCAACTGGGATTACTTCAAGTTCAATACAAGCAACTTAATTAAGCTCATTATTCATACAAGTGCTTCCTAACATTATGGGTGTTTTGTATTTACAGTTTCACATTACTGTGGCATAAGAGGAATAATTGAGAGAAAGCTTCTATTTTTCACTAGACTGTCTCTACTCAATTTTCTGGAAGTCTGAATTGAATTTCATCCCAGTATTAAGAAAATGAGATATCTAGAAAAATTTATATTATTTGAAGAAATAAACTACATTTAAGGAAAAACTCTGAGTTCAAGCATTTAGTTCAATTTTGTGAAA
The DNA here is from genome assembly GCA_030060385.1 of Muscicapa striata striata. NCBI lineage: Eukaryota > Metazoa > Chordata > Aves > Passeriformes > Muscicapidae > Muscicapa > Muscicapa striata. The sequence continues at coordinate 3,121,488 of JAREIS010000049.1, forward strand.
CAAAAGCTTACTTATCTGCAAAAGTGTGAATCAGATCCTTAAGCACTGTGCATTTTCTGGGGATTTAGGCTTTAAATTTCAAGCTAGATTTTTCATACAAGCAACATATTGCTTTGTGGTTTGCTCTTGTTTTGGCAGGAGCTGCATGAAAGAATCAATTTTTACTTGATTTTTCAGGCAGCTGCTGTCCCCCATCTTAATAACTGCTGTCTTAGCTACCTCTCAGGTCCCTCATCTGTCAATATATTATCACAGACTTGCCACTTTTTAATGATAATAAGGGAAAAGCTGTAGTTTTCCCAATTTTCATTCCATAAATTCATATATATACTTTTTGAATCCATATAAACAGGATTAATGCCATGTATTAGCAATAACCTCCATAGTTCAGTTTGTGTGAAGTTGCTTCTAATTTTGGTTTGAATTTGCATCCTAGTCATCAAGTTACAACAAAGAGTAAATATTGCATTTAAGCTTTCTCATAATATTCATAATTTTATAGATCTCCGTTGCAGCTCCCTTTCTTTTCTCTCTTTACCAGACTAATCGTGCCACTAAAGTCTTAAAACATAAAAAGAAAGATATCTGACCCTTGGCTGTACACTCAGCATATGTTTGAGTTAGAATTGTTAATACAATGATACTACTTAACAGAAGTATCATAAACAATGTCACTTATAGGACCACTATTATTTGGGAAGCTGAAAACAAAAAGCAAATAACCTTATGCTAGACAAAACATTTTAGCTGCATCCTTATTTCCATTAGCTTTAAAGTATTTGCTTTAGAAAATTATTTTATCATTCGTGGTGGTCTGAGCCACTCTGCATATGAAATTGTGGGACACAAATATGCACTGAAGAGATCTTTGAGACTGTGGTCACATGAATATCCTGGTGATTAGGAGGCTGAAATGGTCAGGTGGCTCAGTCCAGGGGGTGTTCTGCCAGCTAGGGTGTCAACTTTTATTCATTAGGGAGAAACTTTTTTTTTTTTTTTTTAATGCTTTAAACTAATCTCTTGCCACTATTTTTTGAAAACTTGTTTGCTAAAAGTGACACCAGTTCAGTTGCATTTCAGTGTGTGACAGCAGAAAAACTAGTTACTTTTACTAATAGTCATGGGGGTTAGGACAATAATAGAGTGGTGGATGAAAAATGGACATGACAGCAACTACATTTTCCTCTCCTTAAACTTATCCAATGAGGGAGATAAAACACACACTGTAAATGGGAAGAAAACCAAAGGGAATTAAGGTGCAACAGAGTTGCTACAATACAAAAATTCATTTTGCTGGGGAGATGAAAGAAGAGATGTGGTGTGAGCCTGAAGTGTAAGTATCAGAAGAGGTGAGGCCATGGACTGAAAACAATGAGTCTTATTAAGGCTCTGTAAATATTTCCTTGGAATTTCCCTTCTTTACCACTGTAACAGCTGCTCCCACTGCCCACTGGTGTTCTCTGGACTTTCCTTGATACTCTTTTTAATTCCTAAGAGGTGCCATCTGTGCTCCTTGCCTGGGGTTTAGAAGGATGTTTGGAAATACCAGGTCTGGGTTTGGCATAAATGGGCCAGTGTGCTCCTCTGCAAATCAATCCTTGCCTGGAGCTGACTGTGCTTGGGCTCCTGCAGCCCCAGGAAAAGGTTTAACCAGGGTTTAGACCAATTGCCCATTTATACTGGTTCAGAGGAGAGCAATATTCCATGGGACTGTTTGGATTTTGTCTGTGACAATGTGAGTCCTCTGGGCTGTAGGAAAAGTCTTCAGAAAAGGCAGGGAACCCTGCCTGAAAAATGGATGCTCTGTTAAAATTAGAGGTGTATGACATTTGTTCTTTATTCTGAACTGAAACAAATTAAGACCATGCAAATTAAGTTTGTGAAAACATCAGAGAGCAACAATGGGCTGGCTGCTGGGAGCCCAAGGTTTGAGAGGTTGTTCTTCCTGATTCATTAACATCATGGGCAATGTTCCAAATCACCCTTCATTAGTTTGATGCATATTTAAAGAAGTATGGGAAATGGCACAGAATACCAACACCCCAGTGATTAGGACTGCAACCAAAGGTACAAGAGAGATGGATATTTGTTCCTGTTTTGTGTAAATCCTTGGTCTGACTACTAGCCTTTGCTATTCCAGCTCTGAATAACATTTCTTAATTGTTTGTCTGTGCAAAAATTGTTCACAGGAACTTCATATATCGAAAACATTTCTTTTGTAAATTTATCTGTGTATTCTAACATTGAAGAGCCACAAAGCTTTCTGAGAATGCTTTGGAACACTTCACAGACAAACACTGACAAAATTCTGTAATGAAACTGTATTTGAAATAGGTTTAATAACACTGTACTTCATCTCAAAAAAATCCAGTATCTTGTACATTGAGGTAACAAGTCATTACCTCGATCTGCACCATGGCAAAAGATAAATGGAAGATTGTTTCCCATTCCATGTAAAAATAATTACTCCTCAGATGTATGGCAAATATACTTTAAAAATTCACAGAAAACCTGATGTGCCTGTAAATGAATGTCTGAAAGGCAAAAATAATTATCTCAATTCAACCCCATAGACTCTAGACATAACTGAATCCTCTGAGAAATCAAATGTACAAACTGACTTCTAAAAATCTAGATGTTTTTCCTAGAATCAAGTCAACAATATGCAAGAAGCAGCACTATTTATGTATTTAAAGGCAGAGTGACAGAAAGTGACTGTGATCCTATGAGATAATAAAAAAGTATTTTTTAAAATCAGGCTTCTTTTTTTTCCAAACTTTTCTTTGTCTAAAGTTTTCCTGGATACAATAATTATGCACCAGGAGACCTACAACTTCACATTCAAGTCTAGAGCTTTCATGGCATCAGTGTCCATATAGTGTTGATCCTAATGGCTGATGCTTTTGAATAGAGTAACTAAACTTCCCAGGGAGAGAAAGGAGTACTGCCAAAACATTTTAAGTGTGTCTCAGCTATTTGGAAGAATTGGCATTTCCCACTGTTGTTTTTCATTCTTGAAGTACTGTAAATGTATGTTGAAGTATTTTAACTACCTGAGAATAGTAGCACAATGCCGGTTCAGCCCCTCTGGACTTCCTAATTTGTTTTTCTGAATTAAGACACTACACATGAAGAGAAAGTAGTGCTGACTCAGGTAGTCCACAACAAAAGACCCACAGCTATCTCAAATCTCTCCATCATCTTTTCTAGCATTGCAGGGATATGCTCCTGCCCTCTCCCCACAGCCAGGTACTCCAGAGCAACTATACAAACTTCTGTATTTCCAGAGAACAGATTATAAACTCTTCTAATTTTCAGATTTCTTGATTTGTCCCTGTATTTAATCCAGGAAATGGGATGAGTATATTATTGCAGTTTAGCACCAATGCTTGCATTGACTCAGTAAGTTCCTGAATTCCTGGAAGAGATGTGTTTTACGTGTGTCCTCTGCCATTCGGAGTGTGGGCGGAAGGCGTGCTTGAACTAAAGGTGTTAAAATGACACTATTAATGTTCTGCTGATGCTCCTTCTGTAGGAACAAAATAACTTCAACCAGTTAATTTTTGTCTGCAAAAAAAAGTAGAAAACTAATTTATTACTGTCCTTGAAAAGGCAAGTGTGTGTATGTTTATGTACAGATAGAAATCTATATATTTAAACAGACATACATAAAAGGGAGTGCTTCATTGCACTGAGAAAGTGGGTGATTTAAATGATTTCTCTAGTATCTTTATTTATTTTTCATGCTTTCTTAGAGTCATTCTGTCCTAAGTTACTTAATATAAATGAAGGCAGTAGAGAGGTCATGATGCCTTTTTTTTGCCACCCTAATCATTTCCAGCTGTGTGAAAAGAAAGCTCCAGTGCACACATGTTTATGAACTGTACAGGGTGGTGAGTCTGCTTTGTCTGTAAGAACAGTGATAGGACACTTAAGGTTGACATTAATTCTCAGTGTTTCCTCTCTCTTTTTTCCTATTACTTAATTTGGGCTACTGAAATGACATAATAATGATTCTGATATAAGGCCCAGAAAAAGATAAACTGAAAGAAAAATAACAAAGTCAAGCCAAATTGCTGGTGTTATAACTAGAGCATTTCTTCTATTTGTTTCATATAAAAATTAACTTTCCTTTATGTAGTCCTTGAACAAAAACTGTGCTGAGCAGCTTACATGCCTGTTGTCAAAGAGAAGTTGGAGGTCCAAGTAAGCCGAGGACAAGATTTTGATGTGAAACAATGAATAAACCAGATTTTGCATTCTATGCAAAGAGCTCAAATCAGTACTTCTAAAAGAAGGATCACTGTGTTTAGCAGTAAGGAAACTGTTGCTGGTTTAGCAGCAATATCTCTGAGCCCCTCTTCTGGAGCAGTATGGGAAAAGATTCTAAGGTTTATGGCTTCCTTTTATAATTTTCTTTAGAAATTATGTTTAAAATACTAGCGAGTTATTCTTACACAGATCTTTTCTTAAACTGCATTCTATAGTGTGGATTCAGCAACAAATGTCCTGACAAACTGGAACAGAGCAAACACCAGTGACAGCCAACTTTCCATAGCAGGCTAAGTGCCAATTCTCCAGAGCCACACAAGAACCTATCTCCAACCTCACACGTATGATTCAAGACACACTTTCTGACATATATCAATGATTTCTCCTCCAAACCATATTAAAAACAGCTTCCAGATAGATTTCTGATTACCTTATTTTTAATTTTGACACATTTGAAACAACATCAACAAGAAATTTTTTGCTCATTCTCTTTTTTTCTTCAGATTGACTTTCTTGTTATTAGTTTTTTGTTTTTCTTGTTCTCTCTTCACACTATACTGCAGGTTTGTGTCTCTCAGAGACAGAGAGAAATTGATACTGAGTCGTGCTGAGAATGCATTGTAGTTACCAAGGAAATGGTTTCCCAAGCAACAGTAACCACATGAAATTTGACATAATTTCTTCCTCTGTATCATGTTTGCTGCTTTGCAGGAGGCAGTGTGTGGGCAGCATAAGTGATCTCATTGTTAACTTTGCTTTTTGAAGCAGATTATGGTCATATTTCTGTATTTGTAAAAGAAAGACAACTTCAGTTAGAGTTCAATGCTTGGTTTTGTGTCTGTATTGTTTTTGTTTCTTTGGGGTTTTTTGCTTGTTTATTGTTTGTTTGTTTGAATTTATTTTCCTGCTAGCAGACAGGTTGTGGGTATGCCAGATAATCCTGCAGCATGTGGGCAGATGCTAGAGGCAACATTCTCAGCTGTTACAGTCAGTGATGATATTTACCATTCAAGAAAGCCATGCCAGCACCTTGGTTTGCTCCAGCAAATTGGATGAGACACTTGCCAGCTTGATGATTTCAAAAAGTGTAGAAAATATGCACATGTTCAGAATTAGTGGGAGGCTGTGAACCAAGGGAAAGACAGGGACAGAAGTCCCAACTCCTCTATGATGGGGCAAAAAAAAAAAAAAAGACTGTGTGACAGCTGGGCCTCAGTCAAAAAAGATTTTCAATAATTTTTCTTAAATTTAGCAGTGTCACTTAATATCCACTTCACATTCATAGGGAAATCTTAAATTTAAAAAAAAAGTGGCGGTATTTACATGGGTATTTACATCCCAAAGGAAGGTATATTTGAAGAAAGAATTATATTACTGTAATACTTTGCATTCATGTTGTGCTAGTTTCCTTAAATATTTTCTCAAAAGTTAGATTTCTGCTTTGTCTAGGATAAAAAGACTGGGTTTAACTGTCTGTCTTAAAATATCAAATTTTTAACTGTCTTCTGAATCACAGACCAATGTGGATAAGGAAATGTTTTAGTTACAAAAGCTTTTAAAGGGTATGAAAAAACGTTAAGTACATTATGAAAACATTCAGGACCATGTATCTTAGCCAGTTCTTTGCATACCCAGCTCTAATGAACCTGCTATTTACCCATAATTATAAGGGTCCAAAGTAGAGACAGTGGAGTGAATGAGCAAGGAGATATTAAACTCTTGGCTCTGGATCTGTATCAGCCTCACCAGGTACAAGATGGCTCATAAAAGCTTTTATTCTATTCCATAATTAATTTTTTTCTACCTTCCTCTTCATATAAAGAAACCTTTGACTTTTTATCCTTTCTCTCAACCCTTCTTCAAGATCCAGAATTAACTTAGCTCAGTATCATGTTCTTTTTAGATAAAGCTGCCTCTAATGAGCAAGCTTCTCATTTTACCAGGGGACAGACCTGGTCAGGGTCTACATTCAGTTTCAGCTTGTGAAAGTATGTAAAAGATAATTTCAGATTTAGTGGATAAAATGTTTGAGATCTAGTGCTGTTTACTTAAAAGGTTGGGATTTTCCCTCAGAGTGGTGTTATGTGTGGGATACTTTGGCATTCAGTCATGACAAAGAATACTTTGACATTGGCACACTACAGTGCCAAGACCTGGAATAAGGTGTTGTCTCCATGAAAAGTCAAATGATAGAGGCCTGAGGCTGCTACTGTAATAGAAGTGAATGAAAACTCTTCATTCCAGAAGGAGGAGGAAGTTTTTCTCCTCACCTCCTGGAATGGCAATAGTACCTCAATTCCATGCCATGTCAGTTGTTAGGCAGAGTCTAATATCTGTAGCAATGAGAGGAACTTAAAGGAACCAGAAAACTCCAAAAAGTGACAAATATGGAAACACAATGCATTTTATTAAATAAAGCAATAAACACAATTTCCAGGAATAATTGCAGTTAGTCTTCAAATAACTAAACACTTTGTCCATAGACTTCCATTTCTTTTGTCTTGGATTGGTGAAACTTTGCTGTCTCAGAGAAAGCACATAATCTGATTTTGAGATATTCAGTACTTACTGAGATACAATGAATTTTCATTGGCTGAGATTTGAGGTTTATTTCTTTTTAACAGAAATTCACAAAGTTACTCTAAGGAACTGTTAAAGTCAGGCACCAGCTGAGATTCTTTGTATAAAACACACAAGATAAAGTCATATTAAATGAAACTGAATTCACCTGAATCTATCTAACCAGTCTAACAACTTCTACATTTGACAGGAGAATCAAAGAGAGAAAATTAAAGTGACATATTAGACAGGAAGACACTGTCTCAACCACTATTTCACCTTTTGTCCAAAACCTTCAAGGGAGACCAGATCATTGATAAGAATTTCCTGGATGATCTTCAATTTGCTGCTGATATTATTGCTGCAACTAAAACCTCATAAAGAGATTCTGGCATTTACTATGATATTCACCTGAAAAATCAAGAGGATCTGTAGAGCACTAAGCTCTCACTGAAATTACTGTAAAAGAAAAAATTACTCAAGTTAATACAAAGTTAGAATATACTGTAGAGAAAAATTACACCTTTTTTAAATATAAAGGGGGGAAAATTATTTGAAGAGAGGGAAATACAGGACTAGTTTATTTAAATTGATTAATATTTATCATATTTATGATTGTAATTTGCACTGAGAGATTTATTTTACACTGAGCTATTTTATTACACCAATAAATGGGTATTGTTGCCAAGAAGAGCAATTCTCATGGTAAATAATTTGTAAATCATAATAGATAATATGTAAACATGACTTATTTTATGAATTTGAGCAACCCTACATTTAAATACAGTATGGAACTTGTTGTCTATATCCAGATTAAAAAGTCTGGATACAGAGTACAAAGTACTCATTTGGCAATTAGGAATGTTCTCATTTAAAAGCAAATACCTGGTCAAAAACATTCAAAACCTTTTAAAATCATAGGGTTTTTTTACTCTACAAAAATAGAGATGATATGAAAGGACTGAAGTTGCTGTGGATAGGAGTACAGTACATTTTCTGACACATTAGGGGAGTCCCTTCTCTGAGCCCTATGAACTCCCCACTCCCTTTCTGTTCTCTCTCATCATACCTGATCTCCACAGATTCAGAGTTTTAGTCCCTGGGATGTCTTAGCATTATGATTTTTGTCAGACATGGTGGTCATAACAGCTGCTTAACTGCATATAGCTGTACAGAAATGTCCTTTTTCTGTGTGAAGGTTTATCTTTGTTCTTAGCTTACTGCTTTTTTGCTTTCTCCCAAATAACTACCTCTGACTTAGTTCTAGAATTCTAGATAGCATCTGGCAAGCAGAAAGCCCAAGACTTTTGTGCTGTTCATCATAAAAAGGCAAATCACACCCAGTTCTTAAAGGAAAATAAGCTGCATCTTCAGATGTGTGCTAGTGTGATCTCACATCCTGCAGACAGATTACACCTGTTTACAGTCTTATCTGCTCTTATTATTATTTGTAAATTAGGCTAAAGTAACTTAATTAGAGTTTTTTTTAATAAAGAATTTTTTAAGGCACAGGGATTGAGTTAAAATATTAGCATAAGACTTAAATGACTACTGATATTTATTTATATTTGACAACAGGAATACAAATTATGTTAATACATAGCAATATATCCATTTAAATTTGTGAATGACTTGGTATGAAATTCCATTTTTGTAACTGATTTTATTTATTGACTTCAGAATCATGTGAAATCTTTGGCATATGCAGCTCTACTCTTTTTTTAAAGTTTATACTTCTTAATGAGATTACTTTTCATGGTTTTTGAAATGTTTTGTCACAAAGTGGTCATTTAATTCTTGTATTTTAATTGTAACAGGCCATTATTGCTGCTGATTTATAATATATTATCCTCTTACAAGCAAATTTAATCACAGGAGTTTTATTTCCCTCTAATCATTATTAGTATTGTGGAGAGAGAACTCTGCCACATGCATTATTTAGCAAATAACTGGGTATTTTCAAAAAAGACAAGTCCCGAAAACCAACAAAACAGTTTTTATTTTAAGTGGCAAGTATCTTGCAAACATCTGAATGACTAAAGAAAAAAGCCTAGAAAAAGAACGTGGATCTCTTCATGCATCAACATCAGACAGTAATTCAACAATTTGGAGTTGTGCTTACCTTGTAAAAGAATAAAGGTAGAAATTTACTTGAATAACTTTATCTCTGCTTTTATGTCCAGGCATTCTTACCCCACTAATATTTCAGGTCTCCACCTTGAGGTGGCTGGTAAGGTTAAGTCAGTTGTCATGTCACACCTTGTCAACTGAACTGCCCGTGTTTGATCCTGGGAAGTGTGAATTTCACATTCATGTTTAGAAGAAGGCAAACATTGAATAGGTGTTACATAGGTTGCATTCCTAAACATTTTAGTTTACAGATTTACGGTTTTAGAAACCTGTTTTTTTAAGGTTGAGCATTAAAATAAACAATGTGTCAGCTCAGAGCAAATTGATTCTAAACACTGAACCAGAGAAATGAACAAATTCTAATTGAATTCTAAATTGAAATGAGAAACAGTTTCATTTAATAACCAAATATTTGAATTACTTACTAAAAATGTCATAAGATATCTGCACCAAGAAAATCTTATGCCTTGAAACCAAACAGTAGAAAAAGTAAATGCTGTTAATATAAGCAGTGTGTTTTCAAGATAACATGAAAATAGAATGTTTAATGGAAATACATATACAACCCTAGTTGCTTGAAGAGATTTATCTTACAAAACAAATAGTTTAATTATAGTGACAAAGCTTGCAACTGAAACAGATGTATGAAGAACGATTTTTTTTTTTTCCTAGAGGTAAGTAGAATTTTCTGATTGTACATTTTTTCAATAAGGAAATGTTTATAAAAACTGAAACATTCTGCTGGAATACACTTTTTTCTTAGTTTTACAAAGAGCTATTTTCCTGTTCTGAAGATAATTTCTGTTCAGCCAAGAGACTGATTCTGAGCAAAACAAAGGATTTTCTTACCTGCAGTCTTTGTAGTGCCAGTGAAAGGAAAAATATCTTCAAAGTTCCTGCTCTCAATACAGAAGATTGAAAACCACAATGCAGGTTCCCTACAGACTACACGAACATCCAGATAGTAACTACAAATATAGTTTTGGTCTTTTCTTCCTCTTCTGCCCTCTTTCCTTTGTCAGGAAAAGCTCTGAGAGTGCTTTAGTTTGCTGTATTATACAGTGGAAATATTCTGAAATTTCAAATGTTGTAACAATACAATTCCTGCCCTGCTTCCTCCTGGACAGTGTAATCTTCAGCTCTTTGCTTTCCATAGTTCATCCCAACCGGATCAATATCAATAATTGGTAATAGTTTTGTTCCTGTGGTGGGTTGACCCTGGCTGGATTTCAGACACCCACCAAAGCCTCTCTGTCACTGCCCTCCACAGGAAGGGGAAAATATAACCAAGGTCCTCATCATATATTTGGACCAGAAGACTAAAACAGATTAGGATAAAACACAGATTAGGATGGTTTAGAAGTTTGAAAACATAAGAAATTACTCAACAAGTGATGAAAATTAGCATGTCATGATCTGAATTTGAAGAACTGATTACCTGAAATACATCATGTACAATTTCTTGGATTCATATTGTTTCACGATCAACCTCTGAGTTTAGTTTCAGTGCAGGCACTTACCCATCTCATTTACTCTTGGGATATGAGGTACTGGGCTGCCTGTCAGTATTGGGGGACTTCAGCCTCTCTGATATGAAATGTAAAATGGTATCACAAAAGCAAATTAGAATGGAAAAGACTGCAATGCCAGACACAGAAATCTTGACTCTTGATTGCATTCTAAAATGTAGAGTCTCTCCCAGGTTATCCATGTGTGCTACTGAATGCAGTGTAGGAGCTAAGTTCCACAGCAAAGTAATTTAGCTGTAGGCTTGGGTTTGAGGGTTCATTGGACATGTAGGAAATTTGTGACAGATTGTTGTAGTTCATTTGCATGCTTTTCTGAAAGATTATTGAGTTCTACTACCCACTGGAAAGGTGTCTTTTTCATTAGTGGTTTTAAATTGATGTTTTATTAAGGAATTAAATACAGTGCTTCCATTTCTGCAGTTTTACACAGGCCTTGCAACAAGTTTCGTCATGAAACAACAGGGGTTTGGTCAATCGTATATAACAATTCAAAAGCATGTATTCAAGCATTCTGCCTTTCACTTATTTCTAGCCATTTATATTGCTGAGGACATAAGCAAAACATTTACTAACATAAAAACTTAAAACATAAAAATTTGTACACACAGAACTTGCACTAAAACTATAAAAATATGTTAATTTTATCTTACAAGATTTCCATGTAGGGAACCTGTTATATTTACCCAATAGATGTTTGTCCTATGAACTGAAATTACTGACAGCAGTAATGGCTCTGCTAGGTGCTAATTAGCACTAAATGTGCTGAAGGAGCAGCATGGCTAATGGCTCTTCTAGCGTTCAGAACCATAAGTGTCAGGAATCTTGGCTTCTGTGTGGACCCCAAAGAATTTCCTTTCACAGCCAAAGGCTTTCCTGCTTTCTTTGCATAAGTTTTGTCCAACTTATTCTGGCTCTGGAATATCTTCTCTACCTCAACTTGTCTTGCTTCATTTTCTTCACCCATTTACTTATGGGCTCTGTTTCTTAGATTTATTGACTCCTTTGCAGAATCACTGTTCAGGTCATGGTGTGCTGAGCCCTTCAGTTTTTCATTCTTCATAGTATTTCATTATATTCTTTTTGATGGCTTATGCATTATGTGTCTTCCCTCCTTTCCATATCTCACTTCACTCTCCATCACCATATTTCACTGCTGGTTCCTTCCCTGTTTTCTCAGAGCAGCAACTTTGATTCCTTTGGGCTTGTCTTGGACTGTATTTTGTGTGTGGGCTGCACAATGAGCATCTGGCCTTGTTTCCTTCAGTACATGACTGCACTGGAATTTCAGACCAAAATAGAAGCAAGACTCGGTGCAAATTCAGAGCAAGGCAGGGCACAGGCGTCAGTCAGCACTTGGCACTCGGGGAGATGGTGCCTGCCTGGGGAGCATGAATCATAGAAAATTTAACTGCTATGCAGCACTTAGGGAGATAGGGAGAGGAGAAAAAATCCTTACCACTTAAAAATGAGAGATGGAGTAGATCTGATTGGGTTGAATTATTGTTTGAAAATAGTTTCCTTCCTTCTGATTCAAATTCATAGATAAATTCATTATATTGAAGATCACTGATAGAAAATACTAACAGTGAATACATTACAGAGAGAATTACAGTGAATGAGTGCAAACCCAAGTACATTTCAAAGTTTCATCTTGTATTGAAAGATACTCATTTTAAAACTCTGAATCTCAACAGGACTCAACTTATTTGTCATTCCTATTAAGTTGTGTGCTCTGTTTGAAAGTCTTTGTGGTGCTTAGAGCAAGGTCATCAGAGCTGAGGCTGAGATTGTAAAAAAATGTTGCACCTTTTTTTTTAAACTCTATTCTACTCTATACTTTTCTTAAAGAAACATTATACTCTACTAATACTTGGGTATCACTGGGGGGAAAACATGATTTCAAACTTTAAATTTCCTGTGTGCAAGCATGTCAAAAATGTATTTTGATAAAGTAGTTTACAGGCATGGTTGAGTCACTTGAGGGATTGGCATACCCTGATGGTAACTAGGTCTGACCTAATTTATTTCTGAGATCCCTTCTGAGGCTGTCCTTGTCTCAGCCTACTCACTGGCTTGAGCAGCAAACCCTTCTGAAACAAGCTGAGTGGATTCGTACTTCTGTATTTCAGGATGTGGGCCTTCCTGTTTATGGAGAAGAGCCCAAATTGTAACCAAGGCATTTTCTGACAGCTACACCTACACAGAGGAAAGTGACTCTGTGAGGTGCATCACCCTGCCTGTGTAATACTGCAAATCTGGCTTTACTTGGAAAGAAAAGACTTTGTGTTGTTAATAGGGGAGAAGTCCTGAAGACTGTGGTAAGGGACTTGGAATTAGACGATCTTGAAGGTCTCTTCAACCCAAGCTCTTCTGTGATTCCACGATTGTCTATTGGGGCCATGCTTTACTAGTGGGGTGCAATCTGTGGCAGGATATGGCCACAAGCCAGCCCTGAGGCTGTCCTACCCAGCCCTGGAGTCTTTTCCCTCCAGTACTGAACTGTTTCTATCCACAGCAAGAGATGATAAATCATGGAAACAATTGCACAAAAATGCCATGCCTTCCTATGTCCAGAATTTATTTAAATTATTTTAAACCTGTCTCTGTGGCTGCCTTAATATGCTAAGGCTGTGCATCTGATTAGACTCCCCCAAGTAAAAGTATGGATAGGACCACAATCTCTTGAATTTGTAACTATACATAATACCTACTTCCAAGTCTGTGCATGTTTGGTTTTGTATAACCAAAGTTTTATTTCTTTCTGCTATGAATGACAAAATTAATTCTTGTTCTACTGTTCACTTATATATTCAAAGAACTAATGATACCAGTGTATGATGCTAGCTCAGTCTTATAGCTCCCACTCCCCACAGACGTTTAGGAACTTCTTTCACTGGCAGTAGCTGATAGAATATAATATTTTATAATGTTGAATTCACTGTTGCAATAAACAGGTCATTTGAAACAGTAATAGCAGACTTATTGTAAGCAGCCCTAATCTTCCTTAGCTGTAACAAATCATTTAAAATTATTCATTGTAAAGTATATAGGTGAGATGTTAATAGAGAATCTGTTAGCCCAAAATGCTGTTTTAATCAAGAATTTGAAATTCAGACTAGAGTAGAATTTGATACTATAATAACACCTTTCATACTGAAGGCATTCTAAAGCAATTTCTGTAATGAGCTAGATAGTGTGGGTGCTCTGACTGTGTTGGGAATACAAATATCAATAGCCAAAATTTGTTCAACATAAGCTTTCTTACACAGATATTAGTATGGAAATATGTTGGATTAAATACCCAAGTTAGTTTGCTGCAATTTTCAGCAGCCATTTCCAGGGCTTTATCTCCCCCAATACCTCAAGCCTCAAAACCAGTACACACATATTCAACTTCACTGTAAAAAAGTTAGGAAAACAAGCAGTGGCTTAGCTAAAATAAAAAAAATTTTAAAAAAGGAAAGCGGGGAAAAATCAAAAGGAGTAAGGTACATAAAATGTTTTCAGGGTCTCATTATTTCCAAGTTAGTGAATGGATTGTAGCCAAAAGTGTCAGAAAATTGTCAAAAATATTCTTATTTTAAGAAAAGGAGAAATAAAAGATTATGTATTCTAGTATATGGAAATAACTATGGTAAAGATTTACATGACTAATTATACCAGGGATTAGGAGAGAAAACAATAAATTCTTCCCCATTTAATAGTTTATGCATTGGAATTCTTTATGTATTAGCACCTTGTAGCAGCTCTTGGGCAAAGAAGTCTCTAAACTTCTGATGGATGCATTGCTAGAAAACATCCTCATTGTTGAGGTACAAGTCTGTAGAGCAGAGAGCAATATCCTCATATACTGTACAAATCTGCATTAGCTTCACTAGGCAAAATAATTAGAATATGTAAAGTAAGAAAAGTATCTGTTAAATACAAAGTGGAAAGCTAAAGAATATGAAATTTCATCAATTGAAAGCTGAACTCAATTTAAAAAAGCAATTTTTATTAAAAATATTCAGAAAGTCTGATATTATTTAATAATAGAGATAGGAATATGAAAATGTTGTAATTTTTTTATTTTTAAGGAAGTAGAAATTTAATCTTTGGCCAGTAGAACAATTATTTTCTATTCTAAAGATCAAAGATTTCATTCTTTGGGACAAATGCCAATAACTGAAGCATGGATTTGAGCATACCAGTTCTTTGGATAAAATAGGATAAACCAGGCTGACTTCCAAACAAAAGTATGTGGAATAGCTACAGAAGTATAACTTTTTCTGTACAGGATGGTGGAAGGCTTTTTCTTGTTTTGACAAGTACTTCTGTCATCAGTTCAAGCAAATATCTGGAGCAACTCATCTGTAGTTGGAAGAACAGATACAAAATTTCTTCGTTTCCAAGTATACAAAATGTTCGTATTGAATTCCTTCCTGATTTTGCAGGGAAAGTGTAATGAGTTTCAGATAACTGATGTGGATGAGTAGTTCAATGTCACTGTGAACTTATCACTGACAGACATAGAAATTCAAATGTATATTTCTTCTGTAGCAGTTTTATTGAGCAAAACATTTAACTTCAGATAGAATTTATTTGAATGCTTGGCTTTGATGACTATAAAATCAAATAACATATCTGAAAGGCATTTTTGTGCATCTTGTACATTTTAAATGTCTCCTATTCTGTTAGCTGGCTCACTTGAAGAAGTGACTAATGTGTACCTTAACATGTTCTGCAGTTCTGCTCTCCAGATGAACTAGGTGAAAAGGATGACATTTTAGATTTAAAAGTTTTAAAGAAGAAAATGTCCCGTGGGAGTTATTTTCCAGCCTGCAGATTTTTGTAACAGACAAACCAATGGAAGCTTCCAGTCTTTTTAGAGAATATTGCTTCCCTGCATATCAAAATATTGTACATGACAGAGGCCAGCATACTACAGTGAAACAATCACCTGGAAGCAAAAGGAGATCTGATCTTTGAGTAAAAATATGAAAAATTAATGTTGAATTCATTATTCTGTAATTCCTGATTGCTTAACACCACTTTGGATGGACTAGAACCCCCTTTGTCCATTAGCTACATGAAATGCCTTGCTACACTTGAAAGTTCTGAAATGTTTGCAGTGGAGCATGAGCAAGAAAAAGTCATATTCCCCAAGAAAAACCCTAAGCTACTAAGCATTCGTGTTTTCCCCTTTTAATTTTATGACTTCATAAAATTTATGGGGGATTTTTTTGAAATTTTTTGAAGTTACTTACCTCTAATTATACTGTTCTGATTACCTTTTGTGGTTGCAGTAACTTGAAACATATTTGAGCTGGCTGTCTGACTGACATCCTATAAGCACATGCTCTTTAAAATATATGGGTTTTTTCAATTGATTCTGCTTGTTCTAATTATTATTTTTTTCAAATGCACATGTATGAATGCATTTATATATTGAGGGACAGAGGATTGATAAGCACTGATTCATCTCTCAGAATGGCATTTTGGTGTTCACAAAATATATCAAAATCTGCCATGCTCAATATGAAATAATTTCCTCAGTATTTACCTTTTATATAAGTAGTACTTAAACATGCAGTCCATTACTGCCTGCCTTATTTGTATTTGCCATGTTCCAGGGCTATTCCCTTATCAACATAAAACCTTCTGCAGTTGTACTACTTGCAGTAAATTACTTCTGTTTTTTCTTTTGTTCTCAAGGTTGTCCTAATCTCTCAAGAACACTTAAAGACAGTAAGGCTATGAAGAAACAGAGAAAAACTGAAGTTACAATTCAGCCTAGTAAGTTTGAGATTTGAACATAGAAGAGTATAGAAAAGATATGGAGATATTGCACTGTCATTCAAGAGACTCTTGCTCTCACTGCACTCTCAGCTGTGGGCAAAGCACTACATCATGGTGACACAGAAAATGTTAATAATTTTAAGGCAATCACATGTCTAGTTTTCAAGAATAATTCCTGTATTTGAACACTGTTGGTCTGAGGGAGACAGAAAGATAGATATGCAATTTCCCTGACCAAATTATAAACATTTAAAGAAGTCTGTTCTTCATTTAGGAAAGGAATTAGGTGTGACTGGTTCAGTTTTATTAATGTAGCATGTAGATGTCTGAGTTAAGCCAGATCAGTCCCTCACTGTGTCTAACTAATAATTTCTGAGTTCAAAACTTAAGCTCCTAACCCAGTAAACAGAGAAATGTAGCTCAAGCAGGCTATAGAGAATTCAGCCTTTTCTCATAGTCTATACAGAGGCAATATATTCAATACTACTCAAAAATATCTCCTTTGCATAGGTATAAATAATTTTAAACTCATGAAATATTTATAATTGATTCAGTATGGAACAGAACTAAGCTAAGGAGACTTTGGATATGATGGCTACAGGTCAGACTTTATCCTTAAAAATACAGGAAATCACATAAGGAAGTTACAACAGACAATTAGTATTTAAAGTATTTTAAGTATTTAATCAGTATTTAAATTTTTCTAAATAATTTCCAACTTTTGACATATTCCTGCATATACTGTAGTTTACAATGTCACAGCTAAATTTCAGGTCAGTCATGACATTTCTGTGAGAATTTTTTGAATGTTACTGATTTTAAAATGTCATTATTTCAGAGGTTTTGCCAAGTATATCCATCATCAATTTAATCCCATTGTTTCATTTCTTTGGCTCTCAGAATGCTGAGCATTCATTTCAAACAGATTCATAAAACTTTTGACACTTTATTGAATTACATTGCTGGAGCAACTTATTTATTCCTTCTCATCTCAAAACTGAAATAAGGGCTGCTTTAGATGTTTTCACTGACATAAGCAGTGCTTTTAAGGTACTTTTTAACTAAAAAGAGTATTTTTTTGTGAACACAGGATTGCAAAATAACTGTTCTCCACTTGCCTGAGAAACACCTCAAAATGTGGTTTGTTCAGCTTCACACTTTAATACAATATTGCTTAACAATCTACATCAGGAAGCCAATCTACATCTTGAAGGAAATATTACTACTTCCTCTGTTTTAAGTCCAACTAAACATTTAGACAATTTGTAATTGAGACAAGGATGAACAATGTAGCATGAATTGGGAATTGGGAGTAAAAGTGAAATTAGTTGCTCTGGCGCAAGCTCTTGGCTTGTAATATTAAGATAATTACTATAATTAGTGGCAGAGAAGATGTACAATTGTCTTTATGAAAGAGCTGTGGATGATCTCCAAAAAATTATCATGCTTCTGTCTAGCCAAAAATATCACAAGAGGACACCTGTGTTCCAGATAGGAACAGTTGTAGGTCTGTTGTTACGTAAGTAGTCACTGCACTGTCACATACTGTACTTGTGGCTGGAATCAGCATAAGATGGGGAATGAGTTCCATTTGAACAAAAAGTAAAGGAAAAGAGATGGATAATATTTAAACAAGGATCTCTTTTCCTTCGATTATCTTCCTTAATGTTTTGAATTACATTTGTCTTTTTATTCTGTAGGTCAGCCTAGAAATCCATCTCCCAGTAGCCCGCTGTTATTCCTAGGTCAGGGAATACTACTCAACCTTTCTCCTTCCTCTAAATACCCAACAAGCAGTGCCTGATTCTTATATGGAAAATGCCACAGCCTTCATAGGAAGCTTCAAAGCACCTCTGCCTCTGTGCATTTTCTTATTTGGTAATT
The DNA here is from genome assembly GCA_030060385.1 of Muscicapa striata striata. Lineage (NCBI taxonomy): Eukaryota > Metazoa > Chordata > Aves > Passeriformes > Muscicapidae > Muscicapa > Muscicapa striata. Next base: position 3,139,640 of record JAREIS010000049.1, read on the forward strand.
ACATAGGTTTGAACACCATTTTAAAGGCAGAAAGAGTGAACCTTGGGTCACTCTTCCAAAGAGTGAGCTTTAGTCTAAAAGCAAGGAAAGGAAAATCTCACTCTTTTCTGGTCATTTTGAAAAAGAAAATTTCTGGGAATTTCTTTTTTATATATAAGAGGAAATGAGTCTGCAGTGTGCTTCAAAACCTTCTGGCACAAGCTGTTTAGAAGGGGAGGGAGAGAAATACAGGTTAGTCATCTGCAGTGAGGTACATGACACTTAACTCTTCTAGGAATTAGTTATTTGTCATCATTTAGAGAAGTTAGAGACTTTATCTGAAGAACTTTTATATTGAACTCCCTCTTCAGTTTATGCTACCTAGAGTCTCTGTAATCCAAAGGCATAGTTTCAAGGTTGTGTCTTTGCATCTGGGAGTTTAAACTCCATGAAATTTATGCATTAGACATTTAAATCCTTTTTTGAGCTGGAATATCTGGTTTGGATGATTAAAACATTTTGCTCAGTCAAACAAGACAACTGTGAAGAGACCTGATCTGGTTTTTAAGTGCAATTTGAATCAAAATATCTGATATCTTGCTCCTGTAACGTACATTAATAGTCCTAGATATATAATGTATCTTCTGTCTGTAACTTCCAGCCATTTTCATCCCATATAGATTGTTTTTCTCACTCTTACAGTTCTGATACCTCTAGTGTGGAAGGAATGAGGAAAAGCTTCTAACAGTAATGCTACACAAATAGTACTTTGAGACTAGGGAGAAAAATACAGTGCATCCAAATGAAGATTAAAGAGAATTTGTAGGGAAAGAACTCCCTGATTTGGAATGAAATCGGGAACTTCATGGCTAATGAGCTCATCCTTGGGGGAAAAATAACACCATAAGGTAAACTATGAACTCAGCCCCAAAAGTGCAGGCCATCAAAAGTAGATAATTAATTAACTTTATTTAATTAAATACATATATATAAAAAATACTATTCAATAGGATCTGACATAGTGACTTCAATGATGATAGCATAACATTTAAATCTAAAACAAATTTTGATGAGAAATTGTGCTGTCCTTCTGAGAAAAAATTCTGTTTCAACAGATGACAGCAGGGTCCTTCTGCTTTCTTTTTCTTTAATCAATTTCAGAGGCTAACAGATATTTTATAAGGATGCCTTTCTCCTGGAGTGTGTAAAACAGAAGCCTCTCTGAGTTCCTCAGAGAGATCAGAATGCAGGAATTGAATTAAAACCTTTAGGGAAACCAAAGTATATTAAGCCACACAGACCTGAAGTAGAAGTGTAAGCTTTAGTTTTAAGTGAGTAGAAATATTATTAAGTTACATAGATATGAAGTAGAAGACTAAGTTTTAAGTAAGTAAGGTTATGCTTTAAGTGCCTTAAGAGAGTAAAAAGCCCTAGAAATTAGTGTAAAGTTTAGGCCTCTGTAAAAGTTCAAAAACTGAGCCCCAGACATAATAAAAATACAGTAAGAATATTGCTTACATTTTTAGATAGAAGAGATAGAACCATTTGCATGAATACACAGAGCTACATGCATAAATCATGCACAAGAATGAACAATACTTTTGTACTTTAAAATTAAGCTCTGATAGGTTTAGAAGGAATGTTGTAGGTTCGTGTTTTTAGCTCATTGGGTAATTAACAAATAAAAATCAATGTATTGGAGTGAGAACTCTCTCCCTCACCAACATCATCACCACCTGGAAGAAAAAGGGAGTTGCTGCAGCTGCTGCTCAGGACTTTATACCAGGGAACTGCTTCTACTTTATACAGGAGAGCTGCTGCTGCCACTGCTTGGGACTCTATGCCAGATAGCTCACATGGACTTCGATAATCTGGACTCTTTTCCTTTGAGACTGATGTGCTCCTACAATAAACAACTTTACAGCAACCAACAACTGTCTCTTTGAAGATCTAAACCCATGAAAATCTTGACAACTTTCTTTCCTAAAGCAGGCATCTGGTAAGACCTTCTATTTCCCAAGCTAAAATCCCCTGCCTCAACACTGTTCAAGGTGAGCTTAAATAGGGCAAAACACATGGTGTTCTTACAGTGGTATATGTATTGAACTAGTGTTCAGATTTATCTGTGCTTAAGAAACAGAGGAGTTCCCTCCTCTTTCTTCTTAAGGAACTCTAACTTTTGCTCTTTTATTTCTTTAAATTTCTCACAGAGTCTTTATTAAAGAAAATAAATGTAAATGTAGTGCCTCTAGCAGTATAATTAAAGCTTTAAGGCTTGATTAAAGTATGCAGACTGTCAACTGCTACACCATAAGAGATTCTGCCACTGACATTTTATAATTATGCAATGCATTCAGGGGAAAATATCCCAAAGGGAATTTGCTTGCTCCTAAATAAGCATAATTAATGGCAAAATTTTAAGACTAAAACAATGAGGACAACTAAAATAAACAAGATGCTTCTAAGTATGAATGAATCTTAGTAATGTTCAACCAAAAATTGATGCTGTATTTCCAGGATAAGGCATTACACATTTATATATAAATAATGAGATATTTGAGCACATTTATATGTGCTGCAGACAGCACTGGTATCTGGACATCTGCCTTGCTTACTAATGAGGCTAAGACACTTGAGTGAGTCATGTTGCCAGGGAATATGTTCTTGTATACATTTCTGAGAGAGATTTTAAGATCTTGGTGTTTAATGCAAAAGGAGAGGTTTGTGAAGAAGGGTCAGTATGAGTAAGTGTACAAAACATGAAGTAAGAAGTAGGGAGGCCTTAGTGCTGTGCAAAATGATTGTATGCTTTAATATAAATTATCCTTTCAACAGAGAGTACCATCAATTCCCTGGACACGCCAAGGGAGAGTAAAAATGGTTCATTTATAAAAACTTACAGAAGCTGAAAATTGTTCACATAAAATGACAAGAGAAGATGACATCATGTCACTTAATTCTCTGCAACAGTCCTGCTCTTTCTTTTTTTTCCTATTCTTCTTTTTGCTTTTTATAAGTGACCTGGAATTTGTCTTTTTTTTTTTTTTTTTTTTTAAGAAACAAAATACACCTTGATTTACTTCAGTTAGTAGATTTCACTGTACAGAGATTGAAGCTTGAAACATGCTGGTTTGTATTTCATAAGAAACTAAAAGCTACCCTACAACATTTCACTTTTTTGCTTTCTGGATTTCATTTACGCAGCTCAGGTCTGCAGCTTGCTTAGAACTAAGTTCCACAGAGCATGAGAGTGACTCTAACAGAGGCAAAGGTGTGACACTGCCCTAAGTGAATGTTCTCCCTGTCAACCAATTCTTTTTTTATAGCTTTGCACCCACCAGTCTGCTACTGCATCTTTTGCATTTTTTCTGTATTACGCAACACTTGCCCCAGGATCTCTGCACAGGTTCTGAAGACTTGTAAGGCAAAACAAAAAACCAAAAAAAATTATTTTCACAAAGACACTCTGCAATAATATGAAAAATCCTTCCTGCTAATACAGCCCTCATATATAGGGCTCATCTTCCTTTTTTGTTGGTAGAGTAACAGAAATATACAGGTGCATCAGGATCAGCCACTCAGACTTCCTTCATTCATGTGGCTTTGTACTAGGCCTTATTAGTTGAAAAGTGAGCTGTTTTCCAGCATGAATCATATCAAGCAGAAATAGCCCTTTGGAATACTTAATCATTCTCTCACTAATTTTATTTAAAGATATCACTGGTGATTCAAATTCAGCTGTGGTTCAACTTTGAAACTTTTGCCATATGGATTTCCCTGAGTTGTTATGTAATTTCTCATAAGCCAAATAACCTAAGTTATTAATATTTTTCACTTAAAGCAGTTTTTTTTTTTTTAATGAAGTGGGAAAGATAAAGAACTGAAGGAGATTTAGTGCTGTTTATTTTATATTCTTTGAGAGCCACGGGATTATGTGCTATCTTGCAAATGGGCTGTGAGTTTATTTTCCCTCAAGAACAAAAATCTTGCTGGAACACTACAACGAAAATGGATTTCAAGACTCATATCTAAATTTAGAACTGTCATTAATTGTCAGCTTCTGTGAGAATCAGTCTTTTATAATGATTGCTCATCATGAGCTGCTTTCTAACCTGTGTTTCCATTTTGACGACACGTTTCTCTTTAAAGCTTTTGGAGACATCCTGATCTTGGGAAACTTGGAACAGTCTTTGCCCTGTTGTTGGATTAGGATATCAAAAAGTGTTGCTAATATCATCTGTAACTAAACAATGCACTGTAAAAAAAAGAAAGAACAAGTTTCAAATTTTAATAGACATCACAAATATCTTGAAGCTTTAACACCTTTGTGTGCTTAATGGAATTTGTCACAGATAGAACTTTAAATGTAAACTACCCCTGCGTAGAGGAAGGATAAAAGAAAGTTGTCAGTATTTGAACTTGAAAGAAATTTGCAGATAGTATCTGTTATGAGTTTCTGATTATCCATGCCAGTTTATTTCATTCACTATGATCCAACAAGGGAGAAAAGTAGAATTACAAGAAACAGATCCAAAAATACAAATATTTTTTTAAATAGTAAATTTTATAGAAAAAACTGAAACCACTTTTTCCTTTTTAGTCACAAAAGTGATCAAATTAACAAAAATATTTCAAGGTCTTTAAAATAGTTCAGAGATTGAAAGCAATTGTATATAAAAACTTCCAGTATTTGAAGTAGCTGAATTAATACATTTTAATTAACTTAAGATAATGCCTGAATAATTTCCCTGTTTTGTACTGAAAGGATTGTTAGATAATTTTAAATTGGTACACACCCATTCTGAAGAATGAAGTGAAGTAAGAATTTGTTGCCTACAGTTCATGATTTTTGCAAAATGTTACACTGGAGTTCAGTTATGAAATTTTTGTATTGCCATCTTTGTATTTCTCCTCAGTTGCTTTTTTTCTTCTGAGTGGAAATGGCATGGTCTAGTCACTCTGCTGTTTTGTAAACATGTAGAGCCAGCACTGTCCCTGAAAGGTGTAATGGCAGTATCCTTCCATTCATTTAATCCATGTCCACATGCTGCTTTCTGACTTGTGCTGGCACAAGTGCTTGTATGACCATATGGTGCATCTGATGGTGGAACTGACCTAATGAATTGCTATTGTTTTTAACCAGATTTGGTCCAAACCACAGCAGTTTCCAATTCATTTACTGTTCAGCTATATAGTCTCCTGTAGAGTTACTTGTTACTCTGGTCCTCACACTTCTAGTTTTCTGTATAATTTTTTTCATTTGGATGACTGGAAGTTATAAACGTGTCTTAAAATTGCTAAACATTCATATTGTTTTGCCATCAGCTCTTTTATTTATTTCTCCAATGTTCAAAAATTTTCATTTTGTTAAAATGAAAAAATGGACTTTTTATTGACTGAAACCCTGGTCTGCACTACACACCTTTGCTGAGTTGACAGAAAGGAGAAGTCTTTTAAAGAATATCAGTCCTTATTCTGATTAGTAGTGATACTGGGTATGCAGAGAGGCATCTTTCATTATTCTAAAACATAAATCTCTCCAGTATTTCTTTACAAAGAAATAGAGAGCAGAACTACTACTGTGGGCTAGTGCAGTAAATGGAATCCCAAAAGAAGATGCTATAAAGAATGCTGGTGACAGTCATTCAGGTTCTCAAAACAAAATATAGCTTTGAGATTCAGGCAAGAAATCAGGAAATAAGGTCTAGTAGGGACTGTATACATTTAGGAAGATAGTGTGAGTCATATTGTCTCCAGTGTTTAAATATTGCTTCCTTATTTTCCATCTGGCATGTTGGGGGGATGAGTGGGAGGGAGTTTGTGTGCATTCTTTAACATGTCCAAGTTAATCTTGGTAGATTCAAAGACTCCCTTCTCGCATGTTGAGAGAAGAAATGGACGGGAACCACCTTTTAGACAGTGAAGAAACAGAAATAGTTTCCTTCTATGTTCTTACACTCACAGTGTAAGAACGGGCTTGATTAATAGAGTAAGAAGTGTTTCCAGGTGTTTAAAATTTTCTTCATTGAGTTTTAGCTGATGGTAGTTTATCAGAGAGTTCAGGCTGGCTTTTAGTCATTCTATGTACCTTTTTTTTTCTTCCAAAACAAAGCAAGAACATTTGAAGAAAGAGAGGAGAGAAAGAGTGGGTAAAGGGTAAGTATACAGAGATTAACCAAGAGGAAAGACTAAGAGGCAAGAGAACCTCACTGAAAAGTAACAGACTTAAGTATGAGTAGCTGTAGGTGCTTTTTGTTCAAATGCAGTCTTTTAAGACATAAGGGACAGAAATTTAAAAAAAAAAAAGTAAATGCAGAAAGGGAATTGAGTTGAAGATATGGATTTTAAAAAAGGGTACATCAAGAATGAGGGTTTATCAATCACTACAGTTTAGAGTAGCCATGTTTTCTGATATCCTTTGACTTCCCAGTTCAGAAGAACTTTACTATGAAAACCTTAAATTATGTTTATGTTTATAACTTTCGCAGAGACTTAATGTCACTTATTTTAATACCAGTTTGCAAGACTTGTATCATAGCATTTTTGTTTGTTTACTGAAACTATAATATTAAGACATAATTATTTGGGATTAAATATCCACTGGATATGCTGGAGGCTATGATTTTTTCTTTTCTTTTCTTTCAGGGAATTTTCTATTTGTTGCCCAAGCCATGATAACAACTGACACTTTTGAGAACAAAAGATGTGGATGGGAGGTGAAGTGTGTAGCTGGCTACTCTCTTGGCTGAGGGCTTGTCTCTTGGGAGGGGCTGAGACACTGCCAGGGTGCCTGTCTCTGCCCACAGGATTTGCTGCCAGTGCAGAGCCTTTGACCTCCCAATGTGTCTCCTACTGCGGGTGAGCCTTTGCTCATGAGAGCAGCTGTTGAACTGGGACTTTATCAACACCTGACCTCACTGGAAAAGGGCCCTCAGCACCTACTGGGGTACCCCAGGGGAAAACGCAGGGCCCCGAGCCCCTTCCTCCGAGCTGCTTTTGGGAGCGACCCAGCCCTGCTGTTTTCTGCCACTAGTTCAGGTTTTTCACTACACTTTAGTCTGATACCCTGTGTCTGCCAGAGCCCTGCAGTTCCTCCTCCCGCCGCGGAGTTTCTGCTAGGCTTTGTTTGCCCCCGCGGGGTGCGCTGCCTCTGCCGCTCCCGCCCCCGCTCCGGGGGTCCTGCTGCTGCTGCCCCTGGCGGCTGCCAAGGAAACCCCTCTTCCCCCTCTCCCGCCGGGGCAGAGAGGGGCCGAGCCCGCGCCACAGCGCCCCCTGCAGCCGCGGGGGAATCATCGCACCGGCCCTGCCCGCCGGGAGCCAGCAGCGCCCCTGCCGGCCGTGACCGGAACTGCAGCAGAGGGAAAGGCTGGCAGCTGAGAGAAGGCTCTGCTGGGTTTCTGCTTTTGTTTGTTGTTGCTGCCGTTGTTGTTGTTTGTTTGCCTGGTTATACACATACATACTAGTAAAGCACTGTTATTCGTTTTTCCATATCTTTGCCTGAAAGCCCCTTAATTTCAAAGTTATGCTAATTCAGAGGGAATGGGTCATATTTTCCATTCCAAGAGAGGTTCCCACCTTCCTTGACAGACACCTGTCTTTCAAACCAAGACAGCCTACTGTGTCTTGGACAATTTATTCTCATGGGATTGCTTCTGTGAAAGCCCACAATTGAAATAAACCTCCCTATTTACTGTGATCCAAATAGAGCCAACATGATTTATTTTCTCTTTAGAAAAGAGGATCTAGTTTCTTTTTCAGTTTGCTTGGATAGCTGCTTTCAGGACCTTATCTTTTTGACTGCTGAGATATGTACAGATTAGATCCAGTAGCTATAGCAGAGAAAGATTATAAACTATCATGATTACTGACACACTCGGTGATTTAGAATCTCTTGACCTTCAAGTGTATTGGGAAGCCCATCTGTTTGGACAGGCTTTTGCCTGATAGGGGGCCTTCTCTGCCTAATTTCAGTGTCATCCCTTTTGTCATGTTAACTAAAATTAATTTCATATGTATGCATATAGTGCTGTTCAGTGGGTAACACTGTTTTTCTCAAATCCTGTCCCCAAAAACCTCATGTAAATTTGAATGTAATGTATGCCTCTCTGCTTCTGAGTGGAGACCCATGTTCCTAAATGAAGGCTAAGGGAGAAATTTTGACAATTACACTGTCATTTCACTCTGTTAATAGCTTTACTATTGGCTGTCCCAATGCATTAATTTAGAATGAAGCTAAACTGAATTAGTCATATCTATAAAAGCTCTTCAGAGTTGCACTTGATATACTAAAGTGAAGGATTTCCAGCTGGTATGGCAGCTTGTGAGGCTTTTTTGGCAGAAATGTCATGTAATTTACTGATGGGTACAAAATAACACTTACTTCTAATTTGTTTTACAGGTTTTACTACATCAGTGGTAAGTGCAGTTGCTCGAGGAGGTTGGGAAAGATGCTATTAATCTAGTTCATACAAAACCACCATGTTCATTACCTAGCTCTACCCATTTGACATGGAAAATGAAATGTTCTTCAAACAGCCTTTTATGTAATGTTTTTTCCCATACATTTTGGTAAAGAGTTAAAGATAATAAACCCCTAATGAAGTGATTCCTTAAAAAAAAGTTTTAATTCTTATAGTTGCATATATAAAACAGTGAATCCAGGAATCCACATCTGTAATCTTGGATGGGCCATCACCCTTTAAATTGAATGCATAGATTGTGAGTCTCTTCATTCAGCCTGGTCAATGAATGAATTCTACAGTGATGAAGAATGAATTCTGCAGTGATGAAGGCAATAGAGAGTGATCTTATGAGTTGTATGATCTCAGGCCAGGCTTTACTCTTAAAATTAAAATCCTTGAATTCTTTTTGTTCAAATACATTGTGTGGGCCAATGTTGTGTTAAGGGCATCAGAAGTCACTGTCCTTTGATAAAGGATACTTTGATAAAGGACAGAGCCTTGCACAGACTCAGACTAGAAGCTTTTCATTGCTCACATGTTATGAAGAACATTTAAAACTCAGTGATTATTTTCCTCAACTAAATTTTTCACTTATTCAAAACTGGAAAAAATAAGTTGTTGCCTCCAAAACGTTTCTAACAGTCAACTAAAAAATAGGAGAATTGTCTGCTTTAAAAGAAATCTCCTTTAAAATGTGCTCAAAAAATTTAAGTATTTTGCCAGTCTACTAAAAATCTGAATTTAGGTATCTTCACTTAGTAAAAAAGAATATCTAAGGACAATGGAGCCTAGGGTCTGAGATGTAACGTGACCTAATGCAAAGCACAATAGAAAATTGGGTGTAAGTGTGCTCTAGAGATCTAGTGAACCATCTTCACCACAAAATGCAATCTCTCTGCCTTAGGATTCTTAGCAAGAGGTTTTCCTCCTCTCTTTCCTTTATGTGTGGTAAAACCTTGGTTATTATACTGACTGGATTAGATGTTTTATAGTAGCAAATTATCAAATACAATTTGAAATATATCAAAGAGGTGTATTATTTTATAGTCTAGTAAAAAGTCTTTAAGTAGCTGCAAAGAAGTCTTGATTTCCTTGATGTCCAGGTATTAAATAACAATTCCTATTTTGCTATAAGTGTTTAATACACCATATATTTATCCTTAATTTAGTAGCTTTAATAATTGTAACACAGAAAGTAGCCCACAGATTGTAAATTTTTTCAGTTCTTGGCATGGGCTTTATTTTTTTTCTAAGGAATGTTGGCATTGTCCAGGGTACTTGATCAAAAAACTCCTCTTTTCTCTTTTCCAGAGTTTTGAATATTTTAAACTTTCAATGAAAGATAAGCACATGAGATGCTACTTGCATTTCTGGCTTACATGAAATGGAAATTTTGCGATTGAAATAGAGCTCACAAGTGAGAACTGTCAAGATTATTCCTATTCTTCCTTAGAATCTGATGAAATTGTCCATTTCAGTTTTTTTTTTTTTTTCCCTGAATTTCCTTCAAGGAAGCCTTCCAGTGTTAGAGTTCCATTATCACTTCCTGCACACCATCTCCACTGTTTTCTCTCTTATTTCCCTAAGTTTTATCACCTTGCTATATGCTGTTAAATCTAAGAATATTAAGTCCAAAACTTTTCCTACCAGTAAATGCTTTTTTTCCCTCTAAAATGGATTCATAGCCTGAATTTAACATAGCTGCATTTTACAAGGCACTGAGGAGATTTTAGTGAATTTAGATCCAGCATTTCAACAGGCCTAAATATTTTAAATATTTTTAGGAGATTAATTTTGAATATGTAAGGACAGAGATAAAATTCTGGCCTCATTAAATTCCATGGAAGCATGATTTAATTCTGCAGTTTCAACTCTATGAAAACCCTTTTCTTTCCCATTTGTACACTAATCAAGTTGCCCTCATGAAATCAGACCTACATGAAGAAAGTGCATTATGACCAGACAATATTATTATATAATAGTTATAATTTAGTTTCACCTCTTCTTAGTTTCACCAAAAGCTCATTTTCTGCCAGTTGATCTGAAGTCAAAATGGGTCAGTTGGCATATTAAAGATATAATAAGGCACTGTTAAAAATACCTGAAAATTTCAGTTCTGAACAGAATTGAAGGCTTCTTCCTTTCACTTTCACAATATAAATAATTTATGTTACCTAAGTCTGATGAATATTAAGTTATCTATAGAGGAAATCATATCAAGAGACTTCACTTGAGTGAAAGGTATGTAGGGTAAAATAATAAAATATGGAGATTGGATAATACATCATTTCAATCAGGTTTGAAAGTAATAAACATTCAGGAGCTAAAAAGCTAGCACTTTGACTGATGGAGCCTTGAATTTCCCACTCCTTATTTCTCCTTATTTCTTACTTCTGCTGGACACACAAAATTGCAAACATTATGTCATTCTATGGAAACATATCTATACATTGAGAAAGACATCTACTTTATTTTTTACCTTTAGTATTCGCCTTGAATTGTAAAAGGATGTCAGAATACCCTCAGATTAATGTGACAAAAATCTTATCCAAGCCAGTTTTGTTTTTAAACATCAGTCAATGTTGTTTTGACTTGACTGCTACTAAGCAGATCTCCAAGGAAAGATAGCCTGATGTGTAGTACATAGCAGGTAACATTCTGGGGTTTTTTCTCCTTGTCATGACAAATTCCTAGAGCAGGATGAAATACAGTTTTCATAACATGCTTAACCCTCTGACTCAATTCTTTTGATGTGTATTATACAAATATCGTATAAAACATCACTGAAATGAAAGGGTTATTTGGTATTGTAGAGGCAAACTTTAAAATCTGCTCTAATCCTTGTCTCTGAAAATACTGGCCATATAAAAGTGGTTAATGAGAACTTCAACCTGCTTTGCAACTTCTTAAAAATCTATCCCATAAAAAGTTTACTAGGCTTAATTACTGCTATTAAAGACTAGATGCACCTAAAATATACTTAATTTCATATTTTTGCTTGATTGCAACCTCTGTTTTCTGCTCTTTTGTTAAACAGTTTCTCTATCCTCCTTCGGCACAAATAATTGTATTTTTTTAAATTTTTTTTTCACAACTTGAAGAAAACTCAAAATAAAATGGGAAATATTATTAGACTTGATACTTTGAATCAAGGTTTCCATTTCCTGAAAGCATTTTTAAGATGAAATGAATGTTTGTTTCTCTTACTGAGTTCATTTTATCCAGATAACAGAGGAAAAAAGTTTGGTGTTTTCTCCTTCAATTCAGAATAGTAATACATTAGAGGAAGCCAAAGTGATGTTTCAGAGTATTCTGTCCTAACTGGACCTGTGCTGGTGGCAGATCAAGAATGACAAAGCCCATCACATCAGTGGCATTGAACAAAGAAGTCTTTACCCAAGTCACTGGAAAGTGCTTAAGGATGCCATATGTTAGAACAAGATGTTTATTGCCTAAAAATCATCAGTGAGCTGGAAAAAAAAAAAAAAATTGGGGGTGGAGGAGGTGTGTTTGGTTTCCCTTCTGAGAAATAACAGCACTGACTAGAAGCATGTTGTTTATGTGTTTTCTTTAAAAGTTGACTTGTCATCTGTCCAGTCAGAAGGTCTAATCCACTGGGCTGAGCAAATGTCTGGGAAAGGAGGGGGCTGTATTTTCTGCTCTTACTCCAACCTGCATTACAGGTCTACAAAGAACATACATCTCTGTTACATTTTTTTCTTGTCTGAGAAGCAGATTATTAGAGGCTGTTTAACATTTCACCTGATGGTGCAAACAATTTGTCCTACTGGTGTAGGTATGTTAAATAGAAAACATTATATCCTTACCCTTTTTGTGCCCTATCCCTTTGTAGTTTGGACCTGAGAATAGCTCACTTTTTTCCTCTGCCTTTATTTCTAAGCCTGTGGCTTTATTTCCTACCTTATATTAAGGCAGTAGTTGGGTTTATAAAGCAGAAATAAACTATCTTTATTGAATAGAAAGGGCCTAAAATGTATGGAAAACAAGGCCTAGGAGAATGTATGAGCCTATTCTGAGGATGTCCATCAACACCCTCGTATTACCTAAGGCCTCTAACAGTTGCACCTTTGGCATGAAAACAGAGTCTATCCTTCCTGAATAATTAAGGTAAGAGTTGCACAAGGAAGTTCACTCTTGCAGAAAGATGTTTAACTTCTCCAGTCATGTAGTTCATGAATGCATCATTAAGGTAGTGATTAAGGTATCATTGCAGAATTGATCTTTAAAATCTGAAGTTGATCAGGTATTTGTTTTGAAATGTTAAAAAAAAAAATAAATAAAAAATAGTGGGTTAAGTGCAATCTGGGATTTTTTGTTTTCTGGCTAGGATTTTATTTTATGTTCTCTAGCTGTATCATAACACAGAATCTATTAAAAAAAAAAAGGAGGAATTACATCAAATTGTCTTGAATAACACCACACAGCATTAAATCAACAGTAAAATAGAAAACCACATAAACATAGTAATAATAAAACTGCAGTCAAGCTTCTCTCTTGTGTTAATATTTATCCATTCACAATAAATACCAATAAAAATAATTCATATTTTGCTTTCTGGTCACAAATTTATGTGATCTTTTCAGAGCTACCAGGATGGAGACTACATCACTCCAGAGCCACAATGGAAAACTTGTGAAGTTGCTCTCCTATATTTCTGAGTGTTACAACACCATCATGTCCTACTGCCAAAACATAATAAAGCAGTGTAATTTCTAGGTTTGTTGGTTTTTTTGTTGTTTTGTTTGTTATTTTCTCTAATACCAAGATGAACTGTCTTTTGGTTCATTAGTTTTATTTTAAAAACCTGAACAGGCTACTGAGGGATAATTTCATAGCCCATGTGGGCCATCTGTTTCAGTGCTTAGCAATCCCTGCTGTCTTTACTGTCCAGCTAAAGACCTTTGGGGTGTTTTTAATCTTATCTGTGTTGACAGGAAGAACAGTTTATTTTCTTCTTCTTTTCAGGCACTTGCAGTGTATATGAAGTTTTATACTTCACCTCTTCTCCCCGTATTAAACAAATTCTGCTTCTTGAAACCATACTTGTATCTTATGTTTCCAGGTTGCTTATTATTCTTGCATTCCCTGGATTTTTCTCCAATTGTTCTACCTATTGCTTAAGTTAGACATAGTCTGCAGCTGATACACTACAAGTACCACATGCAGTGAATTGATTACTTTGGTTTTCCTATGTCCAATGATGTTTGCTTTGCTTCCAGAAGTGCAATATTCTTGATTTTTGTCTAGTTGAGATCAAATACCTTTTTTGAAGAAACTGCCTATTCACAAAGAGAGAACCTGCATTTATAAATAACAGATTGTTTCAATAATATAATAATTTTTTCTAATCTTGTCTTCTGATGTTTTTCATGCTTCAAAGAGTGGTATTGTTTTGGAACTTAATAAATATATGCATTCATCACTCAGGTTTTCATTGGATTTTAAGATGGCATGAGGAAAACATCTCTGGCTCAAGGTAAGTATTTGCATATAAGTAGTCCGATTTTGAAAATGCCTAAGTGCAACAAACATTAAAAATCATTAATGGGATTTAATAACAATGCTTAACCTGTAGGATAAGATTCATAAAGACTAATGATAGAATAGCAATAATAACTTTTTTATTAGTGATACATTCTTTACATACTTAACAACTTTACCACTTACATATGTTTGCAAGAGTCATATGAAACAGGCTCAAAAGAGAAGTTAATGGTAGTTAAGCAATAACAACATTGACTTAGGCTTGTGCATCATCACAGGCAATATTCAGGTTCTGTTCACAGTGGGAGAACAGTCAGTACTGCAGCAAGTCCAGAATCTATAACAGTCTTATACTTAGGAGCATAGTATCAAAGGTCTCTTAAAAGTATCTTCTTAATTTAGAAACAGAAATGTTTTAAATGAATAGATGATACATTACTTACTGGCTTGACTAGTATCTCCTCAGTACAAGTAAAATGAGTTGAACAAGGTGTCACCTAATGTCTGATCTCCCTAGACAGAGACTCCATTTGTTCTTCTGGATAGCCCATCTTGCCTTAAGATAATACACTATTAATTCAAGTGATGGTAGGCACAGGTCTTCAGTCAAAACCAGCCCTGGGAGTAGAAAGACAGAGTGGTTGGCTGTAGGTCACTTTTCAAGTAAGGAGCTGGTAAGAGGGGCTGAAGCCAGCAAAATAAAATGTTAGAATGAAGGAAACAGTGAATACAGAATATGATGAATTATACAAATCAGCTGAAGTAATAAAGCAGAGGAGGTCATAGTAAAAACTAAGATTACAGCTAGCAGTACTGAATAAGGCAGCAACTAAAGAGATAAAACTTCTCAGCTCTAGAATTCAGGAGGTGCAATGCAGGGAAAACAAAATTAGAGAAAACCTTCGATAGCTCACCTCAATCAACTCAACTCTTCACAAATAATGGCAAAAGATCTGCCAAAGGAAAATCTTATCCACTAGGACAGGCATGGTCTCTGTATTCTTTAATTAGCATTGAATTCAATACCCAGAAGCATTTCTAGCAAATCAGAAGATAAAAAAAGTAAAAGGGAAAATCTGCTTTTAAGTTCATGTGTGATTTTCACTAGTAGGAATTGCTATTTCATAAATTGTTAATCTCAAGTGAATATTAAGACTAATATGAGGGGGCAGATTTCAACAGTTTACAGTCCACAACTAAAACATTCACAGGAAAATCCTAAAACGTGCATCTGTGCTTCCTGACTTTCTGCAGTTGGCTAAAGCCAGAGAATATGTCCACCTGTCTGTCTCTCTGCCCTTCTCTTCCTGTCTCACACACCATCATACAGAGATATTATTTTCTGGCTGAGACCTTCCTTCACTTTAATGAATATGACTGATTATGATCCTTTGAATTCTGAATCACAGACACTCATAACTTGTCCTTTTTTGCCTTAAAACTCAAGTAAAAGTATTGTTAGCTATCTAGTATCTACTTTCCAAAAATAAATAAAATGAAAAATAAGTAGGGTCATAGACATCTCAGTGCTACTGAACCTTTGAAAATGTGACCTGTAGGTCTGTGATTCAGGGTTTAAAAGAAAATTGAAAACAAAGGAATTGAAGTCTTTAATAAATACTCAGAAATCATTTGTTTGCACCTTATGATTATTCAGCGGGAATATTGGTGATATGACTATGTCAATTCATTAGCATTTATTTTATTTTAGTTCCCAGAAACTAATCATGGACCAGGGCACCTTAAGCTGGGCACTCAAATGTCAGTGGTGAAACAGATGCAGTGCAATGAGGAAGTCTACAGTCCTCTGGACTGGCCTAGCAGCCACTCTTAACATACATTATATAAATTATAATTCTTCTCTTCATTATATTGGCCCATACTGAAATGCTCAGACTATGATTCTCATTAATCCCCTGATACTGAAAAGTAGAACACATCCCTTTGAACTGCTCCAAGCAAAGGCAATGCAGAAATAAATCTGAAACCCTTTTGTTCCTGTCCTGAATTTGTTTCCAATCACAGATGGCCAAAGTTGCCTATCGGCAAGACAGGACTTCGTGCCTGGTGCTGGCAGTTTGTTCTCACATACCTCAGGTCTGGGCAGACTTGAGACAAGGTTCAAGCCATGGGAATATCACCAGCACTGAGGGGCAGACTGTGCTGATGATCCTGAGTCAGTGAAGGACAAACTCAAGGTCAGATTTCATTTGTAGCACAGGCAATATAACTGTTGGTTGTGTCTGCTGCTTCCTGACAGGCGATTTTTTCCCTGTGTGCTGGTTTTGCATTGCTTGGCACCTGGAGGAGGGCATACACGGGGGTTTTCTCCTTGAGAACTTTCTCTGTGAGTTGATGGGACCAACTGAAGGCTGGCTTGGTTGTTGACAGCCTTAGAAACCAATTGAAGGATTTGGTCTGCCTCCATGAATTCACATTTTGAAGCAAGTAAGCGGGGGCAGGGCCCTTTTCTCTGCTGGCAGGAGCGCAGGTACCAGGCTCCAGCGCAGGCCTGGCGGGGCAGGGCCTGGCCTGGCTGCACTGCAGGCCTGGCGGGACAGGGCCGGGCCTGGCTGCAGCACAGGCCTGGCGGGACAGGGCCGGGCCTGGCTGCACCGCAGGCCTGGCGGGACAGGGCCGGGCCTGGGTGCACAGGTCTGGTGGGACAGGCCAGGCCTGGGACAGCCTGGCGGGGCAGGGCTGGGCCTGGCTGCATCGCAGGCCTGGTGGGACAGGCCCAGGCCTGGCTGCACCGCAGGCCTGGTGGGACAGGGCCGGGCCTGGCTGCACCGCAGGCCTGGTGGGACAAGCCTGGGCCTGGCTCCAGCGCAGGCCTGGCGGGGCAGGGCCAGTCCTGTGTGGGAGCGGCCTGGCCTGGCCCGGCAGGGAGGAGGGGTGGCCATGGGCAGGGGGTGCAGCTGAGCCCAGAGATGCTGATTGAGGTCCCAGCCCTCCCTCCCCACACCCTCTCCAGAGAGGCCGCTGCCATTTCTGGCCTGGGCCAGCCCCTCCACTCACGGCCTGAGTGTCCTGAGATCCTGGCACAGCTCCAGCATGGCCTGGCCACAGCCATTGCATCCTCCATGGGAGATTTTAACCTTTCCAATGCTCAGATAAAACTTGCAGACCTTTAATCCTCCCTTGAGTGAGAAGAAAGAGAACAGAGAGAAACAACAAAGTCAGTGAAGCAGGAGTCAGCTTCCAGATGGAAGGAGAATGAGGAGACACCGTGAATTTGGGATGAAAATCCTTTTGTAAACTATAGGGATGGGCTGTACCACACTAAAAAATCCTATAAACCATGGGAAAAGACACGGGGGGTTGGAGTGTTCAACTTGGTAGGTCATTGAACAAAAGCACCTGTGTTGAGGATCCTTTGCCCTGAGGGAAGAAGGGGATCTCTGTTCCTGGGGATAAAGTATGAACAGAGAGAAAGAGAGATGAAGAGTTTGCTTTCTGAATAGTTCATTCTTGAAATGAAAAGTTAAATAAAATACCCTATGAATTTGACGTGGCCCCTAAGCCACAGCTTTGGGAAAGCTTTGAAGATGGGAGGAGTTTATGGAAAGTGAACCTATGACAGTACTGGTTTTTTTCTTCTTGTTGAAAAGTCACTAGAGCTTGACAAGGAGAGACTTCTCTCCCTAAGGTAAACTGAAAAAGATTATTTAAGTTGGTAACTGACTGAAGTGTTTCTGTGTGATGTTGTTAAGAAGGAGACAGTGGTGTGGGAGAGGGGAGGAGGGGTGGTCTGAAGGTTTTATTCTGAATTTATTATTTCTTTATGTTGTTAATAAAATTTTTCTTTACACCCATTACGTTTTAGACCTGCCTTGCTTTTGCTCCTAATCCTATCTCAAAGCAGAAAATGAGTATATTGAAATTGGCAAATGTAAACTGATACACTCTGGGGAAGAGAACATGGAACTGCATAAAGTACTTACTCTTACAGAGTTTGTTAACATATTCTTGCCTTTTTAACAAACAGAAAAACTATTCTGATAGTTTTTAAATATTGCATTGCAGGCACAAAAACAGATTTTAAGGTTTGGGTATGTATCTCTAATCTCTGTCCCTTCAGGGTAATGATGATTTGCTGTTTGGAGTTTAATTAAGAAAAAGTTAAGCTCCACTTACTTGTGTTCTTACAATTAAATGCAAATAGGTTTAAAAGAACCTGCTTGGCTATGCAAAGCTTAATAACACTGACGATCCAATTAAAAAAAAAAAGTATTAAAAAGCAGCTTAACTCCTAAATAAAGCAGAGACAACAAGCCACACAACAGGCTGTTTTGTATTGATTTTCAGAGACTGAAGTGGTGGAAAATAATCAACTTTAAATCTCATTCAAAATAATAGATACTAAAACGTTTTCTGTCCTAATCAACTATCTTCCTGGTCATATGAACGGATATTGCCACAGGTCTTTTTCTTAGTGCTTTCACTGACTCTGATAAGTTTGTACATTTCCTTTAGTTCATTTTTTCTTGAGCAATTCTTGGTTTATTTTCCATTGCCTGTTGAATCTGCTGATACATCCAGATCATCATATTTGACCTGACCCCTAACAAGTACAGCATGAATACACATTCTACCATTTTATCTGCCCTTAAATCATGATCTGTAGCACATTATCCTACACACAAATGCATATGCATGCAAATATCTCATTATGAAAGTAATGAGAACTAGATGAAAATAAAGCACAGTTTTAATAGAAATTAAATTAATACTGTGAAAGCCTTGCATTAGCAGTTCCATCACATGGAGAAGTGTTATCTTGTTTCTCTAAGGGAACATCAAGGTTTTCAGTACAATTTTATATCCCTTTTCAGCTTGGTACCCTTAGCATGTGTCTATTCTCGTCAAGATAAATCAGACTGACTAGGGCTGGGGACCTAGTAAATCAGGGTTTTTCAATGGAATTTTTAAAAGTATCAAAGGAATTTTGAAAATCCATTAAAAGGCACTATTTCCATCACATATGTTTCCTGGCTGAATGTGCATGATAGAAAAGGCCTACAAGCCTGATGAGGGGCTTTAATGAATAATAGGAGACCATTTTGGTGCAGAGGAATCAAATACAAACAGTTAGTGTGTGTGAGTCTGTTTGAATGCCACAGGAAAAATATCCACTGCAAGAGTAATTTTCTAGATGAATTATAGTGAAATTAGTTCAGAGACATGTAGTTTTCTCAATTTCCCTGCTGTATGCTCACAAATTTATGATAAATTTAGGGGACCTGTGATTTTAAATGACAGTGAAAAGCTGTCATTGGCGTGAATGGGAGATTCCATGGTTTTGCTTCAGTGACAATCTATTACTAATTACTGCTGAATATTCTGCCCCCAGTTTATGACTCAGAAGTCTTAAATGGTGCAGTCAAGACCACAACATCAGAATGTGTTATATCTATTTTTCCATAAATGAGCTAGAGAAACAATAAGAAGGAAAGAAATCCTGCAGGTATGTTTTGCTTGGTGTCTTTTGTGATGAGGAATATTCTTACCATTTGACTTATTTGGACACTAAATACACTCAGTTTTAGATTGAGCCTGAAAGACTGAAACCTCAGTCTTAGGTTTACTGTAAAATACAATTCTGAAATATGCCACAGGCATATCTCTGATATACTATTGCAAAACTTCAGGACCAATTTAATATTAGTACAAACAAATGAATATTTTGAATGCAACTGCTTCACTGTGGGACACATAATTTTCCTCTATACAGCTTGGAGACAAAATGCTGACAGTATTGGGTAGCCCCACAGTTTCTGACTATGCCAGATGACAGACTTGTTGCTAGTCATTGAACCAAGAACAGGCTGGATAATTTTGCAGCCTGAATGGCAGGAGATAACTTACAGAAAAGAGCTGCTCCCAGGAAATTATCCCAGATTGAGTGACCCTGAGTTAAGTCCATTTCAAATTAATAGAAAAATAAACCATTTTGGATTACTAATTACAGGTTTTTAATTATTTCAAAAGGGCAAGCTTTGAGAAATTAAGGGAGCTCATCAGAGAATTCAGCTGTGCTGAAGAGCTCAAACTCTTCAGTGTCAATGAGGCTTGATGTTTTTGAGGTTGTTGTTATTAATCAATATTGCACAGCTTCCCAGAGTTGTCTTTACAAACTTTTGAATTTCTTGCAGGAAACAGTTTCAAACCTACTGGGTAAATGACTGCTCAAGAGAAGAATATTACAGTTGTGAGAGATGAGGTAATATTTTGCTGCAGCCAAGAGGCTATTAGGTAAAAGAATGAAAGCTGATGGTTTTCTGTGTTATTTATAGTTTGGATTTGTTCTAATTAATTTGTTGGGTGAGCTGGGAGAGGGGCAGGGTTGAAGACCTGACCAAAATTAAGCAAGATGAGAGGGGAGGGTACACAAAAGTAGGTGGTCAGGAGAGAAGGTAAATTCCTGATGGCAAAGGGGACAGGGACTGCCCCAGCCACAAAAAGGTATAAAAAGCTGCTATTTTGTTGGAGGGTGTGTGTGTTCGGCTCTCAGGCAGGAGGGGCACGCAGTTGGCTTAGCTGAATCAGTACAAATAAACAGTTTTCTTTTGCTTTGAAGACTTTGTCACCACATCATTGTATCCAAAAGTGAGTTTATTTCTGGCGCCAAAAGGGCTCAAGCCACAGCTAAAAACCAACATCTTAGTCTGGAGAGCAGATATGGGCAGAGATAAGAGAAATATTCTTGACTGGGAGACACTGTTTAACAAACTATAAAAGGCACATTAGTTATCAGAGAGGCTGAAGCCTCTTTCACAGACACCCTGAAGGTGTGGGAGACTCCTCTCCAGAGTTTGGATGCAAATTCCGGGACTTCTCTCCTAGAACTGAGGGAAAGGGTGTCGATATGTGCCCCACCAACATGGGGTAAGATGGTAAGATACATTGAATCCTAAGTTATATCACTTCTTCACTAGCTATAAAATTGATGGTACCATTAACCTTGCACTGTATATACCTACTAGTAGTTTCTTTTTGTCCTTCCTGTCTTCTATCAGTTTAAGTCTTATGTCTGTAAAGTTTTGTGTCTATTAAATAAAGAATTCATTCTATAATAGATTGAATCAGCCATTATTAAAGAGCTTGCAAACAAGGGTGGGTTTTGGGGTGCTAGCCACCCCAGAAAGCTACTCCCTGCTGCTGGAGGCCTGGGCAAAAGGCAGAGACTAAACCCCCACAGCTGTTCATAGCAATTTCTAACACAATTATGCAGAAAGCCTGTAGGGAATGGGGGGACAGATTGATCAGTGAACAAATGTGATTCAGAAATCAGAAAGCTTATTTAAAAGGTAACAACTGGCAAAAAAAAAAAAAAAAAAAAATCTGGTAAAATTACAACAATTAAATCTCATAAAATAAAAAGAAATAATGAAAGACTCATGCAGTAAAAAATAATTTCTACCTTTAATGGGAAATATGTTGCTTGTTTTTCAATGAAGGCAATGTCGAACTGGAAGAGGAAAAGGTCATTTTGTGGCAAAAATAATCAGAAGAGCCCTAAAAAATTGCTACACTGGAGCAAAAATTAGAGGGGCTTTTTTAAAGACTAAAGACTTACTACGTGATGTGGCATATGCTTGGTAGGAATTTGGAATAGATGTTCTGCTTTAGAAGTGGATGTTGAGTTTCCTTTCATATTGTGATCCATGCAATGGATCTGTGCAATGGCCATCTTAATTGAAAAATCAAACAGTGTGATTTATTCCTCATGCTGTCTTGAACAGCTTAATTTTCTAGT
Source organism: Muscicapa striata striata (assembly GCA_030060385.1). Lineage (NCBI taxonomy): Eukaryota > Metazoa > Chordata > Aves > Passeriformes > Muscicapidae > Muscicapa > Muscicapa striata. The sequence goes on from JAREIS010000049.1 coordinate 3,161,345, forward strand.
AATCTAATGATCATAGGTTTTTCATAGGCTGCTATTCCTCAGTGTTCTTTCATTTTTTCTCATCACTTCTGGGATACCTGTTTCAAGGGCATTGTAACACTGCAGCTGTTTCAGTCAGGGAAAGACCAGCAAGGCTCTGAGGTCTTTTTGTTTGTGTACTCCAGTCAAGAGTTTCAATTGACTTGTTTATTACTTTGATTCTTGGTGTTCATAGATGGCATTTAACCTTCTGTCGTAACTCCCAGTGTGGATGGGTACAGAATGATCTAATTTTAATATCATTTTACAATATTCTTAAATTTCTGAATTTTTATATCTTGTATATAGCAAACCTTGCCATTGTTTGTTTTCTGCCATAAAAATGGACTGGTAATTGGCTTGTGAAACAAAGAAGTCTCATGACCCTGTCAAAACAGAGTATAAGTTTAACAAAATTTATCTGTGAGTTTTCCTTTATGCTGGAAACATCTTTGGAGACAAGTGGAAATAGTCTGTCAGTTGCCATGGACACATCTGTGTGAAAACCCTATATTCCTCTTTTACTGTGTGACTGCATACTGGTATGTGCTATATAGAACAGACTGAGTGTCCTCAGCTTGATTCCTACCATGCATTTTTATGTGACTCCCTGCACAGCTAATTTACACAGCTTGATTTTGATGCAGTCTGTATCAAATTTGGCAATTTCTTGTGAGAGCTGTGGCACCACAAGCTTGGTGATAGCTCATAATAAGCCCGTATCTTTGCTGTAAAGATAACTGTGAACATCATTAAATGAATGCTATGCCAGGGGGAATGGGTATCCTTCCAAAAAGCTTTTCATTTATCCTGTGGTGTCAAGCACAACAAACAAATTGTAATCAGCCTGAGCTTCTTGGGATTTGTGTAATTGGAAATTTCTTCGACAGTGAAAATTCAGTACATGAGGACAGCAGTGCACCCGTCACCTTCTGGTAGCACCTTAGAAATCCTAACCTAAACCTAGTTTGCTATTTGCTTCAAAAAATCCAGCCAGATGCTCACTTAGTCTTTTATCATTATAATAGTGTTAATTGAGATGAAGGGAATTGAGGGCATGCTGATAGATGGGAATAATGTAGAGAATGCATTTCATCTCCTTAAATATTTTTTTATTAAAAAATCTATAGAAATAAATTTTCTTTATATATAAAAAGGATGCACATTATGTATGGGTTATATATGTTATAAATCTAATATAAATAAGAAATGAAAATAAACTGATAAAATATTACTGAATGTATCTCTAACAAGTCCATTTACTATAAACATGATTTTATGAAGACATAATAACAGTGCTGTACTGAAATGTCCAGCTGACATAGGTCTGCTACCCCATTAACCAGATACAGCCTATTTGGTCCAATACTGGAAAAGGCTATGTTTAATTCATGAATATCCAATTTATTGTGGGATAAGGCAAGTTTCAAGTTTGTAAAAATGCTCAGAGCACTTCTGAGGCCCTTGCAGGGACTGGGGGGGTTACACTGGGATAGCAGTGGTTCCTTGAGATTGTCTACAAGGCAGGACGAAAAGAGGAGGAAGTAACAAACTTGTGAGCCACATACTTGTACAGTGATGTCCCATAATTTGTCTCTGACTGCCCACATACAGCAATAATCTGCCACTGAAGCACACAAAAGAACAATGTTGTTTATTAATTCCACTCTATGAAAACAGCTTTGGCAATATCCTCTAAAAACCTCTCCCTTAATTGTATTTCAATAGAGGAAAATTCAACTCCCAGTAGTGAAATTATTTAGTTGAGAGTAGAGAGGAATAAAGAAACTCTCATCTGAAAAATGGGACACAATATGCCATCCACTAGCTCATCCTATGTGAGAACAAGAAGTCTTTATGGCGACAAAGGAGAGTCTGCAGAGCAAGAGGAATGTTTTTGCACTTTCCTAATCGTAGATGACAAGATACTGCAGCAAGCTGGGCTGTTCTATATTGATGTTGCAATGGCCTCATTAGGAAAATTGAATTGCCATAATGTGAGTATACTTGCCTCCATCTGCCAGGAGATTCTCTGAACCTTTAGTGAAAGCACGGAAGCGCTACTCCAGAGTCCATTGTGATGTTTTACTTGGATCTACTTGCTAAAGCACTTTGCTCTGATATGTGTGTCACTGACATAACTGACACTGGCACTAAACAGCCAGGTGTGCAGAAGATAGAGTTGAAAGGCTTGTGCCACAGCTGTGAAAAGCTCAGGTCCAGTGACAGCAGCAGCATTAGTGACCCTGGAGGCAACAAGCAGCAGGGTCATGAAGGCAGTAAATCAATATTTATGCAGTATTATGGTAATTTATGGAAAAGTTTCATGACTAGAGGCAGTTCAGTGTTAAAATACCTGCTCCTGCTGGGCACACTTCTCTGCTTATGGCTTTGTACATTTGCAGCTAGAGGTGCTTTCCTCCCTTTTGCCATTTGGAGCCATATAAGACAATAAGATGTCTATTGTCATATATTAGAAAAGACAATGTTCTAGACATTATGTTGTGATTAACTAGATAAATTCTTGTTAAATTAAGGCAGGATTTATAATACTACCTAGACTGTGGTATGTAAGAATTGTTATGGGTTTGTTGGTGATTTTCTTAGCTGCAGTTCAAAAGCAGAAGAGATTTGCATAGGCTTTTGGAGAGTTGTTCACTCCTGTGCTACAGCTGATGTATGGAGCTTTCCAGTCCATACAGAAATCCTGAAGGACCCCTAAAATGGTAATTCCAGTTTGGTCAGGTTGAGTTTGCAACACAGAAGGCCAGGAAGGGCAAAGGTTTTTGTTTTGTCTGTGTATCAGGAGAGGTATGAACAGGAAAATGAAGTAGTATCTCTGCTCTGAAGTCAATAAACTGTTAAATAATACAAACAAAAGTACAAAGGTACCAGGCAGATCTTCAAGGGGCTTCTTTTTTCCTCTGTGTGATCCTGAAAGCTTCCAGCAACTCAGTGGGATTTATGGTATGGGTCTGCCAAAGCAGAAGATTCACATACGTTTATGTAATAATATGATAATATTGTGACTAAATCTATTAAAAATAGATTGCTACCAAAAACATCGCTTAGAAAACAGACTGTAAATGCTGAACCCTTTACATTACATTATTGAAGAATTTTTGCAGATTATATTTTTAAAGCAAATGGTATTGTTTCACATGAAAAGGGAACTAGCCTTATGAGTCAAAAAGTTATCCTAGAATTGGCATTTTTTAATGTAAAACTTTTTTTGAAAAATATTTTTTATTTGAGCTTTTTTTTGATATACAGATGAAATGTCTTGGTCAATTAACCATCACTGAGGAACAGAGAATGAATTCCTTGAGCAAATTAATTCATAACATGTTGGTTTTTAATTCAGTGCAACCCTAAGGAGTATCAGAGAGGGGATGGAGACATCTGGAAAAGTGGCAAGGCAGGAGTTATCTCCTGAGGGAATTCCATGCTCACCAAGGGTCTACTAGGTAAGAAACTTGTCAGCATCGTGTAATTCTACCACTTGGATACATATTGACTCTGCATACTTAGAAATAATCATTGGAAGGAAGAGTCAACCTACCTGTCCTGTGATTAATAGAGAAGCAGGACCAGTTTCAAATCCTTCTATAATTACAATGCAGACCTGTTGGAGGTCTCTGAATCCAGATCATTACTCTTCCTTTCCTTCCCCTACTTTAACCACCACTTTTCTCACAGGAGAAATGATCCAGGCTGTCTAGGCAACCAAATTCCTGTCTCCCTGCCTGGACTGGTTCTGACTCAACTAAAAGTGAGTTCACAACTGAAATTGAGCATCCAGATTAAAAAACCACTTCTGAATTAGGTGAGAATGGAAGGGTGTAGTAGTTATGAGACAATTGGTCTGATCAGGCCAAGGTCAAAAGGTATGTTAGAAAATAAATAGTGCCAAATTTCTGTATTTCAGGGAAATTAAAAGAAAATTAAGGATTAGAGAAATTGAAATTCAGTAGCAGAAATTGGATACATGGAGACCTCTTAAATTCAAAATGGGGTAGCCACAATCTCAGAAGACAGTGATTAAGACATTAAAGGGAAATGTTCTGCCATTAATATTCTGAATTGTCTAAATGCAGCACCTGTCTTCAAAATGAGTAATGGTGCATAAGAAAGGGGAAGAAGCAGAAAAAAAAAGAGCTTCTTATAAATAGTGAAGTTTATAGAAAGAGTAATCCTTGAGGAAATTGGGAAGTTAAATCAAACATTAATCCCTAAAAGCAAGCAAGAAGTCCTCAGATGAGCTTAGTAGTAAGAATAATAGTTATCTTTATTTTGTAACTGCAAAGAGAGTGAAGGATAGATAAAAATTTCTTTCATAATAGTGATCAGAAACCAAAAGCCATCTTGCCTTTCAAAGATGCTTTTGTTTGATGACTTCAACCAGTTATTACTGGACTGGTGTCAATATTAAGTAAATTCTACACTTGTATTCAGCAGTAGAAGAATATATCCTCAGTGCTTTCACAGGATCCATTTACTGAATTTCAGTATGCATATAATGTTGCAAGTGTACAATTTCCATTATTTCATATACTATTTTCATTGTTTTGTTCTTTTCTTAAAAGATGTCTCAATATATTTTTATATTCACTGCTTCTATCACATCAAGTTGCCATGGTAACACTGAAAAAATATTCAGAATCACAAGACATTAATGAATCATTCCAGCCAGGTTTCTGAAATTAAAGCTAGAACAAGTAACTTTAAATGGTCCTAGAATCTGTGTTTCACATCCTGAGATCAGTTTTCAGGACTAGGAATGTTGTCTGTTTGCAGATGTATGGATATAATATGCATATTGATATAGTAGAGAAACTCATATACTCATCATATATTTAGGGGTTCTCTTCCCTTCTCCCACACCAGCCCCTATTAAAGAGAACAAGGTTTAATCATGTTTTTTCAGTCACAACTCAGTTTCAGTACAAGAAAGGTCATCTTGTCTCCTCTCTTTCCCTGTCTTTGGGCAGTGTCAGCAGTGCTGTGCTGTTCCTCACAGCTTGTGTAAGTCACTGTGGTCTCCATAAGTGGATGGAGGTTCAGCTTTACAGGAAGGCTCATGGAGACATTGTCCTTACTGCTTTTTTCCTAATATCTCACCTGAGTCCTTCTTGAAATGTTGCTATTATTTCTTGCTCTGTTTTTTACCAAGTGACAAGAAGAAATTGCTCCTTACCACTCCCTAGGACTCTTTTATGAAGCCTCTTACAGGATTTTCTTCATATCTGTTCAACTCCTTGTGCAAGACATTTAGCACATTTAGGACCTGCTTCTAAATATTTTGTCATTAGCCCTGTTCTCTTCTTGACATTCCAACTGACAGTGCCTAAAATCAGATCTAAAGCATTAGCTTGGGTGTTTTCAAAGTCAGTACAAAAGCAGCTTCATGCCTCATACAGATCTGTTTCTATATCATAATACAGTGGCTGATTTTACTCATTATCATGATATATACTTAACTAAAGCTGCATAATTGTCCCTAGAATATCTTTTGCAGAACTGTTGCTCACACTGACTTTAATGTGCCTTCAAATTCTTGCTAGGTATTTATTTTACTCTTTCAAATAGAATATTTTCTTTTTTTTTTTTTCCTCAGACCAAATTTCACTTTTATCAAGATCAATATGAGTTCTGAACATATCTTCCCAACTGCTGACAATCTCTCTTAATCTGCATGTTTAATAAACCTAATCTTTATTTTGTCTGCCAGGACAAGATGAAATTAGGGACTAAGAAAATATACCTGTGGAATCCCTTGCCCATATTTTTTTCTGCTATGATAATGCTTCTTCCTTTTTTAAAATTAAGTGGAGGAAACCCTCAAAATTATGGAGAATTGCCTCCAGTGCCTAGGAATATTGTATCTTTGTTTACCTTCCAGGAAAAGAAATTATATCCTGAAAAGAGGATATAATATGCCTGCATGTAGCAATTATGTCAAGACAGACTGGACTGGCACCATCACCAGTCCTTTATTAAAAACTTTACATGCCTCCTTTCAGTGGACTTCTTTCAGGCAACTCTGACTCCTTTTCTCACAGGCAGCTCCACACAGCACTGACTCCTTCTCTCCTCTCTGCAAGTTTCCTTCCTTCTGCATGACTGGCTAAACCCAAGCTGTCCCTTACTCGGCCTCCTAACCCTGTCTGTCCCTCACACAGCATCTTGCCTTATCTGTCCCTTGCACAACTGCATGTCCCTTCTTTCTCACAGCACAGCCAGCAGACTCCTTCCCAGACTGCAGCACACTCTGGTTCTCAAGCTCCAACTGCAACTTGTGGCCAGCTAAGCCCACTCTTTTATAAAACACCCAACCTCATTGAGCAGGCAAGGCTGTCTCCACTTCTTGGTAACCAGTATAGCCATAATTCATTGGGAAAGATTGCCTTTTGCACCATCCTTAGAACCTATCTTCCCATACCTGCACTGCTCTGAAATATGTAGAGTAACTGATGTAAATATAAAGTATCAGAACTGCTTCAGATGTTGTAGTGTGGAGCTCTAAGGGGGATAGTGTGGATAACCAGACAATTTACATGGTACCTGAACTGCCCTGATTAGGCTGTTCTGGCAATCTGAGCTGTACAATAAAGTGCAGTGAGTCAGGCTGCTAAGAAAATAAGAGGTTTTGAAATCTTTGCTTCATAGCTGTAAATTCTACAATGTCCATGATTCAATAAATTTCAACACAGACATTGCCAAATGGTGTCCAGGAGAAAATGTAACATTTCCACTATCTGTCTCAGGTATCATCTACAGTAGTTGATTGGTTTTGTGACTGAGTCAACTTTTCTTTCCTCTTTTCCTGAGCTGTACAAAAATCATTTACTCCCATGATGGAATGTGCGTTCCCTTTCAGTGCAGCATCATATGGCAACATTAATTTTGTCTTAACAGAAGGAGAAACATTAGTTATTCCCACTGAAATTAGGAGTTCTCAAAGTTATTTCTGACAGACCTGTGGGATATGTGTGGCAATAAAACATAGAGAATACAGCCCATCATGCTGCAGGTGCCTGCAGCAACTATACCAGAAAATTTTGAAAGCCAGAAGTTCGAATAAATGTCACTCTCTTGATGAATCACAACATTCTTTCCAAGCCAAGGTCAAAACCAGCACTTCAAACTTAAATGAAGGTTATTTTGAGATCAGAAAGGACAAAATCATATGAGATGGTGAGGAAACATCACCTATTATGTTCAAATTATTTACAGTCTTTAGCACAGCTCCTGTGATGCTCTTTTCAAGGCCAGGTTTCCATTGTGGTTGACTTCATCACTTTTTGTTTTAATAGGAATGTCATTTTAATGATGTTGTTATGAAATCTTTTATGTAATCCAGTAGAAAAGAATTCAGCTGAGCTAATGAGCTGCTACAGCACTAAATTATTTCAGAGGAGCCATTCCTCTTATGCTCTTCTGGAGGAATCCTTTAAACGTGTGCTGGAGAGGCAGCTGTACCTTCAATAAGGGTGTTTGTCCTGTTGAAAAACAAGTGTTGACTGATGCTGCTCTGCTCCTCTTCTATCCAGTTCATTTTCTTTTTGAATGTGTATGTGTGCTTTATTAATTTTGAAGTCTCCTCATGGTGTGACTCAGGATCACATGCATGTTGAAATGCTGCTATTTTTTTATAACATTAGTAGTCTTGGTTTTAACTTTTGATAAAGCTGCTCTGTTGACTTTCCTTGTGGATATATTGCCAATATTTCTCAAGTTGATCATCCACTGGAATGCCAAGAAAAATAACTACAGAGCAAAGGAGGTCACAGTAGATGAAAAGCAGTAATTATTAGCAAAATTTTATTAACATATAATTTTAAACCTGAACCCCAACTACTCAAATATATTTCTTTAAAAAGTAGAAGAAAACTCTTATTTCTTCTTTCTTTTTCAACATTCTACACTGATTTTGCAATTTTTTGAACTATATTACAATTGATGGCTTCTAAACAGTATTTGATAGGAGTCTTAATTGGAATTAATAACTTTATTAAAGGTGGCATGGTCTATGAGGGAAAAGCTTCTCAAAAGGAAAAAACCCTCAGATTACATCACCATCTTTTAAAGTCTGCATCATGTGTTAATTATGTTTAAGAAAACCTCACACTAATTTAGAAACAATTCAATCCCTTTTCCCCATGAATGTTGTGCTCAGCCTCTGAACTGATGCAGAATCCTTCCTCTGCTGCAATGAAAGATGTTATGGTATTAATGCACACTGATGGACAGAACTACTACTAAGTTTAAGCACAAAGGATGAAGGTGTAGTAAACATTAGTTTTAACAGGTATTAAAATTTGACCCTTCCAGCATTTCACAAGAAAAGAGCCAAGGAACATAATTGTGGATTCAGTATTTTCTAAAGAGCTGTAATAAAGTTAGCTGAGCACAAAACAATATGACACCTATGGGAAGTTGAAAAAGTACATTTTCTGTTTTATTTTATCATTATAAAATGTAAATGTTTCAAATGAGCTGCTTAGCTTTATGTTTTCACCAAAAGCCTATGGAAAGCCTCTTAGTTATAATTAAATTGTGTTTAGTAATGTACAATTAAGAAAAGTCTTCATGTTTGTAAGTACCTCTTACTAATTCTTTCCGTATTAAAAAAAAATCACTTTCTCAGCCTAAGTTTCACCTGATTTTCAGAGGGAACTTATCTAGCAGACTGTGTGCATACTTATCAATATTGAGAAGCAAGATGCTAAAAACGATAGGCAATCAAATTTGCCTCCCTGACTTGGAATCTTTTCAGTGTGGGAGGATCTAACTTTTTTCAGAATGTGCTGAGTACCAGTCACAGAAATTTGGCTTGAAACAAAGGTTGCTTTGAAAAGAAAACCCTATCATAAATATGTGTATTTCTATTTGAATTTACAAGATTTAACAATATAAACAGTGATCTGCTATTGTTTTAGCCAATACAAAGGAATCAAAGTCAAAATAATAATATTGCTCAAAAGTTTTGCTAACTCCATTGCAAAGCATTAATTATCTGACAAGGCTTTAAGGGTCTGATTCATGCATATTGAAATAAATAAAAAAGGATACTTTGAAGTTCTTATGCAATTAAAAAATCACAGGATCAATTCACAATAAAGATCAAAGATTTTTGGGGCTGTTTCAAGACTTTCCTCCCTGTCCCCATTCCTCTGTTTGTCTCTAAGCTTTAAAATCTTTGCTTTATATTTGCCTTTACTTTTTCCCTATTTTTTTAAATACAAACTGATGATACATAGTGAGGAATGAGAATATACTTTATCAATTTTTAAACTTATAGCACTGGATTCTGAAACACAGCATAGCTGAGAATGGCATGCTCAAGCAGAATTTAAAAGCTACTGCAGATCTCTTTACTGTGCAGTGGCAGGGCTTTTTTGGTGTTGTTTTTTTTTTAATGAGTCCCACTGCCTGAAATTGTCTAACCTTTTTATTGCCACATATGATTAAATTCACTTTCTTATTGTTGTAGAAAATGAGGTTATATCAGAAAGGCAACTGGAGTGCTGTCGATCTTTAATTCTGAATTCAAATGAGATGTGTTTTGGAAAACTGCCTTAGCTTCTGTTTGTTGGTTTTTACCTTCCTAATATTGATGAGGAGCCTTTTTATAATTACTTTCACTTTCACCACATCATTAGAATGTGCAATTTGTGGAATCATTTTAAAATCTTTAAAAATAAAAGCCATGGGATTTCCAGGATATTGAAGCATTAATTCATTACACTCTATGTCCATAGCTTGGAAAATTGTCTCATAAGGAGCTCAACAAAGTAAAGGGTCTTGGGTCCAAGCATCTGTAATGCTGGTTCACTCAGTCACCATATTCCTGTTGAGACTGTCTATTTATTTTTATTTTAAAAACATGTGATATAATGGCACAACCTTTAGGTTACTGAAACATAGTGTGGCTTGTTGGATTGTGTGTCTCGTTTTACCCTCCCTGTTCTATCATAGCAGCTCTGTTATATGGTACCCAGAATTAAAATATCCACGATTGATAGAATTGTTGGGATAAACTAAGTGGTTGGTAGGAAGTAGAGTTCAAGAGGAGACAATCAGATTTCATAAACAATTTTTTTTTCCCTTGGATTAGGGTTATTTTTATTCCACTGCTTCTTCTGAAGAGTAAATAATAATAAAATGACCAAATTGTGCAGTTCCAGAGAGATTCTGTGAGTTGTCTTTGTGACTCTTTAGCTCTCTTTCAAATGCCGGTATGTCTGAATGTCACAGGCAGAATCCTCTTATGAAATGCCACTTAAGCAATTACAGTTTGCAAAGAAGTAAGTGCAGAGAAGGAGATGAAAACTGCAAATCAGTTTGCTTTTATGTTGTAATTAAGATTTTGATCAAGCATCCAGCTATTTTTCCTGATCCCTGCTGCTAGATAGAGAGGGGGGAAAAAGCCTTGATGTGAATATGGGGAAAGGATCTTGTCTTGTAGGTTATAAAAAGGAACAGGCTGCCTGCTCCTGAAGGACTATATCCCCTGAAATTCCAGGCTGCTGCATCTCAGATTGTCCCTCATGCATCCCCCAGCCCCTGGCCTGGAGCCTGGGCTTAGGGTGTCTGTCCCTGGACACAACAGCACTGACCCATCCTGCTGTGCTTTAAGTCCTCCAGCTTTTATTATTCCTCCAGTTCTCTTCTATTGTGGCATTGCATGAGAGGACAAGTCTTTCTGAGATAAGGGTTAATGAGAGGTTGGCACTAAACCAGCTGTTTTTGCTCTCACACCTGGAAATCCTGATATGATTATAGATGTGCAATTTACACCATATTTTTAGTTTCTCCACATACCTTGTATTTGGTCTTAGAAGATCCAAGATTTAAATTTGGATGGTCTTCAATTGTCTTAGATTCTTTTATGTTCCTCAATCCAGATATTCAAACATATCAACTTTCTTATCTCTCCTCACAACATCCTATTGGATTCAGTAATTATGTTATTTTCAGCTTCTACAACAAATGTATAAGGAGGTTAAACCCAAAAATTATTTAATTATATTTTTTAAACTCCCAGCAGCAGACAGTAATTGGTATGAGGACTTTGACAGAATTCTGAAGGCCAGAATCTCAGCCTACATATTCAGTCCAAGGTCGGGTGGTAAGTCTGTGATTTACATGCACGCTCTGATTTCTGGACGGGCCTTTCCAATTCAGTAATTCCAGCAGGAAACTGTAATTAAGGTACAAACATACCTCGTGAGTGAGGCTAGTTACTTTGGCTGGAATTGATGCAAAGAACCTCATATACTGAAAGGCAAACGTTCATAGTTAGCAAAAATAAGCAAATTTTCATGTTCTGGTGCTTAAAATTTGTGCAAAAGTGCACAAACGAATGTATAGTTTTATGATCGCTTTTCCTGATACGTGAGTTTATAAAATCTTTTGAAAAGGTATTACACTGCATCTGTAGTTCCCCACTGGTTTGTTTCAGCTATGGTAACATTTCTGAGACTAAAAACATATCCAAATAAGCATCGGTTTACAAATTATAATAATGGTAGTACATGCTAAAGAAAATCCAGTAGAAGGGATCATCATTGTGGAAAAATTCATTGCACCAAAATGCTATATACTTTTCCTTTTATGAGTTAAATTTCTTTTTATTTTTTTTGTCCTACAATAGAAATCCATGTTTTGAAAAGGACATAATTATCCAAGATCGTAGAGAGGAAAGTTTCAGGTGAAGAGGAGTCTTGTCCAAAGAAAAATTGCGATGTTGCAAATGCTTGTCTTCATGGAAGAAAGAGAATAAAATTAGAGAATATTAAACTCAATATAGCAGTTATAGTGTGTGTACTCAGTCAACTTAGATGTGAGAGAAGTTCATAAGAATTGGAACCATAATTAAGCCGTTGACAACATTGTTTGCAATATAAAAGGTAGCCAAATGCTTTGTTGCACAACCACGTTAGTCATTTGTAGGCTCTGAACTAATATTATCAATGCTTGTACAGAGTAAAAAACCTGCTCTCTTCTAGTAGGGCACACTAACAGGTGACGTAAAAGTGAATGCTCAGTTTGTTGTTCTGAGTCAATAAAAAGTTACAGCTGTGGCCAGAATATCCTGTCCTGTTAGTTTAGAGATATATTTTGATACTAGACTGTATGCTGAGGTCATCAAAACCCCAAAACCTCTAAACTGAAGTTCTGAGACTTCCTTCTGGTATCAGAATAAACAGCAACCTCAGGGTGGTGTGCTGTAAATCAAGACCTGAATATGTGCTCGGGTCTGGCACATCTGCATGGATGAAGGAGGGAGGGAGTTCCCTGTATCTGTAATGAGACCAAAACAACCATTTCTGCAGACCAGGGCAGGCTCATATTAATGTTGTGTTTTAAGTCCATTTTACAGCAATTCAGGAAAAAAGAAAAAGTGTACAACTTTTGCTCCTATGTGCCCAGAAATGAAAGCAGGAGCTCTATTGATGTTGGCAGTTCCATAAATTGATTTAAAAAGGACCACTCCATTTGTCATTTCTTAGAAGAGGGCAGATTTGTCTTAGTCATGGTCTGGTTAAATAATGTGATTAAAAGCACAGCACATTAGAATATTCACCCCCTTATGGATTTTATGTTTATCTGGACCATTTTTATTGTTGAGCTATGTTTAGGATGTATTTTACTGTGTATTTGTGAATATCTGTTGATGTATATGAGGGTTTTGCCCATGAACTACATTTGAATTTGTTAGGAAATTATTTTCTGTAATTTTAAAAACTATGGATAAACAAAATTATAAAAGCTACTTAAAACTTTGTCATATGTCAAATCCAATGAATGCTAGAGGTAAAACGACAATAAAAGGGTTGTTTACATGACTTATGTGGTAAGATATTATGTTGCAAATTAGTGTTTCCCCTGTGAGGATTTATTCTCTATTAGTGTGGTGTGCAATAAATAGGAGAGATATTAACATAAAAAGATTTTAAGTTAATGCAGGCTTGTTGCTTCTTGTAGAGTGCTTATAGCAAATAACATCTTTTATTAAAAACTTCAAATAATGCTTTTGTACTGTGAAAATTCAAATTATATTTAGTATCTAAATCACATTACTGTCAATTAATGTAAATGATTGATATTTGAAAACCTATGGGAACAAACATCACGACATAATAAAAGCAATCACCATATTTATAAGTAGTTCATTCCATCTTATGCAGATTGCAACACTGTGATGGTTTTGAAAGCAAAACCAGTGAAAGACTCAAAGTCAGAAATACAATTTAATAGGAAAAAAAGAGAAAAATAAAATACATGCAATAGTACAAAAGAAAAACCACTGTCAGAGTCAGAATACAACCTGACACCCCACTAGTTAGGGTGGTGGTAGCAGTCCAGATGAAGTGCTCTTGTTGAAGCAGTGACCCTGTAGAAATCCTGACAGTGATCCTGGTAGCTCTTGTCCTCTGGAAACCAGTGGTTAAGGGCTGCTTTAGTGTTCCAAATCTCAGTTTTTATCTAGGTAGGAAAGGCTTAGCTCCTCCCCCTGGGTGGAGCCCCTTCCAATGGGATGATGTAATTTTATCAGTCGTGCACTGGGACTCAATGGCCATTAACAGAATATATGTTCCAGGAGGAAGGGTGGGTTGTGGGAAAGATAAAGAACATTGCCCCATGTGGTTTTAACAGCTGGCCCATTAGCAGAGGATATCTCCCACAGAGCTAAGAATCACGTCCCCACCTGGTTTCAGCAGATGGTGATAGAATACATACTTTTGGGCATATCTTTACATTGTAACCTAGGACAAACACATAATTTGAAGATCTGTTTTCTGTCTTTTAAAGGAGCAATGTTCTTTCAGTAATAGATAATTTAAGAAATTTCTTGAAGCGGTCATTCTGCAGCAGAAGTCTGACAGTTGAACTTGGCTGAGCTTTTCTAAGCAAGATAATGCTTTAAATTTAATGATATGAAAAAGAGACTTTGTAATTACATATCTAATTTATAATGGGGTACTGAGCCATGAGTACTAACATAATGAATGACTGGGCTTTTAGTTTCTCTGTGTGCAACGAGTTACTTCTGTATATATCAAATACACAAAGACAGTTATTTTTGAACTCTGACAATACTTTCATTTGTGCTATATGTGATTTGGTAAGGGATTAATTGGAAAGCAAAAAAAAAAATATAAAAAGAACTCCTATTTTAAAACATTGGTCTTGACAAAAACATGAAATATCAGTTTTGTTTCTTGCATTCTAGTAAATTATATTCTTACCTAGAAAAGGAATTGCACTGCATTAGACTAGAGATGCAGGCATTTTATGCTTCCAACTAGTTTCTATCCACATATGGCAGAACTTCATGAATAACAAGCCAGATTTGCTTGAAATTTCAGGCTACTGGGTACAGAAAGCAATTATTTCACTCCTTGATTGCATTATAAGCTGCAGTGATAGCAAACCCACCTCAACATAATGTGAATAAAAAATATGTTTTGGTCTTGAGTTGAAAAGTTTTGTACAGGAACTCAGATACTTTATATAGTTGTCTGGGGTTTCTTGTATATTAAGTGAATATTTTTTCTGGAACTGAAAATTAATGGACTGACAAAAGTACCCAGTAACATTTCAGGCATTATATGAAATGTATTCCGTCCTGACTCACTGTAAAGTTTGGTTGTAGTCCCTTTGTCATGCTTGTTTAGGTTCTTGGCTTATCTACCTAAAAGTTCAGTATGTGTTCCAGTTAATCCCATTAGTGATGAGGTTATGAAGATTTGAAATTGGAGTGGGATTCTTCAGGCAACACCTACACTGTCAGTCTGGCTCTTTGTTTTGCTCCTAAGATCTACTCACTTACTGTTACAGAGCCTAATTTGCCCCCAGGGTTCCGTCCAGGACAGCTCAGTCTGTCTGGGAGTCTGTGCACTGCTGCCCACAGAGGCTCCAGGGTTCTTCCAGCAGTGCTGGACTCACAGAGTGCAGAACTTTGGCTCCCACTGGTATGTTTTTTCTCAGACACTGGTTGCAGCTGTTCACATACTCTCCTGCCTCAAAGCTGGGGTGCTAAACACCCACTCAAAGAGTCACCCCAAACAAATGCTTCTGCAGGCTAAAAAGTGAAACCTTTGCAATTTTAGGCAATTGAACTAAATAAAATAATTTAAAAATATCTTTTGCTGGGCCACAGGAATGACATGGGATATATATGGACACAGCCAAGTCTTCTCTGGAAACTAATAACTATAGACAAGAGAGCAGAACACCATCCAAAACAAATAGTCATGGCACAGTGGACTAGATAAACCAGAGCCCTTCAAAAAACTTCCACCTTCTCTCCGATTTTCCTTCTCACAATAAAGAAGCGAACTCTGGCACAGTCACACAGTTGGATGACAGCATAAGCAAACTCTCTGACAAGCTGAAGCTGCCACTTGACTCAGTTTCACAGAGAAGCTGAGAGAAAATTAGTAATGGTATTTGGTCAGGTTAGAAGATGTTTGAGATAGAGTTGTAAAGTAGTTAGGAATTAAGAAGACAGTTTTGATATCTGATGGAGAAAAGATTCCAAAGAAGGGCAAATAAAGTAACAGAAAGGGATAGAAAATGCCACTAAGAGAGTGCTACAGTAAGTGAAGAACAGGAGGGAGAAATGCAGCTATTAGGAGGCTGAAGACAGATGACAGTTGCTGAATTTTAAACAGCTCATGAAGATGATAAGCCTGAAGACTTGTACAAGGGTTAATGATATGGATATAAAACCTGAAATTATGTTGTAGAAATCCTATTGCCAGAGCCTCTAAAACTGACCATTATATTTCCATGAGAATACTGTTTGAAATGCACAAGAAGACTGAAAGAAAAAATTGGATTTCTTGCTAGATGTAGAGTAGTATATGAGAAGTATCAGCTGACAATTACACTGTGTGACAAGTATAAATATTGCCATAGCAGTGAAATGAAATCAGGGAAAGTCAGTGGGACAGTGTCAGGTAAGATTCAGGCCCCAAAAATACAGCAGAATTCCAAACCCCATTTTGAAATATTCTAGAGATCTAAAAAATTCCAGCTTCATTGGACTGTAATTTACATTAAAAAATTTAATATGGGAAATTTCTACATTATTACAAAGGTAAATGAAATGCTTTTAAAGTTATAAACTAATTCAATATATGATTCTAGTCACATAAGTCTGCAGAGTATGAGACAGGAATAAATTATGTTGAATGAAAGAGAAATTTGTAAATGATCCAGATTCCTTGACATCCCAGAGATTCGTCTTGTTCCCAGCAGTCATTCCCACAGGCTGAGACTGCAAGCCTGCTCTAAGAGATGTCTGGTAACTGCTTCTGAACTATCCAGAAATACACAACCCATCCTACTTGTCTGCTTGCCAGTTACTCTTATCCAAGTTTATCTACTGCAGCACAGTATTGCCCAGATAGACACTCTTTTTTCTCCAATAAATTTGGGGTAAAATCCAGCTAGCATAAAAATTGCTGCTGGAAAATAAGATTTATAGACAAAAAAAAAAAAAAAAAAAAAAGGCTCATAGCATGAGCAATACTGCAGCAGGATGGATTGCTACTTTATATTATATTCACTAGCCAATACATCTTGTAGCATTTGCCAAGTTTCAGAGTTAGGACATGTGTAGGAATACTACCTGTAAATTCTTGATCAAAAATCCAGATAGTTATGTAGTTATTCCAGAGTTATGAGTTCATCCAGGGTAACGTCTGGGTTTTTTCTGCCCTTCCTCTCTTTCTGTTTCTGTGCCTCTGTCTGCCTCTCTCCCCTACTGATTTTTTGTATAGTTTCCTGGGAACCCAGAATTTTCATTGCCCAGTTTCTGTATCCCACTTTAATGCTAACCTTGGAGGCTCAGCAAGTCTTGATTATTTGTTTAGTCATTTTAGTTGGAAAAATGGCTGACTACCAATATCTGTTACCAGAACTGTCCTGTTGCTTCAGTCAACTCAATTATTTCCCTGAAATCAGTATTGTGAGTGCTGTCCACTGGTCCCTTTTTCAAATCTGCTGTTTTCCACTACCACTGTCATTAACAGTAGTGGCAAGGCTTCCATCAGTCAAACCTGAGGTAGTCTGGAGCAGAACACTTAGGAACAGCAGAATGGTGTTCCTTTTGACATTTAATGTCAGGGCCCAGCCTACCCCGACCCCAGGATGGTGTCAGCCAAGTGGCTAAATAAGTAATAAAGGGATGACTAAAGGACTAGAAACTGAAGGCTTTAATATAAGGAGAAATAAAAGGGGATGCACAAGGGCACAAATAAAACATAAACGGAAATGCCTGCTCACAGCTACCTCTAAGAAATAAAATCCTTGCTCCCTAGAAGTCCAATGTTTACAGGTCTATGCAGCTCCTTTAGAAGACCCTGAAATGGGTTGAGCACACACTTATATAGACTATGAGGGAATGTTCTAGAAAGCTTCCAGCCAATCACAGACCATTGTAGAGTCTCTAGGTGCATGGTCCCACCCAGTTATTCCCACAATTCTTTTCTTCTCCATCTCGCCATAGCTTTGCTGGATGTTGTCTATCTAGGCTTCTCAGTGTCCAGGGTCCAATGTTGTTTCTGGTTCACAGCCAGTCCCTTCCAGGATGAACTACTACAGTTTATGGTTGGAATATTATGTCAGCTCCTTTCTCACTTTAGAGCCTTTCATTTATGTGTCATTTAATATTGCATATAGCTGTAAAAATAAGTTATTATGAGGAAAACGTTGGCACTCTGTGGCCCAAAATTTCTTATGCAGGAGTATTTTCAACATTTTTAATTGTTTCTGAGTGACTAAGAAGGATAATTTTGTTTCCATTTACACTCTCACTATAATGAACATGTTTATTCTGTGAATTCACAAAATCACAGAATAAGCTGAGTTGCCTCAGTAGATGTTATTAGTAATGCACTCCTTCACCATGTTTATACCTTTGAATAGTTCTTACTATTCTTTTATTCTTCTGCCCCTAATAGTCCTCTCTATATTACAGATTAAAAATTAAAAAAAAAACCAACCTAAAAAAACCTCCACAACTTCAGGACAATAAAGTTCAGCTACTGACATGCTACAATACCTGAAACTTTAAACCAGTTGTTGGTATGGATAAGACCAGGCAGGCTGGAAATGTCATTGAAATGTGGCCATTGTCAGTGTGATATAAAAAGATATAATGTGCAGATTTTGCCAACAAAGTCACAGTTTATTCCACAAAGAGCCCATTTCTATCAGTTATATTTTCCTCCATGTAATACTTTACCTTACAGAAGAAATAAAGCTATTTCAATGAAAGAGATGGGGAAAAAAAAGAGTGAGATGGACAAAAATTGAAACACGTTTTAAACACAAAAATCCTTTCTTTGTCTTCCCAACAATTCCTGTGTACTATACGCGTCCTAAACTGTCCTAGAGCATGTATTTCCAGCAGTTCTCCTGTGGAATCAAAAGTGTCAAGTAGGTAAGATGGGGTAGCTTCAGGAGAGTAGAGAAGGCTCCATTTGAAAGAACTTTGAAATATTTCGTTACAAAAAAAAAAAAGTTCTACGTGTGAGACCCATTCTTTTCTTTCTCATTTTTAAATAGCAATTTGAAGTTAAATATCTGGGGATGGGGGAGTCAGAACTTCACCCTGAAAGATAGGGAGCTCTTCTACTTTATACCCAGAAATAAATATTAATTTATTTTGGGAATTTCCACAACTGGGGAAAAAGAATCCACTATAAATTACAAAAGGAGTAAATCCCAACTGAGCCCAAGGATCTTACCATCTCCAACTTCGTACAGAGTCTTCCAATTATATTGCACCTTAAAGGTTTTCATTTTCTATCATTTCTTTATATTGCTTAAAATATCTCTTAAATTTACAACACATACGCATACATGTACATATTTGAAATAGGATCCTCTTACTGCACTGAGAAAAAAAGGTGTAATTACTACTACTAATGTTGTCTTTTCAGCAGCACTTTTGCAAAGATCTCAGAATGATGTTAAAGTCAGAAGTCACCATGAAAACCCTGCATTGTCTTTTGTTTGTTCCATCCACCTTTTGTTTATGTCATGTCTCCTTTAGTTATAAATACTTACCTTTTTCCCTGTGGTCTTGGTGGTTCAGAAGCCAGTGGAATGATACAAAACCATGAGCTGAAATCTGAATTGTCCTGCTTTGAACAAATCCTCCAAACCATCAGAGGAATCAAACGTTTACTTCAAGTGCCCATGTTAAGAGACCATATGTTGTACTTCACTCAGTTATGGGTTGTACATTGTGCTGGATGGTTTGTTGTGTGTTCCCTGGGTTCAGTGCTCACTTCTCCCCTCCCTGGGCAGGATCCCATCACTCATGGCTCGGTTTTAACCCCTCCCCTCTGCCCGAGTTTAAAATTCCCTGCCATGCCTTTGTTCCCTCTCTCTTATCTCGGAATTCATTCAGGAATAAACCACTGGGCTCTGTCCTTGGAAAAGGGAGCCTCTTTGTCTTTTGTCTTTGTCCACGTGGGTTCTTCACTCTCCCCTCGTCCAGAGCTAGACAGAGAGACCAGAGAGAAGAGAAAAACCCACAGTCATAGCTTAGAATTTTTAGCTTTTAGCCTGCTCAAAAGTTCTAGCAATTTTTTAAAAAATGGTCTGAGAAAAGTTAATACAGTATTTAAGTCTATCATGCCCTCTTTTGACTCAGTATGGACCATATAATTAGAAAATGTTTCCCAGGCAGTTTCACGGGTGTTTTTTTTTTTTTTTTTTTTTAAAGGATTATGAGGTGGGAGGGAAGAGATAAGTGTTTTAAATATACACTTAAGTACTTGAAAATAGATGCTATAATCTAAAATCACCGGGTTGAATCTCTAAAACTTGGCAGGAGAAACTTCTTATTCATACAGAAATTACTTTAATGACCCCTTCTGCATAAAAAAATTATTTGCTGCAATGCTTGTTATTATATTTTCCTTTCAGGCTGATCACCTGAATGTTCTTATGCATCTCATATATGATTCAGAGCATTCTTCTCTTTCCTTATAGAGATTTTTCATTTAAGTCTCTCATTTGTATTTATTCCATTATGCTGCACAAATTTGCATGAAACACAGCCTAAATAAAAGTAATGTTTATTCAATTACTTGCAAGGCATTGCTCTTCACTAAGACCTGGAGCATTCTCTGTAGTTACAGTAACTACCCAAATGTGAACTCAAGTGAATTAAGATTCTTGCAAAGCCCTGGCTACTCTATGAAACAACAGTGACAAGATTATGGTTCTCAGTGGGAAGTGATGACTTCATACAGCATACACTCCTTAAGTAAATCTTTGGCAACATTCTGTGTTTTCCCAAATGTGCTTGGCACTTCACTGCCTCTGATACACTCATGTTTTGACAGTGGCAGCTGGAAGAAAATGAAAAGACCAAATCTTTTTCTATAGGACTATTGAAAAGCATGAAGTTGAACTACCAAACTGTGAAAAACACAGAATATTCTAACTTCAATAATTGATTTGGCATTTAGAACTGACTGAGAGAAATATTTCTATTGTTGGATATTCTCAGCTAAAAGGCAGGGAGAAGACTAATGGCAAGAGCCATTGCAGCACAGGGCTCATGACTGCAAAAACACTTGAGCTCTCCCATGGGCATATGGAAGGCAGTTAGGTGATGCATCCTTTACCTTGTCTAGTAGCAGTACCACAAATTGATGTATAGATCAGATCATTGAAAAAGCATACAGTATTTGCTTCTAAATAGCATTAGTTCAAAAGGTCTATTCATCAGACAAATTATCACTTGATGCCTTCTATTGAGGACTTGAAAGGCAAGATACAGTGGCTACAGGCTTAATATCTGTTACCTAGGATATTGGGGACACTGGCATGCTGTATTTAGCTTTAGCTAACCTACTGATCTATCAGGTTTTCTGGTGGAATTCTACATGAGATTGTTTTAATAGTAAAATGGTAAATACTTTGCCTTAAGTTAAAAATTATTTACGTAATATTGGATGCACTTATGTCAATGAAATCCATTTTTGTGGGCCTCTGATATTTTTCTTCCAAACAGAAAAATGCTTTCATGGGTATCTGAATAACAGTTTAAATAAAATGAAACATGTTTGGCTTACTCTTTACCACTTTATTCACCATGACAACCAGTCCATTTCTATATTATTGCACCAGACCTTTTCTAACCTCTATTCATCACAGTATTGTTCAAAAATGAGTTTGTATATATATTGTATATACACATACAGAGTGTTTGGGGTTTTTTAAATAGCATTTAGTAACAGAGCACATTTTGTGGGCATCCAGATATGCAAGCCCAAACTAGTATACATTTACAGCAAGCTTTCTGGGATGCTTGTCTGATGAAATGCAGGGTTGTTAAGATTCAGGAGAGGTTAGAGAAACTTACCAGTTAATCGGAAATTCAATTGTCAAAATGAAAATCTGTTGTGAGGTTTGGCATTTAAATAACTTCAGTGGCTCCTATCTGAAAGGTGAGTGCAAAGGCACTGAGACTTGAAGCACAGCATGGCATGCCAATGTGATTTGCTTGGTAACAGAAAAAACTCAGGAGAGGAATGAGAGCTAGTCACTTCACTCAGTGAATTTTCTGTCTTTTTCTTGATTGAAACCTACTGGTAAAGATTAAACATTTAATACTGAAAACCTACATCTAGAATGAATATCTATCTGTGGATGCTACCTATCAAAAACAGTTAAGCTATATCTCATTAAGTATCTGCAATGTTGATGTAATATCAAAAATAATGTTGATAGGTGTTTTTATATATGAAGGCATCAGTGGGATGTTTTTTCTGAGACCTGGATGGTATTTTTCTTTTCTTAAGTGAATTTCCTGCTAATTAAATTATTTTAATAGCTAGCTGAGACTCATTTTTCTTGCTATATAAAAAAAAAATATATAAAACTTGTTTCAAATAACATAGAGAACAATTGCTTTTAAAAAAATCAATCAAAAAAAAAAACCCAGCAATAATTCTAAACTTTTTTTTAGGGGCTTATCTTGAGCAATATATCTTTTCCCTATAGGAAACCACAATAGTGCATAGGGACATCAGTCCATCTTTTCTAACTGGCTGGAACATTAGGGGAGAGGATTATTTTCTTATGATCCCAAGGCCATATAATAAATGTGAGTGTTAGGAAAACATTCATGGCTGTAAAGTGGTCCTGAATCCTGAGAGTGCTGATTTCCCAATTACCTTAACAAGCCAAACAATTGGAAATTAGACACCTTCTGTTGGAGCCTGCTTGCACTTTAGTAAAAATTAGTATGATTTTAGTAAGCACTTCTCCTAGGGTAAATCTATTATATTATGTAATTTTTAATGCACTAGAGTTGAACAATCTTTAAATTTCTTGATATTTAGTTCCTATTGTTTCTCACAGGAAGTAACATATTTTCCTGTCAGTGAGTTTTCTCTATATATAGCCTGCATTTTCTTTGACATAATCTAGTGCTGCTTTTTCTAGTTATGCATTGAATACCATGTTAACTAATCCGTTCCCACTTGGAAGTTAATAACATAAAGATGTTATGCCTGGTATATATCCTTAGTCATCACCCAAACAAGTAGCTTGTGGTGTTTTTTCTGTTTTAATTTTATAACCTCCTTTAATTGCCTTAAGAAAAAAAGTTGTTTCTTATTTTCCAGTTTACTTAATTTTCTTTTTCCTCAAGACTTCCTTTAGTTTTTCTGTGTCTTTTTTGTCATATACTGCCAAAAATAATTGAAATGTCTTCCACAGTTACTTAGGAGGATATTCTTTAATTTGTGATAGGCAGTTTGAAATAATATCTTTGCCTTGTTTTGGAGGCATATTACATGGCACACAGGTGCTAAATCTGCTGTCATTACTTGTTGTCATGGTTTGATACTGGCCAAATGCCAGGCACTCACAGAAGCTGATTGCTCACTCTCTTTTGCTGTAGTTGATCAAAGAAAAGGAAAAAATTAACAAAGGGTCATGAGCTGAAATAAGGACAGGGAGAAAAAAACACTGTAAGGGCAAAATAGGTTCAAATTTATTATTAACAGAGTCAGAGGAGGATAATAAGAAGTAAAATAAGCCTTTTTTTTCTCCCCAGCCCCTCCCTCCTTCCCACTAACAGTGCAGGGAGACAGGACATGGTAGTTTTGGTCAGTTCACCTGATGTTTTCTTCTGTTCATTCAGGGAGTCTTTTTTTTCGTTATGCCATGGGGTCCCTTTCACTGGAAAACAGTTTTCCCAAAACTCTTGTGGCCTGGGTCACTTGTCCATGGGGTGCAGTCCTCTAAAGATAGGCTGCTCTAGTTTGGAAGCAAGGTCCCTCTCTCTCTATCTCTGGAAGCAGGGCCCTCTCTCTGTTTGGGTCTCCCACTGGTTGACAGCTTTTCTCTGTGAAATTCCTTGTGCAAATAAGTCACATCAATGCAAACAGGTCTAAACTGCTTTCATGCTTATTCACATGCTTATTCATATTTCATCCTGATATCCACAAAACAAGGGGTGAAAGGCAGTGGAAAACAAGGTTTTCATATGTGCTTTTTCCATAGCAATAGCACTATGGTGGAGAACATAAATAGGAGACAGATTATCCATTATTGCTCCCATTGCTTTCATTAACTCTTTGTTTAGCAGATGGAATCCTAGAACAATATGTTGGTTTCTTGGGGTTCTTTGATGCAATTCATGTTTCTTCTGTAGAATCCATTGCAAATTTTATTCTGTCAGGAAAAAAGAAATTGGAGTCCTTCAGCAAATTCACACAACATAAATTCACCTGTGGCTATAAAACCATGATCTGAATGCATCCTCTTTCTCAGGAATCGCTACACACTCAATGCACACTGAGAGAATATATCAGAGATCAATCCCTACTTTATTGTTCTGTTATTTATACTCTTTACCATTTGTTATTTCTTTGGGTGAAATATAGGTCTCATTTTTTTTCTGTCAATTTTTATGTCCCTTGCAATATAAATACAAAGTCATCTAAGTACATTGTGTTGGTGCAATGGTATTAATCCATAAATTTTACAAGAAATTAAGAATGGGAGAGCTGAGCTATTGAGTAGAATGTTACCTTTGGTTGAAAAAGTGTGGAAGAAAATAACTAATAGTGGCTAGTGTGTCACACAATCTATGTGAGATTTTAAAGGTGTCTAAGGAACCAGAATTTTAAGTCTGGTGTCTGTATTGCCTGAATAAGTAGAATTAATGGACATGGAGATGAGTACTAAAGAAGGGGAGAGTTGACAAAGCCTGAAAAGTGACGTCATGACTCAGAGAAAACCCATTTACATTCTATGAACTGATATAAGAAAGTTGGCATGGAAGATCCAGCTGAGGTAGTCTGTTAGGAGTACTAAAATGTATTCTACCAAGTCCTCCCCAACAGAACCTGTGGCTAAGCTGAAAAAGACCAGAAGAGTCAAGTGGTCAAAGGATTGGATAAAGAAGCAGCAGCACAGTGAAAAACTAATGACCAGTTTTGATGGGGAGAAAGGTTCTCAGCAGAGAGCCATTGTCACCTGCGTTAAAGGTGCTACAAAGCATGTAGCGAAGAAAAAAACCTTTCGTGGTGAAGCAGAAAAGAAGAAATACTTCCTTTCCCTGTAAGAGCAGAGTCCTCAAATAAAATAATGGCTGGGAGATTCAGAACAAAGTTGAATTCTAGTTCATGAAATGGGTTGTTGAACTGTGAAAATTTCTATTACACTGTGCCACTGCTTGGGAGCAGAGAGCATCAGTGGACCTCTGGCCCACTGGCAAAGCTCTTAGGCAGAATGAAGCATAACAGCACAGGGAGGGGAAAATTACTAATTCTCCATTTATCTAATTTTAAAAGAAGGTGCATCCCTTAAAATTCTTTGCATTCAGAGATTTAAATCTGCCATCATAAACTTTCAAAGCCCAACCTATGGATCAGATTTATCTTTTTTTTTGGCACTGTAACAATATCTGAATAGTTTATTTTTAGAAATTATCTTAATTACTTGTCATGTCCAAACACTGCTTGATTCTTGAAAATTTGCACTTTTTTACTATCCTTGTGGACTCTATTATATTCTTTTAAGTCACTGCTTATTCTCTTCTAAGCTATCTGAGACTTGGATTTCTTTGCCAAAGTTTAATTTCTTTTGCTATGGATGCAGTGGTTGTCTCTATATTGTCTCTTAAATATTCTAGTCCCCTCTTCATTAAGAGGGCCCCTTTTTTAGGAGAAGTTTGCTTCTTTGTGAGGATGTTTTCCATGTCATCTCAAGTTTAGCAATAATGTACCAAGTATTTCTGTCTTACCTAATTTGAATTTAACCACAAGGAAACCCAAAGACAGATGCAATGCATATATAGATGTCATGCAGAGTAATAAACAGGTCGGTTTTATGCTAAGATACACCATCTCTCTGATTTCAGGACCATGTAATACTGCAGCTTCTTTACATTGAGTTCACTGTGATATATCAGCCTTCTTATTTGCTGTTCCATACACCACTTATCTCAAGGAATACAGAGGAAACAGCAGAATGTACATTAAAAATTGTCATTTTTCTTAAATAATGAGCTGTGTGCTTACATTTTTAATAACTAACACCTGCTCAAAGAGAGGTTAGTTTTCAGGGTATACATTAAATACAATTATTGATTGTGTAGAACCCTATTCTTAGAAGGGTTCTTAAGATTCAATTGAAGATATGTTTCAGCTAATTAGTGACCATATTTTCCTGGTTATTTCCATTGTAAAATATATTCTTTCTGTATGGAAATCCATAAATCCATTTTTAGCTAAGGAATCTGAGGTTACTCAAAGCAAAGCTGTTGACCTTGTTACAGATAGTTAGCCTCAGTCCAATTACTCAAATCCACCTGTGTTGCAATTAATTATTTCCTGAGGTTATAAAGGAACCAGAGAAGTATAAGTAAAATTTATTTTCCAGCAATTGATATTGATCTAAACTCAGGCATTTTCATACATTGCATTTTCACTTTGCATACATTGTATTGCCAGCCTTGGAAGAATGTGAGTTGTAAACATCTTAAATGTTTTTTTAAAGATTCCTTAATTCATTGGATAATATTGTGTAGAAAAAATTAATTTCTTGACACAATTTATTTTTCTACTTATGTTCACCCTTGCAGCCTCTTAGCATCATCTGTAAGTGTATATCTAAAAGCCATCATGGCCTTAAGTATAAAAATATACATATCTAAATAATTTAGAGAAGCTCTTTCCAAGCTGTAAAATATTCAAGGGATTTAGGCAAGCTCTAGTATACTGTAGCAGTCAATGGTGTTTTAATGGGATGGAACAGAACAAAATGACATAATGCCACTGTAACTGCACACACTATATCTGACCTATAGAACCATCCTAAAACAAATCCCGTTTTCCGTTTTACAATCTGCTTTGTTCTACTCCTTTGCTGCAGGTGCAAAATGAAAAGACTTTGCAGAAGACATTGATCTGTTTTTTATCATATAATGCTTTAAAGGAAAACAGCCACTGAAAATTGGTGGTGGCTACTACTTTAGACTCTGTGACTGCTCTGTAAAACACTAACTCATTGGTACCAGAAGAGCAATATAATGAAATTGAAAATTTGAGGTTCAAGGATAGTAAATTACAGCTGGAGAATGCCATTATGGCAGATGAATTGTAAGTTTTCATCTGAACTAACTGTGTATAAGAAAGTAATTTTTTTCTCTAGTAAAACTTTTTACTTTAACACCTTAATGGAATTGTTATAAACATGAAGAGTACAAATCAGGGAGGTAGAACTATCTGTACTTTGTTGATAAAATATGCTCCTGTGCATAAAAAAAGTGCAAGCTGTCACATGGCAAATGCTGCCATTTGTCTACTTAGCACCTGGCTAATGATCCATGACAGAAATATCTGAGCTGAGGATAACAGTACAGTGATATAATCAAATGTTACAACACAGATTTTACACCAAGGGCTTCAGTCATGTTTTTTAGCCACTTTGCTCTTGAAGACTAACATTGAAAGGGCTTTCTTGTGGAAATAAATCTGTCTGGGTGACAGAAACAATTTACAAAGCTCTAAATATGTTGTTTGGCCTGCTATTTGTAAGATCTAAGTGTGGAATATTCAACTTAAATAACATTCTGGAAGGTAACATTAGGAATGTGTCTGATTTAAACCTGCCTATAAAACTCCATGATCCATAGAAAGGGTTTTCTCCACACTATTCTGTCTGGCAATAAAGGTAACCAGATATGACTCATCATGTTTTCAAGATGCCTCTGATAGCATGTTTGCTTTAGCTTTCTACCTAAGTTCTTGCTGCCTCTCAGAAGCTAACAAAGTTTGTAATTAAATAGTTCATTTCAGAAGAGCAGACTCTGCCAGAGGAAATTACTCTGGTGGAATAGCCTTCAGCACATGAACAGTCTTGTTGATCAAATGATTTTTTGAAAGAAAAACAAACAAAAAAGCCACATCTAGGGGAGAAAAAAATGCCCTCAAGTTCAACTCAGACTTGTCTCTGTTTTTCTAGAATTTAACAGTATAAACAGTATTTGCCAGCAGATTGTGAAATAGGCCCTTTTTAATGATAATCCTGTGATAATCCAGCATCTCATCAGAGACAGCACTGCCAAGGTGCTTGTTCTTGAAGACAGCACGTACAAGGGGCATGTTTAAATATGCCAAGCAGACAAGCTTGACCCTTTCAGCCACAATGATTACGTGTTCTCCTGAGATAATGCTGACAAGTGATTGAGTAACAGAGGCCAGAAGAGACAATCAATTCAAATCAGTTCTATTTTTAATGAGTATGCAAGGCTATCAGGGAAGCAAAGTAGCACACAATTGGTTAGGTTAAAGACAATATTAATTCACTGACAGTGAAAGCAAAGAGTGATGCTGACCCAGTGAAATGCATTGCACAAGTTAATTTTTTTTTGTGTAAGTATTCTTGCTTTCTATGTCTTAACCAATTTTGCCTTTGAAAGTTGTGTTGTCCCTGAGTTATTCAGTAATAACATTTGTCTTCCACACATATCTCGGTGGAGCTCCTGCAGTCCTACAACATAATATTTTATTATGAGGACCAGTATGGGTGGACAAGGGATGTTACTGTCAAGTTAGTTCATAAGTTAATAGCTTGGTTGTGGAACATCCCCTTCCAATAATGAGGATATATGAAGCCCCTTTGACCAGCTTCATTTGAACCACAGCTATCTTGGACATTCACTCTTTCCCTAGACAGTATGAAGAAGTTCTAGATGTTGCAGGCTGATATTCAGAAGTTATGGGTTAATTGAGCTTTCTGCTTTCTTTATTGTAAAACACCTCAGAGGGCATTAATTGTGTTTGTGATCCCAGTTCATATACTTGTAGTATTCTCAGAAGCAGTTATATTATTCCATCATGACCACCTAGAGATATAAATAGTGCAGGTCCCTCTGGTTGAAGAGCAGGCTGCAGATCAGGCACATTGAGGGAGTACAGAATGGGGCTCCCTGCACAGGATTGTGCTTCTTGGTGTTTTCTGATGGGGTTCACATATCTCTAGTAGAAAACAGGAGACTGCAAAAGGGATTCAGTGCATAAATAACACTTCTTTTTTCATTTGCTAGGCCAATCCCCAGGCCAAACCTGGTCTGCATGTTTTTCTTTGGCAGTGTTCTGTTTCTAAAAATAATCATAGCACCTGTGTCTGCACTTTTGGCAGTGCACTCTCACAGTTCACCTGCTCGAGTGACTCATGGTTTCCTTGTGAGGTGAGAAATAACCCTGTTCTCACTCATCATTAATTAGATCATCTTTTATCTGTGATGAACTCTTATCACCTTGACTGAAGGGACAATGACTTGATTTAGGATCCAGAAACCACTGTACAGATTTGTGTGTAGTCTGGTGCTGCACACATAACTCAAAAGTACAGTCTATGAATGCCAAGCAGCCAACTGTCATTATCTCATAAACTGGCATAATTTGTCTTGCAAGCATATCCCATTGTCTTTTAAATACACACTCATACTAACAAAAGCTGCAATTATCACTGACTGCTTCCCTGGCTTGTAGCCTCAAACATGACTTAGGACATGGTCTTGTACAAAAAGGTCAGGGATAATGTTTCAGAGAGTGCAAAGATGGCTTGACCATAATTCAGTTTTCTCCACATGTTCTTTTTTCCCTTGCTATCAGTCCAGTTATTTTCAGCTGTTAAGCAAAACTATTCATGTAAAAGTCTTTTTCATGGGCTTGATTTTTTTGTTTTGTTTTTCCAAAACTTCTAGACCTGTGGAACTACAGCGGAGACAGCTTGTGAGTTGCTAAGATCCTTACAGAAGTTTAGAGAATTCCAGAAGAATTAATCTACTTAGAACTGTTTAGCTGAGTATTCCAATCACAGATGGGACACATGACTGAATTTTACCACTCTACCACTACTTTGCAGTGAAGTGGTCAGTAATCTCCCCTGGTGTGTATGAAGAACAGAAGAGGTTGTCTGCCTGTTTATCAGAGTCACCTGTGCTCATATAATATGCTATTTAAAAAGAGCTATAAAGATAAAGAAACAAAGGACAAAAAATCCGTTTGAATAAAGAACATAAATGGCACAAAGGGAAATCCTAGACGCTCTTCATCTGCAGTTTGAGGTCAGTTAGCATGAAATAAATTCTTATCCCTACTGCTTTCTTTTCTGTGCCTTCAGTTAGGTCAATCAACACTTGAGACACTATATATTCTCACAATCTTCAGGCAGATGTCACCTAGACCTCTCCAACATTATGTACTTCATCATAAATTTTACCCTGGTACCTAATGTAATCCTTTACAGCTAAGCAAACCAAGATGCTGTGGACCAAATACAGTAAATTCTAGGTTACAGCTAAATTTAACTAGGGTGCTTTGAATAACTGAGTAAGTCCATCTAAAAATATCTCCTGGTCCTAATTTCTAATCTACTACTTAGTTGATCTGTATATAAATTAATTCAATTATTTTGAGGGAGCAAAGAGAATTAGGGATATGGAGCAGCTGGAAAACAGGACATGAGGCAACAAGTAATGGAGAGAAAAGAGCTCTAGAAACTATAAACTTTAATAATTTAAAATAACTTTTAAAATTTTATGCTGTAATTATTGATTAGTTATTGATTAGTATTGATTACCCTCAGCCATTGTTCTTAAAATAGAAAAAACTTGTTTAATGTTTGTGTGGATGTAGCAGCCTTAGTGCAGTCTCTGGTGTTGACTGTTGTACTGTATGAATTGGTTTTGAAGTGGATTAAGGTGCTTTGAGACCTCCAGTATACAGAGAGGATCTAAGGTCATTCGCTGTAATATAAGAGTATTTACCAGACTGCATTTCATCACTTTGGCTGAAACAGAAGAAAATAGTTACTTTATGCTTTGGAAACCTGTCTTTTAAATTTAAATTTAATGAACTGTATTAATTTATATGTCATAATAATTTACATCTCATATCAAAGAATAGGTTGGGTTCATGAGGCAAGTGACGTTATGGTGTCTATGTTTGTTCTCAACACATCTTCACATCAACAAAATAATATTGTGGCTAGTTGCAATAGGAAGAGTTGACATTCAGGTAATCCATGCAGATGGTTTAACAGTATGAAAATTGCCCTCTAGGAGTGAAAATGTAGAAATACAAATAACAAAAACCTTACCAAGAAAATTGCTTTCTGTTAGCTGTTAAGAGCCAGCTTGGGTCCATCCCCCCACTTCTTCTTTCCTGTGCACTTAAGTGTCAGGGATTCCATCCCATGACAGTTGCACTTATCCCAGCCTAAAAATCTCAATTCCATGATTAATGCATATTGAGCTAGCAGTAAAAGGGGTCTCTCTCTAGCTGAGAAGGTTCAGTACCTCTGCACACTCACTGACTGGTGGCAAGCTTTGTACTTCTGTCACAGGCAAAGCTGGTGGGTGGAGGTCAGATATGTTTTCATTTATGTTTTCATCATGGTTTTGGTCATAGAAACCAAATATGATTTAATTTAACCCAAAATAAAGAAAGCCTATATAATAGGCACCATAACATTATTTCTTTAAAAGCTTCAACACAGAAACAAGCAGTTATAGATGTCTAAGCATCCTAAATTGCATGTCTTGTATTACAGGGCTTTTTTTCGAACATAAAAATTTAAATACTTTAGTTAAATAACTGCTGAAAGATATTTTTTTATAGCTAAACTTATTGCTAATAGTTTTTTTCTTAATTATAATTTTTTTAGAGTGTGTTTTCAACATTAAATTTTTCAAAACTCCTATTAAACTAAGTTTAATTTTAATTTTTCCCTCTCTTTGGCTTATACTGTAGTTATGCTTTTAAGTGCCTGGCAATAATCTTGATATTCACATTCTTACTCTTTCAATTTGTCTCTCCAGTTAATCCAATGAGTAGAAAAATACATTATTTCTCATTTCAAGTATTATCACTTCAGGAGACAACTTAAACCAGAGAACTTCAAATATTTCTATAGCCTTAATCTGTGAAAGAATTTTATTCTCTGGCTATCCAAATCTTTGTTCTCATTTCCCATATTGTGTGGCAAAAGGCATGCTGAGCCTCTGCTTTAATTCTTATGTTCACAGCTAAGTTAATGAAGGTGTATTTTGGGTACTAATGTGCCATAATTAAGCGGGTTGGGGGTGTCTGTTTCAAAACTATTAGACAGGAAATTTAAAGTTGTAAAAAGTGCATAAATTAAGAATAAGACCTGACTGAATGTAGTCAAAGCACTTTTTTTGTGGATTCAATTTTGATTTGAAACATATAATGAAAACCAAACGAAGTCTTTCAATGAACATTCTCTTTAGTAAAAGACTTTGGTACTTCCCAAGGAAAATGTGCTGCCTGGCAGATGGTGGCTAGAACTGAAGAGCCTTCAGCCAATTTTATTAGAACCTACAATAAGTCGAGACTAACTGGCCTTTGATATCTATTTGTTGTAGGTAGTCAAAGCCATTCATTTTACACCTCTGTTTTCAACTATTGCCTTGTTCCATGGAAATATTAGCTGAATTAAAGGTACTCCCATGGTGCATTTTAGATTAACCACCGTTCTCAGATGTTTTGTAACTCTCCTAACAAAAATAATGTTGCATGCAGAACGTTGTATTTTTATTGGAGTGCATCTGTAAGAGATGTATGCAGAAAACAGATGAGTTAATTATTCAGCTCTAATTGGCAGTAATTAATTCCTAGCTGAAACACTGAGGTTTTACTTTTCATCCAAACTTTTAAAACACATTTGGATTTACAATAAAACAGCATAATTTAAAGGTGGAAGACAAACTCTATGAAGAAATTTGAGTTCAGATTTTTAAATTAATCTTTGAAGCAACATTTGCTTCTATTCTTTCTCACTTAAAAGCGTGAAAATAGCTTCAGAATATACAATTTCTTTTCCAATTTCACATAGTCACAAATCCTTAATTAGACAGCCATGACCTTCAATGCTCCAGTAAATTTATTTTTTCTTTTAAATTTGCCTTACAGGAAGATACTTAGTTTGGTATCACTCACCATTACATATAGCCTGATGATTAGCTCTTAATTAGTTAATACAGGAATATGCAGAATGGTGTTCATTTGAATTAAGATGCTGACCTTTCTCAGCCTGCCTGAAAGGGCAGTTTTCATTGTCTGTAACTTGTCACCCAAATACAATTCTTATTTGGAAAAGTAGATCAAAAGCAGAGATTTAAATGGAGGTGGTTTGTTGGGAGGGTTTGTTTGCTTTTTTTCCTTAAAAGAAGTGACAGTGCAAGTTGCCTAGTATATTCATCTGGAGGGGGTGGGGGTTTTTCTTTCCCCAGTATTCCAGTGAGTGGAATTGTCCCAGTCAAGTGACCACATATCCCCCTCTTTCTGCTCTGGGCTGGCAAACAGGGTCTTCTCAGTTGGGCTCCTCTGAAACTCAGACCCTTCTCTTCTGTTGGCTCTAGGAGAGATCTGAAACTGTTTCCCAAAACAAACCCTTATTCCTTTTATTCAGAAGTGATACTGTGATCAGTAATCCAATGACAGTGAAGACAGTCCCGGTGCTTTTTCTGGCACAGCCTGTGATGCCATCTAAGCCAGGGGCAATGCAAATGAACTGGAACAGATGGTTCTGCCTGTTTAAAATTCAGCAGCAGGGAGTATTTCAAAAGTTGAGTGCCAGAAGAACGTAAGTCAAAAAGTTCTGAACTTCTGGCACATCCCATGAATTTCTTTAACCAACACCAAGCAAGGCACAGAGAATGGCTCTTCACTAGGCTGAAAGGATTATCCTTGGGGAATGGGCTGTTTCTTCATTAGAACATGTAGTTTTTCTCCTTCTACCACATTTATATGTTTAGCATAAATAACTGTGCTTAGTATTTCTCTATTGTGCCACACACACTTGAAAATCAGAAAATATTCCTTTCTAAGGGCCTGACCCTAACCCTAACTGTTTCCTTCAGAATATTTTCTTAGGAGTTATATCAAATGTGAAGCAATCCTCAAATGTCTCTTGCTTTCATGTTCTGTAATGAAAGCTTAATTTCAACGAGAGGTATATTCTGGTTGCAAGTATACAGTAAACACTGAAACCTCATTTTCCAGCAGCAGGTTGATCAATCTCTAGAGGGATATATCTTTCAGAAATAAGACTGACTTAACTGCTTTAGTAAAACTTCACTTATATCTCCTAAATAGGTAATGGTCAGTCAAACCACTCACAGAAGTATTTTGTCTGCATGGCATTGGCCCATTGTAAAATGAAAATGCATTCATTTGGGTTTTTTATAAGTAAACAGAATTTGTGGGCTGAGGAGCATAGAGTTTACATCCATGTTATATGATTAAGTAATTTTTTTTTTTTTAATCTGCAGATACACCTTGTTATGCTACACTGGATTAAAAATAGGAAATGTGGAAGATTTGTGCAAAATAATTGCAAAGTGTGCAAATGCTTCAAGCTGTTCATGAGCTGGTTTTTAGTGCACTTTGAGATACTGTATAATGGGCTTGTTTTAGGCCCTAGTCTTGAGACAACAGCAGAGTCCATGCTGTGTTTATTGCCACATTGCAGTAATTAAAGCACAATTACACAAGCTGAATAGCAAAGGATCCCAGTGTCTGCTGAACAGACCCAAATGCTGGGAGCATACTAAAGGGATTGCCCAGAAATGTCTGGGAGGTGAGCAAATGTGTATTAGCACTAGACATTGCATGAATTGGATCTGGAACCTTGCCACCCTTGTCACTCTAAGGTGTCTATTAGGAAAATACAACTAAATATTTCTGCGATAGGAGTGAAGAATTAGAAGGAAAGCAAGGGATTCCTTTAATTTCCCTTGTGAGCCAGATTTCTCAGTTTAAAATAACTACCTTTCAGATAATATGTTCCATCTAAGAAAAACTTCAGGACTGACAAAGTTTCTGAATAATGTTGTCTAAGGTGAAATCTCTCTTTCTTTGTGTTCTGCCAAGACACAAATGTAATGTTCTGTATTGTCACTGATTTCATTAAAAAAAAAAAAAAAAACACAAAACAGTGCCCAAATATTCTGTTCCCTAAACACAGAAGCAAGTTAAAAATACCTTATACTTTGTTACCAGTTAGAAAAGATCACATAATACTTCCCTATTATTGCCAAAGTATTAAATGACAGGGGAAGAAAAAAAAAAAAAAAGGCATGCAAGCCAGTTCTGTAGGACTGTTTTTCATTGATAAGCAAACAGGATTTTACTGTAAGTTTCTGAATGTCTAATCCTTCCTATTATTCATTATATTTTCTGTGTTAGGGATAAAAAAGGAGAAATGAATCCTATTTGTATTAAAACACAAATCACAGTACATAATTAGTAAAGTTCAGTAATGCTGATTATCTTAAATAGCTGTCATGGAAACAGAGTATGTAGTCATCTAAATCTCCGATGCCAAATTCTGGGATTGTTTTTCACATTTTTACAGGCAACGTGGTTGTATGTTACCTATTCAAACTGGGGAACCTCTAAGGACATTATTTCAATAGTATTAGAACATAAATACCTCTTTTACTCTGTCTTGGATTTATCCAGCTCCTCAGAAAATAAAAATTTTCTGCAGAAAGGAGCAGTGACATAATTTCTTGAGCTGCACTGGGTGGCAGGGTCCATTTTCATTGCTCTTATTTGTTCAAGAAAAGGATGAAACATCAGAGAAAAGGAAGATAAAAATATACAACAAAAATCATTTATTGACCCGGGTTTGTTTTTATTTATTAGGTATTTCTGGCTTGCAAAACACTTATTTAGTTATGATTTCTGGATTGGTTTGTAGTCTTGACTTCCATTAAGGGATTTTCCTATTCTAACAACTTTTTGGCTGCTCCTTTGTTCTGCCATCCTCATTGGTTCTTCCTTTCCAGCCCTTTCTAGAGTGCCTAATTTAGGTTCAGGATGTACACAGATGCTGTATGGATGAGCAGAAGTAGGAAATGCTCAACAGAATTGCTCCAGTGTTTCAGTCAATTGTAGCAAAACCAACACTTCCTTAGTAAGGCAGGGAGAATTCACAGCAGCAAAAAAGAGAGAATTTATTTTTGTTGGGGAGCTCATGCTCCCTTCCACATTTTGTGGGTAATGTCTGACATTCCATCATCTCAGCTTGGTTGCATCTCACAATTCTGTACATCCCAGCACAGGCACAGAGATATCAGCAGATTCTCAGTTTTGTTTGTTTATGTGTGAGTGTGTCTCATCAAGATCTGGCAGAGGAATAGAGAATGCTTCACATGTGTTTTTATGGAGCTTTGTTTTAATTATGGCACATAAAAACATTTCCTTTGTAATGTTACAGAGATTAATTTCAAAAAGAGGTGGTGACAGATAAAAGGGTGGGCTATATTCTGTTGACTGGAATATTTTTTCAGTCTAGAAAAGAGATACGTGAATTAGGCCAAATTGTACTTACTCTTACAATAGCTTTTTTTTTTTTTTAGCTTTTAGCCTTATCACTGACATGTGACACATCTCTCAGTAGTAGCTCTAGAGATGGAAAGATTAATGTAAGGGAGTCATGAAAGGGCAGGACATGTCCTTCATAGATGTCATAAGTATATTTCTAATGAAACTTCCATTCTTTCTGGGCACAAAAAATGGTTTGAAGAGTGGGGAGAAAGGATAAACTGGTAACCTTAAAGCATATGCTCATCCCTCTGTAAGCAGAGCATTCAGCTGAAGAGTCAGGCATTTCACAGTGATTGATTGCTTTTGCAAGTCTTGAGCCAAATCAAACCAGGCAGCTATGCATTGACAACACATTAGTCAGGGAAAGCCTGAATTTTTATTGTGTAAATTTCAAACAAAGCAAATAAATCTGCTCCTGGTTTTATGCTAATGAAAAACAATCTGTGCTGTGCAATGTTGCATTTTGAGGTTTTTTTTATTTGGTTTTCTTTTTAAGTTGATCTAGCTAATGCTTCTGGTAATTCATGCCAATGAAAGTAACTTTTTTCCCTAAAGTTCTGAAATCGTGAAGCAGTAGCTATTTTTGGTATCTGCTTTGAAATTTTAGTATAGCGTTCTGTACCACTGTGCACTCTAATTTTGTTTATAGCATTTGATTATCATGTCAATTTACATCCAGGGTAGAAGAAATTGGCTGGATATCAGGCAATAAATTTTAATAGGTTCACCATCTGCATCATTTGGTATAACATTCAGTGATTTTTGTCCTGATGTGGCAAACAAGTTATCATTCTTTAGGCACTGCTGATCTTCAGTTTTGCATGACTAACCTAACTGCATGTTGTTCAGTCCCTGATGTCTGCTCCACACATTATAACAACCTCTCAAAAGCAGACATGACATGAAATACCAAAATGGCAAAGGTGTATTCTGTAAGTGCTGCTATTTCCAAAACCTTTGCTGTGTTCAGAAGTGGTAGAAAAGAATGTATATCAAGAACCAGA
Organism: Muscicapa striata striata; assembly: GCA_030060385.1. NCBI lineage: Eukaryota > Metazoa > Chordata > Aves > Passeriformes > Muscicapidae > Muscicapa > Muscicapa striata. The sequence continues at coordinate 3,198,294 of JAREIS010000049.1, forward strand.
TCTTCATTTAGTAGTGGTGTTTAGGCTTTGCACAGAATAAAAGATGTGGAGAGATTATACAAATTGCATAACATGATCAACAAACCTAAGAAAATTGATGAGGTTTAGTGCCTGGGTCAGATTGTCTCACACTTTAAGGCTGGGAAGAAGCACAGTTTGTGGGAGTTCAGCAAGAGGCATTCCTTGGCAGTGACGTGGGCTCTGAGATCCCTGTTTCCCTGCGAGGTGCTGGACCCCAAAGCCAGGTTTGAAGGCAGTCATGGCAGACAGTATCAGCCCTGTCTGGTACCAGGGATCTCAAGAATCTCCCTGTGCAGGATGTTTTTGTCTGTTCTGCTCCACTCCTGATCCCTTGGTCCTGCCTGCAAGGCCCTCTGGGGTGGTTGATGCCAACAAACTGAAACAAAGGAAGAACCAGCATCTCTTGGCAATACACATTCAAATAGCACCTCTCTACTGCCCATGGCCTGGTGTCTTGCAGCTTTATTTGCACATATGATCCTGGAGAAAAAAAAACAACAGCCTAAATGTATATCTGTTTATACAGATTGAAGTAACTTTTCAACAACCCAGCACTGCAAAGAAAAAAGCTCTATGTTTGTAAGTCATACAGTTATCTACAGTGCTTTTCTTTGTTCTTAAATAGATATTGTAAATTCCAACTGAGATGCAGTGAAAGGACTGGGTTTTGATCTTGTAGCACTGGAAGGAGTCAAGTGCAAAGAATTTCACATGATTAATGCTGTTGAATAATTTCTTCATATTAATAGAGAATAATAATAACATAACTCATTCCCCTAACAAAGGTTTTTGAGTGGCATAGACATATAAAACATCAAAGAAATGTGCCACAGGTTGATGTTATTCACCATGATCAGTGTTATTTGTTTCAAGCAAGCACAGAGAGAGATGAGATCCATTTTTTTTTTCAGTTAGATGAGAAATAAACCTTTATTAAACTTTTTTCTATACACAATCTGATATCATTATATAAAGAGATAAATTCTGCCAGTATCTTACACCTATGTGTTTTCAGAAGGTCTAGAGCCCTTGTAGATTCTTCATGGTATAAATACATTCCACAAGTTCTTGATAATTAAAAAGTTGAGTAAGCCTGGTTCCATTAATGTCAAAAATCTAACAAAAGGGATTGAATATTTTGCTAGATTTTAAGCTTCTAGCCTTTCCTTTTCTCCCCTACTTTTTCATACACTGTCCAAAAGCAGTTTTAGGGAGTAATTACTGTCATTTGCTGTGAGAGGCAGGAAAGGGGAGCAGATAGAATCAAGCATGATCATGGCACCAATTTGTTCTCATTATGGTGATGACTGCAATTCAGTTTCTGTTGCATGTTCCCCTTGTTTTTACTTTAACTCCTTTGGTTCAGTTTTGAAATAATACAGGGGATATATTTTTTAAATTGTGGGGTTTTTCTTCCACACCATGTTTCAGATTGAATCTTGTTAGTCTGGCTACTAAAGGCGATTTGGAGGGTCTTATGCAAGCTGCTAAATTGTAAATTTTTTTTTAAACACTATTTATACTGTGGAAACATGTAAAAGAACCAGCTAATCCCTTTCTGCCCACTGTGCTAGGTAAAGAAAACAAAAAACCTGTCTGAGCTTACAAATGCTTAATAAAAATTCTTTGTGAGTAAGATATAAACTTGTTTTGTATCTAAACTGGAATTATTTAATTGTACTAATGAGAACATAATCATGATATTTTCTTAGTTATGAGTGTATGAGAGAAACCTTGGACAAGAGCTGCTTTTGAAATGCTATATATCCAAGATGCTTTTAGAAACAGGACAATTACAGTTAGCACTCTAAAAATGGCTCAGTTTTGCCAGGCTGAGAAACTTATTTCCACAATTGTTACTTACATTAACTGACAAATGGTGCTAATGAGTTTTGGCTTCTGGATTCTGCATAAAATATTCCATTTTAAACACCTCACCAGTGCTGAATCTACCTTTTTTTTAACTTTGGAAAAGTAATTGCTGCTCCTGGCACTGTTTCCCTGGGGCTAGGTTCCTGCATTTAAATTACTGCCTAACTCTTGATGGCAGATACTTGCAGGCAGGCAATATTAGCTGTTCAGTTGCTGAGTACCTTTCTGATACCATTATATTTTTATAGAGATTGGAAATTCATCAGTTAATTTCATGTAAAGAAGATCTAGTTGCTATGTTCTCCAAAATTATATTTTCCCATTATCAGAATGGAATTATTGCTTAGATCATTAAAATCTATCCCATACAATGATATGGAAGATGGAGAGAGAATGGTAATCTTGGTGAATTTCTGTGCTTCATGTAATTTGAGAACTTTTTACAGGAATATTTCCTGTAAATATCCATATTTTGTTCTATCTGAGGTGTATTTTAGATATATATAGATATATATATATATATACACATATGGAACTTTTAGTTTATTGCATCAAGTGAGTTGACACAAAATAATAGAAGATGATCTCTTTTATTTCTGTACAGGATATTCTCATTCTTTACAAGTATTCACAAACTTCAGCTTCCAAGAATCCCATGGAATTAGCAAAAAATATAAAATTTGATAGAATGACCATTGCAAGAGTGTTGTAACCTCCACCTCAGTGTGCTTCTCTTCTGGGTCTGTGTTCTGTGTCACAAACAGGTCTCTCCTTAGACTGAGAGACTCCATAAAAATAAAATTACTCAGAAGTTTCTCTTTGGCAGAATAAGCAATGACATCTATTTGACAGTCAGCTGCTGCACAATGTGATTAAGAGAAAATGCTCATTTCTCATGAAGATGTTGATTATTCCCTAACTTTAGCTCAAATGCCTAGTTGCTGATTATATTCTAATGTGCTAAAATGCTTTTTCCCAGGATTTCTGCATTTAGAGATAGTGTCTAGGATAGGGAAAAAATGTTTTTTATAAAACAACAGTTAGTTGTGATTATTTACAAAGACACCAGTAAGAGTTCTTTGGCATTGAATAGCAATGCTTATCAACATAACCCAGTCCTGTCATACTTTGCTGCTTTACTCTTAGTTTGCACTGATAATTTATTGTGAGATATCTGCATGACAAAAAAAAGTAATTGTGTAATGCAGGAGAGTGCCATTGGTGTGAAATACTGATGAGAGAGACATGTAAACATGCACTTATAGATGGTGAAAGACCAGTGAAATAGTACCAACCACGTGAAAATACTTTCAGAAGGGTTCTAATGGTTCTTGCTGAAAGTGAACAAGGGTGAACACCAGTTTTCAGTCCTGTGGTCAAAGTGAACTTGGTGGCTTTCTCTTAATTTCCCTGCTCAGTTCAACAATATTCAATCCTTGAGGACATAAAGGAGAAGAGAGCCCCACTCAAAACTGGTTAGCAGTGTTAAGTGCTACACTGAATTAAACACTTATTTCCTGTAACAGGCATGTGTAGGACTGCTCATCCTTGTGGAGCCAGGTGTTTCACAGATCTCCAGCAAAACTGACTCACATCAAAACCAGTCATTAACACAGGTACTTTTTGTTGTGTTTAGTTGAATGAAATGTCCTTACTCTTTTCCAGATCTGCAAAGAATTTTAAGAAAAATCTTTTATATAGGTACAAGTTCATTGCAGTGATACAGGGCACATGTACATATGTTTTCAGGCAAAAGGAACCAAGTGAAACCTGAAAATGGCTCAAAACTGAAGCAAGCATGTTCAGTAATTCCTTGGAGAGGGAGGGAGAAAGATGAGGCAGGATCAGAGTTCACATTGCAACTTCTGCTGTAGATCTGAGCTGCTAGTACAGTGCTGACTTTGAGATGAATGGATAGATCTCCATCTCTCCCCCTTTTGGGCTAGAAAATGTCATTCTGCTAAATGGTTAAGACTGTATTGGTTCAAAATTTCTATCAGAGTAAGTTTGTACAGTCAAAAAATATAGTGGCTTAGTGTTTTGTGTGGTTTTGTTTGGGGTTTTTTATGAAAGAGCAACTGAGAGAGAAGCTGTTTTGTTCAGGAAGTCTCCCAAAGAAAAGGTTTTGTGAGAAACAAAATTAGGTCAGGAAGCTGGCACATGATTGCTATAACTATATATTGCTGTATAGTTCTTTCACATGGGGATGCAAAACTGTAAATAAATTAACTCTTATTGCTGTAATTGAGGGAGATTTGGGAGTGGGGGACATACCTGAAAGGTTTTTTTCTTCCTTTTGTAGGCTGGAAATGAGCAGCAAGCCTGATGAAAACAGGAATAAGTCTAATATTACCAATTTGAAAGAATCTCTGCACTTCAGAAACAATGGCTGGTTTGTGCACCTTGTGGTAAAAGGGGGGGCAGTTGCAACTTGGGACAAATGAAACTCAAACCTTTCAGCCTCCCTGTCCTAAAAGCTCCCAAGCCCAGCACAATGTTCCCTTTGAGTCCAATGCTAGCCTTTAAAGCTTGTCCAGTGTTTCAAGATGACTGGTTTTCTGTATATTATCTCTTAATCTTGGGAAGAGTTAAAGTACAGCAGGAAGACAGAGGAGTGGTTTTGGTCATCTTGGTTTGACCCATTTGAAAATGAAACTGATATTGAGGCAGATCACAAAAATAAAGACAGCAGAACATTCATGACACCTCTTCTGTATTTACAAACTTGTGGAACAGTCCTAAGACCAATAAAAAGCCACCAAAAAAACCAAAACAACCTAACAACAACAACAAAACAAAAATAACCAAACCAAAAATGCAACACGAACAAACAAATAAACAAACAAAAAAACCCACCAAAACCATAACCCTCAGGACATCACTGCTGCAAGAGCTGAAATCACTGTTGTGGAAATGCATGTTAAAAATGAACCCATGCTGTGTGGTTCCAGCACATGATTTCTGCTCAGCTTTGGAAGATCCTTCTGCCTTTGCTGTAACAGCTCTGTTCCCATTCCAGCAGAGCAGGCAGTGGGTCTAAGCATTCAGGAGGTTAAGGATCCTGATTTGCTTGGCTGTAGTATTACCTATGGAACTTTATTAATCAAGCTTTTAAAAACTCATGCTTTTTGTTCTGTGGCTTTCTGGTTTGAGAGATCATAACCACCATGTCATTTTGGAATGCTGTTGGGCATATGACTGACATTATGCCAGTGTAATGTGTCCCCTTGCTATCCTTAAACATGTCATGAAAACCCTTCAGCAGTGCTATCACACACAGTTGGACAAAATTAAATTAAAGCATGTTTTATATGTTTGTTTCCAAATATGCATTTCCCTCAGGAAATTCTGTATGGCTGACTGTTGCTTCATTCCACAAAAATATATATTTGTCTGAGCAACAATTGGAACATTATACTCAAACTTGCTGTAGGTAACCAAAGTAATGGTAAGACATGAATATTGAGATAGAACTGGGGTTTTTTTATCAGTCATAAAAAATACAGATGGGCAGTAGAGGTTATGGGAAACATGACCCAGAAAAACCAGTGGTATATTATAGATGGATAAAATACTATCTGTTTTCTTGTATGAAACAAATTTGCTGTGTGCCATAACAGTGTAACTGAGCACTTTTTCCAAGATCTGTTAAAAATATTAGACAAGATACAAGAGATAAAAAGAAAACTGGAATGATTTAGAATTAATTGCACTTAAGAAAATCTGGCTAGATTTCCATGTCATTTTCTGCAACTATAAAGTTATGGTTTAAAAACAAGAAAAAAGTTGTAGCAGGCTATCTGAATAATAAATTGCAATCAATTGCAATGCCTAATTATCTCCTAAGAGGTTTGAAGAGATAGTAATGGATGAAGCTTGCTTTTCTCTCAGCATGAGGGGAGCTGACTAGAACAGCTTCAAGGCTTAAAATAAACAAACCTTTGCTAAAAGTGAGAAAAGGACCAAAGTCTTAAATAAAAAATGTGCTGATTTTCTTGTTTGAATTAGGCAAAAGCAAGAGTGTAATGCTTGTGTACAGATAATTGAAACAGTGTTTTAGAGAGAAGTGTCTTCAAAATTCTCAAAAAATCCCATTAAATTTTATTTTTCTGTACAATGTTTTGGGGGTGGGGGGGGAAATGAGAGGAAATAATTGTGAAGTATTAGGGAGTTCTGCCCTGTGGTATAGATGGAACTGGTAAAGGAGTCTAAGCTCACAGTCCAAGAGAAAACATCATCAGGTTTTTTAAGGCCATTCATTGATTCATTGATTCATGCTTACTCTATAAGGAAAAAAAAAAATTTCAAAATTTATCCTCTTTGGTTAAATACAATTGGTTTTACCAAGGCTTTCTCTTCTTTCTTCCTCCCAACACACCAAAAAGGAAATTTCTGAGCTTGAAAATAAAACCCACTTCAGCTTCTCCTGTGTGGTTTAAATTTACCTGTTTTGTTTTGGCTTTTTTAGTAGCTTGGGCGTAGATGAGGCCAGGTCTCCTGTGATTCACCCTCATTTGCAAACAGATAAAACAGAAGTATCTGAATGTTCCTTGGTGCAGCAGTCCATGAAGCAGCTGTTGAATGGGATGTGTCTTGTCAGGCTTCTGTATGTGACAGAGTTCAGTAAGATACAACATTTGAGTCTGGAAAAGGAAGGACTAAGAGGCTTATAAAAGATAAGAGAAATCAGGGATGTAAGAAGAGTGAAAAGGCAGGTTAGGAGGTCAGTAAAGGTGGTAAAATTGTGTGCTCAGTCAAAAAAGAAATGGGAATCAGAGAGAAGCAACACTTTCTGAGTAAATGAAACCTTGGTGTACTCAGCTGTAGGCAGATTTGTTTTCTGCATCTCAAGATTTGATGGAGTTAGAAAAAGTGTTTTTCTTTGGCAACTGCAATGTGAAAGGATGTGGACATTGTCTTATAAGGAAACTAGAAAGAAAGTCTGTGACTGCAGTCTGGAGAAAAAAAAAAAATACTAAAGTGGGGGACAGCCAAAGTCTACAAAGCCATGAAAATAAAGTAAATGAAAAGCTGGTGTTGAACAAATCCCTTGGTGTTAGAGCAAACATTGGTTGGACTGGTGGGAGGTTGGTTTTAAGACAAAGGATGTACTTTCCTATTGAGATGTTTACAAATTTATTGGAATTGTTGCCACAACAGGCTGAGGTGACAGCTGAACAGTATCAACAAGGAGTAGAAGCAGTTGGACACATTTCTTCTATAAAAGGACTAAATTTTTAGTTGCTCATTGAAAGGAATCTTGCAGCAATGTGAGCTCTAGATGCACTAACACAGTGGGATGGGGGCAAGGAAACAACATGGCCAGTGGACTATACAAAAGGGAAAAGTCTGTTTGTTCTCTTAAAACTGTCTTGTACAGCACTGCCCAGAGCAGAACACAGCACTGAGTAACATCTTACTCAACAGGCCATTCCTCATGTTCTTATGTAAGAAAATGTATTTTAATTTCTCTTAACAGGTTGCCATGGACTGTGAACACTTTCATGCCTAGTTAACTTTGAATGATTGGATCTGTTTCAGGTTTTTTTTCTTTAGTTCAAGTAACTTATCTCCTTGCTTTAAAATTCTGAGGCATACACCCTGATTTTTTTATTTTTAACTTCCTTGAAAAATTTCTCAAGAGTCCCTGGTGATTTTGTAATTATTTTACAGCAAGCTGAATTATTCCAGCACTTTAGATCTGCAGTGATAAGTATGGATTAAAACTATATTCAAAACATAAGAGATTCTGCTTTTTCATCCTAATGGGGTTCTCAAGCCTGTATAAATAAGACCCCCCATGCCCTGCATCCAGTGTTAGGAGGAGATATTGAAGTAGCATTATATGAGGCAAAATATGCTGATATTTTAAAAACCAAAGAAAACAATAATTCACATAAATTAAAAAAAAAGTCTTATTTTAATGAAACAAAGATGCTAATTGTTATTTAGCCTGAGTAGATGGAGCACATTGTTTTTTACCCAGACACAAATAGAAGTTAAAAAATACTAAAAGACCCAGAGTCACACGCAGAAAGTGAATAATCACAAAAGTGAAATATTTTCTGAAAACAGTATTGATATCTCTGACAGACACTGAATTTCCTGTCAGCATCTTGCTCTAGGAAAAGTTTTTGCTTTTCATAACCAACTTCTGAGCATGTTCTGTTTGCTGAGGGATCAACCATTTAAAATTTCAGCCATTCATTGGGAGGTTTGCCATGTTCACTTTATGAATGCCCAAGTGCAGGAATGTAACCAAAACAAAAAGCCTTTTGTAGTGATCTGTTAACAGATTACCTTTTTTTTCTGGTACCATGCACTGTGTTATCTTCTCAGAACAGCTTTATGCTCTTTTTGATAAGCTCCCCTGCTTACATTGCAGCTTTCCCTGCCCCATTCTCTCTCTTTTCCAGAGTCTCCCTTTAAACCTTCTCTCTTACCCCTATTCACACTTTTAAATCTGAAACTTTGAAAGGCAAAATATTCCAGCTAGAGAATTGATGGCTCTGTGCCCATTTGTCATCTAATTCTTCTGTCTCCTCCTCAGCACCATCCTCTGTCAGAAGGTCACACTTCTCTCAACTCTGCTGACTGTAGTGAGAGGAACAGGAGACAGAATGATTGTGGAAAAAGCTTCCTGGAAATAATTGCTCAATAAATTTAGCCAAGTGCTAAATTTATAGGAGTGGAGGAGGGAGTGTTGGATTTTATTGCTTCCTCTCAATAGAGACAACAGTAGGTTTGATATTTGAGATATATATGTATATATATATATATTTTTTTTTTTTTTCTACATGTCTTTGACTTTAGTTTGGGCCAAAACTACATTTTCAGATTTTTCAGTGTTGTTGTAAGTTTTGCATCCTTCAAGGGAAGGGAAGAAATTTTTCCCCTTTCTATTTGTTTTTATCCATTAAACTGGGGAGGTATTGTCTGACTGGGAAATTCAGTGGAGTCTCTATTTGCAGGAGCTGTGTTTCTATATCATGAGGCAGTATCTTATGAGCAATGTAAATAAAAAGTCACAAATTTATTTCACTTTGAACAAGCCTCCATATTTTTTATTTCCCTCTCAACCCTAAATATGAAGAACTTGTGTGGGGAAAAAAACAAACCAGACAAAGCAGCAGAACAATGCTTCTTTCTGCCAAACTTGTAATCTCAGCAATCTGAGGCTGTGCAGTGAAATGTCTCCTAGCAGGCACCCAAAAAGTGCACCCTAAGAACTCACAGAAATGTTTTAACATCCCAGTTCTCAGATGATCTTTATGGGGTATCTAAGCTTAAAGCAGGTATCTGTGTGCAATTGCACCTGTGCTCTGAATGCTGCTAAAATGAGCTCTCTTACTCATGCACTTCACTTTGGATTTCATTTTTGCAGAGTATCTACTGCTTGTGTTTCTAATAATTTGTTTTCTAGATTTTTAGAGGATACAAATTGTGAAATGAACATTTAGTTTTGCTTTGCTAGAATTTGGAAATCAGTTTATGAAGGTCTAAGCAGATGTTAGGAATTCCTGGGGAAAAAAACCCAACTATTCATAGTTTTCCAGGGTACTTGTCATATTATGAGAAGTAAATGCAAGAAGAAAAAGGCAGATGCATTGATCCTAGTTTCAGATGCACTTGTAAGAGATAAAGGTTAATGTAAAACTACATTCAAGATATTTCTAGCAAAATTAAATACTAAGAAATTAGATATTAGTGAGGAAACGTGAAAGCAGACATGGACACATTTAATAAAGATAAAAATATGAACAGGGGAGAAAATAACAAAATTTTAATGAGATCCTGGGAAACAGGTGAAAGAGAAGAGGTTGCTGATGAAATGTTATAATTTTTGTCAGAAAAATTAAGTGAAAATAATTTTTATTTCTTCAATTCCATAAAAATAATATAATTTAGCAGACATTAAAACGATTAATTAGTCAATTAATAGTTTTAATATCTGCTAAATTCTGTTTTTTATAAGACAAGATAAATTGCTGTAAAGAAAGGGCCTAAATGAGAAGCAGTGGCTTTTCACAGGCACTGATGTCACTGATCTGGAATATGCAGCATTTAGTCTTCCAAATATAAGAGACAGTGGTTTGAAAGAGCTGAAATGGGCCAGGTTCACACTGAGCATAGGAAAAACAGACTTTATGGACTTGCAAGTAATGAACTGCGCTGAGGATGTTTAGGATGAGCTCAGTGAATTTTCCCTGAACTCCTGTTGTGATGGATATAACCATTATCCTTGCCAGCTTAGACAGGAGTAAAAGTTTGTTGATGCCTGGAAATGCTAGAGAGCTAAAAGCCATGAAAACTAAGAGTGACACTTATGATTGTGTGAAACTGAAAAACGTTGACAGAAGATATTAAATGATCATTTAAGACTCCAAAGAGATCATTAAAAAGCAATAGAGATACTAAATAGAACTTGGATTTCTGCCTCTCCCCTCTTTCCCATACTATGAGACGACAGAGGCTTTTAAGGCCAGAAATTATAATGAACAGACTCTTTAAATTATACTTTTACAAAAATGTGTGAAGAAATAGATCTTCACAATTCCAATAATATGAACTACTTCACATCTACTTACACATCAAAATTGTAATTAACCCTGCACCACCCCAAACATCTTCTTTGTTCCAACTGCCCGCACTTCCTGCAAAGCACAGGGTGGTGGTTGTTTTTAAACAAAAAAGCATAAATAAAGCAGAAAAAGAATAAATAAAGATAGATAGTCCCATAAACTGTCATGACCTGTTGAAAAGATTGACTCTGAACTGAAAACACAGACAGCTCCTCCACCATCTGTTATACCTGGAGTTATCTGGCATGTAGCTACAGCAGCGTCAGGTGGAAAATCTACAGGAGACATTCTAAGGTCATAGATGTAATAAAAACAGAAAGAAAGGATGCTGTGTAGGTGTTAGATGCCAGGAATGGTTTCCTGATAAACACCAGTTTGAGGGGGGAGAAATAAAGGAATTTCTGTAATGCTGAAGGGAATAAAGGGAGTTCTGGATAACCATAGAGGGAATAAGAAGGAAGAGTGAACTGGGGACTCCGAGGTGGTGCAGGGACAGTGCCAGCTGCATGTGTGTCCACAGTGAGGGGGCTGGCTCCTGCAACACCAGCTGAGAGTTCTCAACACTTTCCAGGAGGTGTTTGCAGGACTTTAAAGGTCTGAGAATCTCTGGGGACTTGGGCTTCACATCTACTCATCAATGACATCCTACCAATTAATTTAGCTACAAGACAGTCAGTTCAATCTTTTGTCATTTAGTGGACATCCTGAAAAATTTAACTATTCCCATTCTTTCAGTCTACTGCTGTTTGGAGCAAATTCTGTGCTTGTTTAGAAAACATTTTAACAAACACTGGCCTGTTTTACTTATGTGCTTGGGTTGGGGATGTTTTTTCCATAAATTTAGGGCCAGATCCCTGCTTCTGAGTAAAGGATAAGGTCATCACTACATGCCTGATACTTTAATATACTGAAATGCATACACAACTATCTGTCAAAAGGATAAAAGAGAACTTTATTTTAATAGTTATTTCATCAAATGTTAAAATAATTTCTTTAGATTCAGTTGTAGTAACAGAAGAAGGTGAATTCTGGAACCTAAAGTAGAGGGGAAAGCACTGTAAAGCAGAACTAGAAAATATAAAAGATGGTGAGAGAGAGATTCATTTAGCTGGAGTATTTTTCTGGCTAATAATTACATTTGAAAGGCCAAAAAACACATACTCCTTATGGTCTCTGTGATTGGAAAGGATATGAAAGTATTTGGAATTTTACTTGATGAGTAATTTCTAAATGCAAATCTGTAGTGGCAGAAGCTCTCAAATTAGAGTGAGGTCAGCTGGGCTCCACTAATACACACAAATTGTGAAGCATATTTAAATTAGTTTCCATCAGCTGTGAACTTGGGTAGAAGCTCATTTTAGTGGCAGAAATCTCTGTGGAAAGCACCTATAAGTCAGCAACAGGCAAGTAGTAAGAAAACTCTTTTGATTTACTTGTAGCATAATTCAAAGAACTGGGCTTATTCCTGCAACCATGTAATGGTTAAGAAAATCTACAAGAAGATTTAATGCATGATTCTGCAAATTTCATTCAGTTTTCCTGGGCTAACTGTTAAATTTTGCATCACTAGAAAATTTAAAAGTGATGTCTACCATTACACTAAAGACAAATAGTACTTAGAGAGTGGGTTCCTGACAGGAAGAAAATCCATGCACAGCAGCATGAAGGACTGTATTATCTTTAGAATGTCTGTCTATATCTATATCTCTGTCTGTGTGTTATGTTTTTGGAAGGCAGTTGTTGTCTAACTAGGATTTTATGAAAATGCCCCCTGAGGAGGTAACTAGGAATGTAGAATTGTAGGATGTTTATCAACATCCTTTGTTATTTTCAAACATATGTTGGATAGAAGTCCAGGATTCCTCTATCCCCCAGTCACACATTATAGCCCAGGAGTCAGTGTAGAAGCAGTATACAATTAGTACAGGCAATTCCTAAAGTGCTGATGGATAAAAGCTGGACAAATTTAGCTTTTGTAATCAAGTAGTCTTCCTAGGTTTGCCACATTTTTTTTTCTTTCTATCAAAGTAACTTCCAAATATTTTTCTCTGAATCTGATCTTTTTCTTAAATCTCTCTCTGCTCTTTGTGCATTGCACATTGTAGGTTTACAAACTTTGGAAAATACACTTTTCCAATATTAGGCAGTGAATTACTTAACTTGCTGAATTAATGGTAAAGGGATTTAAGTTTGATTCTGTGATACACATTACCTGATTATTGTTCTGCTTGAAATCAGTTGACTCTTTCATAAGAATACTGGCACCAATATGGAAATATAGAACTGGATACACTTACTGGCAGTAAAATCTGGTGGGGCTGTTTCTTGTGGAGGAAAATATCTGTAAGACCTAAAATCCCATGTTGTATCTCTGCAAAATATTTGTATCTCAAGAAAGAGACAGGTGAGAATTCCCACCATTTCTACTTTTCCACATTCTGATTTGTTTCAATCCTATCTGTTCTCCCTTTTGTTCTGTGTAATAAAACTTGTATCTTTCTTTATGTAAATCTAAACTTACTGTGTGATTTTACCTGAATTAGCTCTTAGCCTACTTGGGCACTGTTTTCAGATAGAGAAATATGTATATTTCATTCTGAACTCTGTGATCAGAGAGGTCAAATCCAGAGTTTTGGAAGAATTGTATAATGATTTGGATAGACTGAAGTTGCAGTGATTTGTAATCCAGCAATGATTTTATCAGATTTTTGCAGAAGTTTTCAGCTGTAGTTTAATGGCCATAACAATGTACTAGCAACAGGGGGTGTGGCTTAATTTTACATTCATTTGACACTATTGAAAATGGTTTATTATGTAATTAAGGATAAAAATGCCCCAGCAGAATAAATATCATAGTATTGACATGAGTAAGCCAGCTGGATCTCAACCTTTGATGTTCTGCTAATATTCTCTATAGGGAAGCTTGTTCAGATGAGTGTTCATCTTAGCTCAGACATCATCTAAGTGTTGTGTGAGTCAGAAATTACCCACCCTCTTCTGGGGCTCCAAAGCACTGCTCTCTCTTGTTCTCATTGATCAAGACTAGGAGGAAGTCTTGGCATAACTGCCTGCATGAAAACAGAGAAGAAAATACAAGCAGTTATTTCAGCTTGCAAAATGGTAGAATTTAAAAAAAATATTCATGTAAAAGTACAAACTGTAATAATTCAAACTTTTCCCTCATAGCTGTTATATGTGGTTGCATACTTGGAGATGAAGACAACTTCAATGTACATTTTCCTTCATCACCTTCTATACTCAACTTTTTTTACCTCATGCAGGAAAAGGAAAACCCTGAAGTGCTTTTCACAGAAAAGGTCAGGCAGAACAGATCACAATTGTAGTGCAAGTAGTGTTTATTTAATTTGATTTTCATGTACCCTTCATTGTCTACTATCTTTAACATTCTCCTTTCCATCTGGAAGGCTGGGGAGGCAGCTGGCTTCCCAGCAGACACCAACTCCACAATTAGGGAGCTGGCATGCAGCTCTTGCTTCCCTGTTTGTGGAGCCTGGCTGCCTCTCTGGACCTCATGGCACATTTGCCCATTCTAATCCATTTGCACTGGGACCCTGGCTGCTCTTACTGGCCCTGGGTCAGGAATAGGAAGGGTTCCATGAGTTTTGTAACAACAGTGAAATTGTATATGACCAGGCATTAGAAAACATATGGACCATGATGATTTTGAAGACAGTTTGTTGAGTTATCAGAACTGTTAACTCACAAGGAAATGTGTTGAGTATTTCTTTGCCATGTACTCAGGCTGTCTCATCAGGATGGCAGAAAAATGTTTTTCTTATCCTGCTGACATTAAATCAGAAACATCCTCATGAAACTGTTCCCTGCACACCTTTCTGGTGGCATGTTTCATGCTGCCTGTAACCTCTGGGCTGCACTAAATTTGAGGCTGTCTTTAAGCCTGTTCTGTTCTCCTCTCATTGCTTTAGGCTTGCACAACTCAGAAATACTCTGGAATTCAGGGGTTGCTAAAGACGTTTCTGATATTCAAAGCCCTTCCAAAGTTTTACTGTATTTTTTCTTGCTTCATGATCTGTAGCTGTTTGCTTGTTCTGATGTTAGCTTGCCTACAGGTTAGAGAATCAAAAAAGTTACTGTTTGAAATTAAGGGAGCTGGATGGTTTGAAATCTAGATGTAGATAAACAAAATATAAGCAATAAGCTTAGATAACAGATGCACTTGGAGTGTGACTGTATTATATAACACAGTATCTCTCAAGCCACAATTTCACAGAAATAACTTGAATGGAGATTATTTTAGAAATTATAATTGTGGCTCTTGCTGGAATTCCTAGTTCAGCAGTTTTATTTCTCTTTTTTTTTTTTTTTTTTTTTTTTTTTTTCTTTTTCTTTGTAGCCTATGTCCTTTCCTTTTCTCCTCCTACTTTCCTGAAGTATTGCAGTGCTGCCCAGCACTCTGTCTAAAGCACCAGATTCAGATTTTGGGACTTCTCTTACTGACTGTGCTTCTTTCCTTCAGCCAAATCCATCCCCACAAAATATTGCAGATAACTTGGGATCTTTAGACCATCATCAGCCATGCTACCTTTCTTATTAAACCTACTGAGATTTAACCAGTGTTCCAACAAGAGGGTGCTCCACACTGCATCACAGAGTGAGAATTTCCTTAGCCCTAATGTATCATGATAAAATCTTCCAGGTAATGTTATTAAAACTAAACCTTTTGGTTTTACTATATTTTTGATTCAATAAGTCTCCTAGTACATCCAAGCCCAAGTTTAGATTTTATTTTTCCGTCTTCATTTTCTGGATGTGTACAAGAGTTATCTAAAGAGAACATAACATTTTTATACATCACTTACTGACACCAGTTATTTTCATCTTTTGCTTTCCTCAGCAAACAAGACTTGTTATCTTCCTTGTACAGAAAGGAGCTGCAGGCAGGAGAAAGGGCCACCCTGGAGAAGGCAGCAGGTGCCAATCTGTATCTTGCAGCTGCCTATAACCAGGCAGAATCTGAACTAGGGATGGGCAACAGACTTCATTCTTCAGTGTTGAGCCTTGATTTACTCACTGTCCTTTCAGCTTCTTTACTTCCTCATGACAGAAACATCTTTTGTTGGTTTTACAGTGAAGGGGGAGTAGAAAAGAGGAGATAGTAAGCTGATTCTAGAATCAAATTCTAATTAATTTGAACAGTTAGAGACCATTGTGCTGCTAAGCCCCGTTCCTCTTTAAGCAGCAAAGCTGCAGATGGGGGTTTTATGTTATAGCAGAAGTTCTGTGCAGTGTTTAATTTTCTAATCTGTTTTCTTAATTTTTTTATTTGGCAGACCTAATCTACAGATGAAATCTTAAGAAAATGAATGTTACTTCATTTAATCACAGTGAATAAAGTCAGAACCAGTTTCTGTGGTTATTTCATCTCTTCTGGAAAGTGTAATGAAACCTGACACATCAAGAAAAACTTGCTCAAATTATTATATCCTTGATGACAGTTTTTCTAGCTTCTTTTTCTACACTGTCTGGAGCCAGAGGTCACCAGCCACTGCCAATATGTTCTAGTCCTTTTGTCCAGAAGCTGATTTTGATTCCCTTCATGCTTGAGGAAGAGCTAGAGGTGGTTTGCCACACCCTTGAGGCAGACAAGCTGTGTGTATCCCAGAACTGGCACCCACCTGGTGTTAGGGTCAGTCTTGTTAAGTTTCTGGCTGCTGCTGCCATCCTCCAGCTTTTGATATTGCATTTGCTCAGCAAGAAGAGCACTCCAAGTGTTCCTTGACATCAGATTTTTTTACAGATTTTTTTCATTGTCCTGTTGCTAATTTGAATGTCTTGGCCGGATTCCAATGCAAATAATTACATTCTGTCTAATTTTCCCTGCCATTCCCATTGCAGATGTTCTTTGTCACTACTTGCAAGAGTGGCACTGCTGTTGAATTTCCAGTGCATATTTGGGTAATGAAGAAGAAAACTGTGAATGGAGTCCAAAAGGAGTTTCCCTTTCTCCCCTTGAGATCAAATCAAATATCACATTAATAACCTGTTTTTGAGGTGGTAACAAAATAAAAAACAAAAACGAAAACAAAAAACAACAAAACATCTTGGTCTGGCAAGAGTGGTGCCAAAAATGACATAGAGAAACCTTTACACGTTGTGTTTCGTTTAATACCTGTTTTGAAACACTTTGGGTTACCTTTCAGACCTCCTCAAAAATAGCACTTCCTTGTCTTTAAACACCTTTTGTTCAGATAGCCTTTGGGAAAAAACTATGATATAACCAACAGAGTTAATAGAAATTTTAGAGAATCCTGTTAAGTTTGCTTCTGTCTTTAAAATCTGGTTTTTTTTTAGTAATACCATGCCAATACTTAGTTCTAACTACAGGGGAAAAGTGCCTGGTACATGGACTGTGATGGCTTTTTCCTGTACCTTTTGCCAGAGCCAATATCTCAGAAGGAAATACAGAATTGCTGTCTGAAGGGCTTACAGGAACAGTCTTGTACTTCTTGCTTATGTAAGTACTTGTTGAGATATTTGTGATATAACTGTTCTACTTCCCAAGGCATTAGCTGTTCTTCTGAGGAGATATTGCATTACATTGTGTCATGGAATGTTTCTAAATAATAAAAGCAATATAACTTGGGTAGTCTCCTCTTGGATATCAGACTGCTCTACAGAGATTCATTAACATGCAGGAGTGGAGCCTGACTGGTTGCCCAATCTCCCTTCCTTCACTGATTTAAACTAGACTGTATATGTCTGCAATTCAATGAAGAACTTGCATAAAATTCAATCTCTGTCCCTTATTTTTTTTTCTCCTGCACTTCAAAGCCCTTGTGAGAAATGCTTTAATTAAAGAAGTATCACAATGGCTTTAGTCTCACTGGTTTAAACTTTATTTTTTTATATTTAAAGAATATATTTATATTTATATTTTTGTATTTATATTTTTTTTATATTTAAACATTATATTCTTCCCTGCTCTGTAAAGAGAATGGGAGGCGAAAGTGTTGAGAAGAAGACAAGAAAATATTCTCTCCCTTTGTCAAAAATGATAGAATAGATTTGCAGCAAGTATTGTCTTGTACTTTTGCTCCTAAATATCCATTTTCATAAAGCATAGCTTGAGTTATTGAAAACAGCTTTGAGTGTGATGATGGGTGGGTAGATGTTTGCCATTGTTGGTTAGGAGACCTCACACCATTTCTATTGGAACTATAATGGTGTCCATAAAGTGGTTTTGTTCTATGTAGCCTAAGATAAATCCATGGTTTCTGAGACTGATACAGTTTTACTTTCATTAAGCAGGTTTAGCACTCACCAAGTGAGCACAGAACTTCTGCATTAAATATTTTCCTCTCTGTAACACATGGCTGAATTCTACCCTGGAATAGCATCAGTGTTCTGACTGAGTCCTACAAACCCCAGAAAGTCAGAAGTAGGACTAAAATTAGCATCAGATGTTTCAATCTTTAACTTATTCTAGAGTGCAGTGTAAATGCTCTGAAGTGGGGCTGAAGACTTTCTGAAGAGATAGATCAGAAGGTTTACTAGGGCTTTTTGGACTTATGAAAGGCTTTTTGGATTATGTCCTATTCCAGCCAAGCACTCAGGCTGAAGTCCTGTAGCAATGTAATATCCAAGACTTTTGATTGTCTGTAGCTGACATAGAGTTTCACTTTTTACCTTACATCTTTTCTTGCTCAGGGCTGATGACATAAATACACACATTAAAGGCGGGATTTTATTCAAACTACATTATTTATTAAGTGATTAAGTCTGGTAGGTTCTTGACTTGAACAAGAGTCATAGCCACACCCTGAGACTTGGAACAAGCAGTTGTGTATAAATGATGTGAGGCTGTATCACACCTGTGCTGTTTTCAGATCTCAGACCTCCCTGTTGAACAATCTTCTGTCTATTGCTGGTAATGAGTGCACTGTGGCATTCCAACAGGAACTGCAATTTTGTAGATTAATACTTGTGTAACAGATTTGCACAGTATATACTGTAAGGACTAGCAGAATTGATGGTCTTTAAATCTACTGTTTCTGCTCAGCTTAAGGTACCTTTTTCAAGGAACAGTTAAAGCTAAGGTACTTTCCAATTATGCTTAAAAAATAAGAATGCAGAAAGAAAAAGGAAGGGGAGAAAAACCTCACACCCAAATCAAACATTGCCCCCTTCAACCTATTTTCTTTTTTTTTTTTTTTTTTTTAATAATTAACCATTATATCCCAGTGAAAAGTTGAACTGTAAAATTTTCTTCTGTTATAGCATTATTTGGACTTTCATTTGATATTTTAGCAATTTCATCTTTTAAAACTGTGTGCTTGCAGATGCATTTTGAGGCAAAGACCACTGTCTTTTGGAAGAGGCAGTTTCCTTTCTTGGCAGAGCTGCCAGGAGATTCCATCAACTACTGTTTGTAGATAAATATGAAGTTGCAAACAGAAGCTGGTAGACATCAGCAAGAAACAGTCTTTTTTTTTTTTTTTTTTTTTAATACTGTAGGAAAGAAATCCTGGAAATTCTAGTCTCTGCTTATCTTTCTATGGAAAAGTTTGTGGGGTTTTGTCTGCTGAATGCTCCTGGAGGAGCAAAACATGTGCATTCACTAAGGCTCCAGTAAATGACAACAGTTATGAGCAATTATCTTGCAATCATTCTCAGAGGCCATAGCTTTCAGAAAGATGCCATATTGCATTTTTTCAAAACAAAGAGCCTCAGTAATTATTCATCTTTATTTTACCAGGTTTATTAAATGGTAGCCTGATTCTGGCAGAACAAAAGATATGGAATAGAAATGTAATTATATATCTGTGCTACAGGTTTGGCCATACTTCTGCATTTCTAGAAAATGTAATGCCTAATAAAATCATCCATCCTGATGCATATGCAAACAGCTGTGGCTGTCTTACTCTTCTGAAAGGTCCTATTTGTCATAGCACTGTGAAAATACTCCCAAAACAAACCAGACAAAGTTTTGCTCTCCAGTCCTCTGCTCCATCAGTTCCCAAACTGCTTGGCTATTACAGACCAATGGGTGTTAAAACTATACTCTCTTTTAAAGCTGCATATAGTCAGTAAATTGCTTTTCTAGAAATCAGTGGAAGCTAAAACTGTGCAAATTCTGTCTCTGCTACAAAGGGTTTTCTTTCTTGTGCACAGTGCAAATAGCTCAGTGTTCAGTGTGCAGATCTGATTAACTGCATTGGCTGATCTGAGCAGGCAGCTCCATTCACATCCAAATCAATCACACAAGACTTCTCAGAACTCCACCAGGGTTTTTGTGAACACATTCACTGATCTTTGATGGACACCACAGTAAAGAATTCTTGTTTGATCAGAAAAGCAAAACCATGTTTTCTGGCTTTTGAAAATCAAACTGAATAGTAAGGATGACTTTACAACCTACCAACTTAAAATGGTGAAAACATCCAAGTTTTTATAGAAACTCACTAATTTGGAGATATTTATATGACAAGGCAGCTTTAGGATATGCTGCTGGTTTTTGAATAATAATACAGATCATGGGTATTACAGCTTCTAAGCATTTAAGACATTGGGGGTTTTTTTCAGTCCCTGTTTCATGCTGAAATGAGAAGCCAACATTGCTTTAGTTTTCATAGGTAAACTTACTTCTTCAGAGTTCATCTGGTTTAGAAATACTCCTTAATTGCTAATATTCAGCTGAATATGCAGATGTCAATAACACTGTATATGCTCATACACCTAAACACCTGTGGCTGTGTTTGGAAGGAAGGTTTGGTGTAACATGTATTTCATGACTGCAACTGAGAAATGCTACTTCATGACTTAAGAAAGAAAAGCTCTGAGCCCTGGTGTTTACTCAGCAGTGTAGAGGAGTGCTTTGTTAAAATGCCTAAGTAGGTAAGTACAATATATTTCTCTAAGCTGTCCCAATAGTCTGGGCAGTCTGCTCAAGTAGCAGACAGAGTCTCTGAAACACACTGTAGTAATTATTTCTTTCAACAGTACCAAGAATATATGCCATTTATCAGTCTGAACCTTAAAGTACAACATCTGTAGATCTCAGAGTTTTAAATGCATGGGTCTAAAAGCAAAGCTTAGTATTATTCTTTGCCCTCATTAACCCTAGTGATTAGCAGGAAAAGTTACTGAGGTAATGTGAGAAGTTGCCCATTTCAGGTAGTCAGTGTGAATTCCAGTTTTTCTGAGTTAATTGTTTTAGTGTTAGTTTCAAAGTATTTAAAAACAAATATATTCCATATTGATATTTTTCTTTCTTATTTACTGGAGTTCAAAATCTCTATAGTTCATACCTTCAGATTCCCAGGCTAACTAACGTTCATTGCCATGTAATTGAGCTGGGACTGGAAAGAAAAGGCAAAAACAGTGAGTTGTGCTCCTTTGAGAGACATCCTTCCAAATGATATCATTCTTAAAAATCACATCTTGATGCTGAAACCCACTCCTAAAAGTTAGAATCCAAGTGTTTCAAATCTCAGATTTGCACTAAACTTTGTTTTCTTTCAGGGAGTATTGTAGAATGTGCCACACATAAAACAGTTACTGCTCTGTAAACATCACTGATTCAGGAGCCATGTGCATAGGACACATTATCATGCATCCACATATGAAATTGCAAATTTAGTCTGCCAGGACTATGCCTTTAACCTGTTCTTGCTGACTTTCATTGCATCTCTGATTATCCCATATATTTCTTTTCACTCATTCTCTGATAAGATCCATGTTCTCAGAGCTATGAAGACTTTTTTTCTTACATTTGACAAGTGTCCAAAGTAGTCATTACTCTAGGAGGAGACAAGAACCTGGGCTGTTGGACTCTTTCCAAAACTTTGCTTTACTTGAACAAGTCATTTGTTCACTTTTCTTCCTCTAAAATGAGGAGAACGTTTGTTAACATTGCAAAGAATGTCAGAAGAATTTCTCAAGCTCTACATGAGCTTTTTCTACAAAGAAACAGCATATAGAAATTGTGTCTTAATGCTAGAAACTGCCTTCTGTCCAGATTTTAGCACAATATGATTCTTTGATTAATCTATAGTACTGCAATTTTTTGGATGGAATAGAGATAGTTGAATGCAAATGGTTTTTGAAAGATGAGAGCTACATTTGCTGCCACCTATTACCCATTAAAGGGGGAAAACCAGGAACAAAGGCAAACTCAGTGGATAATTTACTTTTACTCTGATCAGTTTGTGAAAGATACTTTTGGTTTGAGTTTGGATTTTTTTTCTGTGTGGGTTTGTTGGCTTTGGGATTGGGATTTCTTTTTCTTCATAAAAATGTGAAATAATACTCTACTTTCTTCAACTGCTGTTTTAAAAGTATTGGATGGAAATTTGCTTGCCCTCTGCTCCTTTGGGCACAAATTTTGTCTTGTCAAACCAGACATTTGCAGAGAGTCTTGGAGAATTGTTTCTCAGGCCAAGATACTGCTTGTGCTCTTCTATGTTAGCAGAATGAAAATATGATATTTGATAGCATTGGCAGCTCTATTACAGGGATGATGAATTCTCCTCAGCAGCCATCACTGAAAATTGAGGTAAATCAACTCCTTGAAGGAGGCAGGGCAGTTAATTTCAGGAAGTGCAAAGTTAAATGAAACCAAACAATTAATCTTTATTTATGCAATTATTTAAATTGGCTTATTGGGAAAAGATTGTATCTGTAGTTCTCACAGTTGTTGTTATTTAAAAAAAAAAAAACCAAAAAAACATATGCTGACTTTTGTGCATATAAAAGCTCATTCAAATCAAAAAGAAAAATTAAGCAGGAATCCTTAATCTGTCTTTAGAG
Organism: Muscicapa striata striata; assembly: GCA_030060385.1. Lineage (NCBI taxonomy): Eukaryota > Metazoa > Chordata > Aves > Passeriformes > Muscicapidae > Muscicapa > Muscicapa striata. The sequence continues at coordinate 3,220,559 of JAREIS010000049.1, forward strand.
AGAGTCCAAATTGCAGGAAGATTCAGAGCTGGGCTTTAGCCAGCACAATTTGATGGGATATTTTCAGAATTTTTAAGCTAACAAATTATATTAGTAGCTGTATTCAGCTTCAAGTGGATCTGAAAGTAAACTGTCTTTAACAAAGCACTGTTTGGAAATTTCAGATCCTTGGCTTCTGTTCCTGTTCTTTCATCTGTAGTGGGGCTGTTGCTTTCTCTGGGAAATTCAGTTTTATTCTGACATCAAATTCCTGGTAGTTCTCTAGAATTTTTATGTAGCTTGTTAATGCACTCAATCTGTGCCTGTGGTATATACAGTAGTACCCCAGTTTTGCTTTGGGTGGTAGTTATGGTCTGATCTGGATCCCTGAGGGGTCCATAAACATGATCTATTTTAATGTCTGTGATAGTGTTGGGGTTTTCCTCCTATGTTATTCTGTGGAAGCCACATGAAATGATAGCCCACACTTCTCAGATTCTGCAGTGAGCTAAATTTGTAGGCCTTGTTTACAATTACAATTTTTACATACTTTTATTACAATATTTTATTACAATATTGTAGTTCTTTCTGTATAACAGAGATATGAAGCTTTAAGATACATGGGTCTAGACTTCTGAGATGGCATTAACTTTTTAATAATTTGGTCCTCAACAACAATTTTCTTTTTAGAAACTGCAGTTCATTGTTTGTCCTAAATTGCTTCCTGCAATTAGTTTCAATCTGCCACTGATGTTGGATATTTGCATTTAAAATCTTTCAACTATAGTCAAAACTAGATATCTTTTTAAGCTTTGGGCAATTTTTAGAGCAGCTAATTACACTTAACATTTTTAAGTTCTTTTAGGTTATGTTTTGGAAGGGGTTATACTTTCAGTGTGTATGCTAACAAGTGACTTAAATGATTTCTAATAGATAATAAATTTCAGTATTTCTACTATGGATTGATTTGTGTGCTGAGAATATCCAAGGCAAACCTTTGCTCACAGCTCTCCTTTCCCCATCAATGATGCTGAGTAGAGTGATGTTGCTTCTCCTTCTTGTTTGAGTCCTCTATATTTGCAAAACACTGCCAAGGGAAGATAAAGACTGTTTAGAGGACTGGGGTAGATCTATTTTTTTTTTTCCATCTACTGATTTATTCTCTCATGTTTGTTTTCTTTATTCTTCCTGTATATTTGGCAGGGAGCAGACATGAATTGACTGTGTTCTGTTGAGCAGCCGCCACTGCCTCAAGCTGTGTCAGTAACACCTTGCCAAAACACTTTTTCTTTCCAGTCTTGTCTCCTTGAAAAAGGGAGGGGGGTTGGGGCAGAGACTGTCACCTGAGAGGTGCTTTGGGACTAACTGGGTTGGTATCAGAAGGTGAAATAGTTTCATTGTCCTGAAGTGGAGCAGAAGATATTGAGAAATCAATAAACAAAAAAATCCTGTAAATATACATTGTTTCGACCAAAATGGTTTTGGGTTCTATTACTGCTGTCTCATCATTGTATCTTTAAAGTTAAATTGCAAAGTGTTGCTTGAAACAGAAACTTAAATTAGATCCATATCCTAATATGCCATCTGTATTTGATTTAGTAATTTTACTATCCTTAGAAATTTATCACAACAGATTTTATTTTGTTACCTGTTTCTATCTGAAGAGTTCTCAAAAGTGTTTTAAAAATTGGAAAATACCCCATCTACCTATAATAGCTGGAATCCTTCCATATGTTGAAAACTTTATAACAAGAAGTATATAACTAATTATTTACTTTACCACCTGTGAACATCTTTCACTTGTTTTAAAATCTGATTATATATCATCATCTTGCTCCATAGACCTCAAAATCCTGGTTTACAGGGACAGATAAATTGTTTCATACAGATTAAGATTTAGGAGGTTTACAAATGCAAAAAAAAAAATTTGCAGTTATTTGAAACTATTAAATAATATATCTTATACTATGGAGTTTCTGAATCCTATTTCCCACACTGTGCTGCAAAGGGAGAGCTGTGTCCAAAACATGTCTGCTATGAGCCCATGAGAGCATCATTTCTCCTGCTGTGCAATTTTTAATGTGCTGTCTGATGTGGAAGACAGTTTAATGAGAATTCTGATCATTAATTAAAACTTAACCACTGAAAATGAACAATTGGTAATTAAGTGAATGTGATGTGATGACTAATTAGTTGATGTAACAAATAGCCAAAATGTAGTTAATTTTTAAGGAAATATTTGAACAGTTTGAGAGAATGTTTTGTAATACAAGCAGCAAAACTTTTCTCTATTTTTTTAATTGCAATTTCAGTTTGCTTGAGAATGACTTGTAGTGTTCCAAAGAAGGCAAGCTTCAAGGTCAGGCTTAATCAAAAGTTAGATTAAGTCTATCATTACATGTTTGGCTACAGAGATTTAAAAAAGCCAATTTTTTTCATCTCCATTACTATATAGCTCTCAAATTTACAGTTTATTCCCTGTGCACAGCATGGAGTTGCAAGTCATTAAGAGAATTCAGTCTTTCCTTAAAACATACCATCATGGATTTATTTAATTAATATTCCCTCTTTCATATCAGTTTCCATAATTTTATATTATACAGTAAAAAAAAGTAATGATTAAGACTCCACTTCTCAGCAAGCAGTATTTTTATGGTAGCCACTGTGCATAATAGAGGGCGCTGATGGAAATCTTCTGCTGGCTAATTGTGAGCAGCATTTGATTAGAAATGCAGCCCTGGAGCAGGAGAGGACCCTGTGCTCCTGGCTGGCTCTGCTGGCAGCTCTGCCCAGGAGCAGTTTGGGACCCAGGGCAGCCCCTGAGAACAGGCTGGGTGAGAGGTGCTGCTGCCTGGGGCAGAGCTGATCCTCCACAGGTCCCCACTGCTGTGCTGGGACCTCAGGAGTCCTCCTCCCTTCAGCTCTGGATTAGTTATGGATACGGATTGAAATCCATAACTAATTTATAACTGTGGACTCGTTATGAGGTGCTTCTCTTCTAAGAAAGACCTGTAATGGGAGTGGAATTAATCCACTCATAGAAAAAAAACCATTCTCATTCATTTTCCTCCAATGAAACAATCATGTGAGTCTAGGGAGGAAAATAAACCTGTTAATGATAGGTTATGTATTGCTTTCTGAAATTGTATTCCTTCTGTTTCAATGTCAAAACAGCTAGGGATACACTGGGTTCTCTTGTAATAACCACTGACAGTGTTTGCTAAAAGGAAATAATTGGAAACTGTTTTCCTAGGGACTTCTGAGCATAGAGTAAAGGAAGTCTCAGCTTCTTGTACAGAACAGTCCTTTGGAGGATCAATCATCTTTTGGGTTTTTTTTGTTTGCTTTTTTTTCTTCCCCTCGTATTTCTAGAGCACATAATAACAAGCCGAGTATGGCATGGATTTCATGTATATGTCAGAGCACACCTGAACAGCCCAGAACTTTTTCTTACAACTGGAGAATCTGGTGCAACTCTCAAAGGCAAGCCCTAGCTCATAATGTGAATGGGTTCCTCACATTTAGAGAGAGGAAATTTTCAAATGAATACAAAATAGGACCAGGGATCCAGGCAGTAAGAATCCTATGTGATAGCAGGGACTTCAAAACATAGCACCGCCTTTCTGACAGTAGCATGCATCTTTTATCGATATGCTCAAGAAGAAAACTGTCTGGTGGCAAAGCATTTTTGGTTAATAATGAAAGTGGAGAGATTTTCACTTGATGTTTTCTAGGAAAAGAAACAATTCAGAAATGAAACAGATAAATGGTGGGAGATAAGAAAGCTTGTTCACTTCTGTTCACTCTCGCTCACCAGAAAGCACTCTGGGAAAGGTTCAGCTAACAGTGAGGTAAAAAAACAGGTCATATAATCAGAGAACAAGTTGTATGGCTAGCATGTGGTCACCTCCTGTGTGAGGCAGTGATTGGTAAGTGAAATGCGTGGATGCTACATGATCAAACATAAAAAAGTCTGGGTTTTTGCAATAAACTATTTTCTTAGGTGCAAGCAAGAAGGAGGTCTGTGTGTCTTTGTTCCTCGTTGCTTTAATAAATGCTGAAGGAAAATACATTAATTAAGAGACTTGTTCAGCATGTTGCTTCATGGAATGTGAACTATCCATTTTATTGTTCTCTATTTTTACTGCTGTTACTGCTCAGGAATCCACCACTTTATGTTTTTTTTCTTGTTACTTGACTAGACTTAAAAGAGGTTTAGTGGAGCTAATTGTTCTAATTAAGAGAGTGATTCTGTTAAAAACTGGGCCTGCTTATAAAATCATAGCAATTGCAAACCAAAATGGACAAATTATTCCCTCAGTCTGACCATCTGCCTCTTGGCAGAAGTCAAAGCCACATAAACCATTGCACAGTCCAGTATTTCACCCTGCCCCAAACATCTGGATCCCTAAAATGTGTTTTGCTTGAAACTGCAAATTGTACCAAAGATGTTTGTTACAGCTGGGGCTAAACCACACAGGGCTTGAGTAGGCATGTGGGGCCACACTGCACTAATCCTTTAACTTCTGAATCTGGGAGCATTAGCTATCTGGAGAAGGGGCAAGACCATAGTATGAATAGACAGAATTTACTGATATCATCTCTGGCCACAGAAGATAAAAATTGTGTTGAGAAGAAACCCTACAGCAGCTGCTAGAGAGAGTAAAAAAAAAAAAAAAAAATTGAAACATAAATATAAAGTGAGATTTCTTATGCTATTATATTTCTCTATAGTGAGCAAACCTTTTCAGAAGAATAATTGATAACTTGTTGTCCTGGGTTACAATGTAAAGATGTGCCCAAAAGTATGTATTCTATCACCATCTGTTAAAACCAGCTGGGGCAGTGATCTTATCTCTTCCACAGCCCATCCTCCCTCCAGGAGATATCTCCTGTTCATGGCCATTGAGTCCCAGGGCATGGCTGAGAAAATTCCATCATCCCATGGGAGATGCTCCAGCCAGGGGAGGAGCCAAGCCTTTCCTACCTGGATAAAATCTGAGATTTGGAACATCATTTGGAACCTTAACCACTGGTTTCCAGAGGACAAGAGCTACCAGACCTTTCTACAGGATCAGGTCACCACTTCAACAAGGCCACTTCATCTGAACTGCTACCACCACCCAAACTAGCGGGGTGTCAGGCTGTATTCTGAATCTGTCAGTGGTTTTCTTTTGTACTATTGCATGTATTTTATTTTTTTCTCTTTTCTTCTATTAAAGTTTATTTCTGACTTGAAGTCTCTCACTGGTTTTGCTTTCAAACCATAGTACTTGTATACATAATAGACCCTTCAAATCAAGCTCATTGTTCAGGACAAGTGTCAAAGATCTTTGACAAGACAGAGATGTGTGTGAGATTTGTGCTAAAGGTGAACCATTCATATGAATATTTTCAGGTTTTTGTTCAACAGCTGATTTGGACTTTGCTGTGAGTTCCCTTCCACGAAGAAACTGACAGCTGCTTTTTGCCATCACAAATTCTAGTTTTAAAAATCCAAAATACATATTGGCCTCCGGTTTTTTTCTTTTTCTGCCAGTGCTTAAGGTCACTGTGCCTTTTAAAAAAGGAAAAGGACTTCAAGAAATTGCACTTCCTGAGGGCATTTTTCACTTAGCTAACAAGTCTTGAACACTTTTTAAGGAAGAACTCCATTTTTTATGCATGTTTCCATATATGAGGTAAAGCAGCCTCTCAGAATGTCAATTAGTCAAAAACTGTGTTTTACAAAAGGAATAAGAAATGAATCTTAAAGGTTAAAAATTTCTATTATAATAAAATCCTTTCTTTTCCTTCTTGCTTTACTGAAGGAAGATAAATAGTAAATAAGTTTAAATGTTCATTGTGTATGGCATGCAAATTGAGCTTAGTTTGTACTGTGACATGTAGTTGGTTTCCAGCCATCCAGAGGGGAGGAAAAAAGCTTTAGCTTAGTCAACTCCTGTCTTTTTTCATTTGTGGAATTTTATCATCTCCCTCTGGTGGCAAATGTCTGAAATATCCATCACACAGTTGGTATGGTGGAGAGGAGCCCTTAAGTCTGTCACAAAGCGCACAGTTGAAATCAGCACACTTCCATTTTGCAAATATGCAAAGCACATCATCTCTGCTCTCTGGAGCATGGATTTTATGGGAGAGAGAATGAAATGTAGATTGGCTGGAGAGCTGGGATTTGCAGTACCCAGTTTGCAACAATGTCAGAAAAAAGCAGCAGAAACAAAGGCTCTTGCAACACAGACCCAAGGATGGAATCCTAGACTTTCATGTGGCACAAAACACTGGCCTGCAAGTCCAACAGTCCCTATCAAAATCTGACACTAAATACTGTTGGGGGTTAGGAACTTTCCCGTTGGTTTTGGATTTGTTTTTTCTCACCAAATTTTGTCCCATAAGTTGCTGGAAACAATAACAAGCGGGTACTTAAGAGAGACAAAATAAATGGCCAAGACCAGGACCCTGACCACCTTCCCCTTCTGGAGGGTGCATTTCCATGTGGAGAAGCCCAGCTGCTGCTGCCCTGAGCCCGCTGTCCTCATGCCATTGCTTCAACTTTTCACTACACTGTAGCTTTGCACCCCCCTGCCCTTCTGTGACATCCTGTGGTTCCTGCCTGCCTGCCCAGCAATTCCAGCCACAGCTGCTGGTTTCTGATACATCTCACCTACCACTTTGCTCATCCCTGCCTTCCCAACTTCCTACTCTGAGGTTTCCTGCTGCAGTTCCTTTCACTATCCAGAGAGGGCACCAAGACCCTGTAACAGAACCCCCTGTGCACCCCCTCCATCCGCCACTGTTCACGAGAGAGACACGGCACCACAGCGCCCCCCGCAGGAAAGGGGAATCACTGCCCCCTCCTGCCCGGCCGGGAGCCAGCAGCGCCCCTGCTGGCTGGGACCGGAACTGCACCAAGGGGAAAACTGCTTAAAGAGCAGGAGAGACTGTTTATTGAGATTTCTGCTCATTTGTTGTTGTTACCACTGTTGTTTGTCTTGTTTTACTCACTAGTAAGGAACCGTTATTCTTTTTCTCGTATCTTTGCCTGAAAGCCCTTAATTTCAATGTTATAATAATTCATAGCGAGGCAGTCATATGCTCCATTACAAGGGAGATTCCTGCCTTCCTTGGTGGGCATCTGTCTTTCAAACCAAGACAAATACAACCAGCCTCCAACTGGTCCCATCAACTCCCAGAGAAAGTTCTCAAGGAGGAAAAACCTCTGTGTATGCCCTCCCCCCAGGTGCCAATCAATGCACAACCAGCACAATCTCCATTAAAACTATTCAGCAAACTTGGACGTCTACCTTAAAAACTTCCAACTGATATAAGGTGTAAGAAATGTATCTACACTCTGCCTGTCATGAATAATTTAACAACTAAAGTATTCTGGATCCCAAAAATTATAACTTGAAATAGTTGAGTAATCCATTTAACCTGGCTGTATGTCATTTTTTCCCTATGTGTATATATACAGCTGAATGTATCCACATTAATACTGCCCTTAGTCATCAGTCCTTTGTGTCTTTACAGTTAATCTCTGTGTGTGTAGAATATTAGTAGGTGTTCTATATAAATAAACTCCCAAAAGAGAACCAGATGCTGAACTTTATAGCTGAGTAAACAGAACCACTGAAACCTGATGTGATATAATATGCTTTGCATCTGTGAGTCAGCATTAAGATGTGCTCCAAATACTATTGCAAACACTGACAGTTTCCAGATATAAAGAACTCAATGTGCTTTCATTAACGCTGCTGGAAATTGCTCCCATGGGTTGTGATTCTCACTAATTCAGATCACTTATGCAATTTCAGAGTATGAACTGTTTCAGGCAACTGCAATGTTCACTGATTTTTGCACTGCTTGGTGAACTTTCCATTTAAAGGTTTCCAAGCATTGGGTTTAGAGCTAATGCTTCAAGTTCAGTAGTCTCAACTCCCAAAATGCTAGATTAGAAAATGCTACTCACGAGATGCCCTCTGCCCTGCTTAATGATCTGAGCAAAAAAGCAGAGACAGAAGCAGAGACAGTCTGTTGGGTCAGGGCCCTGATTCACCTTAACACTCATATTCATTAATCTTCTGTTTACATAGTTGAAAAAGTACGTGCTCCCTGTGAAGTGAGATAGCTTCATAGTCAAGCTGGATCCCTGATTCCTGGCCTGACTGTCAGTGTAATGTAAATGCACTTCCAGTGTGGGAATGTGCAGAGCTCAGTGATTAGAGTGACTGGATGTACAGCAGTGACTGCCTGTAAGTGCTGATCACCTTCAATAATGAGGTTTACTCATCAGGTGAGTTTTACAAAGAGCTCATCCATCCTGGGCTGAATTCTGTATTTTAAGGAAACTTTCCCTGAAGTCCTGCTGTGAGTTTTTGTTGTTACGAGCCAGCCCTGAGCCACACAGTCAGTGCTGTTCTGACAAAAGGGTTTGTGCTGCTTTAATACAAAGGATGCTGAGCAGACAGCCAGAGAAGATCCAGCAGGCAGACTGGCCACAGACAAGGTATGAAACTCTCCTCCTTTTAAAAAAAAGTTCAAGCTGGCACAAAAGTCCTGTCTTCTATGACTGATTGTTTTTTTTTCCTACAGGTAAGCAAAGATTGTGTGTGTTCCCAGAGCTACACACAGCCATGCCTTGAGGTAACTGGCTGACTGTACCTGAACTGTGACTGCAGATCTCTGTGCCCAAGACACAGGAACACCAAGTCCCCCCCAGTGCTGCCGTTACCCTGACTGTCTCCCAGTCTTTAAACAATTTGCTTCCTGAAAAGCAAACTTTCCAAAAGACTGAGCCAAGTAATGGGAGGTTACAAATCTACCAGTTATTTATCTGAACACACCTTGAGAACAACATGAATGAAACACTTGCATTCTTAAAACCCTAAAGTAAATTCTAGGTAATCATAAAATAAATATATTCAAGCACAGTAAGTGTATTCGGATGCAGCTACTATATTGGTGAAGCACTTGCCAAAATTTTTATTGTGACAGATTCTGAAATATGGAAATCCATAGCTTAGGTATGGAGGCAGAAGGGTGAGGCAGTGCTGGGGGTTGGGGGTTCTTTGTTTTTGATTAGTTTCTTTGGTTTTATTTTGGGTTGTCTGGCATGTTAAATACAGCCAATAATAGCTGAATCAGATAAAATCCTGATCTTAGTCTGCAACTTGTTCATCTATTTCTGAACTATTTTTCAGAGGTTCTGCAATTAAGATTCTGTTGGACAGTGTCTCATTCTATGATGGGCTTTAAAAAGTGCTATCAGTAAAATATTAATGTCATTTTTAGTTCTGTAATGTTGTGAAAAGCAAAATTCAGGAAGTGCAGAGGTAGAAATTAATTTTTTCTTCTATGATTCTGTAATTTTAACAAAATATATAGGTAGGATGAGTAGAGGCAGGAGAAAAGATTAAATTTTTTTCTTCTAAGGGGACAAGGTCAAATGCTGGTGAGGATTTAAGCAGCCTGTTTCACCCCTGTGGGCTCTGGGAGAGCTCTGGGCAGAGCTGTGCTGCTGACTTGCACAGGAGGGCAAACAGTTGCTTTGGAAAAGCTGGTGGATAATTATGTGGGCATGATAATGAGGCACTGGTTTGGTTCTCAGTGTTCTTATTCTGACAGCAAAGGCTTGAGCCTCACCTTATGTCAATGGGATACATTTGTGTAGCCAAAGAACACAGGCATGACCAAGTTTGCAAGAAGTTGATTTTGGTTTGCCCTGAGTTTTGCTTAGCAGTTTTTGCTTTTCATTTAATTTCAAACAGCATACTAATTTCAACACCTCCATAGGAAGCATCCAAGGGTTATTTTTCTGTTTTTTAACCAAAGCCATTGGTTTGTATAATTTATATCATGGTTTTGCATTTCCTCTCTCTGATTACAGCCAAGTACATAGGCCTTAACTAATCCCTTTGCAGGGATAAAATGTCCTCTGTTTTTCCTTGTTGCAGGTTTCCAAGCCACATATTTGGCTTCACTCTGGGGTTTGGATTAACCCAAAAGATCAAAGCAAAAGACATGTAATTTACCATGATCGTTTTGACTTGTAGCCAATGTTTAATAAGTTGGGAATTTCCATGGATGCAGAAGGGATACAGCTTCCCAAATCTCATTAACATTCAGAGAGTTTTGGACACACTTCAAGCTTCTTCTACAATCCTATGCGGAAATGGCCCAGCTCTGCTTTCCTTTTTAAATATGCATGTCTTACCTTTTTTTTTTTTTTTTTTTTAAATTGACAAATTCTCCATATTTAAAACTTGCACCTCTGGATGATATTAATGTTGCTGACTCTAAGTAGTGTTGACAGCCCAATATAATTACACATGATAGCAAATGACACCTTGGATCAACACAGGTTCCCAAGTAGGTGATTTTCAGATTACTCATTCCTTCCAAAAATAAGGGAAAAAGGTGGGCCTTAGAAACCTGACCAGAAAATCTTAGGTTTTTGAAAACATTACCAATTTTTCTTCGTGATGTAGTCAGCACCCAGTTAGTTAGTGTTCTACACCAAAAACAAATTTATGTCTTTCTAGGGAACCCTAAGAACATACTCAAAGCCTTTTACAAAATATTACTGAATTATCAACGTTTTCAATGGAAGAGTAAAATGCAAAACACTTTAAAGCTTAGCAAATTATACATATATAACTGCCTACCTAATATGTATAAGTGTTATTAGATCCAGCCCAACTTCCACCATTTTGGGAATAGAAGAGCAATGACTACTTATAATAGTTAGCAATGGTTACTAGTTAATTGATAATTACTAAGTTCCCTGACTCTTCAGTGTTTCCTTAACTTTGTAGATCCTGATTGCTGGAAGTGGCACTCTACAGTGACAAGGCAAATGTTGTACTTTAATAATTCCTATTAATCTGTGTAATTTTGTGAACAAAATCAATAATTCCATCCCTTTTAAAATATTTAATTTAATAAATGAATTTTAGATCATTGTATGATCATGCTTTTGCTTAAAAAAGTGCAATTTCTGCCAAGTGCCTGGAAAAATGTCTGTGGGAAGACATGGATAAATGGCAAAACCTGAACTAAATGGGATTTCCTGTGTCCTTGCTTTGTTTCCATGCTGTAGAACTCAGTCTTAGTTGTAGCAAACCTGAGAATGGAATCAAAGTGGGTGTTTGCTTGGCACCATCTTTAATCCTGGAGTGGTGACCAAGAGAGTGGGAGCCTGAATCTCCTTTGCTCCTGATCTAGAGTTTTCAGAGGAGAGTGGGTAACAGAGAGTGCAAGTGATAAATTAGCTATCAGGACTTACTTAAGTCACAAGTTTTGCTTCAGTTCTTAGTGCCACTTGGGTTGGTTTGTTCCTGGGGACATGCAGAAAACTTGTTGTGAGGTTTTCACAAATTTGCAGGGACATTTTTTTTTTTTTTTAAATGAGTGAGAATACAAAATCCAATTCAGTAATTGTGTTTGCCTTGATTATATAGCAATGGCCATCAATAAACTCATGATCCCACATTTTCTAACATGGTAGAACAGGAAAGGAATATCTCAGCAACAACTGAAATCCCATCCATGAGTCCTGCAGTGAGTTGCATGTTTTTATAAAGCACCTGTGCAGGTAGTAAACACCAAAGCAAGTATCTTTGTGACAATGTGGGAAAATAATTGAAGAACATGTCTGTTTTCAGGTGAAGAGATTTCATTTTTAACAATTTGTCTGGGTTATGGTTTCATTGTCTCTCAAGTATGAATTGAAACAAAGTGCATGTCAGGAGTAGTAAAATATCTTGAACTTCTCAGAAGCCTTTTGTTTCTAATTTTAACTAAAGGAAGTTCAAAAATATTTTTACAATCTTAAACTTAGATATGGTTTAGACTGGGAATTGCAGTTGCCCCTTCTGTAATCTTTGGTGTTCTCCCTAGTGTTGTTCTGTTTTTAAAATGTACTCTATTTTATGAACTCAGTATTTTTCCTGTACTAATACATTTTCCTTATCTTCTAATTAAGCACTGCTCCCAGAATTATGATGGCACACTCACATCTGTTCTGGCTTCTCATCATCATTTCAGTTCAGGACTTCTCCTGCAGTTGGCACAGGTGAGGCTGTGACCCTGCTTAAGCAGCCTACTGCTTTCTTTTGCTGTCTTTCACAAGTACCCCAGTCTCCAGTTCAGCTAAAGCAGAAATCCAAGCAGACAGCTGCTAGCAAATCTTCTTAATTGAATTTGAGAGTGGCTTGAACAGGTAGATAGCACCAAAATTCCTGAAATCCCTTCAGTTTTCAAAACTTAGAACCATTCCTTAAGATTTCAGTTCTGCATGAAGAACAAGAGCACTTTGTAGCTTTTCATGCTCAGACATCTCATGTCTTCCCTTGCAATCACTCACTTCCCTTTCTCCTGTGACCTCTTGTCAGAAACTGAAATGGTTTATGCCTTAAACACTGTTAGGAAGTAGTTTTGCCCATTATAGCAAAAACTGCATGAAGAAGCTACAAGCACAGAAACCCACCCATCTTTGAAGATGCCTGACTGGAACTTTGGACTGTGAATTAAAGCACCTAGGTAAGATAAAGGAGACACCGTGGTTCAATCATCTGAGTTCTAGGGAGAAGACAACAAGGCTGATGAAAATGAATGCAACCACAAGAAAGCCAAACACAGCAGAAAATCATCCCTGTGTGTATTTGGGGTGAGGGAGACCACAGCCCACAGAGGCCAGGTTTACACAGATTCCCCAAACTGAGCAGGCAAGAGGAGGTTTTGGGTGTAACCTCTGGTGAAAGGCAGTGAACACCATCCTCCCTTACACAAACTGGCCCAGCTGTGAAACCCCCAACCCCACAGGCTACATCCACAGGACATCCATGTGGGAGGCAGCTGAGGGGGTGTCATAATCCATCAAAGACCCCCAGAAGTGCCCCCAGAGTCATTCCTGAGCCTTGCACCGCAGCACTGCACATGACACAGAGTGATGCAACAGACCCAGAGTCTGCTGCAAGGACTGTGACAAACTGCACCTCCAGCCCACAGGGGAGGGGTAGAAGCTGGGCATTCCCACCTGGCCTGAGCATACATTAACCCATCAGATTCTATGCTTTTTGGAGGGAACTCACCACTAAGACCAGCTGGAGAGGATCAACACAACACCATTGGGATGCACAGAGTGGTGATATTTTCTTCAATTTGTCTCTGTCACTCTCTTTCTGTCCCCCCACCTGTTTTCTATTTCTTTCTTTCTCTCTCTCATATGTACTATCAAATAAAATCTATACTATTGACTTTGGCATACAATCTTATTTACACCTTAATGCAGGCAGAGGCATTTCTAATAACTTGAAAGCTGGACTATAACATCTCTGATATGCTGAAGTAACCTCTGAGATTTCACCCAAAAGTAACAAAACAATGTAAAAAAAAAACAAAATCAAAACATTTTTATTTACAGTCATAATCTTTAGCCTTGATTTTGTTTAACCAGTGCTGATAATCTTATTATTTGGTTTTATAATGACACATCATACTTGGTACTCTTTGGCAACCATCCATTCTTTTATAAATCTGTTTTGCTGTCAGGTTTCACTGTTGGTTTTTTGTGTTTTTTTAATGTTGCTGGTTCTGCAGGTCTTTATTTAGTGTGAGTCCACATGAAATACTGAAGCTGATGCTACAGAAGAACTATTGATAAATAACAGTAGTGTACAATGAGAAATCAGGCAGTGACTGATGGATGTTTTTCTACATGACTTACGAGTTGTATCTGAAATCAAGGCTAACCCCTTTTTTTGCAGAGTGCTGTTTGCAGCTTTCTCTTTTTGTCGGAGGCTTTTAAATCTAAAAAGCTGTAAACAGAGGCTTGAAAGTTTTCTGCAAATATAATGTTTGGACAGAAAAGCACCATATTTTAACCAAGAGTGAGTTCTTTGCTGATGAAGGTTGTCAGAACATGGGCTTTGGAGTCTGGTAGTTTGTGGGCTGTTCTGCTCCTGTGGTCACTGCTGAGGCTGTGCTTGGTGACACCCCATTGCCAGGCATCTCAGATTTCCCAATGCAGGGCCCAATGCAATCCAGAGGAGATGGAAATACATTAGCAATGCAGTAAAAACTCTTGCAGCTATTTTAATACTGGAAAACTAAAAGTGTAAGATCAAGAAAATACTAATGACAATTATAGTCTTGGGCATCTTTCATTTCACAGTGCTTGAGATGTTGTAGTCTTCAGACATGCAGACCTTTCAGAAAGCTGAAACTGACTTTTAGTGTACTTTATATGAAAAGTTACTTAAATATAGGGATAGAACTACAACATGCTTTTAATATTATATTGCTCAGTTCTCAGTGAGTGCTAGGATCATTAACAAAGTTGATACATTGTGTGTTTAGCAATTACACAAATGCCATGCTGATACTCTCATTCCCATCCTCATCACTGAGTTACTAACACCAAAGAGTATGTTCAACTTTTCACTCATTTCTAGAAAATTTGCTAGAGAAGGATTATTAATTTCTCAGATTTCTGACTGTGAAGCAAATGTAGCTTGAGGCTTAATGTGCTGACAGTGTTTCTCCATTTTTAAAGGTAGTCCAGCTGTCATGGTTACAGTGTAAGAAACCAGTCCACCAAGCTTAATGTGAGTTCCAATAATGAATTCAAGTCCTTTGAAGAGATCATTAATAAGAAATTGGTTTAAAAAGTAAGTGAAAACATCTCTGGTCCAATGTTATTTTGCAGATGTTGTGGACATTGTTAGGCTGGTAGAACTGGATGATTTTTTTCCAAGTGACAGAAACATTTTCAGAAGGGGAGAATGTTTAAACTTTCATTGTGCTACATGCCAAAGATATCCTTTTCTCTCTTTTTACTCCCCTTCAACCCCTATATAGTGTCTGTAGCTTCAACTTTTCCCTTTTTCTGCACCCCTACCTTTATTTATCTCTAGGTACAGATTCCCTGTGATGTCTCTGGGTTTTTCTTGAATGCTGCTGTATTTCCCTTCCTTTCTCTTCTCTCATGTGCTCAGCACATATCAGGCATGTGCTCCATGGTGACAGCAGGACACTTCTGCTTGAAAATTCAGCAGCAATGGGGCAGTTGGTGTAGCTGCACACAGCTGGTCTTGAAAGAGAACCACCATGAAAGAACTGGCTGGGACTTTGAAAATTTGAAAATAAATAGCTCTGTGATTCATATGTAAGTGGCAAAGGCCTGCACAAGGGCTCATGACATAATGGCCAAAATGTGAGAAATGAGCAATCTGAAGGTGTTTCTTTTATAATGGTTTCATCAACTAGTGAGCTGGAAGTGTTTCTTGTTAATATCTCATGTACTATTTCTTGCCTACAAGTAATTGCCTCGTTTGTGCCAGCCTCCTGACTCTGTTTCCTGTGCAGGGGAGAGCTCTTTTTCTGCCTGCACCTCTCCTGCCTGGTGTCTCAGCAAACTCATGGCAACAAGACAGAGCTGCCCAGCACATCTTCACGTCAGTGCTTACACAGACTTGTTAGAAGGAAATGGCTCAAAGCCCTTTGAAGAGCCTCCCCTGAATGCATTGCAGACTGCTGATGTAACTCATTCTTTAAATGTCCTGTTCATGTTATGATATGTGCAGGAGGTGGGGGTCTGCAGGCAGCCTTTTTCTCAGAAATGCCAGTTGTCCTTATTATCAGATCTATTTGGGTTGTTCACATCTTTAAAAATGCAGAGTCACATCTTCCTTGGGAGTTTTATTCTCTTCCCAGAAGGCTGCAGGCATAGCAGAGGAATGCTTGTAGGAGTGACCTTTTATCACACCAGAAAAAACAATATGATGTTTATTAATTCACTGTTGTGATGTTTTAGGAAAATGTGATGGGTGAAGAGGCAAGAAACGTATTTAGTGCTGTCATACTCTGTAAAAACAAAAATATTATAAGGAAATGCTTTATTATCATTGCTCACAGTGGTGGCTTTCTGATTTTCAAAATACCAGCAATATGTCAAATGCTTTCAGAATAAGAACAGCTCTTTCCTCAAATAATTCACAGTCATAGCATGCTGTCACCTGCTGGTGTGCATGTGCATTTTCCATTTTTTATTGCCCTTTTTCACAGAGAAGAAAAAAATAAAAGCATCAGAATATTCTCTGTTGTCAAATGAAGAGAAAAAAACAGGAGAGGAGGATGCAACATGAGTAGGGAGTTGCTATTTATAGGATTTGTTGAGGGTAAAGTTTGGATGATTACCTCAAATTTTGCAAAGCTTTGCATGTCAGCCTTGATACAGAATGAGAAATTGTTGGTAGGTATCCAGAGGGAGAAATGTTTTGAATTCTTGCATTGAATTTTGGAGTGTGCCATTCCTGTTTGAGAGGATGAGTAGCAGTTCATTGTGGGCATGTGTGTTGAGCTGTAACCAAAACCTGCAGTGCTGGGGCAGCAAGAAGAGGCCCCTGGGTCTGTGCCCATGTGGAGCCTGGCCATGTCACTGCTCCAGGTGCCAGCCCATCCCTTCATGATCATTCTGAGAACAAATCCCTCCAACATGTCAGGACTGCTTCTCCTGTGAGGCTTAAATATTGCAGTTCAGCCTTCCTGTCGCATATTTGGGGAAAAAACTGCTCAGACTTCTTAAATAATCTAATTTTGTCCCTTTGTTTACTTCTGCCAGATTTTCCTTCCCTACAGCCCTAGAGCTGCACTTCAGATTTTCACAGTGGTTTACTACATATACTTCTTCCTGAAGATTGGCAGTATATTAACACTGTGTTCTAAAAATAAGTTGGAAAACTTCAACTTGACTCTTAATTGAAGCTTTACTGATTGTCCATCAGGATTCATTTAGCTAAAAATATAAATTAGATCTCACTGGGTAAATTTCAGCCTTTTCTAATCCTTACTTCTAATTTCTGTATTGACTTGAATTAATTGTTATTCCAGGATTGCAAGCTCTTCCCTATGACTGTCTAATGACTTTTACCAAGGCTCTATCACATTTGCTTTGAATTTTAATGATTCAGGAGATGGAGAGTTTCAGCAGTCATTGCTGCCTAGAAAGGAAATTGGTTTTCATTTCATTTAAAAGTTATTGAATGTGCTGTTCTTTCTAAACATAAAAAAATCTGCATCTGCTGATGATGTTTTGTTTTTTAAGCTTACATTTTCAATGTATTGACAAAGTCATATTTTGACCTGAGCAGTATCCTGAATGGCCTCAGAGGTCCTGGTTGGAATCAAGAACTGACCTGGTTTGCCTTATAGTTTGTTTGATCTTATGAGCGATTTTCCACACATACCTTATCTCTCCTTTTACCCTGGAAACCAGTTTTTAATTGTCAGGTGAGGGGGGATGGCAAATTTTCTCTTCTCCTACTTTGCAGAATGCCCTTCCCACTTGTGCTCTGTTGCCTGTGTAACTTCAAGGCTCCCAGAGAACAGCTCGAGTGTTCTCTGGAGGACATGACTTCCCATAATAAGGTCATTGTTTCCTGAAATCTGCAATGTAATGGAAATATAACCTCCTGACATCATATAATCTTATTGCTCAGCCAACTCTCTTTGAGACAAGATTTTGTTCCAGTAGTGGATGAAATAGTGAGTTGCAGTTCAGAAGTGAATTTATGTGGCTGTAGCAGTGAATTCTGCCATCAGCTGCTGGGGTGGCTTCTGCCTCTGCTTCGGTTGGCAAAACAGGAGAAGCATTCCTGACACACTGGGTGTTGTAAAAACTGATAGGAAAATGTTGCAAGTTCCTTTGACCAGTGGTGATTAGTTTAAAAAACACAGTCACTTTGACACATGAGCACTTTCAGAGAGCCCATAATTGAGGCACTTAATCTTTTTTCTTTTCTCTGAGCAGTACACAGCAGATTTTTGTGGGGACTGAAGAGTCAAGTTCTGTTTGCTCACATAAAAGCACAGGCTAACAAAAAGCCCATATTTGTTTTTCTTAAGAAAGCAGATGAACAAAAGAGGAAAGAGCAAGTGGGGCAGGAAGGATGGAGAGAGAAAAGCTAGACACAAGTGTCAGATGGGAGGAGACTTTGGGAAGACTGAGGTGGGTAACACTGCAGTTTTTCCAAGGCAGATTTAGGATTGCTGTCTTAAGTACTGTGTTATATTTAACCAAAATTCAGAACTTCAGCTAATCACCTTTGAACATTTATTGCAAATGCAGTTTATCCCAGCTCTGGGAGTAATAGTAATAGAGCTTAGAAGTAGGAGGAATTTTTACATCTCTTTTATTTCTGGGGAATTCATTCTCTCTTGCTCACAGAACAATGAAAAGTGCTAAAGTGGTTATGTTTGTGCAGAAAAAATCCTGAATACCTTGGTATAATTTTCAAGACTGGTAAATTCAGTGAGGAGCTATTCTTTGTATCAAGTTACAAATATCTCCTGGGTGACTCAGGTGATAATCTAGTAAATTGTAAATT
The DNA here is from genome assembly GCA_030060385.1 of Muscicapa striata striata. Lineage (NCBI taxonomy): Eukaryota > Metazoa > Chordata > Aves > Passeriformes > Muscicapidae > Muscicapa > Muscicapa striata. The sequence goes on from JAREIS010000049.1 coordinate 3,238,921, forward strand.
TATTGTCATCAAGAGTTTAATTCCTAAGATTTATCACAGAAAAGCTGTTGTATGCACAATTAGAGTTGGTATGGGTAATCTGCCTGGTATGGTTGCTTCCATTTAGTGAATTTCAGTGGTGTTTTCATGCAGCCCTTAATTAAGTTAATGTAAAACTCAGTTTCTAGGGCAAGTAGTGATTTATGTGCCAGTATTTCAGAGTGTTTGCTCTTGAGACAGATGAATGATGGTTTAAACAGACTGAAAATGTTTCTTCTTTTCTCTGACAGTTCATTAACAGATTATACACAGAAACATCCTTACCTAAAAATCAGATTTATCAACAGATATGTCAAACATACATTTAATCCCATTCATTTGATGAACACAAATAATCCATAAAGGTGATTAATTATTGTCACTTGCTTTATCTTGCATGATCAAACTATAATCGATAAGAGCTATTAGTCTTTCAAGTTAGAGATTTATAGACCTTGGTCATGGAGTAATAGCCAATATGCACATAAAAATAAGTTTGAAAAGCCTTTGCTTTTACATTCATGTGTCCTTGAGACACAGCTACCAAATTGGATTTCATATCATGAAACAAAATGGATTATAATAATCTTAAATCAAAGAAATCAGAGGGGAAAATGGGTTTGTTAACCTAGCAATTGATTTCTTTTTCCACCTATATCATACTGGAAATCCAGCTACTCAGCATTTGTAGAACTATGCATGCAAAACAGGCTTTTCAGGCTTTTCACTTCTTCACTTAAGATCTCTCACCCCATAGTGGTTTAGGTCTTGCTTTGCAGTGTCTCAGGATCAACCCTGGGGCTTGCAAACAGCTCAGAGCAGGCTGATTCCAGAACTCTGTGTACTGCATTCATTTTTGCCAGAGTGATTTGTAAAAATTACAATTCCAGCTTCCAGTTAGTAACTTATAAGTTGTCCTAGCTCCTGTGACCTTAAAATTTGTCTCCCCTCAAATTTAAATAATGTAGAAAAGTTAAACTTTTTAATTTAAGGTTGCCTTTCTTCAGAATCATAGATAAAATGAAGAATTCCTTTTTTTTTTTTTTTTTTTTTAGTGGGGGAGGCTGTTGCTGCCTCGCAGACTCGAGTTAATACTGTCCTATCCATTTACCTTTTATTTAATTGCTAGCTGGTTTTATTATCACTGAGGAATCTCCTTCCTGGATTCCCAGATGATCCCTAATGCTTAATACAGAGAGCTGACAAGAAACTATAGAATAATAAGAGGTTAAAAAAAAGGTTTTCACCTACTCTAGCCACAAAAGTACTAGCTGTGGTTTAGTTTTAGGATTAAAGGTTTGGCATGTGTAAGTAAGGGGGGTGACAAAACTTAAGTTCTCCAAGTTAAGAGATGCACAAATCACCTGGGAGCAGAACAATTCCTATGTTCTTAAAAATATTCTCAGCCCAGCTCTGTGCATGTTAATAAAACAAGGTAAATTAGTGTTCATACAATGTGCCTGAAGCCTCTGCTTTTCTCAGCACTGTTTGACAGGAATTATGATATTTTGATTGTTGAAGTTTCATTTTGACTCCACAGGTGGGAGATGAGTACACTGAGAAAATAGTTCTAGAGTTTCCCTCCTTATTGATGCACTGTGGCAGACAGTTGGCAAACTGCTGTTACATTAATCCTTCCACTGCAGATAATAAATGAAGTATAGAATGGTATCTGTATAGGAGCAGATTAATTTCATCCTATCTCTGCGTGATGGTAGTGGCATTGCTCTGTGAAGAGTATGTGAGGTCAAGGCAATTAAAAAGTCCTAATTTTTGTGAACTTTTATTTATACATTATTTACTAGAATTATATACTTGGATCTATTTAAAGCTGTCTTTTGGCTCATCATTATAACTTTAAAGTGAAGATTTCCCACTGAAATGATAAATACTAATTTTTTGAAGCAAAAAATTTGAAATTTTCTGCAGTTGAGAGGCTTTTCATGCAGTTGGGTCTAACTTCCCACTGTGTTTCAAGTCATGAAATTATGCAAACATCAACAGGTGGTTCTAGGTTACTAACAAATGAACAGCTAAATTTAGTTACTAATCAGGCAAACAATCCATTTAGTTTTCTTTTCAGAATGTTATTATAATTAGCTATAATACATCAACTGAATGTTTCATCTCCTCTCAACTGACAGGGTTTTTTTCTCTTTACATATACAGACTAGTTTAAATTCTACTTTTATTCTAATATGTGGTTTTTTTGTTTTTTTTTTTTTTTAATTTTGCTATCTGCTGCCTCACCAAAATGCCATCAGTATTTTTTTTTTTCCTGAGAGAGTTCAAGAAGAGTTTGGACAATGCTCTCAGGCACATGGTATAATCTTGAGGCTGTCCTGTGCAGGGCCAGGAATTGTGTCTCTTCCTACTCAGGAAATTCTATGCTTTACATTGATTTTGTATTGTTTAAGATAGTGTGTGTATATTCCACTTCTAGGGACACACCAAATTGAGTTTTAACACATAGGGGAAAAAGAATAGTGTGAGATCTTTCCTTTTCCCATTCATACAAGAACCCCTGGAAATTGGTACAGATCATTCAAACTTCTCTTTAGAAATAAAACGCTTCAGTTTTACCTTCACTGGTGGATGAAGTATGAAACACCCATTGGAATAAAGAATGATGTCTAAGATACCATTCCTGAATTCTGATATATGAAGAGAGAAATCTGCCCCTTCCAGGATAGGACAATGGGAATAAATTGCTTGATTATAGCTCCTTTTTAGACTGGCTTAACCTTGAGGTAAAAACTCTCTCCAATTGGTGAAAAACCAATTTAGGCACCCAAGAGCTGAAGCATTATCTATAGTCACACATATTAAAGCCTCACTGCTCCACCACTGCTTCTCATCTGAAAAGAGAGAAACACCTAACTTTCAAGGCTCCAGAGGATTTACTGAATTTTCCCCATAATAAGAAACTCAGGCAACATTATGTTTGGGACCAGATCAACAGTTAAACAACAGAAGATAGTTGTGAAGATATTTATTCTGCTGTAATTTCTAGATGACAAAAATATTAAATATAATACTGGTATGTGTTGAATGGGGTGATAAGTTGAGAGCCTGCAGCAATTTCTTCCCACCAGCTGGGCTGTAAGTTGGCTGGAGTGCTGGCAGCTGATATTTAGGATGCAATCTGAAGAAAGCAGGAAAGTAGAAGCAAGGGGCAAATTGTAAAGTAGAGTGAAATGGACATAAATAGAGAAGTGAAAGTAGGAAGCTTTATAATGTTTTCTTGGAATATAACAACTGCAATTCCTAAATCACTTAACTCTAGGGGAGAATGCTTGTTCCACAACTGGTGAATGAGATAAAAAGGAAAATATTTTTACTGGACAGCCAGAGTTGTCCCACCACAAAGGGCATCCTAGTTTGAATTGTGATATGGCACAATGTTACAAAAACCAGCCAAAGTCTATGCCTGTGTTAAACAAACTGCTTTCTGCAAGGCTAATACAAAGTTTCACAATGTTAGTGCTTCATACCCCCATGACATGATGTGTGTGTTTTAAGGGGCTTGATGTTTAGTGTGCAACTCTAGTTCTTTCTTTGTTTTTATTAATTTTTTTGACAATTTATGCTATGCAGATTTTGTCACCTACTGTTCTAAATCCTTTGGAGCCAGGTGAAAAAGAGAATGTTTGTCCCTGTTTCATGAGTACAGCCTATTTCTTCAGATTCTCCAGGGAGTAAATGGAGACAAGTTTTCACTTTCAGCATCTGTGTGTTACTGCTGGTATCTGGCAGCCAGTGTGCCCACTGCTGGTAATAAAAAAGGTACAAAATATACTGCTTTATTTGTACAGTACTCTTCCTATCTTGCTTCAAGTTTCCTCTTCTAAAAGATGCCACTGAGTTTAGGAGTAATGATTTGGCCTAAATGGACCAGTGATTGCTACCTGCCAAGGAACCTGAAGAAGTAGAAATATTTTCCTTCCATTTCAACACATGTTCATCTTTCACTGATGTATTTTCTGAGGTTAAATATGTGACTGATTCATTCCAGGTCTGTATGGTCACAGCTGGGCACTTTTTCAGTCATCAAATGTTGTTCACTGTAGCTTGACCATGTCAAGATTATTGGGTAGCATTTGCTGCAAAGGCTGCTACTGTCTTCTGGTGTAAGTGTTCATTAGCAGTGCTTTCATGAGCATTTCTTTACTATAGGCCTAAAGCAGATAAAATTAAGTTAATTTCCTTTCTTGGTGATATTTTCTGTGTTTCTATTCCATTTCCTGCTCTGTAGTTAAAAGAGACAGCAGTCTGGTATGGCATACCTAGAGATGATTAGCAGTTTCTCTTAGGGATTTCTGACAGGCTAGGAAAGCAGCCTGACTCCTCAGATCCTATTTTCTTAATCAGTTGCCATTCATTATTTCTAAACAAGTCTTGCAGCAACTGTAGAGTGAGTTTTGCAAGCACTCCATGTTTCAAGAATCTAAGGCTATCTAATGTGTGTGGGGCTTAGTTTATTTATAAAATTAGGTAAAAAACATTCAAGAATCAGAGTAACAGCTCCAAACTCACTCACATGCCCAGGATGAAAAAATCTTCACATATAATCCAACATATTCTTTGAGTTTGTCCTCAGCAAAGGCTGGAGTTGAGATGAGCTGCTCCCTAGCTCCCTGTGCTTCCAGGGCAGTGTGTCCTGCAGCCTGCCCTGCTGTGCCTGTGGCTGGGCAGGCTGCAGTGATGACACTGGTGGTGCTGCCTTCCTAACATTTGTAACCATAGTTGTGCTGTGTTAAAAAGGTCACCACCAGATTGGAAAATGATGAATGCTTTGGTGCTGCTTCAAATCATTATGCTTTGATCAGAGGGAAATTAATTTGTATTTTTAGCCTATCCTTCAAGTTTAAGGCCTATTGATGCTATTAAATGATGTGTCACCAGATTTTTTATGACAGTGATTTCTATTGTCTGATATAAATAAATTTGGCAGACTATGTTAGATCTTGCCTTCTTCTTGAATTGTTTGTACTTTCCCTTACAGAATAAAGAAATTGTTTTGTCTTCTGCTACCAAGCAAATGTCATGTAATAACTGAGCATTCTGAAAATTCAGTCAAGCATGTCTGCATATGTAGGAAATAAATAGATTGCAACTCTGTAAGGTGTATATGTATAGCTGAGAGAGAAGGGGGTGTGCAGAGGGGACAGGCTTTTACTCCATGTGAAAAACCAGACCTTTTTTCCCTTACATGAATCTGTGTGCAAGATCTCTCTCAAGCTACAATATATTGGTTGTTTTCCAAAAAGAGATATTAAACTTATAGCTGGTTATTTTGCCCATCACTGAGAATAGGACCCTCCAGCAAAAGATGCTTTTATCATATTTGTGTATTTTTTATGATGCATGGATGATAAGGAGTTTTTATCTTGTGGTCAATGACATTTACATTTGAGTTGTAGGGGGGGCTTCTTTGGTGATGCTTGGAGCAAAAGCATAAGTGTGGCAATTCTCTCCTGTGGTACTGGTGATATTTTGTGTTTCATTTGTCTTATGGAGACTATTGAATTGAGATCAGGAATGTCTGAAAGAAATCTCTGGGTTTTTTTAAATCAAAAATTGTGTTCAATTTCTATTGATTTTCTATGTTACAGTCACAGGTTCAGGGGTATATTTAACATTGGGATGTATCTGTGAGTGGTATATTTAGAAAAGCAAATGTGCAGCTCAAAGAAACTTTAAGAAATGTGAGAAAAGAGACTGTGAAGGATATAATGGATCATATCCAACATTTTCAACTACTGAACACAAGCTAAGAAGCTTACTATGAAACACATGAGCATTCTGAACTTACGATTTTCCATATTAATAGGGAAAAATCCTGTAAAATAATAGTTTTTCCTTTGCTGTTTTACAAAATTCCAGTAATTGCTCCTGCTTATGTTTGTGGTCTCACAAAGTTTCTGTGATGTAGCCAAATGCTGCATCAGTAATAATCCTGTGTCAATTGATCTTAGAAGTGAGAAGGAAAAAAGAATTATCATAGAAAATTGGCTTTAAGGGCACTGGTGAAGGGCAAGGGATGCACCATGTGACACCTGGTTATAATCAGCATGTACAGAAGTGATTGGATTGAAAAATAGCAAGGGAGCAACTCAATAAATAGATATTTACAGGCAGTGTATTCTTTACTGAATATTAACGGTTCCATCTGCAGTTATAGAATGAAATTAATTATTGCTACTAACATAAATATTATTTATTCAAAGCATTGCATGAAGGAAATACATGTTCTTTCATTCAAAATACAATTTTTCACAAAAATTAAAATTGTATTTATTTGCCCACTATCTGATTGCTCACAGTCATTGAACCAGAACAGAAAGTATTCTTTTGCCTTAAATAACCAGCTTGATGAAAGAATGATAATTCCTATTTCATTTAGGGTTTTAGATCAAGAATTCTTCAGGTTCCATATATCTTGTATCATACAAAAGAAGGAACTGAATGAGCTCATTTTCTGTTGATGCATGAAACAGGGTGGTAAGTCTAGGAAAAAATTGGATGGGAATTTGTGAGGGAGTGCACAGGGGACAAAGCAGATTTGATCTATGTCAGTACTCCAAAAGTTGTGAGATTCAGGCAAATTCCTAGCTCTGTTTCTATAATAAAGTTAACAAATAACTTTTTCTAGTCTGATTTCTTTGCAAAAATTATCTGCTTTATGACGCATAGCGCAGTAGGGATTTTCTATTAGTTAGGGCCTTTAAGCAGGATTTTTAGTAATGATCTCTTTGCCACTAAAGTATCAATTTAGTGCCATTCATGCCACTGAAGGTAAAGTAAGGGTAAAATAAAAATTGGAATTAAGAGCTGCATAGAAAGCCATAAAATGAAATTTACACTGAGACTTCATTGGAGCATTTGGAACTGGCGATTTAATTAGCTTCAGAAAAGTTTGTGGCATTTTCCTTCAGCCTCGAACTTTCTGCAGAGATTTTTCTGATGTCTTTGCATAACATCTGGAAATTTATCATTTTCCATTCAGTTCATAACTCCCAGCAGGAACCCCTGGCATGACAAGAATTCTTAACCTGAGCCAGTCATTCTGGAAAGTTCAGTGGATGTTTGACAGCCCACCCTTCCCATGGCCTTGATTACCACAGTAATGCATATTCAGTATTTGGTGTTTCCTTGTTGCAGCAGAAGTTGTAAAATTTAAACTTTTGCTTTTAAATATGCTTTTAAACAAAGGGTATGTTTCAATCCTAGGCTGGACATCTGTGCTTAATCCTTCATCTTAGTTACTGGGGGGCATCTGCACATTGTTCCTTCATCTTCAGCAAAGACATTTATCCTTTTTGAGGTGCGATTTAGAGAAAAATGCAGGTAGAGGACCTCATTCACCTTTTCCAATGAGGTGCTGTCTTCTCACTTTATTAGACCTGTTCCCCGTGTGTCCAACAGCTAAGATGTGCCTTCTACTGGCAATCTTGATTTGATTCACTTCTTGTTTAATATAAATGTTGCAGCAAACCTCAATGGCACAGAGAACTCTTATTGATTTATCTTTTCTCTCCTGCCAACCGCTGAATGCAAAATGGAGTAGTTCCTTGGATTTAAGGGGATTCTGTATGTAAGTTTCCTGAAGGAAAAGGGAAGGGATTTTTATGCAGCACTTAAAGGCACCTTGTCTTGTAAAGATGCCTGGTTTTCAATTTTCCACAAGGTTTTCCTTTGGTCAGATTACATGGCCTGATACAGTCTCCTTGAATCCAGTTTCTTTCTTCTCCAGCCTAAAGCAACATTTCTGCGACTGCATCACAGAATCCAAAACAAAGAGCATGGATGAACTGCCCTTATTCTTCCAGATCACTTTTGCCTCCATTCCTTCCTTCTGCCACTTCACCCTCAGATGTATTTATACTGTTCTTCCAAGGACCCTCCTATGGTTTCACACAAGGAGATAAAGCTTACACTGACTCTCAATGTAGGGAAATAATGCTGAAAAAGCATTCACAAACATTGGTGTCTCCATTATATTAGATTATTGTTTCCATGTCAATTTAATACCATGAAAAACACTAGCAAATATATGATTGGTTCCTTGTAATGCCACTAAGATGCCCAGACAGAGAAGTGACTTAAGTGTATGGTAGTTCTGGGAACAATTTTCACCATCTTTATACTTGCACTTGGGCTCAGCATTTGAGAAGAATCAGGATGCACTCTGAGGCCATACAAAAGACGTACAGCTGAATAAAAGATGGCAGATGTTCTGGTTACAAATCGTTAGAAATAGTCACGAAGGATGGCTGGATACAGGCTTCTTAAAGGTGCAATGACACGGACTACCAGAGCCCAGGATAGCTCTTTAGAGGCACACTGGTGCCGTGCCAGGTGTGGGGAACTGCCCCAGGGGAAGATTTCCTGAAAACAGAACCTTTAGAGCTAGTAACTCTTTAGTGTGGCCCAACCTAGGGTTGGGTAAAGCAGATGAGAGAGGCTCTGGGCATCTAAGATTCCAAACACTTAGTGAATTCTAAGCTTGGAAGGTTCAGAGGCAAACTAGCCTTGTGCACTGCTCTGCTCAAGATTAAATAGGGGGCAGGTCAGGGGGTGGGTACGAACAATTGACCAATGAGGGATCCTTAGGGGAGGAGTGGAGGGCAGGGTCTTACAGGGTTACAGCCAATGAGGGCAGCAGGGGGAGGAGAAAGAGTCAATGGGCCAATGGGGCGTCGAGTAACAGGGGAGTTCCAAAGGGGTGGAACAACTAGGGATTGGCCCAGGGTAGGATTGACAAGGAAGGTGCTGGAACAATGGGCGGGGTTATAATGATGGACAAGGAAGGGACCAGAACAATGGCAGGGTTATAATGATGGACAAGGAAGGGACCAGAACAAGGGGCAGGGTTATAATGATGGACAAGGAAGGGACCAGAACAAGGGGCAGGGTTATAATGATGGACAAGGAAGGGACCAGAACAAGGGGCAGGGTTATAGTGATGGACAAGGAAGGGACCAGAACAAGGGGCAGGGTTATAATGATGGACAAGGAAGGGACCAGAACAAGGGGCAGGGTTATAATGATGGACAAGGGGCAGGGAATGCCAAACAAGGTTATTTCAGGGGTGGATACAACTTGGGGACAAACCAACTGGGGAAAACATAGGAGTACATAGGAAGAAACCATTATAACAATAAACTGAATAAATAAACATGCGCTGCAACAGTCCAACTGCTTCAGAATGCAGTGATGCTGCTGGAAGATGGAGGCACAGATTAAGGGTAGGGGCTGTCTCTTAGGGCAAAATTCCCAACTCAAACTCTTCTCTGCATAACAAATCCTAAGCATGTCGTGTCCTTGTTCCATGCACAGGGTTTGCATTAATCTTAGAGTCCCTTTCTTGTTTGGTTGTTTTGTTTGTGGGTTTTTTAAAGAAAATTCTTGCTCCATGAACCAGTTGGGAGGCATATTAGTTTGTTAGTGTGCTAAATGCTGGAATCCACAACATCAGGTTTTGAACTTTGACATCCATGGTAGGGGAAAAGGTGTGGGACAGACTAAGTCTTTGAAACCCGTAGCATTACTCCATGGATAATTTGATGTTGCCCAGAGTAGAATCTCTCTCAACATGTTCGAAAGAAGCAAAAGTTGAAACATTCCCATATTCCATTAACCTCAGAGGAACCAGCCTGTGTGAACACAGAAGCAACACTGCAGGAACACTGCAAGTTTTCTCTCTGCTTCTTTTGAAGACACAGCATTGACCTTCACAGTGCACTTGTATACAGCTTAATTTATGGATTTGGGAAAAGTCTTTGTGGAAGTTCCTCTTCACAGACTTCTGCTTAAACTGAAAGCTGCAGCTAGTCAAGAGAGGACATGAGAGTGGATAAAGACAGCTGAAAAAAAATGGAACAAGCAATTGCTTGTCAGAAAGGCTCTTCTAAATTGGAGAAAAGTATTAAGCAGGGTTCCCAAAGCGATAGTCCTTGAACATAGTCAATGTCTAATGTATATACATGACTGACAGGGAGAACTAGTTAGCTGCTTATTAAACTAAACTTGGAGCAGCAGAGGATGTAGAGCAAATAATAAAGGGGACTTGAAAGAATTCCAGACTTAAGTTTGAGCTGTAGTATATTAAATGAGTTTTTATATAGACAGACAAAAAAAAACATTTAAACTGTAAGAGAATAAAGCTCAAGGGCTGTAGCTTTTGCAGCCTAAGTAGAAAGGTGCAAAGAACAGCCTGTCTTTACAAGTATTGTTTCCCATTGAATTAATTGATTCCCTCAAGTAGCCCCAGATTTTTGCCATATTTACATACCTGATTACTTGGCCCACAGGTTATTCCCAGTCCTTTTCCTGAAAATATTTCAAAGTATTAGATAATTGATTTGTGAGGCAATTCTAACTACTGATTTTTCTCAACAGTAAGAGCAATTGGGGCAATTCTGTGGTAAAAACTGTCTCATATTCCATTTATCATCTGTAGGAATGAAGCTACATGGAAAAAAGTGAAATTTTGGAGTATCAGAACCAAAGTAAAAGAACAATATGGGTTTATTTTTCCAGGTGTATGTGGTTTTCAGCAAAGTTAATAGATAGCATGCCTATGCACTCTGGCATTGTGCTGATATACATCCACAGTGTTCTGGAAATCACATATGTTGTGCTATTGCTGGCAGGGGTCCCCTTTTCTCTCCATTGACCCAATGTATCTCAACTGTATCTCAACTTCTCCTGTCCATGGATATAATGTAAATGTATTACCAAATGCTGTCCATCTAGTTGTAGATCTGTGTCCAAACAACTTTAGGGCAGATTACTTGTAGAGGACCCCTTAGGACCCTCTCCACAGGCTGTGGCTGCATTTACCTTCCCCCAGGTGTATGGACAGTGTTCAGAGCATTCTCAGGGACAACAGGAACCAGCCAGGCATAGGGGCAGTGAGTGCACATCACCTCAAAAGCTCTTCCTCATCTCCTCTGACGAAAAGACAACAGGGCAATTATAAACATCCTGCTGCCTCAATCTGACAGAACCTTGCAATCCTTTATTGCTGGCATGAAAGGATCTGTAAATCCAAGGTCCTTGTCCTTTTCCTTACAGCTGACTTCTGTGAGTTATGTTCCCCATTTTGCAGTATTTCATTTTTACACAGCCCAGAGGAGCATTGTAGAGTCACATTCCCAGAATCCTGCACAGAGCTGTAGCACTACAGTGCTGCTGGCCAGACGAGGCTCCAAAGAAATCAGTGCAGTGAGGCAAAGCATTTTATTGCTGTTGGTAGTGTAGTTATATTTTATTGTCTTGGCTGCCACCTTGGACAGCTTTTCTGGCACTGGCTGATGTGGGTTAATCATGGTTACTGGGGCAGAGATAGGGTTGTGTATAAATTGCTGCCATCAGCTTGGAGAAGGACAAAAATCAATAGGAACTTCTGATAATTTTAATTTTGGTTTGGAAATGAATTGGCAAGGGGTTTTAGTATTTGATTTAACATGCATCTTAGAAATGTTTTTAATTATGATTAAGATAGCTGCTAAATTTAACAAGATACAATTAAATACCAGTTTATTAAGTTTGAATTTGTTACTGATTAGCAGTTACGCATGGTGTACGTTTTTAATGTTCCTTAACACTGAATAAATGGTTTGGATAATCAGTTGGTATTTAATGTATTAATTTCTATCTCAAAATGCAAAGAAAAACATGCAGTTCTGAGCTGTGCATTATATCTGTCCCACCTCTCCAGACTTGATCCCTTGCATTCAGTCGTTTAAAGAAACTGCAGCAATTGTAGGACAAGGTTTTAGAAGCTTTTGTCCCACCTTGGGCTCTGCTGAACAGGATCCAGCTTAGCCTTAGCTATGGCACCTTCATTACTGCCACCTAATAATATACTTCAAAATATTTTTCATTGAAAGCATGTGGTGCCTTCAGGAAATCCAACTTTAATTTAGAAGCTAGATTTACCAAATGTCTGTTTTGTTCTTCTGCATTTTTAGAACCTACTTTTTTTTTTTTAATGGAATGCTTTGGAATACTCTTGCTTGGAGCACACAAGGTAATGTTTTCAATAATTACTGTGTAACACACTGCTTCCTCACAAGCTGTTGTTAGCTGTGTTACTTTCATGGGGGTTCAGAGCTCTTTGGAAACACACATTGTGTGTGCATAGAGTTTTCAGGGACTATTTGCTAGGATACAGCACTGATACCTTAAAATCTGAATACTGGTGCAATTTAACTAATCAGTATGTTTAATTAAGTGCATTCAGATACCTAACTCTGAAGTCACAGTGCCTACACAGCTCATGTTTGCAGGTGGGAGTTTGAGCTTTGTGCTGTGCCTCATACCATATGAAGGATGAAATATGCATTACTATAAAGACAGGCAGTTGCAGATTTGCATTTGCAGAGCAGCAGATATCACAAAACAGCATAAATAGATTGTTACATCCACAGAAATATCCTGCATACTTGGCCTTTCAATATCTTCCCTAGCTCTTCTGCCACATCACCCCAGGTCCTCTAACTGAACTGTCTCAGTAATCAGGAGAAAAGAACTTGACCTCTTCTCATAAGAGACTGTTGAATGGCTGGTTAGACCAAATTGCTGTGTTACTTATAAGCCCTTTAGGAATTCTGCCCTACCAGATGCTTTGAATGCACACACTTGAAGGTATCAGTGATAGGATGCCCTGCAGAGCAGAGCAGAGGGGAGGCTCCAGAGCCCCTCCAAGGTGTGCTGCAATCATGGACACTTCTGACCCCAATTGTGTTCACAGGATTTTGTTCCTTCTTACTTTTAACTACTCATTATTAAAGTCTCATAGAAGCTTTTAGTAGTCCACCAAAGAGAACTGAGTATTCAAGTGTCCAGATTTAATCCTCTGAGTAATAAAAGAGTAAAAACAAGAACACATATGAAAATTAAATAAAATCTAATAAATGTGTTCCCTTACACTATTTTGACCATCAGAATTATCATATCATGTTCTTGGCTAAGGGGCTTTGCTTTGGTTAGCAAGTGCCTGAAAGCTTATCTATTTTTGTTCCCCTGCATCCATTTGTCAATCCAATAAAAGGTCCATAAGTCACTATAAACATGTCCTCATTTGCATTCTTCTTTTATTAAAGTTACATGAGAACTAGAACTACAGTTTCATTGTGAGTAGTAGATCTTTTATGGAAGTGTCAGTCATAGGAGAAATGTAGCCTTTATCAAGGAGATATGCAAATTTGGGTTTTGGCTTGTGTGCTGGGTTTTGGTGTTTTGTTTCCATTTTTAAAACCTTCATTAAAAAATAAATAACTTTTAAAACCTACAAAAACAGCAACAAAACCCTTAAGATTTATTCCTTGATTTTGAAATAACAACTTTAATTTTTGGTCCTTGTTGTGTTACTTGGGGTTTTTTTCACTGAGCTGCTTTTGAAATCAGTGGTACATAATATTCTTGATGTCTGTTTTGGAGAGAAGCTTAACATGGACTTTTCTGGCATGTCATTTAATGAAGAATCCAAGATGAATGATTGTGTTAGGAACTGAGAGACTTGACTCCCACAAATGAAACCAAAATGCCCTTTGATGTACTACCACCAGTGCATGGTGTGGTGCTGTCCTTGAACTGCAGTGAAAGGAGTCAAAAATAAGCCCTGGAGGCAAAACTCAAACTCTGGTTTAAGCAGGAAGGCTCTATAATTGCTATGTAATGTAATCTATATTTGGACAAAATCTTTTGATTTCTTGGGCAGACTGCCCAGAGAAGAGATATCTCTCTAAAAGAACAGCAGGTGGTATTTGGAGTATTGCCTTTCTCTTTTCCTATTGATCTTCTGTACACAATATGTCATTCTCAAGAACATAAATCCAAAACTTTAATGTAAAGACTCACACTTCCTTTGAGTCTTTATAAGCTCTTCAATAGCTGGAGCTAAAAATCCATATATTTCAGATTTTGGACGTGTTTGATCCTTTCTTTTAAGCTATACAAGTAGCTAAAATTTAATATTTTCAGGAGAACTTCAGCTCACAGAAGTTGGCCCTACAGTCTTTATTTTAGGGAGATCATCTAAGCTAATTCAGGCTTTGAGATGCATGGATTTTGTGGATTTCATTATAGGGAATCCTGGAGTGGGAAAATTATTGTAGCTCTTTAGGGAGTTAAGGAAAAAGAGACCTTAAGGCTCTGCTGCACAAGGAATAAGTAACAGATAATCAGATGGGAGAGTTATGCCTCATAACTGCTAATAGAAATGGACTTCTCAGCTTTATCTCCTTTAACCAGTATATAGGCACTCCTGCAGTCTACAAACTTTGTGACTTAGTTGCATTTCCAAACCCAAGTTGCCCTGAATGCAAAGTATCCATCTGCCATTTTTTTAATCTCATACAAATTCAATTTTATTATAAAATTATATTTTTTTTGTTTCCTTCTCTTTCTGTTATGTTTCTCTTACAGCTGTAGTTAGGGAAATGAGTGAAAATCTGAACCATCAAAGAGCTGTTGGAAGGAGGGATGACAGATGAATTTGGCCTAGACAGGTAGAAAACATCTGTGAACAGTGGTGCAATTTTATTGCAACTCCTGCTGTGTTTTCCTCTTTTTAACCACACTGCCTAAGATGTTCCCACCAGATAATTAGATTAACATCCCAACAAATTTTTTCCCCATGCCTTTTAAAAAAGAAGCAGCATAGCTTCCCACCAGACAGATTGGATTTGATTGCTATTCTTAGATGAGAGAGCAGCAAACCACAAGACAAGAAAACTGGGAATTTTGCTTTAAAATTTAAATCAGGATTCCTGTCCTCTTTCTGGAATTATTTAACCTTGAGCTTATTTTTCTCTGAGAAAATTATCTCTGATGTCAGAATCACTCAAATAATCATTGATGTCACTTAATCACAAGACTGAATTTGCTGGTTCATTAAATATGTCTTGCATATATGATTTTATCTAAGCCTGTGAAGAGAAAAATAACTGCAGCTGAAAGAAAACAGCTTTTTATTGGGTTTGGTTTAGATGTTCTTTAAATAGTGGGATTCTCCCCAAATATGGTGATAAGCAAAAGCAATTAATGAATTAGTGGGAACCTTTTTGAAGTCTGTTTGCCCACAAGATTGGTGCATATTTCCAAAAGGGAGCATGAGGGGTCACATGTTTATCATTCCCTGTGTGTTTGACTGTGAGGCAGCACAATTAGAGCAGCTGATTTTATTTATAAAATACTATTGACTTGCCTGTTCCTTACTGTAGGTAAGGATTTCTAATGCAGAGAAGCACATATACAAAATTTTAGGAAGCTTTTGAACATTCAGCAGGAAAGAGGCTTGAAGAAAAGAGTCCTTTGCAGCAAGGGCAGATTAAAAAGCCAAGCATTGGAACTGATCTCTGTACTTTTGTCTGAATCTTGCTTTTCTTTGAGAGAGAGACAAAGAAAAAATGGTCTTTGCTGCTGTTAGACTGGCAAAATAAAAGAAATTACCCCTTGTTTAACACATTTTCTGTTGTGTAGGGAGACAGGCTCATGCCTATAGTCTCTGTGAAATACATTTGAAAAGACAGTCTTGGTAAAAACCTGGGCATTCTGCATATCAACAAACTGTATTATCTCTCCTTCCACTCT
The DNA here is from genome assembly GCA_030060385.1 of Muscicapa striata striata. Taxonomy (NCBI): domain Eukaryota; kingdom Metazoa; phylum Chordata; class Aves; order Passeriformes; family Muscicapidae; genus Muscicapa; species Muscicapa striata. Next base: position 3,254,545 of record JAREIS010000049.1, read on the forward strand.
CTCCTAACATCATTTCTCCCAGGAGTAGACCTAAAAATATTTCTTCTTTGCAGTTGTATGTGTTAGGTGCAAATATTGCTTTTGCTTTCTCCAGACAGTAGTGAAATTTAAGCTGAGATTCATGATGTCTGGGGAAACTTGGTGTCCTCAGATGTCTCAATACCTGGAATAGAGAGAAGGGAAGAGTTTGGTAAAAGACTTAAATTTACATTTATTTTGTTTCTTACTGTGAAGTAATGAAACTGTAACATAATTTTTTTTTCTTATTGTTTTACTGCACATTGTGCTCTTACCAGAACATATTCGTTTTATTCATCTACTTAGTGATCACATCCACCTATATTTTGTATGTCATGGAAGAGTATTCTGCTGATTTTCCATTTTATAGGATCCATTTTATAGATGGAAGGATCCATCTTATAGATGGATCCATCTCTTATAGATGGATGTGAAGATTCAGATCATGATTCTTAGCCAGATCAAAGAGTCCTCCCTTCACTTGTAACTTAAAATAAGGTTTTCCTCTCTGAGAAGAGCCCACGAGATCATTGCTGCAATCACATGACTAAATAAAATCTCATACTGCCATCTAGTGTCCATGTGCTGGGATATTACGTTTTTTTAGCCCAGTGATATCAGAGAGCCTTTGAGTATCACTTGCAACTGTGGAGCTGTCAAGTGAGAGAAACATTGCTTTTTTCCCCAAAATTTCCTTTTAGTCTTTTTGCTTTCCTCAAATAAATAACTTCCTGTATAATTTAATAATAACGTTAAGTGTTTTATAATGATGCTAAGAACCTCGGTTTTTGCAGTTCCTAAAGGAATGTGTTCAGTATTGGAGTTAACTGGGGTTAGAAGTGCAGACAGTAAACTTCTGTCTGTGCTCTTCCTCTCACTGTTCTGCTGGAAGCTGTTTGAAGAGTTGACAAAACTGAGTTTCCTACCACAGAGTCTGATTCACCTGGGGGGAAAAAAATTCCCTTGAGAAGGTGTCCCTGCAGTTCTGTAACACAAATTGTCAAAATTACCTATATGAAATAAGAAGAAATGAAAACTATTCAAGAAAGCATTTTTATCTCTGGGGATTTGTTTTTTTTTAAAAAAAAAAAAAGTGTACAGGACACTTTTGAATACAAAATAAAATATCAGGTCTCACAGGGGAAAGCCCAGTTTTTAGTAGTGCCCCCAAAGTTTGCAGAAGAGCCCATTGTCCATGGCCTTGAGCACTGAGAATGGCAGCGTGAGCAGGCTGACTGTGCTCCCCTTCCTGCTTTAGGTGCTGCTAACATAAACATATACAATGAATGGTAGAAGTACCTCTTTAAGAGCTGCATTGATTTTAGATCTATTCACTTCTTAAGCAAAATGAACTGCTACACTGAAAGCTTCTTTCAAAATTGCAGCCTGATAGCCCCAAGCAGACTGTCAGGCTGCATGTTTATTTACTGCTCCATTGCATCCCCCATGATTGATTCTTTCTCACACTCCACTATTGATTTTTCTGTTCTGTCTTTCTTCAACCACAAATATGAAGAAGTTCCTTGTAAGCCAAGTTGCCTTAACCACTGTTTCAAGAGCCCTTTCTTTGGGGTCTCTCTCCCCAGCCTGCAGCAGAGAGACAGGAGCCTTTGGCTCAGCCTTCCTCCAGCTGGGAACACCAGCACAGCTCCAGCCATGGAAATTGTGGGGATCAGGCCCCAGCTGCTGGGGAGCTCCAGAGGAACTGCAGAACACCCCATCCCAGCCAAAATCTGTGATGTGATGTGATGTGATGTGATGTGATGTGATGTGATGTGATGTGATGTGATGTGATGTGATGTGATGTGATGATGTGATCACAGGTGATTGTAGTAATTTTATTCCTGGAGCTTTATAGGCTGTATTTTATTTTGCCTGTATTTTAGAAGATTTCTTATTGCTGCCCTTTTCTCTTCACAAACACAGAAGATCAACAGTTATCCACAAAACCTTCTGCAATCCCCTTGTCTGTAGTCAGGTGGCAGTTCTTTGTATTCAATACAGTCTCAATCTTTGAAATTCAGTGTAAAAATTTAAAACTTTGGGAGAAGAGGAATTAAGTCAGGTAGGGTTATTAATGTGCTTTTAGAGCTGTGCATTTCTTTGGTTAGGAGAAACTTTGCTTCTCTACAGTTTTGCAAACACTTATCAATTCTCCAACAGATCTTTTATGTTTACTGTCTTGATTATTTATTGCTCATGTGTTTTTGTTTCTAGTTTATACTCCTGTCTAATGAGGTTATACAAGATAAAAAAGATACTCAAATTTGCTAAATTTTACTGAAAGCTTTTTTCACATGCATGATGAAAGTTATTCTGGTTGGTTTTGGTTTATTGGTTGGTTTTTTTGTTCTTTTTTTTCCCCACTGTATGTTTCTCTTTCTCCTGGTCAATGAAAACTAATGAAACTTTTTTAAAATCAAGTATCATTTTGCAGGTTTTCATTGCTGCAATATTTAATATTTATTATTAATAATAATAATTAATAATAATGTTTATTTTATTATTAATCTTAATATTGACATATGAGTGTTGTTTAATTGCAGTGTGTGAATAGTGCAGGAATATAGGCAAATTAGTTTTGCAGATTTTCTATCCAAGGAAAATTATGCTTACTTAATATAAAAGGTAAATGTTGCATCTAACAGAATTGGAAGCAACTCCTTTCTGTCGATAAAGAATATTCTGTCATTGGCTTCATTGTATATACTAGCAATATCCTGTCATTCCTCTGGACTAGAAGTTACTTCACATGCCCATGCCTTATGAGGGGTAATTTTTTTTCTCATTCCAACAGCAGGTAATGGCACTTGGAAGGTGAATTCATTCCTCCAGAAGTAAGGATCTTCCATTCACAATGTCAGGCAAGTTGATAAATCCCTGTAAGCCATGGGCAGGTACAGCTGCTCATCCATGCACAGATGTGACTGCCATCCTTTTTTACCCTGGGACACACAGGTTATGATTTTAGGTGGGAAAAGGGCACATGTGAAATGGTGAAATCAGCCAGTGAGAATTTTCTACCAGAGGTGAGAGAAATATGGCAGGAAGGGAGTTGAGATGTGGAAATGGGAAAGCTTCCTGTGGTTTCTCTTGTCTCCTCCACATGGAGCTGGCTGGCTCAGACCTTGCCTCACCCCACCACAGCTGAAAGGGAGTTTGATTCCAGAGGAGCTCATTTCCATGGAGAACAAGGAAGCAGCTGACCAGCCCTGTACATATTCTGCCAGGCTCTTATCAGTACAAAATTATTAAAAAAGCACTCTAAAGCCAGTGAGATGATTTCTGTGATGGGTGTCTGTACAATAAACTACAAGTGGTGCTTTCAGGAGCTCTGTTGTGTTAGTGCTGTACCTGGTTCAAGATCAGTCCTTCAAACTTTGGTGCACTCAAAGTCACAATAAATAGCAGGTGAATTAGCCCTTTGTCCCTTGAAACAGTTATAGATTCTCCTCCCCCAAAAAATTAGAATTGCAAATCATTATGAATAACATCAAGCAATCAAAAGCTAATAAAGAAATGCAGAGATAAAGCAGATACTGTGTTCTGCAAGTTTAAGGAAAAATGTCTGTTACTTTTGTAGTCATCCTTTCATTTGATCTGTTTCTCAGGCTTTTTTGTGATGAAAAATCTGAGCAGATTGATTCATAAAAAATTACTATTCTCTGGCCATTTTCGATTATAAATATTTAATAAAAGTTAGACTAATTTCTATTTAAAATCTTTTTCCAGAAAAAAAATTTATGTTGGAGTTACTATTGCACTGCTTGTCTTAGAGAACTTGGGATTACCTATCATACAATCCAGAATTGTTTCTTTTCTTTTTACTTGTGATACTTTCTGTCTCTCAAACAAGCTTTCAATATGACAGTGAAATTAAGAGAACATTGTTTCCCGTTTTCTGAAATGGGAAACAACTACTCAAAAACTGTATCAACATAGGTACAGACATTCAAAATTATTAAGCATCTAGGAAGCAAACATTGGTCTCATTTGAGGAATGAGCAGTTTCTGTGCACCTTAACAAGAATTCAGCTAAATATTTTTTTATTTATTGAAGTACATTAATGTATGCAGTCATGTAAAAATTATTACAACTTTTCTAGGAATTGTTTCACCCCTTCACTATAGAAAAAAAAACAAATCTAGGTCAATACTGTATGTTATTAACACTGAATAACATTCCAGCCCAGTAAAATTTTATCAGTTACCTATTTCTGGAGGTGAGAAAAACGACTGCAAATATGTAAAATCTCAACCTTTTAAATAAAGTCTCAAGTCTCACTATTTTCTTTAGATAATCTGTTCAATTTGTATGTGATTTTCATTGATTAGGTTCTTAACAATAACTTCTGAAATTTTTTTTTCTAATAGCTGCACTTGCAGAAGTTAGTCACAGTATTTGTTTAGTAATAACTACTCTCTCTTTTCACTGAACTTACAATAAGGACATTTGCAGCTATAACAGCTTAATTGCAAATATTTCCATATAGTACATTACACACATTATCAAGTTAGTGCTTAAGAAAATCCTGCTCTCCTTACAGTAGTTTGAGTATTTTTATTTTGAAGATGGTGGCGGTTTTGCCTCCTTTTTGGATTACTTTTATTTCTCTGTTGAGTAAAAAGTAGAAAACCTAGTTAGGTCACTCACAAACCCTTCTAATTTTTATTTGAAGACTTGTGTTAGAAATAACACTACAGCCTTTATATAAACATATTCTTTCTAACAGCCATAATGTTCAGCTGTGTTAGCACAGTTACCACAGCCCTGGGGCACTGGGAGAGTTTGCAAATTCCCAACAATAACAATTGATCATTTGGGGGAATTTATTTTCAACTTGAAAACTCAGAGGTTGTGGTTCTTGGCTTAAACAAAATTTTGAGCTAAGCTGCTTTCATTTTCATCTATTTTCCATGTTGCTATCCCTGTCTGAGGTCCTTGATATGCTCTCCATCTGGCTGCCTGCTAAGCATTTGCTTTCCTGAGGAGACTTCATCTCTTCCCTCCTGGAGTGCAGGGCCAAGCCCCTTGTTTTGCTAGACCAGACTGGTTCATGTGTTTTTTCTTCAGGATTCTTTTAAAACTTGAGACTGTGGGTTAGAGATTAATAGACATTAATAAAGCAGATATGAGATATTTCTGTTTAACTTGATCACCTCAACTTCACATTGCTCCTGAGCTGGCAGACAGTAGTAAGTCTGAATCACTTCCACAAGGGGGAAATATATTAAAATTGTGTTGAACATTACTCTGTGAGAGTATTATCTTACAGTAGTTTTGGTATTTGCAGTGCTGTGTTAGATAATAGGAGGTTATAAAGGAACTTGGCTTTTCAGGGAAGGAAAGGCTGAGAGCAGAGAGCTCAGAGAGCAGTAAATTCTGGTCAGGACAGCAGCCTGTGTCTCAGCTCCCTGAGGCAGGAGGTCCTGCTCCCCTCTCAGAGCAGCTGAGACACTTAAGGAGGTGTCCAAGGTGATGGAGAATGAAAGACTTGGATGGGGTATGACACTTATAACTGAGAAGAGAAGGGAAAGAGATACAAAGCATTAACTTTAGCAAGATCAAACTGTAAGGTAAGATAAAAAATCATCAAGGAAGTTAACTTGCATTAAAATTAATGTATTTCAATTATGGTTGTTTTCCATCTGCTTCAAGTCACAATGTTTTCTTTTCCATCCATCCATCCATCCATCCATCCATCCATCCATCCATCCATCCATCCACTGGATTTGATCATTTCAGCCTTGCAGAGCTATTCTTTGATTGTTTTTCCTCAGGCTAGATCACTGTACATAATGTTGTCATTTGTTCTTGCTCAAAGTCTTCTTTCAAGCTTTCCTGCTGCCTAGACCCACTGATATGACCAGTTAAGCCACAGGGCCACTGGGCCACAATCATCCAAATGCCATTTTAAAGAATATGACTGATTTGAGCATTTTTCTTGAACAGAAAGCAATGATGGAGGGATACTTAATGCACAAGTAACAATAGGAATCAATTAGCTGGTTTAGTTACTGTGAGAAGTGAAGGTAGAATGTTTATAAGTGCTATATGAGATTTATGTTACTGTAATATCTGGCATATAACCTGAGAAATGGTTCATCTTTTTAGGTGAAAATGATCACCTTCCAGGAAGAGGAATAAAGATAATCTGTTATTGAGGGTCTGGATTTCACACTCTTGAGAAATCTGGAGTACTTCTTATAATGTTATAAATACTTTTCTCACTGTAGCTCTATAGCCATCTTTCTTCATGCCTTTTTTTTTGTTTGTTTGTTTGTTTGTTTGTTTTTTGGTTTTTTTTGTTCAATGAAATCGTGTTTTTCTTAAAGAAGGAATTTCTGCATATTTTGATAAATTATGCATCTTGGCACAAGAAAGACCTGATTGTTTTAAGGCAGTTTTTGAGGTCTTACAAAGAAGCAGCAGGTGTTGTAATGACAACAACAGTCACTGTGTTATTGAATCTTGCACATGCATGGTCACCATGAGACTTAACAAATCTGTAACTGAAGTGTCATCTGATCACACAGATAAAATCTTCTGGTTAGTAAATGTAGAAGGTGCTTGTTCTGACCAATACAAATGTTGTCTAATTTATTAGGCATAAACTCAGTGGGTAAATTGAGAATAATCTAAATGAAATCATGAAAGAAAACAGAAAATGGAGAAAGGAGACATTGCTGATAATGGCAGGCTGGGTTGGTTTTGGTATTTTTAGCAGAGCTTTTGTCCACCTCACTCCTATCCAGTTCAAACACAATTATGGCAATGTTATTTGAGGCCACTGAGGTTGGTTAAATATCTTTTCTCCCATAATAGCTGGAAGCCACCAAAAATCCTGTAGTGGCTAATTATGAAATTATCTGTCTCTAAGGAAAATTTCTTCTTAACTACATGAGCTGGCTTATTCCCTGGAGGAAGAATGTTTTATATTTCTCTTATAATTATACAAGGGAGCTTAGAAAGTGCTGAAACAAATTCCTTTTTTTAAAATAAGTGGATATTGGAAAATTATAAAATCCATTTTCAGCTTTAGACACAAAATAACTAATGTGGAAAGCAGACACAAGGTGGTAAAAACAAAATCTTACAGAATATTTTCTTTTCTTTTGAAGGGTGGATGTTAATTTAATATTTTCTCTTTCAGAAATGGTTAATAAGAGTGGATTTCATACTGACTGCTGGGCAGAATGGGAAAATCAAGTCTGGCATTGCACAGCCTCTCCTATGCCTAGTCCCAGGCTTGCTGGGTCTAACCCACTACAGGCCTGCACCAGCAGAACAAAAACCATTTTCAGCTGATCTCAGACATGACAGCATGAAAAAATGTCACAGATACATCTAGCTATAAAAATCTATTAAGTTTGTAGACAGTGATATAAGTTAATTGAGCATCACTGTCCCACAGAGACCATATAAAAGCATAACCAGAGCTGAGTCAAGACCTTCTGTGGTTTTGAGTCTGTAAGCTTGCATAGCATCCCACACTCTGAGGATGGGCTGAAGTTAATAATTGCTCTAATTAATCACCTACTAAAATTGTGCCATTGTGGCACAAGGGAGATGTGTGCAGAAGGGGCACAAGCCAGTGTTGACTGTGATTCTGAGAGGCTGTTGTTAACATGAAAATAGAAAACACCACTCACTGGCCAGCCCTGATGAGCCCCAGGACAGGGTGAGTGCTGTCCTGCCACCAAGTGAACAGCAGATGTTGAAGAGATTAAAACTTCCCAACTGATTTCATGCTTAGCTCGTTGCTGCTTTTGCAGTTTTTCTCCCCAGTCCCTTCCTGTGTGATAACCCTAGGGATACAGTGAGAGCAGATCAGGGCTGACCACATCCAGGCTTTGGGCAAGAGCCAGGAGTTAATTTTGTCTCAAAGACAAGGAAACCTGACTGATGAACAGCACTGCAGAGCAGAGGATTCACAAGATTGGGACAGAGCCAGTCACAAAACTGCCATGCACAAGCAAGTGAAAATGAAATATTATAGTCTAATACTAATACTACTATTATAGTCTAATACTGTGGTCTAATACTATTTAGTCTAATACTAAATATTATAGTCTAATACTATAGTCTATTAGTGACTGCAGACAAAATATTTATGGTAGGAAGGAGGTATGCAGTGTTTAAAGCAATGGAGTGTATACAGGAAAATCTGATTTGGAAAATAAAACAACACCCACTTAAATGTCATATACACAGCTGAGAACAGTGTTTAACTGTGATGATAACAACTGAGCTTATAATGAAAAGGGCCTCTTCACTAGGTTTCAGCAAGTACAGGGCTATCAAAATGTTGCTTTGCTTTGCAAAAATGTTAAATTGGCACACATGAATTATTTAAGTAATTCTTGAAAGCCAAATGTCTGCAGAGGTACTGAGGTTGCATGTAAATTCAGAAACACAAGGATAGTGCTGGAGACATGTATAGTGCACTAGAGTGTAAGAAATGCAAACTGAATTGCAGAGCATACAAGCAGCATTAAAGAAATGTATTTTGGCTTCCAGTCAGTGAACCCAAACATGTTGTATGCTACGCAGACTGCTCAGCAATTTGCATAATTATAAACTCCTCTTGCAACAGTAAACATAACTGCAGAATTCAGTAATACAAAAAAAAAAATTATCATTTATATGAATTGCTTATTTGACTTTTTAATTTTTCCAGGGTCTTTGAAAACACACGGATTTTAGAACAGGCAAAACAGAGACTTCTACAGTAACAAGTAATCTATATTACTTTATGAAGCATAAAATAGAAACTTTCTGTTTTAATATAAAGTAGTGGTCTTGTTGACTTTTGAAGCTGTTTCTGGTAAAGTTTTATTTTACAATTTATATACATCCTTAAATTCCTCCAAAGAGTAATCCATTAAAGCACATATGAGGGAGTTCAGAAAAGATTATCTTTAATGTCTGTGGATGGCAGACAATATGATTACTTTAGGGGGCTCTGCTGTGGCTGGAGAGCAGAGGAGCTGCATTAGCAGCAGAATACTAATATTGATAGTGTTTCATGGGAGAATGCAGAAGAACTCTCCCAAGGAGATTCAGGGAAGAAATACAGAAGTTTAAATATGAAAATGTAAGAACTCTCAAGGAGACAAGAATAAAAAAAGTAATCCTTTTGTTATCAAAAAGAAAAGAATAATGCATTGGGAACTTTTGTGAGCTTTATGTCTGGTTCATATTTTAAAGAAAGCTTGATTTGGGGAGCAGTTAGGGAGGGAAACTTCTGCCCCAGAGAAAATGGTTGTCCCCTGACAGGACCTGTCCTGGGATAATTTATGTCATAGCTTCAAGTAGATTTGTCATGTTTTGTGTAGAGTAATTGACCCCACTAATGCAAAGGTTGCAGAGTAACTTCATTCCCAGTGCTGGCTGCTGAAAACTGGGAGGCAGCCACAGGAAACAGTGCTGGTGTGGCCAGAGCAGCATTTCAGAGATTCCCTGTTGATTCTGATTTGTATATATCTGAAAGATATATGAGGGGAGAAAAATAATGCAAAGATGGAGTGCTTACAGAGTCTAAAGAGTTCTAAAGCATGAGTGGTGTGTCAGTAGTGCTGGTGCCATCACTATCCTGGGTGTTTCTGTCACTGCAATTTCATTGCAGAGCTGTTTGTGTGAGTTTGAAGACAAGTAAAGATGTGTTTGCATTTACCTCTGTGAGCATTCTGAGTCATCCTTCACTATTTCCCACTCCTAAGCAATAATGTCCTTAATTCTAGGCTTTTTAAAAAAGCCTTTAGAAATTAAATTAAAACAAGCATCAGGAAAACAAACTATCAAGCAAACAAAATAAAAGGTAAGCTTCTATACAAAAGAAATAATTACCCTGGCAGAGAAAACTGCTTCTAATTTTTCCTAGTGAGGATGACATAGCAATAAGTACTGTGTAATCTTTCTTTTTTTCTGTTCCTAGGAAATAGAAAAGATGCTAGCTCAGGCAGAGCAGGATCCAGTTAATTTTCTGTACCCTCAGACCCATTAGTCTTGTTAAGGAATCAATCTGTCAGACTCATGCCTGAGTATTGGCAGTGTGGAAGGGGGATGGTTGTAATGGCTAATAGCAATTTCTTTCAGAAAACTAAGAACATTATTGCTATGTTTAGTCCACATGTACAATAATATTGTCATAAGATAAGATTTCTAAAAGGTCTTAATTTTGAATATAATAGTATATAATATATAATATAAAATATAATATAAAAAATAGTTGGAGACTCTATTCTTTATTTTCTTATCTGTTCCCATTAGTGTGACCACACAATCTTCCCATTAGTGTGACTATTAATGGGATTTACCTGGAAGTGATCACTAACTGACTAAATCCAAAGAGACACTTTATTTATATGGTAATTTCAGAGGATTAGGAAGGTGTGGATCAGGAACACATACCAATATTTGAATTCTGTTGTATTTCTGAGGCTCAATTTGAACCACCAGCTTTGGTGCTTGTTCTGCCCATCTTTTGTGGATAAAATACTCTGCAAAATCTCTCAGGGATTTAAGCTCCTGAGCTACCAAGCACAAGTTAATGCAGCCTGTGAAGCTGCAGGGCAGAGGCCACCAAACTTCCTGACCCTGAGGGCCATTTTCTGAATTATTTAACTGTTTCTTATAGCCATATCCCTTTGTAACTCTCTCTGTGTCCCCTGTATTTTACAGACCAAGCCCTTACACCCCATTGTCCCTTCACCCATCACTTCTCAGATACAGAGCTAATTTTGGCAGATTGCTGTTAGCACATTGTACAATAAAGACCTCCAGGTTCTATTGAAGAGTAAAGTTCTACCTGCTCATTAACAAGCATGCATTCTTATGGTTTTGTGCTATTTTTTTTATTCCTCCCTGTTTCAGAAATGCATCTATGTTTAAATATCCTTGTTCTGGGATTGCCTGTTCCCCCTTCCTCAGTTTGTGCTGACCTCAGGTTCAGCAGCCAGACTCACTCTCCTGCCCTTCCCCACCTCTGATTACAAACACCCTGGAGTTACTCTGCACAGATTTTTCTCCCACGTGGTATTGCAGGCCCCAAGAACCCTCCAAGGAAGTGCCCTAATTTGAGGTTATCCAATTCCACATGTTCTCAGTCACTCTGGAAACACGTTTTTATTAGTTTCTCCATCAACTGTAAAACTGACAGTAATCCAGCATTCTTGGTTGACAAAGGCTAGCAGAGGTAGGTGAGATTTTGCAGGTTCTCTGCACAGGTAAATAAAGAGTACAAACTTTTACATTTACACAATAACTTGTGCTATGTTTGTTCTTTGGTTGTGCCACTTCTATTTCTGCATTGAGCTATGTGCAGCATCAGTCTGAATAAACCAGTCAACCCAGTGTTTTCTCCCTATCCTTGCTTTTCTTGAGCTCTGTAATTATTTGAGTATCTCTCTTGGTAGAGTTGGCTGAGTTGTTCAGAGGGGCAGACCTGGGGCTGCTTCTCTCTGTGCAGGCTGGGCTTGTGCCTGTCTGTACCATCCTCAGAAAAATTCTCTGCTGGTCACACAGCAGTCTCATTTTAAAATAAACTTTATGTAATGAGTAAACCCAAGGAGGCTGTTTTCATTGTTTTAATATAGAGTTTATGGGCCTGGATCAAATAACATAAGTAAGAACCAATTAAAGAAATCTGAGTGTTTTCTTTAGCATTCTCCAGGGTGCTGTCAACAAGAATATGTTGCTGCCTGCAGCCTGTCTGTTACCCATTGTTACCTTTTACCATAGATATTCTTTTATTTCCCTGCCCATTCTTTTAGTTACTTCATGAATAAAGAGAATTTAATTTGCCTCAATCTTGCATTTTTAAGTAATTGCAACTGATATGGGGCTATCAGAGCTTAGCATATGCTAATATGTGTTAGCTGCTCCAGCTGGCTCTTGTAAACAATCTCTTTCAGTAATATTTCATTTCTATGCAGCTGGAGGTTTGCCTGAGCATGCAGCATACATATTTTAGCTTAGAATAGTTAAAAAGTACATTTGAAAAGCAGAAATTCAGTAAGTTAGTACTTGCATATACTGGGCAGTGTTAATGTTCCTGTCACATTGCAAGAATTTTACAGCCTCTTGTTTAAAATTAATTTGTGGATTTGAGTCTTGCAGAGAACTTGTAAATAGTCTGTTCTGGATTGGACAACAAACCATCAGCATTTACAGAAGATGTTTTCAGAGAACAGAGATATTTCTCCCAAGCCATCCCTCCCTATGCTTCATCTCTCTGCTTCTCCTTATTCTTTTGTGTGCAGTGAAGTTCTTCATTAACATCTTCTGGAAGATAAGGCATTGACATCCTCAGAAGTGGCCTTTCCACACCAAGTGTGAATGGGTGGGTTTTTTTATTCCTTTTCTAACTCATTATCTTATTCTTACTTTCAGGCAGGTCTGCTAGGAATTGCTTATAAAACCAGCCAGCACAGCAAGTAGAGAACTAATACTGCAATCTACTACTTTGTCTGGAGTTTAATTAGCCAGAGAGAAGTCTGGGGAGCTCCGAGATTTTTGAGAAGCGTGGTCAGTAGACTGTGGGCTTCTGTCTGTGTGGATGCTTTCAAACCAAACCACCCTCTGACTTCAGTCTAGACAGGTGTTATTTTTCTTATAAAAAGAAGAGGTTTAACAGATATTGAGGTCAAATATCCTGTTAGATACACACACACCTCTCCCCCTTAATTAGTTTACTGGCACACTGTGCAAACTTCTATCAAAGCACTTGAGGACATGAATCACTGCTTTCAAACACCTTTGGGGAACAGCTCTGGTACTCACAGATGGAAACTTGACCTTAAGTAGTTCTTAAAGTACATAAATCTTATAGATAGAGATGTTCTAGGTGTTATTGTAATTTTGCAGGATCATGGATTTTATTGTTTGACTTTGTATTAACCATTTTTTTTGTGCTTGCATGATGTCTGGTCAGAAACTCTTATTCATTTACAAACATTAATGAAACTGTTCACCTATTGCTAGGTCAGTTCAGGTGCTGTATGTATTTCCAAATTGTTCCTCTTTGGTGTATTTTTGAGTGGTATTTTTAACTCTGTTTCTGTGTCAGACCTGTCCAGGACAGAAACTGGCAGGTGAAAGTTTTCCCTGCAGTGATCCCTTCTTCATCCACTGCCTGCCCTGCATCTGCTGGGGTTGACTGGCAGTTGGCATGGTCATCATTTTCCCCAAACTTCAGAAAAAGTGTAGGTGATATGACAGCTCTGTTACTCCCACCAGTGGTGTGATAGTTACAGGAAATGAAATAAATTTATGTAGACACAAATGTGAGAATACAAGAAAACTACTGGTACTAATTACATAGAAGGTGCTGCCAAAGTAAAACCAGTTGGGAAAAAAAGCATGTTTTCTTTCTTGTATCAAAAGAAGCATGTTTTCTCTTTCTTGTATCTTTGTGTTTTGATAATCTCAAGAGACACAGGATCTGTAAGAAGAAATTGCATGTTGTGACTATATGAGGAAAAGCAGTATTGTAGCAGTGATCTAGATCTTTTGTCAGTGTTTGTTGCCTGCATGTTGTTGAGAGTGATCAAAGCAATAGCAAGCAAACTTATTAATTTTATAAAGTATTAAAGATGCCTTTGGTAGTGTAGTCTGACTCAGAGGTTTATTGCAGGGGTTGACTTTAGTAGAAGACCAGCCTTTACATCTTGAACTTTGTAGGCAATACTGTTTCATGGGCTGATTAATGGGTTTATGTACCTCCAAGACTAAAATACCAAACAGCTAAAGTTCTTGTACTGTGTGGTTTATTTTCTTTGCTGTTTTGGTTAGCAGCAGGTCTATTTTTGGACTGTCTTAAGGGAATGTGAGTCTTGAAGTTTCTGTAGTTTGTGCACCAGGGTAGCATTTGCCTTTGCTACCTGGAACACTCTTCAAGGTGTGTGTGTCTGAAGGACCAGTTTGGATTCTCAGTGCTGTCCACAGTGACCAGTTTGGACATAATTCAAGCACACAGATTATTTATCCCTTTGTTGTATACAGTTTCACAGCTGTTCTTGCCAGGTCAGTGCCAGTGGGCTTTGCTGCAGGAGTTTTAGAGGTGCAGAGCAGCCAGAGGCAGGGTCAGGTGAGTGCCCAGAGCATTCCTGGTGAGCTGGGTGGGAGCTGTGCCATCGGGAGCAGGAGGTGTGTGCCAGCCACCTCTGCTGTGACCAGGAGCAGTGAGTGACCTCTGGCAGAGGCTCAGGGATGTGACCTCCCCAGCTGCCAGGTTTGCCAGGGGTTTTCAGTCAGTCCTGAGCTGGGAAATGCAAGCAGAGTTATCAGGAGTACCTGCATGCTGTGTGAGTCCATTTCCCTGTGGGAACAGCAGCACAGGCTCTCCAGGGGATGCAGACACGTTTTGCTGGCAGGCTTTGCTCAGCACCAGGGCTGAGTGAGGCAGAGGCAGTGAGGCCAGGCCATTAAATCCTGTGTCTCCACGGGGCTCATTAGCTTGGGCTCAATGCTTTTAACCACAGCTACACAGCTTTCTGCTGGGAGCTGACTCACATCTGAGCTCAACAGCCTGACAAAATAATACAGAACAAACTCAGAGTCACACTGCACACGTGGTGGTGATCTTCATTGGGACTGTGATGCTCTGCTGACTCCAGTTACTAAGAAAAAGTGAAAGCATACCTTTGAGATTATATTCTTGTACAAGGAATATTTAAAACTGAAAACAAATTTCCAAATGGCTGGGCCAGGCTGCCATAATCATCTGATAATTCACTGCTGCCACGGGTCCAACCTGCAAGGCAGTGACTATTTCAGGTGTTTCTTTGTATCTCCCAGCATGAAGAGTACTTAAGTACCACAGGCTGCTGCTTCTTGGCTTTTTAGCTGGGAAAATATTCATTTTCTGAGATTATGTTCCCAAAATCACCATTGTCTCAGATCATAGTAATATAAACTCAACTAGTAAAGCTTAAGATTCAAGCTTTTCTAGTGTCTTTTAAATTTTTTTAAATCCCTCTTTTGCAGTACTGGAGATCCTTAGATGCTGTTTAGAAGCTTAATATTTACTTTTTTTTTTCCCTTAGAAAACCCTATTTTTTCACTCTGAGTTCAATATTGTATTTAGTTCTGTAGGCTCAACCATGAGCAATGCATTCGAAAGCTTTGGGGTTTGGGTTTTCTTAAGGAAAAAAAAAAGTTAACATTTTCTTTTAATAAATTTTAATACTATGTTTGTCTAGGGGTTTCAGCAGGGTTTTGTCATTGTATTGATGACTACTTTGTATTCTTACAAAATATAGTTTGCATTTGGCATTTAGTTTTAGTAAATAGAAACATATATTTTAAATATGTCCATTACTCTATACTTAATTTGCACTTAGCAAAACTACATTTTTGGAAAAATAATTATGATATTTCTAGATTGATAACCTGATCCTTAAGTAAAAAGTTGTTGCAATGGCTATTTCTAACAAGCTCCTTATACAGCTGCAATTCTTTTTTAAAATTGACTTATTTGCTCTGTGAGCTGATAAAAACTCCTGCATTTATTTCATGTGAATGATAAATGATGAATGATAAATGATTGCAAGGAGTGAAGAATACCTTGCAACAAAAGATACCAGTGATGCTCTTTTCATTAATAATTTCTTATGACAAAGATCAAGAAGTGAGAGACCTGCACATCCACTTAGATTATTCTTTACTCCTCATAAAACAACCTTCACATTTGAGAGGTTGTTTCAGCTACAGCTGTGGAACTCTGCAGGTTTTAATCAATTTTTCAACCACTTGGATCAAAACTGAAACTTCTCCTTCTATGAAATGTTTTCCATTTGTGGTCTTATTCTATGTCTTTATAATAAGCAAAGAAAGGGGGTTTTTTTTTTTTTAAAAGCTGAAAGTCAAATTTACAGAAGATAGACAATTATTTTTTACAAAAATGGACTTTAATAAATGGGGATTTATCTGTTTTATCACATATCCTTATTTGATTCCTTTTTTTATTTTAGATTATTATTTTTCTATAGGACAGCATGCATTTAAGAATGTTTATCTAAAAATTGAAAACAAAAAAAACCCTTTCAGAATTTCTTAAACCTTTTGCTGTATGATGTCCATTTTTGCAATTCAGTCTCAGTTTTCCTACCACAGGGACTTCCCACGGTGTGGAGAAGGCTGGGGGGACAGAATTCCTTGACATCCAGATCTGTGGACAGCAGTGAGAGGTGTGCTTGGCTCCTGCCTGGGGCATGGGAAAGACAGAACAAAAACATCCAGGGGTCACCAGGGGTTGTCTGGCTGCTGAACATTCCTGCTGTTCACTCTGTGCCTGCCACTCTATGACCTTCAAGAAGGATTAAACCTGAGAGTAGGTGATTTCTGACATGGAGAGATCTCTGTGACTGGTAACTCAAAAGAGAGAGAGGCTTTTGGTTTGGAGCTACCACCTATGATCACATCTCAAATGTGTGGCTGCATGCTCTTGTTTCCATGTTTCAAGGTCTAGACAAGAAAAATGATTGAAGCACAACTAAAACCAGTGTGAGAGATTGTGTGTGTATGTACCAAAGTGTATGAACACACTGCTTTTTCCTTATGGCAGGTCTGAGCAGAGCTCTGAGGAAGCTCAGTTCTGGTTGGTGACATGCATTTTATCATCACTGTTATTTATTGATACTGGGTATGCTCTGGCAGGAGTGAGCTCTCTGAGGGCTGGGCACAGACATCCTGCAGTGTCATTGAGAGCCCTTCTCTGTAGCCAAGATGGAGTTTGGAGCCTCTCCTGGTCTCCCATGACAAGCTGAGATTGATGAACCCCTTGGCATCACTGCAAGGCTCACATTACCATCCAAATGGTATTTACTCAGGGTCTGATGGTTCAGTGGAATATGGCCTATCAGCCAACATAATGTGTTAATTGGGCAAATAGTGAAACTAAGAATTACTCATATTCCCCTCCTAACATCTGGATGATCCTTCTTCCACCAGACCTTCTTGTAGTCCCTTGGTAAAGTCCTCTGCTATTTTAACTCATTTTCCAACTTAGCAGCTAGTTTTCCATACCAAATTTTCAAAACATGTTGGAGCCTTTAGAAGCATGTAATGTTCTTTCAGTTTACAGTATCTGCTCTGCCAGGCTGCTTTATAACTTGGTACTTCGTAAATAACTTTGCAACACCTAGTAAATAAAAGCACTACCTGAAAATATTCTTGTCATTGTCTTGTTCAGGTGAATTAGCACAGCAAGGAATTTCTGCCACAGCCCTTTGTCACATGGGGGATTTTGTGCTAATTTTTAAGAATTTTGCATGAGTTGAGAAGGGTAAAGAAGATAGACAAGCCTTGTATACTCAATCCAAATGTAGTCATTTAAATTATCTGACTGGGTAGAACCTGGAGCATTATTATTGAATGTATCCAGAAAGGCATTTTTTAAAAAGAAATTAATAATATAAAATATTTTTAAACTATTATATTTTAAGTAAAGATTACTATATTGTCAGGAAAGAGGAAAATAATAATGCTGAAGCCCTGGGGCAAAAAAAAAAATCTGTCATTACGCTTGTCCCTTAAAAACCATTTCATAGTGCTCTTGTAAATTCCATTTACAGAAAGAAAGAAGAGATATGAGATTCTAGAAAATTGCAAAATGTGTTTTAAGCATCACTGGACAGTAAAGTGATTTTTACCACAATGCAATAGAAAAGCTTGAGTCTTTTTGAAAGACACTGAGTCCCTTGGGTAAGAGAATAGGAATGAGGTCATCATGTCAAGATGAGGAAAGCAATTAAAAGGAAAAAAACCTGTTGAAAAGCTGTAAACAAAGCTTGACTCAACAAAGGTTGCATAGAAGGGAATTTCAGGGCAGTTGTAAGCTGTATAGGTGTGTACTAGTTTGAGGGCAGACCAGCAGGAGGAATTAACTTCACACAAGTATCTTGTGAGAGATTACAAATCAGAACTACAATTTAATAGGAAAATTAAAATGAAGGCAATAGTAAAGAAATACTGGCTTAAACTGACAACAGTCAGAACACAACCTGACACCTGTTGGTCAGGGTGGTGGTAGCACTCCAATTAAATGGTGGCTGCAGTCCTTTTGGAATGATGAATGTGATTCTGTTGAAGCAGTGATCCTGTAGAAAGATCTTATCCTTCTCTGGAGGTCCAGTGGTGGTTATCAAGCTCTTGTTGTCTGGGAATCCAGTGGCAGTTCTCCCATGGTGTTCCAGGACTCAGATAATACACAGGTGGGAATGTTTGATTCCTTCCTCTGGGCAGGACATCTCACAGTGGGATGATGTGATTCTGTGAGCCATGCTGTGAGACCCTGATGGCCCAGTGAAGGAGATAGTCCCTGGAGGGAGTTACCAGAGCTGAACCATGCAGAAGACAAAGAACACTTATCCACCTATTTTAACATCTCATGTAGATGGTAATACAGTGCATTCTTTTGGTTACACCTTTCATTGTAACCCAAGACAAAGCAGTGGAAGATAATCTAACAGGGAAGAAAGAAAAAGTTGCAGAAAGGTTCAGATAAGGCTACAGACTCTTTTTTCTCATCACACATTCTGTTTCCTGGAATGTTTTACAGTCCTTCAGGCAGGTGTACAGTATTTCAGTAAAGCACATAAGTGCTACGAAATAATGAGGACAAGGTAAAAACAGATGTAAAGGAGTTTGCACAGAGAATGTGGAGGGGATTTTTTCAAGCAGCTTCCAAGCTAACATTATCTTGAATGTCATGGCTAGATTACATGACCACAGATCTATGCAGGACAAAATCACTGCTGGTGAACAAGGCTTCTTTTCAGATTTTCAAAATGAAATTAGGAAAATATATAATCTTGCCTGTCCTTCATGGCTCATTGTTCTGGTTGACTAGTTGGGCAGCATTATGTTTATCACAGAAAGCTCAATGACCCATGATTCTAATTTATAAACAAGAAATTAGTTTTATTAAAAGGCTGTCTGCAGAGCAGTCTCTAGATTTGCCTGCCTAGACCTTCTGGCAGAAAGTCAGATCATGGTGGCATTTTCTGATAGCACTTGTCACTATTTATTTGTTTATGCAGTAGAAATACAATGCCTAGAATTATTGCTCTTATAGGCAAGAGAGCAGAAATATTTGTATTCATTTTTGGCTGACATGAAATCTGTCCTTTAGTTTTGTATTTGCATGTGTGTTTTCCAAGAGGAACAAAGAAGATTCTCAAATGCTCATTGACCCAACACTTGATGTGTAAATAGGGGATGGAAAGTTTCACTCCAGTGAAAAAAAAAAAAAAAAAAAAAAAAATTGTGCAATTATTATTATTATTTCAACGAAATCCCTTCTTGCTCATGGTGGTGAGTATCCAGAATCCATTGCATACCACCATATTGCCTTTTAATTAATTGCTTTTTGTCTCACAAAACATTGCAAACTGTATTAATGCCTCTTGATACCATAATTGTGTTTACTGCACATTGGAGCAGCTGCTATACAAAACACCATAACTGCATTTTTATTGAGTGTGCCTCTTTGGTATTTTATATTGATGGAGCCAACTTTGAAACAACCTCCTTGTAACAAAAATGAGCAGGCTTTGGTGCTTGTCTCTTCCTTCACCTCCAGTACAGAATTTTATACTTTTTTAATGATGAAAATGATTTTGAAAATTATTTCTCATTTCTGTGATTTATTTTTTCTTTTCCTGGAACTACATAGCAATGGGGGATGATTTCAAAATGCTCAATTCCCGTATTGCACTTGAAGACAAACTTCTAAGATGGTAACAGAATCTCTCTTTGCCCAGTGGAACATGAAAAGGATTACAAAAAGGCACTGGTACAGGTGAAAAGCTCATGCTTTTATGTAAACCATGATCTCCCCTCTCAGAAACATTTTAATCTTATAGTTTGACAGAAGTGAGCTCTGAAACATAGGTAGTTAAATTGTTCTAAATCTAAAATAGTTGTAAAATTTATCCATCTTCTTTTTGACCTCTTTCAACTTATCTCTATAGCTAGTTAAAAATAAAGAATAAGTATCAATTTCTTATTTGAGACTTGCAAAAGAAGGGGGGAAAGTAGAATAACCAACCCCACAGGTTCTATTGTTTTATAAAATAGGTCCTCATCAGCACCCTGAGTACCTTAGCCTATATTTGGAAAGTCACACATGTCTTTGCCAGTTATTTATGTCATACAGACAAGATCTTAGGTGTAACAAGTGTCTTTTATATCCACATTGACACTTTAAACCATGGTCCCCCATGGTATCTGGATGCAACTTTCATTAATGTGTATTATAAGCAAGAGTTTATTTCTGTAAGATAAAAAAAAAAAGAAGGATATTTTTAGAACTTTAAAGAGGTACCTACTTGTGTATCCACAAGCTATTACACATTTTGGTGGTCAACACTTGCTCAGAGACCTTTATGTTTCTAAGCTCTTTATAAAGAAGAAAATGTGACTCCAATCTAGAATGTAGCCTTAGGGGGAAATGTGACTAGATTTTGTGTATTAAGGATGGAGAGAAGAGCCCTTCTCCTAGGTTTCAGGATTCCTTGGCTTTGCCAAACTTTGCTCTTTACTTATCTAGAAAATAATGAACAGTGATTTTCCTGCTCTTAGCTAACTGATGCTATACTGAAGCAGCCTCCTCCCTCTGGAAGTATTTATGTTGGGGGTGCTCCTATTTTCAACATTAGAATTCTCAAAAGTAATCATTGATAGCAGATTCTGTAGGACTGGTCCATCAGAAGAGGAAGATTCAGACTGATGTAGCTTCCTCTTGCCCAGCTGTCCTTGATGGCAGTCATCTTCTTAATGGAGTACATGACCTCAGTGCTAATTGTTCTTGCATTTCTCATAGCAAGAGAGAAGAGACAAAGAAACAACTTCTAGCTCCTTTGGATACTTGAGAAGGTAACGGCAATCTTTGGGTCTAATTTAACACTTTCATTATTCTTCTACGTAAAGTCTGATTTACTGGTAGTAATTGAATTTTGTGTTTCACCAGTTTCGGTCAATACATCTTTCTGTTCCACACAGGGAGAGAAGAGCAGCAATGTGCTGTACAGAAAATCAACAATACCATCAAGAGAAAGCCCTTTAAAATTTTAATTTTAATTAGACATTGGCATCTGGTATGGAATGTGAATGCTTATTTGCACACCTGCAGGCTATTTGATATGAAGCAATCCCAAATACCTGAAGTATTTGTCTGCAGATGGAGTTCAGTGCTTTAATTTAGTGTAGTAATTGTGAAGAATGTATTGAATAAGTATTGTAAAAATTGTATGCCCCATAGGTTCTAGGTACTTAAAAGCTGTTCATTTCATAAATAACACTTTCTTCTTCTGTCAATTTTCATAATTGATCAAAAGGCAAAGGGATAATCTTGACAATATTACAGTCAGGAAGTAGCAAAAATTTTGTTGAAACCCACTTTGAGTTTTAATAGCATGTAAGAATTATAAGGGACTGAAGTGGATATCCATGAATAAAATACGTTGCACAACAAGCTCATTTGGAATAATTTGTGCCTGAGGAATCTCACATGCAACAGGCAGAGGACAGTAAAGTTCACTCAACATTCATAATTCCTTCAATGATCCTGTTTGTTCTGGAGTTCAGTTTTAGTCAGACTTCATATTAAGAAACAATCCTAAACCTTTGTGAAATTACTGGTTTGTCCTACTGTAAGTACTGAATCACCAACACTGCAGAACCCTGCAGTTTTGAAATTTCACATTCCAGGATGTCTGACTTACTGTCATTCTCCTCTGCTCTCCTTTACCAGAAATTCCTCTCCAGAAATGCAAACTGGAGACAAGACCCATGTTTCATGCTATTTTTCTCCTTTTTCTGCTGTTTTCAAGCAGAGGAATGGGCAAGAAAAAAAGAATAAAAGTAAGAGAGGATTTAATTGTATATAGGGAAGAAGGAGAAAAACATATTTTATCACCAGAAATGCTACATGCTCTGCCTTTTAAACTATCCACACTTCTGAGTTCCTGGCTGCCCTTGAAGGGGATTGCTTCAGTTTTGCATGTTCTTATCTCAAGGATGCAGCACTAACATCACCCCTTCAGCTACTTCAGCAACACAAGAGGAAGGGATTCATCCATGTTAGCTGCAGCAAATGCTGGAACTGTGTCATTTATACTGCAAGGCCCTTTCCTTTTGGTATGCAAAATCTGACACCTGGCTGCTGGGAGGGGAAGCCTGAAGTTCTGCTGCTTTAGAGGCTTATTTAGGTCTTGATATATGGTCTGGAATGCAAATTTTTTTATTTGCTCACCTACAGGCATCTCATATAAGGACTTGAAGGGCACCAAAGCATCTGTCTGGATATTGGATGTATATCTAATTTATAGGTTTTTAGCATATGGAAGAAATTATACCTGGTTCCTTTTCTCTTGTTTTCAGAATCTCTATCAGAAAAAATCCATTCCACTCACTGACTCTTACTTGCTTAAAAAAACCCCAAAACAACCCATATAGCACACACTGCAGTAGTGTCATGAGTTTGTTGTAAAATAATTAATAATTGGGCTAGGCAAATGTGGTAAATAAAAAACAAAATAACTTGCCATTAGCATGCACAAATTTCTATGGGGTTTCTTTTTGGTTGTTTTTTTTTTTTTTTTTTTTTTTAAGAGAGATTGAAATAGGAGAAAATGCTTTATCTGAGCATCATCACTTCTGTGCAAACCATGAAGGAAAGGTTTGGAGGGATCAGAGCATGTCCCTTGCTGAAGAATTATCATCCCACTGGCTGTGATCTACTTTTACAGCTGGTCAAAAGCAATGACTCTAAACTTTGCTTCTTAATTGCTTATATACAGAGACTGCAAAGGGGACAAAACAAAAACCCCAGCTAAAAAAAAAAATAAAAAAAAAAAAAAAAAAAAAAATATATATATATATATATATATATATATATTTTTTTTTTTTTTTTTTAACTGGGGTTTTTGTTTTTTTCCCTTTGCAGTCTCTGTCATTTTGTCCAAATCCTGAAGAGTAAATATTCTTTTGCAGTTTCTGGCCATTTCATCAAGTGGATGAGACACTAAGGTTGCTCTGAATGTATTAATTAATATGTCATTCTCAGGCCTTTTCTCAGAGGTCTGTAAATCTTGAGGAGCACAAAAGCAGTTACAGCAACAGAGGGGAAACTTGGCTGATGTGATGAGAGAACCTGTGCTTTAATATGTTCCACTAAGTCCACAGTGTTCTGCTGCCTTTGTAGAGCTTCTGAGAAGTAAATCAGTATAATTAAATTTATAAATTATAATTTTAAATAATAATTTTATAAATTAAATTTTAATTAAATTTGGTCCCTTGAACTAGTGTGTTGTTAATGTATTTTCACTATTTTTTTCTCTACTGTCTTGAAGTCAAACCTTTATGCTCTTGAGGATAATAATGGGAAACAGAAGGTAAATGTATTTGTTTTCCAAGTAATACAGAAGGTGATACCATATGGCAAATACATTTTTAAGCATATGGCTAAAAAAAGTTGGTATTTTCTTAGTTAAATAAATAAAAAAAAACTATATGAGCTTAGTTAAGGTTTTGCTGTTTTGCTTTCCAGTTAGTGTGGTTTATAACAGCATCAGAAAGAAGTGTTCTTTGAGGATGTCATACCCAGGGTATTAAAGCACCTTTTACTGCAGGTCTTTTCACCTGCATTGTTAAATTTTCTATAGGAAATAGTGGAAATAACAGGACTAGGAACTTAAGTTTGGTCTCATCATAAGCAGGGAGATTCTCCCTACTCTCAGCAGAGTCCCTGATAGTTCCCTCCCCAGAACATTGCTCTATTTCACTTTCTTCAGACTGTCATTCACTCAGCTAATTGGGAAATTTTAACTAGGTCAGTCAGCTCACTCTCTGTATGTCTGTAAAAAGCAAAGGTAGATGTGCAAACTGAAATATGTCTGATTCTGTTGGCTTCAGTCCTTGGCTTATTGTTTAGTAATACAGAATTGAGCTCAGAGTCAGTTCAAACCAAGCTCTGAAAAGTCAGAGCCACACAGGCATAAGCAATGGAGTGTCTCAGAACCAACTGTGCATGTTGTGCCCAGCTCCTTGGCATATCACATACTTATTGATTAAATAATTGATTCATGAAGAGAAACAGCTGTTCTTTGACCTAGAAATGCAGAATACCTTTTCCAAAGCAAGTAAATGTGCTACTGAGAAAAAAGGAAAGCACTCAGTGGTGTCTGGATATTGCAACATGATACTGCCTACACTAACAGGCTATTAATTGAAGATCAATGATGGTGGAGTTGTAGACAGCAACTTCTTAGTAGAAAAAAAATGTCTTTTAAAATTTTAATTAGCACTGGAAAGATTCAGAGGGGCTTGCTGTGCCATGAATGAAGTGGCAAAACATCTTGCATTTAAGACAGGTAGTTTAAAAAACATCACAAACAAGTGCAGGTCATACACAGTCCTGTGGCAAAGTGAAAACTAGGGAGGATCTCCCAAATACAGCCAGTGTAGGCATTACAGTGCTGTACTGACCTTCCCAATACTGGCAGCAGGCATCCATGGGGACAATACTGTTAATGAACAAGAGTTTGTGTCCTCATGGTCACACTGTCACCCTAGGGACAGAAAAGATAACAGAGACATTCATCTCCAGAAGTAAGAACTTACTCCTTCTCTTCATATTACAGTAATTAAAGTCTTCTAATTTGTAATAAATAAGTTTTTCCTTCCCGTTGAATTTTAACCATTTCAGGAAAAGAAAAGAGATGGCAATGAGTGCCCAGAGTTGAAATATTGTGTTAAAATCAATGGCCGTGTGATGAGTAAGCAAGTCAAGTCTGGCTAGTGTTTCATGTCTTGACCATTCAGATCTTTTCCTTGTTGTTGGGTTTTTTGGATGTTTTGTGTCGAGGTTTTTGGTTTGATTGTTTTTAACTTTCTTGTTCTCAACTATCAGTTCTGCTCAGCAACTTCATTAACATGTTTGGCATTTCTTTTCAATGGCTAGACTTGTACCTTTTTGTCAGAGACTGAAATATTATAATTAATGGCTAAAACATGCTCACAAATGACTTTTGCCTATTATAGCAAAATTGTATAAAAGCTGCAGAGAAGCCCCTGCAGGGGTCTGCACTGCTGTTGCTGTTGATAGAGATAAGATAAAGTGACTCAGGTCTGGGCTGGGGGCAGAATACATTCACAGAGGGATCAAGTTTAGCACCTTCAGGGTGTAGACCACAGCCCAGGGTTACCTGTGAGCTGCCAGGCTGGGACAAACCCTCACATCAAAGGGTGGGGGAAGGAGAGTTCTGGGTGTGTGGTGAAAAAGCCTCTGGTCAGAGGCACAATGAACATCCATCCTCCACCCTTCACCTGAGGAAAAAGCTGCATCCATGTGAAGGACAGCAGGGGGGGTGTCATGGCCCATCAAAGGTCTCCCAAAGGGATCCCCAGACCCTCACCAGAGCAGCAGAGGTGATGCTGAAGCACAAAAAGGACTCTCCAACTCATTGAAGTTAGAAAGTGGTATGTTTATTGACAGTGCTGGGCAGTAACCTCCCAAAGATGTGTGCAAAATTCACAGAGCTCCTGCTCTACATTTATTCCCAAAAATCTTACATATTATATAATTACCCAATATGCCTATACTTATGCATTACCTAACCCCACCTACCCCCACTTCATATGAAAATGAGCTCAAAGTCTTTTCATGCTTTGCTCAAAATGGGTCAGTGGGTTTCAAGATGGGTCAGTGGTCTTCTAAGATGAAGGCAGGGATGTCTTCCTCATGGTAAACTTTTCACCTTTGTCTTGTTGGCACACTCTCTGGTCCCTTGGCCATAGTCCAGGCTCCCCAGCCTGGTTCTGGCTGGTTTTGGGGCCCAGGTGCAGTTATGGTTTTTTCATCTTTACAGTGCCCTATCCTCCCATCCTGCTTCTACAAACACAACAAAGTCAAGCAAGTGATATATTGTCTTAGCTCTACTTAGGTCCATCTGCTAATAATTAACCATTCTTCATTGCTTCTACTCTTCTTGCTAAACTCATAATCATTATATATTGCTTCTATCCTTCTAGCTGCACTTTTAATTCTTTTACACCCTTGATTCTTTTCACCAGACCCTCAGTGTTGCAAGAGACAATGTCAAACTGGCCCCCTGCAAGGGAGGCACCTGGGCATTCCCACCTGGCCCAAACATGTATTAACCCATTTTATTCTGTACTCTTTGGTGACAGCAGTGGGGGACCCTCAGCACCAAGAAGGCCAGGTAGGGGGAGCAGCAAGGCACCACTGGGACCCTCAGATGGGTGATAATGTTTCTACCAAACCTCTGTCACTCTCTCCTGTCTCCCACACCCTGCACAACTCCTTTCTTTTTTTCTTTCTTTCTTTTCTTTCTTTCTTTTCTTTTTCTTTCTCTTTCTTTCTTTCTTTCTTTCTTTCTTTCTTTCTTTCTTTCTTTCTTTCTTTCTTTCTTTCTTTCTTTCTTTCCTTTCCGCGCCTTTCCGCGCCTTTCCTTTCCGCGCCTTTCCTTTCCTTTCCGCGCCTTTCCGTGCCTTTCCTTTCCTTTCCTTTCCTTTCCTTTCCTTTCCTTTCCTTTCCTTTCCTTTCCTTTCCTTTCCTTTCCTTTCCTTTCCTTTCCTTTCCTTTCCTTTCCTTTCCTTTCCTTTCCTTTCCTTTCCTTTCCTTTCCTTTCCTTTCCTTTCCTTTCCTTTCCTTTCCTTTCCACGCCTTTCCGCGCCTTTCCTTTCCTTTCCGCGCCTTTCCGCGCCTTTCCGCGCCTTTCCTTTCCTTTCCTCTTTCTTTCTCTTTGCCTCCTTTACTATTAAACAAAATATATCACATTCTTTGGCACCGACATCTAACCTTGTTTGGTTTTAATCAAGTTTTGGGGTCTGTTTCGAACCTTTCCTTGTTTAATCCGTTTATTAACAGATACTGTTTTCTTTGCTGCTTTGTGTTTAAAGCAGACTGTCACACTTCTCTGACACTGTGGCTGCCCTGAGGGAGTTTGCCTTTCCCAGACTAAATGCAGACCTGTCACTGGTGTCAGCTTCAGCATCCCTGGCAGCTGCACTGGAATCTGGTTCCCCTCAGCTCCTGCAAGGCTGCACTGCTCTCACCCTCGTGGTCACTGTTAGCCCAGAAGGGTCATGGGTGCTATAAAACAATGGACCAGGCAGCTGAGTGCCTGAGGGACAGGGATTTCTGCACAGGAGCATTGACCCAAGCTGCATGATCATGTGAGAACATGCTAAACCTCTACTACCACTGCTGGAAATTTCATTTATGCAATTGGCCAACAGGCTCTGTAAAACTACAAAACTCGGTTTGGTTTAGGATCATGGTCTTTCTGATACAGAAATTCAGTCTCTTATTCTTCTGCTACATCTGAGTGTTATTAGGGGTGTACCTGTGTATCTCCAAAGATACTTAAAAGTTAAAATGTTTAACTCTTTCTCCTCTGAAGCTTGTTTTAGAATTCTGGTTGGATGGGAAAATGAAAACTAACATTACCAACCCCAGAAATTTGCCATTTCATCTCGTGTGTCCCTCAGAAAGCAGTTCAAGGTCTCCAGATGTTTAAACATGGTGAGTGTTTTGATAAGTCCTGTGCAAATCTGGGTGTAGCAGTGGGGAGAAGGAAGCAGGAGGCAGCAGAGCCTCTTGTGTTGTTGCTTGCAGTGCTGTCAATCCCATGAGAAAATCCACTCCAGCTTTCCAGCTGGTTCACCCTTCCATGAGTTATTATTCTGTGTCACTGAGTGATATTTCAGGAACCAAGTCAAACATGTTAAAAACAATTATCTCCTATCATTTACTTTTATGAAATTATATTATTTTGAGCAGCAATTACTGGCTGACTCAATGACTGGCAATGGAAAAAGTGTCATTTTAAGTAACTCAGGCCAAGATTTAAACAAGAATGAGATTATTTGATAAGATGTCAACAAGTGAAGTTTGCAGCCTTGTTAGTAATGACATTGCAAGTTCTCCTGTGCCCTGTGCAAACTGTCATAACCTTTTAACAGGGGTTTCAGCAAGATGAATTGCTTATGTCACACAAAGCAATGGGTCAGCTGTAGACTGGAATAAATAGAAAGGTCAGTAGGCTCTTATTTTCTGGGGTTCTAAATCAATTCAAATATTTAATAAATTTTTCATAAAGATTGTAGTACAGTTTCACTGGCTAAAGAACCTGCCTGTGAGACTTGGAGACATAAAAGAGTGTTAATGGTACTGTGTGCTATGCAGCCTTGCACTTTGAGTGTGAAAATCCTAGAAGCTGGAGTAGTTGGATGTGATTAAAAAATAAGGTGTTTGTTTAGTTTCTCATAGAATGGGTAATGCTGTGGTAAATGTAGGGTCTGTCTGTATATCAGTTTCTAAATTGGAACAAATATCTTTATACAACAAACCTTTTCTGCTGTTGGAATAATTCCTCGGATAACCCCACCAATCAATTTTAGAGTTCTATTTTTCATTTGAGTGAAAGTCTGCATTTAATTTAAATTAAAAAAAAAAAAAAAAAAAAAAGTGTTAATTATGCCAAAGATTTCTTATTCTTTTGAATGGGCAGAAAATGTCATCTGGTGTACCTTCTAAACATCCCCTTTGTAAGGCTTTTTCAACCTATTTTTATATGTGTATTTATATTGATATGACTTTTTTTTCTCCCCACCTAGCTCATAATACATAAAAGACCAGAAAAAATATAGGTACAATAATTGCCAACAGAAAATATTTGACAGGAAATTACAGGTTCTTTCCATTAAAAAAAAAAAAAAAAAAAAAAAAAAAAAAAAAAATCACAAAGGTTTTCATACAGACTTATACTAATCTCTTTAACAAATTGCTCTTATATTAAAGATTTTGCAGTTAATACATGTGTTACATCAGAAAACAGACAGTGTGAAAAATCCTCATCAAGTAAATATCTCTTTATGAAAAATAATAAAAAGACCTTTTTTTTTTCCAAATTTGTCCAATAAAGTGTCCAGCTTGATAAATCTCCTGTAGAGAAAATATCTGTAGCCAAGATAATAGTGACCAGCTTCTGTGACAATCACTCCAGATGACAGACAAGAAGTGAAGCATCAGTTGGCAGTGCCCTGACTAACATTCCCCACAGCTATTATTCACTTTTTCTGTCTGCTTCATCTGTTCTTGTTTTCCCACTTTGACTTATTGCCACTATATCTCTTGAGGTGTCTTCTTTTTTTTTCCTCCAAATGGTAAAAATCTGCACTTGTCCTTGGTTTTGTGCCATCCAAAAATAGTCTTTATAAGCTTTCTGTGTTACTATCTTTCAAGCCTCATCTAAAGAATGAATTCATGCTCCTAGATCTCCTTGTGCCTTAATGTTTATTACTTCTTTTTATGGTACAGGAAATGAAATGTCTCACCTATATTTAACTTCTAAAAAATCTTTTCTAATTACATCCATTCTTTTCACAGTCACTCTCAGGTTATAGGAGTGGTCTTCAAGAGTGCATCAGTACCTTAATGTGGTGCAATAGTGGAGGTCTCTTGGTTGTTTTTTCACTTGCTGAGATCTGTGTGGTGTTATCTGGCTAGGGCAGGAACCTGGAAGTCTCTCTGTGCTTTTCCAGAATGCTGTGCTTTTTACAGAAATTCATCTGCAGTACTTGAGCAGAATGCATAATGTGGCCTTCTTCCCATCCCTGCCATTAGCAGAGAGACAAAAAAAAATGGCATAAAAACGAATCCAACCTTATTTTCCTTTACAGTAAGATCCAGTCCTGCTCATGGATGGCTCAGCAGGGCTATTCATGACAGCTGAATGATTAAACTGAGCCTATCCCACCTAAGTCCTGCCTATTGCAATCAGGTGTCTTGGGGTCCAGAACAGCAAATATGTTTCCCCTCTGGAACCAGACACCTTTTTTGCTCACACAGCTCCTGGGTGTGGTGCCTTACACCCACTGGCTGTGCAATCCTGCATTTGTGGATTCCTCCTCCTCAAAGCGTGGTTCAGATGGGGCTGTCTGGATCATATCAACAGTTGTTTAAGCTCTGAATCCCAGTTGCTGGTGTGGGGGTGATAATCCCTTCCCCACTGCAGTAATGCCAGTTTTCTGAGCTTTTGCTGAAGGTTTGCAGCAGCCTGTTTGCAGACATGAAGTGCAAAGAGCCCCTTCCAGCACAGCTCTCCTTCCCTCCCTGCTCCCCCTGCACAGAGCATGCTGCCAGCTTTGCTCTTTGACAAAACCCTCAGGCAAGTGAAATCCCAGGAGACAGAGCTGCCCAGGCTGAGGAAACACTGCCTGTCTAGTTTGCCAAATTAGTCTATAATTACACTCTTAAACTGCTCTATTTTCACGGTTAATTTGGCTGGCAGAAAATGAAGAAACTATTTTTGCAGCATATATGCACCATATGAATATAATCGCTTGGAAACACTGCAGACTCCAGGATTGAATGCTTTTTAAAAAAACTTTCTATTGAGCATGAACAGGCTCTGCTGTTTGCAGTTGCCTGGGTAACTGAGATGAGACCTTTAACCAGCTCTTTCTTGTACCAGTGGAAGGATATACACTAATTCTGATGTTTGGGCTTTACCCTTAAGTATTTTATGGAGATAGGAAAGGTCAAAAAATATCTTTAAGCCTGCTCTTTCTGCTTGTATCTGAGACAATGATCAAGCATTTTATCCCTTCATAGGAGAGCTGTGTGTGACTGGAATAGGAAGGGGTTGGTTCCCTTCGCTTTTGTATCTAATTGCAAATTCTGTCCTGTGATGACATGCACAAAGAGGCGTTGGGAGACAACATTCCTTCTACTGCTACAACTAAGTTAGAACCAAAGTTTAGTGGCTTTGGAACATTCTGCAAGGCTCTTTTATCTGGATGCTTGGAAAATGGGGCAGATTTGAAGGTGAAAATGGCACAGTATTGGTTCATCCTAGGTGTGGTAAATAGGAGAGGCAACCCAATCCTTAATGTTGAGATGTATTTTACTGCAGATGGCTTGCACAAGTACAGAGAAGAGACTGAACAGGGAGCCTGAGATTTTTTTCTCCTAATTTAAGATTTCAATTTGCCACTTAAGAATAAAATCCCTTATTCTCTAAACCAAATCTGAAACATTCTTATCTGCTGGCTCTCCCCAATGTTTGAACTGCAGGCTTGGCTGGGTGCAGGCTGGTGGTGGGGCCAGCTGTGCCTGGGAATTAGAATAGAATAGAATAGAATAGAATAGAATAGAATAGAATAGAATAGAATAGAATAGAATAGAATAGAATAGAATAGAATTAACATTATAATATTGGCTTTTTGCAAATATTAAAATAGAAGCTATATGTATAATGTTCAAAGTAACTTTGCTATAAAGATATAGTTTTCATTAGACATAGTAGTAAAATAGCTGATATAGTTATGCTTGTGGTAATTAAACTGCCTAGTTAGGATAACTTCTTAGTTAGGATAGCATTCAATGAATGCCTAAAGAAGACCCCTACTACTGTCAGCACCTACCATCTGTAGAAAGTATAAACCAAAGCCCAAGCTGGAGGTAATAATAAAACTGGACTAAGACCACAGCCAAAAAATGTGAATGCTCTAAAAAGGCAGACCTGAGGAAGAGCCATGCTAAACAGTTCTTGGAACATGTAAACTAGTTTGGGAAAACGTTTAAATATGTATAATTGTTTATGAATATGCAGTAGACTAATGCAATAGAAAAGGTATGTAAAGGGGTGTCTTTGAACTAGCAGATGTGCTCTTGGCTAAATGCCAAGCACCCAGCCATTAAACCTTGCTTTATTATCTTTGTCTCCTATTGTCCCTTATTAAATTTTTAAATTTTACCAAAAGAGTGAACCTTTTGTTTCACATTTTGTTTTTCAAATTCTTTCAATCAGAAAGCATGGGAAAAGTCATACTGGGTAACATGAAAAAATATATTCTTTTTTCCCAGGAGAATGAACAGAATCCATGTATGATATGAATCCACTGAGACACAAGTCTTCATGTCAGAAAACCACATGGCTGTCACTGTTGTCATCTTCCTTTATATTCCATGTGCAATGGAATTCTTGCTTAAGAGGGCAATTACTGAGCTTTGTATTAACATATTTCAGAGCAAGGGAGTTCTGTGCATCAGAGTAGCATGGATGTAGCTTTGACAGATGCCCAGGAAAATGTAGTGGCAGCAGCTCCTAAGATTAGCCTGCTTGCAAGTTCACTTCTTCCTCTGCTTTTCTGCATCTGGAGAGCTTGAGAACTGAACAGGCTATTAGGGAGCACAGGTTTCATAGAGAAAGCAGAAAAATGTCAGGAAAGCTGCTACAGCCATTCTGTATCTTCCTTCCTCATATATATTCAGTTTTCTGTTCTCTTTATGGAAAAGAGCGGTGTGGAGGGGGGATATTTTGAGTGATCCCTATCAGGGCATTAGTTTTCTACCTGTGACTTAGAAACACTGCTGAAAACTCAGCCTCTTTGCTTTGACTTTCTTCTAATCATACTTGGACTGCTGTCATGTGAATGATGGTGAATGACTAATGTAAGACAGATTTCTTCATAAAAATCTTCCTTGGGAAGGTGGCAGATTGTCAGGAACTTGAGACTCTATCCTGGGTTCTGTTGCAAATCTGCCTCGGAGTTTCCCAGCAACAGTCACACATTGCCAAGGACACTTGAAAATAAGGCTTCAGTTATAGTTTCCTGATCTCCTGAAATGTCTGGCATGAGCTCTGCTGAAACCACCCCTTCTGCTGCAGTCAGGGCCAGCCCTGCAGAGGCTGTGAGCTCCCACGCAGCTCTGAGCCTGACCTGGAACATCTGGAGCTCATCCCCAGCACCGACTGACAGCTGTGCCAAATGCTGCTGCCACTCTGACAGGCTCTCCTGTTCCTGGGGAGTTAAACACCAGCTCCTGTCCAGCCATGTCCACAGAGTGACCTAAGCAAGCTTGAACTTCCAGAGCTCTGGATGGCAAACGCCAATAGAGTGCGTTGGGAGTTTTCTCTTGCAGTGCCACTAGCAGTCTTTTGTTCAAATATGTTGCTTGGCTGTAAGTCTTTCTTTGCATTTGAAAGCTCACATAAAAACCTAAATCAACTTCTCCGGTAGTGCTGGCTGCTGAAGGAATATATCACTTTACAACCAGGAGTTTGAAAATGTCCTATAATGCTTTGCTTCCTTGCCACTTAGCCTCTTCAAGCATTTGTGCCATCCTTTAAATAAAACCTGCTCATACATGGCAGCTGGAATAACTGATACAGAAAATCACAGAGCACAGCATTCTGTATTTATTATTTGTTTTTCAGTGACGTGGACATTTTTAGTTTTAGTGGACTTGATAGCAGTTCTTCCAAGTGAGCTATGTAACATAACTACAATATGGCTCCTTCTCTCCTAATCCTAACTTTGTCATCACAGTTGTCTAACATGGACTCTCTAAAAAAACTTAGTTCATTTCTGTCAGTGATATGGTGGGCAGTGAGGAGGCAAAGCACAGAACACGCCAAGATGGTCATGTCTGGTTTCTGCTTGACTAACTGGGGTTAGGAGCAGGGGAAAAGATTTCTGCTAGGACATGAGAGCTGTACTGCTGTAGTTTGAATAATTTATTCAATATGCCTGAATGTAGCTGTGGCTCTTGTTGCTGACAGTCAAATAACAGCCTATAACCCCTGAACTATTTATTTGGCACTTATTAAAGTGTGGGAAGTTAGCTTCCTCTCTAATCCTTGTCCTTAATGCCAGTCCTGCAGGAACAGCTCACCCCTCTGATGCATCTCAGAAATGCTGTGGACTGAGCTCCCTTTGGAGTGTCACATCTCTATTGCCACACACACTCTGCTCTCTGCAGAGCTGGGGAGGGTTGCTCTGGCTGTATCTCTCACAGCCTTCTCTCACCAGACTGGGGTCACTAATCCTTACTGCAGTGCCACAGAAATGTGTTAAAATAGAAGGTGAATCCACCTTCAGACAGAGTTTTCATGTATCTGCTACAGTTTTAATGAAAAATTCATAGTTTTGATTTTGCTGACCATTTTTCTTGCCATATCCTGATCTGAATATATGATTCCAGGTTAGTTGTATCCATTAACTGAGCTTCCAATTAAACTCACATTTAAAAATTTAGCAGGCAATTTCAAAAAGGCTGGGTGTAGTTAAATGAAAATGTTGTCAAAGGAGCTGTATAAAAGGCATTGCAGTTAAATTCTGAATGAAAACAGGTGTCACACTTTCCTGAATATTAATTTTTATTAAATCCTTGACTCCAACAAAACTTCTCTGAATCATTCTACTACAGCTTAACTACTTTGTATTGGAAATAATGTAGGTGTCCCACTTCTGATGCAGTAGCTAATTAACAGTTCTAAACATGTATTAGACTGTAATTAAAAATTAGGCCACGCTACCCATAGCAAACTAGAGACATATCTGGCTATAGAAATGTTTGCCCTGTATTCTGTACCTCTCTGGAGCATAAGTAGATTTTACAATGCAGAGAGGAAAAAGAGTACATTATTCCTTCCCCTACCCTTTTTCTACTACCTAGTACAATTTCAAGTAGATCGGGGAAAAAAAAAAAAAAAAAAAAAAAAAAAAGGTTTATTGAATAAAAGGCTGTAGCTTTCAGGTCATGCCCACCTCTGCATTTTATATTGTATCTGACCTGACTGGCTCAGTTGTGTGGAACAAGGAGAGCAGTCTGACATTGGGGAGATTTCTAAATATGTTCATCAGTTTAAACTCTGGACATCCATAGTGCTACAGTAGTAGTGGATGGTGCTATTTTTCCAAAGTTTTCTGGATATTTAAGAAATAGTTATTTATCCTTTGTTGTATATTTGCATCTCCTAAGTGGAGACACTTATTTGAAAGCATTGATGTTGTACACTTATCTCCCTAGACAGTTTATATAATTACAAGATTCTCTCAAATCATCCTTTGCAACTCTCTCAGCTTTCCTTTTACCTGAAGGAAGATTAGGATATGAATATGGGTATTTTGGCAGTGAGTATCTCCCTAGAGCTATTACCATCACACAGCAGAACTGGTACCTTTATGAGACCTCTGGTGTGTATGTCTCTGAATTTCTTTAAGAAGTATCTGTGATGTCTCTGTCCTTGGAGATATGCAGAACTTGAGTAGACAAGGCCCAGAGCAACCTGATCTCTCTCTGAAGTTTTCTCTGCTCTTGTGTGGGACATTGGGTCTCTGGGGGTCCTGGCTAGTGTAAATTATTCTGTGCCACTAAATTCAACAGCTCAGGGCATAGGAGTTGCAAGAGTTTTCTTTCATGCTCTCAATTCAGAACAGGTTTATACCCTGAAGCAGGAGAGCAAGAAATATGCTCCCAGCGTATCATGTATTTTCCCTTATGAATTTCTGGGGTTTACTACTGTTCTTCAAGCTCTAATCATTCCTTGAAAGACAAAGTGCTCAGAAACCAGCAAAGAATATTTATGCTCTATCTAGTAAGTCAGGAGGAAAAACAGTTCAGGATATGGGGAGGATTTTACTTGTCTACTCTGTTGCTCTCTGAAATGGTGCTTGAACATGCTGAATGAAAAGAGTGTCCTGGATACAGCACTAAGTAGGTAAAATGATCTGGATGGGCTCTGAGGGCTGCTTTCCAGCCCATGTGGCTAACATGGATAAAATGCCTGTCTCTTCCAATGAATAGCACAGTGTGGAGAATCCAGTAGTTGCCGGAGAACAGGCTGAGAGCAAGCGCCAAGAGGATTGTAAGATGGCCTGTTAAGTGCTGAGAACATAGCTCAGAATGTGTCTTGCTGGAAAGATCTGACTCGGCTGGCACTTGTTTCCAGCCTCAGCAGCGTGTGTGGAAACAGAGAAGTGCTGTGAGCCAAAGCAGGGATTTGGGCAGACGGAGCAGGAGCAGGAAGCCCCCATCTGCTGGAGCTGTCAGCGATGCTGAGGCTCCCCAGGGCTGTCCACACAAGGGAGCTGCCTGCTGGGAGCTTTGAAGGAAAGCCAGATGGCTGCAGTTGCCTGCAAGAAGGTTGATGTGCCAAATAACTTTTTACATCTCTAATGTGTGAAAAGGGATCGGCCCTTGACTTCAAAGTAGCAGAGTGTTTGTCACGCTGCCGGATACCTTTCTGGCTTTTTTTTTTTTTTTTCTGTCTTTTTCCTTCCCAGGCAGCAGAGTTTGCTATAGCCATCCTGCAAATAATCATGAGGTATCTAGTGCTTAATCTGTGAGCTGCCTAGCTAGCAGTCCTGACACTGCCAATGGTGGGGTTGTGGTGCTGTGTAGACTGGCAGCAAATGCAGAGTTCAGAGTTATTTGTAACTGGCTGAGTTCCAAATGGATAATTACATTCTGCCTACCTAAAATTCCCCCTTATAGCTTTTTGAAATCCATTGCTCAAAGTTGTTTTTATAATGTTGCTATCTGTTCTTAATTGCTAACTACCTTCCACTCTACAGGCAAGTCCATTTCAGTGACAAGTGAGGTCAGCTTGTATGCACTGTAGTGTCTACCCCACCATAATTTGCAAATCCATGTAAAAAATGTAACGTTTTCCTGCATGCTTCATCCCAGCCCCAGTCTCCCCAATGATATGTTTCTTGTGCTAGGTACTTGTAAAGTAGTTGCCTCTAGTTTGCCTAAAAATTATTTTTTCAAAGTTCTTCTATCATACAGTTACTGTCTGCTGTTTTCACAATGTCTTTTTTACCTTTCCTTGGTTTTTATCATTTTGTCACTATGTGCAAAACATCACTGGCCTGTATCCCCTGTATTTAAAGTGACCTGAAACTCAGTGATGAGAAAGAGATTATTCCAGATGTGGACACCCCCTGCAGAAGCTTCCATGTGTCCAGAATCTGGCCATCATGTTGGGTCATAATATTTAATCAAATACAATGAAGTAGTACAAACGTAGGTGGATCAATACCAGCACCATCACTATTGCAGGAGATACTGTCCTCCCAATGGCTGGTCCATCCACATGGATTGTGAATTCCATTTTCCCATTTCCAGGGCCCTCTGAAAGCTGATCTTGGAGTGCTTATCACACAAAGCTCTGAAGTGGGTAGTGCCAGGTGCGGGTATTGAAGGCTGAAATTATACAAGCTCTCCTATATTTAACTGTAATTAAGCAGATACTTGAGTATCTGTTCATCCATTTGTGCCTTCATAGGCTTGCCACCATTCAGTAAACAAATCATTTTAGCTCTATTCCTCACATAAGGTATGTGCTTGGGAGTGATTAAAAATGTTAAGTTGTGAAGGGGTGGACTTCACATAATTCTTGCAGAAAATGTGTTTTGATGCCATTTCCATCCTGTCTCCCACAGCCTCATCTAAAAAGAAAAAAAAAAATGAAAAGAAGAATTGTTTTAGGAGAGTATGTTCCTCACCAGGAAAGAGAAGAAAGCAGAACAAAGCATTGCAGCACACTGGAGAGTCGCAAACTTGTTCTCAGTTGTTGCAAAACAGTCACAATGATGCTTCAACTTAGAGATCTACAGTTAAAAAATGTATCTGTGATGTTCTTGCTAATAGCACCACATTCTGTGTTGCAGTAACCTGTTTATGCTCAGAGGCTTTGAAAAAGCAACAAAACAAAAACTTGAGCAGTGCAAGTTCTAAAGCCTGGTTTAGGGCAGGAGTATCAGCCACTGCAGAATATGACAGCTACATTTGCATTGTAGCCCTTCCTTCAGGGAAAACTGCTGGTGGTCAAACTCCCACATTGCTTATTTGTTCTCTGAGAATGTATTTCTGCCACAGGCAGTCCGTGAACCAGATTACATTATTTAATATTCTGCAGAAGTTGCAATAACGAGGCAAGTAGGACTGTCCAACATGGAGCAGCTTCCATTCCAAACCAGTAGGTGAAGCTGCAATTTGCTGGAAAGAAATACTGCCTTCCTGCCATTAATAAAACTAAAGGGTTTGGGAAAAGCTGCACAGCTATTTTCCTTGTGAATTTACCATGGCATTTGGGGAGAGCTTTTTTTCTTCACCAGGTTCCCTCTCCCTTGCAGTGAGTGATGGTTGTGCCATGCTGGCTGCAAGGCAAAGCAGAGAGCAAACAGTTCATAAATGTAATACCTCCAAGAGAGTTCCTGGAGCACAGCAAAGTGCTCTAATGGAAGAAGCAGGCAGGGTGGGCAGGCTGTAAAATAAGTGTATTGCTACTTTAGGAGTTGTCTTTGCTCTGTTTATACCTCACTTGCTGCCTGATACAGACTGAGTGGAAATATTTTCAGTAGAGGTATCTGAGTCTTTGGCAGTTCTGCTCATCTTCAGTGTGCCCTGTAAGTCACCCCCTGCCTCTGTGCCTGTCCTGGTAATCTCTGCTGTGCTGCACAGGGGAAAAAAGCCCTGAATCTGCACTAGGAACAACTCATAAACTTGTAAGAGTTACTTTTCTAATTCTACTTATACCTTGCACACTGCATAAAAGGAAAGAGTGTTACTATTTTTAGTTTGTTTCTTAACACCGTATAGCTCAGAGAAGAAGCTTGTTTAGTTTCTATGGCTCAAGAAGGGTACCTTCTAGGTTCACTAAGAAAAAGAAAGGAGTATTTTAAATAAATTTAATCAATTCAAAATCTAATCTAGTAGAAAAATGTCCTTTTTTCCATTAAAATCTGTAGATATTTTTCCTCTAAGGGCAACAAGACAAATATACTGTTTGCACTTAAACACTCATTTCTAATAAATGACACTGACCTACTTTAGTGCTGTAACGTGTAATTGGGGCAAAATAATGTGTTAATCTTTCTTTAAATATGGGAGTATCCTGCAAAGCTAAAACATGTAAACGTAGGGAAAAAAATAGGAAATACAACCATGAATCCACTTTGTCTGCCTGCTGTTTGCCTTTAAATATTGTGCTGTTAAAATGATAGCAGTGAATTTGCCAAGACTTGTAAAATACTCAGCTCGTGTGGGTTAATCCAACATATTCTTCACAGTTCTACATTTTTACA
This sequence comes from Muscicapa striata striata, assembly GCA_030060385.1. Lineage (NCBI taxonomy): Eukaryota > Metazoa > Chordata > Aves > Passeriformes > Muscicapidae > Muscicapa > Muscicapa striata. Next base: position 3,293,477 of record JAREIS010000049.1, read on the forward strand.
AGCAATAGTTTTATGTGAAATCCTGTTGGGATGAGTGCACAACTGGGACAGCTGTTTCTGAATTCTTGTCCTTGCCTGTGACACTAAGTAATTTTTCTATTTGTAAAATGGGTGGTTCATTTACATCATCGACTTTTTACAATGGCTGCCTGGTTAATGATTGCAAAACAGACAGAGGGCTTTAAAATAATCAGTAAGTTCTTTCTTATCCTGCTCTTGTATAGATTAGAACCAGAATAATTTGATATGGCATCATTTAATATTTGAGCTCTCTGCCTGTTTTCTCATGCTGTCACTGGTTACCAGTTCACTTGTGTCCTGGGTGATTAGCTGGTTTTGCAACCTGTCTTGCCTCTGCATTGAAAAAATCTCTAAAAGGCATTTCTTTTTGTAACCTTAGAATCTGTGTTGCTATTCTTTGAGTAACCACCTATTTGCACCATAATGTGTGGCCAACTTCAAGGCAAACTGCCTCTTGTAGTACCATTAATCCCAAGAACCATCATCACTCTTGGAAATGTCAGCAAAAAGTGGAACTTCCTATACAATAGTCTTGAAATTGTTTTTCTTCCTTTCAAATTTCTGTAGACAATCACCCTGCTGTGTCTATATAAGCCTGTATTTTATGTGAGTAAGGAAATTTTTTTAGGAGAGATCTCTGCTTTATTTCTTAGTGTTGTCAAATCAAGAATCCCACCAAGCACATACTTAACATAGGAACAATTCGATAAAAGTATTGGCAAGTGTGGCAATGGGAAAGTATTGACAATTCTTAATAGGAAATCAAGCCATGCAATCTCATGCCTTAGCCACAAAACTAGGAACAGTGACAGTCCATTTTTATAAACAGTTCACTTTTCTCTTACCAGTGGAAGCACAGCTCTGGTAAGGTTGTCACAATTAGCCCTTGTGAACAAGGTTCCTAAAGCATTGCCTTTTGTGCCAGTGTTCCATTAAAAAGCTGCTCAGATATTACAGATGTGCTGGACTGTTGTGTAATGGCAAGGCTGACCAATGTGACCTGTGGGTTTTGTCCAAGGGGAACTTACTTCTGAAAATAATTTCTTCTGTAGAATTCACATGGTACAGTAGCAAACCATAGCTTGAGGCACTGCAGTGCACTGATGAATGAAAAGATGGTGTGCTGGGTATAGAAATAGATTGTTTTGCCAAGAGACTTTGTCTTCCAACTGCTAAGAAAAGCAGTCAAACCACTGTGCAGTGACTTCTAGTTTAGACTTGTGTAATAGTAACTGCAGATTGCTGTGATTATCCTTTAACAATCACCAGCTCAGGCAAGGATGGCAGTTAATGTTATTAGAAGGAGCTTGCAAATGTCACCTCTTATTCCAGGTAGTGTGACTCCCAGCACCCTGTGGTATTTATAACTTCACTATATGCTCATGCAATGAGAAAGGACACAGAGATCAACACCCACAATACTCAAGTTACAGAAAATAATTAAGGAAGAGAAGAGAAGAAAGAACACAATTTAAGTTGTTGAATCTGAATTTAGGGGAAAAGACATTCCAGTGTTTACAGTAGGACAGCTGGGCTTACATAAGATAACTAACAAATGAGTAAAATTCCAGGAAGTCAGACTGACAGCTTTCCAAGCTCTCCCTGCTCAAAGCAAAGCTGTAAATTATGATGGTTTCCACCATCCACTTCAGGGTTGTAGCTAAACCCAGCTCACTTAACAGCTGGAGAAGATGACTGAGTCAAGTGCCACTTGTATCAGCAGGCTGTAATCACCTTCAGTGTGTAGATATAACTTGTAATCCAGGGCTTTTAAAAGCAAGAAAAGTGAGCTTGAAATCACTGTGGTAATGCACAAGTAGACTGTTCTGAAAAAACACAACCTTTGGCAGAGGTACAGAAGCTCTTGCACATGCTCTGGGACCAGTTGTAACACATCAGAATTTGTAAGGAAGAGAGGCTGCAAGTCTCTCTTGTGTCAGCAGTCTAAGCAACAAGAGGATGATAAGAACTTTCTTCCTTTGACTCAAGAATAGACTCTTGACCTAATGCAATTTCAGTGGAAATAACTGCATGTAAAATGTCAGCCTGGAAGTGAAGCGATTTATACATCAGACTCAAAGAGCATTTCTGCTTTTTGTTGTGTGTGACCTTGAATATCATCTGGTTTTGATTATAATTAAATAAATTGAGTACTTTGAATATCCAGTCTTTTAGTTTGTAACAGAAATTATCCACCCTCAGACTTTAGAGGCAAACAAAAGAAATTCACTATTTGTGTCCAAACAAACCTTGGCTACAAACCATCAGAGTGACTGTATGCTTCATGTTCTGCTTTTTAAATACATATTAATTAAAACCTGAAATTTGTGCCAGTGTTTATGATAATATAAAGTTCTACAACCAAACAAATACCTTGCAGAGCAGAAGAACAAAACAAGTTTTCATAAGTTAGAATTTAAAGTCTTAAATTTTAGAAATTAGGAGAATAATAGCAGAAAAGTTATTTGAATTGGTTTGTTTGGGTTTTTGTCAAGTAAATCTTCAGAATGTTTTCACAGTCTGATATTTATCATTCTGCTTTAAGGACACTTCAGACTAGAGTAATCTTAAGCAAAATTAAAATTTCTTAATTTCCATTGGTTAAGTAATAATTAACAACACATGATAATATTATCTCAGACATTGCAACCAGATGTAAGTGAAGATCAGGTTTGGAATTAGATTCATTAAATTCATTTTGGGTTCAGCCTTAACAGTTGCTGTTCTGGTATCACTTGAATTCATTCTGCCTCTCACTTCTGGGATCAAGCAACAGTTTGCTCATTGTAATGATTATTTTGTATTCACAAGTCATTTGCTGCAAAGCAACAAAAAAGTAAGCCTAGGGAATCTTCAGAAAGACAGAGGCATGTATTTGCTTTTTTCCTTAAGGTTTCATTTGAGATTTCAGACCAGAAATAAAAATCTGCCATTATTTGCTATTCATTTCCTTATCAGAGATTTCGTGATAAACTTTACTCCAAACATAGAGCTTGAACTCTAGGTTGGGAAAGTTTGATTCTGCCAAAGATTCTGACAAGGAAGTATCTATACTTAGCCTGAGGAGATGCTCTGTTGGGATAACAGTCTGTAAGGCCCAAAATAGTTACAGCATGGAGCATTTGCTTCCTGTCAGCCCATTTTTCTTGGCCTTGCCTAATTTTATAAAATAGTTACATGCTGAATAACAAAGAGGTGTTTCATCAGGTCTGACCCAGTTCTGCTTCCTAATTCTGGTATTTACATATCATCACTATGTTCTCTAAATGCAGCCTGAGCAAATGGACTAAAATAACTTTTCTGAAATTTTTCTAGATCTTGAATTTTTAATGTGCATTTGGGTCTCTGCTTACACTGTGTCACTGCAGTACATCTGATATACTGCAAAGACTTAGTTTCTGACATGTTTGGGTTAATTTCTCTTGCTTCAGTTATGTATTTTTCTATGGGGATAAGATGTGACGTTTCCCAAAATTACCTGATAATCCCTGTTTCCTTGCAAAGGGTCTGGCTTGAGTAACCTTGCAGTACAAACATAAGCTTTTTTTGTCTTCATGGAGCACTGCCTGCAGGCCACTTCTCCTGATTTCTTGCTTTAGAAAGAGCCAGAATAGTTGGGATGGTTTTAGGCAGCTGCAGTAATTTGCAAGGTGAGTGCATCACAGCTACCTCCTACCCCTGTCCTCTCCCACTCCCCCATCAGTGCTGCCTGAGCTGGCTGCCTGTCAGATGACTCCTTTTCTCTGGAATAAGGTGGCATTTCCCAAGGTTAATGTTATAACTCTGTGACCTGACCGATGGAGGAACAAGAAAGATCAGACATATGGATAGGATAAGATGGTTAGAAACCTTTCTGGGAAAACCAGCCTTGACTAGGCATACTGTAAATTTTGGCCTTTTAGGTTTTATTAACAGTGGTTTGGTGAGAAACACCCTTCCAACAGGTGAATTTTTGGATTATACTCTTTTGTGGTCTTATAAGATAGTTTCTATCATATGATCCTATATTATCTATCTAGTTTAGTTAAATGCAAAAATGCATCTCCTACTTAACCTAGCCTGGGAGAGGATGGCAATATAGAAGGAGAGGTAGGATTGAAAGGAATTTTACTAATGTTTTTAAAAAGGAATGAATGTTTCCAAGGAGCATTTTACAAGTACATATAATTATGCATTTTATTCTCAGATTCTTATATAGAAATTTGTGGTAGTCTTCAAGGCCAAGGAAACCTGTAAGCAGGAAAGGGAGATCAGTCTCCTGGGTCCACTTTAAGCTGTGTCCATCCTCAAGTAGCTGGTGTGGTTCTCTCAGGTCTGCAGGTGTTCTCTGTGTGGTGCACCACTGCCAGGAGTGTTTCTGGACTGAAGTGATTTTCATCTCATTCTTTCAAAAATGCCTGAAAATAATTGTTCCAGAGAGAACCAGAACAAGTTTATGCCATGTACACATTGTACACACCTGCACCACCAGCCCCAGTGCCACTGGATATTCCTCCAACAATGCTGCTTGATTAGGTCCTGATCAAGCTTTCCCTTGATCTTGGATTGACATGCAACTGTGCCCTAGTGAATTGGCAGTCTTTTTAGCCTCTTTGTTTTTTCTTTCTATTTCATATAAATAAGTAACTATTCTCTTTGAGGCACTTTAATATTCAGATTTGGAGAACTGAAATTAGAGTCAGAGCATTCTGACAAAAACATAGATGCATAAAAGGTTTTTACATATAAAGGATCTTCTGGTCAGTTTCCAGTTTATTTTCATTTTTTTCTGCTTCCTTTTGGAATTTTTCAGCGTTGCTGAGTTCCCACATGAACATCTGCAACATAATTTTCAGCCTAAGTACTTTATAATCATACACACTATAAATATTAGATTGTCTTTTAGAGGCCACTTCACTTTAATTTTGAATATTAAGTGGAACAAACAAAAAAAATTATTATTCAGACAATTGCTCTAATTTTGATGCCCTCATTTCTGGGCTAAAATGCAACTAAATTCTGCTATTGCAGGAGTTTGAAATACATGGTCTTCCAATTAAGTCATGTGCAGGATCACTCAGAGAGCTGGAGACAGAGGCATTCACACAGAGGGATAACAGGTATTGGTTTCTTTTCTGATAGCAAACTCAAAGCACTTCTAAATAAGCAGATGAGGGAACATTTCCCCATCCTGCAGCAGAAAATGCTGCTCATATGATTTATTTAGAAAAACAAGAGACAGCTGTGCAAAAAGCCCCACCCAGCCATAGATACTGGGCAGGAAGCATGTATTTGCAGTTTACCAAGTAAACCTTTTGTAATTAAATGGGCTTCCAGCACAGTGGGTCTACAAGCTGCCTCACTTTGCCCTACCCTAATCCTGACCTGCCTTCCTGATCTGTCTCTCTGTGCTTCCTTTTCCCCAGGGTGTGGGTGGAGATGGCTTTTGCAGTGTTTTTCTGGTGGCCAGGGCTGTGTCTGCCCTGGTGGTTATTTTGCTCAAGCTGAGTTACTGTAGTCATGCTTAATTGATATTTAGGAGGGCTTATTGCAGTCTTTTACTCCACTACTCCCAGAAGGTACTGAGTCCAAAATTCTTTAATGCTTTTTAAATCCTTAAAGATGGACTTTTCTCAGCCATGGAGAGATGGCAAGAATTGTAGAACCCTGATGGTGCTGGTTGCTGCTGTTTTCTCTGATTATTGGTGTCTTAAGTGTTTTTACCTGCCAGATAAGGCAGGTTCCCCAGATGCAGAACTCTATCAAGATATTTTCACTTCTGCATTACCTGTAAATCTAGAAGGTTTCAAATAACACAAGTCCCTCTAAGGTTTTATTCTATTATTCCAAAATTTTAATTTTATTTCCTAATTGAAAGCAGCAGCAACTTTTCTTCTGTTGCCCCATATGGATGATGCAGCATCCATTCAAAAGAGCAGCAGTCAGCTGGAGATTTATGTCATGTCAGCAGAATGGGTAAGAGGCACTGTAGCATACCCATCTTTCATTGCCTTATCTGGGTTTCTTTTTCTGATAACCAGGTTTTGGAAAGAATGGAGATGAAGTTTTCTACAGCTCAGGAAAGAGTTAGGTCTGGAATATTTTTACTTTTTCTCTATTAACTACCCTTTCTTCTATAAGCAAAGAAAGAATTGTATGTTTTCTTGTATTTAAGACCTTACATGGAGGCTGTTTCCACAGGTCAGTGGTATAGGCTATATATACAGTTCTGTTTAGGCCTATGTATGTTGTGGCATAGAATTTTTTTTATATTATTTAAAGTGAACTATAAGAGATTCTGTATTATGCATCTTATGTTTCTTGGAAAAGAGTAATAAAGGTCTGTTTTCAGAAAACATCTGTATTTAGAACAGCACCTTCATGTGCATCCTCAAAACAATATCCATGCCAAGATGTGTAGTTCTGACTATTTCTTGAAATGGCCTCACTTCTCAGTCTCCCTTTTGCACTGGCCTGAGCCTGCAGTCTTCTGTCTGAATCTATGTTTACTTATTTGAAAATATATATGCACATAAAACATTTTTAGGAATTCACTGCCCAAGTCTGGCAGTAAGAAAAGCCAGAGGAATAGTCATGAAAACACAGCCCTGGCTGCTATTTCCATCTGATGTCTCCAATTAACACCATGCCATTTTGGACTTTGTAAGGGCTCTATGCAAGTGTCATTTTCCAGTGTCTCCTCAGCTGAAAATGTGAGCTGGGAAAATGTAATTCCTGCTTTGAAGGCAGAAGCTGCCTCTGCCTACACTTGTGAAAAGTACAGTGGGCCCAAATGTAATGGTAGCCCACAGAAGTTCTTGGGTGTGCTGGCAGCAGTGACATTCCTTGCAGCAAGCCAGATCATTTTAGTCCAGCTCTCTATTTAAATGAGTACACAATGTGGGAAACCAGGGCAAGCTTCTTATTCACAGAATGAAGTTAACATAGCATCCAGCATTACTGTTTGCAAGCTGGAAACTTGCTTCTTGAGTAATATTTGATAATCATCTTTGTCTGCATGACCTGTATGTCAGCACATGCTGAAAGCACTTCTATTTTGAAACCAGTCTTGATAATACAGCTGCAGCCCTGCAGAGGGGAGAGCTGCCTGAGCATGCCTCACACTGCTCAGCTACAGCAAAGTTCTTCATCAAGCACTGAAATCTGCTCTGGGCTCAGGAAAGAGCCTTATAATTAACCTATTATTGCAAGATTTTTGGATTCATTCCCCAAGGAAAGAGCATCTAGGTAAGACATGAAAAATGTGTCAATCTCATACAGTAATGGAACAGTGAAGCTCTGTGGCCTAATGACATATTAGATTTATGAAAAGCTCTTTTCTATTTATCCCCCACAAACACAAACTTGGACTCAAAACCATTATATAATTGTTAATCCACAATACATTTCTCCTGTCAGTTGAATGACAACAGTCTGCACTGACCAAGATTTTTGAATTAAGTAGTTTTTTGGAGCTCTTTTTTCTTTCTAGCAACATTTTTAATACTGCAAGGCTTATAGGTCTACTATGAAATGCTACAGGATAATTTTAGGCTGTGGTCTGTATCCTGCTAATCAATAAAACTTCATTCTTTGTTCTCCTCAATCTCTTTTCCTTTTTCCAGCAGTCTTAACTACATGATATTTTCTCTGACCTGTTACTGAGGAAGAATTTTTATACAGTGTCACCAAAATTGAAAGAGCTTTCTGGCAGATAATTGCAAAGCAGATAAAGAAGCTTGTGGCAAAAATTCTATGATACTCAGTTCACTTGGTAATATTTATCTCCTTGGTCAAACCTTCTCCAGAAAGGTTCTTTTGAATGGATGCTGCACCATCCATATGGGGCAACAAGAAGAAATGTTGCTGCTGCTTTCAATTAGGAAATAAAACTAAAATTTTGGAATAATGAAATAAAGCCTTAGGGGGGACTTGGGTTATTTGAGACCTTCTTGATTTACAGGTAATGTAGAAGTGAAAATATCAGGTCAAAACGTGGAATCATTTACTTAGTTATAATTCTTGATAATGCACACTCCTGAAAGCAAGTGCTGCCACAGCACTTTCTCACTGATTTACAAAAATAAGCTCCACTGTGTCTGAAATTTTGCCCTGAAGTTCCAAAAGCTAGCTTTTGACAACAAGGTGCAGACCTTGTCTTTCTTTGATAGCTCTGAAAATGCCTGTTTTGTATCTCTGCCTTCTGAATTTGTTTTTACATATGCTTAAGAGCAGGGTTGTTTTTTCATTTAATGTGGATCCCTTTGAAAAACAGCATGTGAGGCATGATTGTGTAAAACTTCTTTTGCATATGCAGGAGAGACAGGACTCCTTTCTCCAGCCTTGAAGTCTGGGATGCAGAGATCTGGAGCTGAGTGGCTTGGCAGGAATAAGGTGACATCAAAAGAGAGAAAATTGCTTTCTTATTGCTGACTTTCTAGTGAGCTTTTTCCACAGTTAACAATACCTTTTATTTTTATACAAGAGTCTTAAGAAAAGAGATAGCATTTCAAAAAAATACTTGCAAATTACATGTCATAAACCTCTCCTTCCTTGCTAATAGCACCAGCATAGCTCTCTAATGCACTGTGTTTCTATCATATAAGAGGGAAGTTTTCTCTAGTATTAGATGAGATGAAACAGTCACAGGGAGAATGCTAATTATATAGGCTAGCTATGAAAAATTGAGAAGGGCTCTTTCCAGTATCAATACAAGGATGAAAAAGGGAACACCATCAGTGCTCTGTTGTAGCATCCCTTTTCCTATAAAGGGAAGTATTTCCTGAATATTTTTGCTGGCTTACAATTGCAGTACTCACAACTGGAAGATAAAGCATTTGGGGATAAAAATGCCAAGTTGTGTCTACTGCATGCTACACCCTATACTGTATAGTGCCATCTTCCTTCTGGTTTCTTTCTTGTTAAGTTCTTAAAAAGAATGTTCACAAGTTGCATAAAATGCTTACAACTTCCCATTCTAATATGACATATATAAAATGATTTTAAAATAAACATAGGCCTGCCTGAGAATGCTTGTGATGGGCAGGTATAAGGGTGTTCATCTGTGATATTCAGATCCACCTGTACATGTTATAATCCACAAAGCACTTGCCACTGTGATTCCCTCTGTCTCTGCCAACCCAGTGTGCCTTTCAGCTCTTCTAACAAAAGGAATAAATAATTATCCTGTTTGTCTCTTTTTTTCAAATGTGTTCATGTGCACTGAATGCTTTACGTGATGGATACAGGCAAAGGCTGTCTGTGAAAATTTATCACAGGCTAAATCACGAGCACAGTGACTTCACAGATGTTTAGGACAGAAATGTTGCACAGTCTTACCAATGATGGAAGTTTCATTCATTGATTAAATATAGGAAGAAGAAAATAAAAGAGGCTTTCAAAACATGAATGGTTTTTGTAAGGTACAGTTAACAGCTGCTTGTTGCAATGAATACATTTCTGTTGTGTTTATTCCATATGCAACATTCCCCTTAGGAGACAGGCTTGTCAATAGTTTTCCACAAATAGGAACTTTTGCAGAGTACCATTACAAAACTGTAAGGCAAAAAGTGTCTCTTCCAAGAATAGCATGATGCACTCTTTTTAGTAAATAGAAGATGGATATTTTAATCCACACAACAAAGAAAAATTGCTTCCTTACATTGTTTCTCTGAACAGCCAGATGACACAAGTTACTGACATGACACCCCAGACTCTACAGGAAGAGTATGCCAATGCTCCTTTTGTTGTAAATAAATTCTCTTTTTTCAATAGCTGCCTGATGGCATTGTGAATGATACCATTTAAATTTACAGTATATTGTCCACTTCATCCTTCCATAACATACCAGAGATCTTGAAAACTTTCTGGGATACACTTTCTTCCACAGCTTTTTGGGAGAGGTGCAAAGGTTTTCACACTTCCTTTACTGCTTTGTATTTCAGACATTTTGATGCAGCTTATGAAATTAGGTGAATACTGCATCTACCCTCCTGCACTAACACCATCTTACACATTTATCATCTCACATTTTAGCACAACTGAGTGTCTATTTCTGTATGGGTAAGTCACCTTTGCTATAAATAGATAGTAGTTTAATCAATTCTGTGTTGATTGTCTGGTTCATTCCAAATGCCAAAGTTCAGGAATTGAGATACCTAGATATGTTTTAGCTTTTTGCCCATCTCTTGAGACTGTAGTACCTCCACTGGAAGAAGCACAGAGAAGAGTGACAAAAAAAATAGGACTGTGGGAAGGAGTACTTTTTCTAAAAGGAAGAATAAAAGGGGTGATGATCCATTATAATTTTATATAATGAATATATCTCTGTGGGTCAAGAAATTTTGAGGGGCATCTCCACAAGGGGAGATATCCTAGACTAGATTGCACTGTTTTGTCCTAGAAAACCATGTGGGAATTACAGATGGGAAAAATGTGTCTGCCCTATTGGAAACTGCCCACAGTGCATCCATCAGTAATAGAATAGAAAGTAAATATTTTCTTGAAACTGAAACATTTTTGGTTTTAGATTTGGGGATGATGGTGACAGCATTAATTGACTGCAACTTTACAAAAGACTGGACAATGAGACACTAAAAGCTTATGCTGTATGATTATATAGCAACAGAGGGGAAATTGTCATGGATGCTCCCCTGCATGGCTTACCTGAAGTGGCTGCCTCCTACTTATTAACTTTTGTGAATTTAAGAACACAGATGATTTCTTTTTGTCCCCTCGTTTCCAAGTGTGGCAGGTGCTGAACTGCAGCTCAGCCATGTGCTGTCCATACATTTCTCATCCTGTTGCACAGGCTCAGGGTGACTGAGCATAATGCAATGTTCTGCAGCCCTGTCTGCTCTTTCTGACCTTGTCCTGTAGAAAATCTCAAAATCCCAGTCAGAAATCAAATGGGAGCTTACTGATTCCTTTTGAAGGCAGTATTTCAGAAGTGGCTGACAAAGGAGAGCTCACAAAAGGCTGCAATAGTTCTAAATGTGCCAGCACTGGAAAAAGCACTTGTAATCACTATGCTGAAGTGAAATAGTCTGGCCACTGCAGGCAGCCATAGCAGGACTGGGCCAACTGGGAATCTGTGGCATAATATAGATATATATCTATATATATAAATATATATAGATATATATAGATATATAGATATATAGATATATAGATAGATAGATAGATAGATAGATAGATAGATAGATAGATAGATAGATAGATATATAGATATATAGATATATAGATATAGATATCTATATAGATATAGAGACAGGAGCAATGGGGGTGCTGAAAAAAAAAGCACTTTTAATGTAAAAAAAGCAAACTTAGAAACCACATGGTACAAGGGCAGCCTCTAAAGACCTTGAAACCCAGAGAGCACAGAGGTTCAGAGATGGGGTGGAGGGCATAGGATCCAATCAATAATGAGGATAAGGAACAAAACCATGTGTGCAGCTGGCAGCCAGCCAAACATCTATCAAAACCAAGAATAGCACTTCTTTGTAACACACTAGTTAATATATTAGCTCCCATGAGACAACTCTTTTCTCTATTCTCTCCCCATGATGTGTCTTTCCTCCTAGCTAGGTGTCCCCAGGGTTTGAAGCTGAAGCTCAATGCATCTGCAGGTGAAGCCAGCACCCTGTCTACCTCAATTTCCACAGAATAGATGGCAAATCCCAAACATAATGGTGTTGGAAAAGTCTTCATCACCTTGATAATTTTCTTTCAGGATGTGAATTGTGGTGCTGAAGCTTCACTAATCAGATGAAAGCAAGCCAGATACTTTCATAAAAGTAGATTGAAAAAAATCCACACTTCATGGGTTCTTTCAATGATGTGAAAATATGAATCAAATAAGTGTGCAAAATATTCTAGAATTGCAGAAAATTGATTTTATGAAGCTCTTTCAGAAATAGTTGGGACAGACACAATAAATATATTGCCAAAGAAGTGCAATATTTTTTGTAGATTTCCTGCCATACAGAAATGACAAAACACATCAAACTGCCAGCAAGTTTGAATATTCTTGTTAGAAGGTGTCTGAATTATAGAAAATTGCCATTTTACAGAAGGATGTATCTTTGAGTTCTTTCTTCTTTTCTGTTAGGTGATCTGCTAACACTGATGACACATTTAGTACCCTTTATGTTTTTAGTGATTTGAAATAAAAAGTTATGTTTGCATCTGCTACTTTTTCACTCTCAGCACTGAAGTTCACAGGCAAGAAAGCCATTATCTTGCTGCTTTGATTATGCATGCAGTTATGTAATTCCCCCCACAGAGCACTTGTTTAGCTCTGTGTGGTTTAGGAGGACATCTCTACATTTCCTGCAACACATTCAGTTGCCTGATGGCAGCAACCAGCCTTTCTCTTCATTGATATGACACTGGTTTGACTACTGCCCTTCAAAGACAACCAGGAGGAGGGCTGATTTCCAAACTGAATAAAACTAAGTTTCTAAAAGTTATTTAAAATACTATAATAGTAAAATTATTTCATTGATTCATTTGTACAGTAAGAAGTTTGTTAAGGAGTGCAGAGAGACCCTCTGTTGAATGTCAAGAGGGCTTGCCTAATTGTGGTTTGTGAAGCTTTAGAAAGAGTTTCCCAGGGTAAGTTGTGGAAGACGTGGTTCTATTATATGTAAAGCTGCCTTAATTAATCTTGTCTGCTCTTTCTTTAGCAATATGCCTTTATGCATATGCAATATGCAATTATTGCTTTTTTCATTTAAAAATTCTAAGGAATTTCAGCCTACTTTGTTGTATCTCAGATACAGAATGAGGTGCTTTGATAGGTAGTGTGTAACTCTGTCACCTGCAACTTCTATGAAGAAATATATAGATATGTAAAATGTGGTTAAAGGTATATGCAGTACAATATGTGTCTGGGTCACTGTTGAGTTATTAATTTAAGATGGGGAGTGAATTGCTCAGAACAAGAACAAAATAGCAAAATATTCCAGGTGTCCAGCCTTCAACCTAGAAAATATGAGCTGCATAATTTCACTTGAATGTTTTCACTGAGGGCTCACTATGTTTTTTGATAACCACTAACAATGGAATTTTTGCCTTTTCATTATAAAATCCTTCAGCACCACAGTTTAAAGATTGCATGGTAAGGACATGGCTTTAAGTTAGTATATGTTGAATATAACTTTAATTTCAGTCAAATATTCATTTGCACACTGGCAGAGTAGTTTTCTTCCAGGACTCAAACATGAACATATGTTTGTATATGATTAAGGGGTCTTTTTTCTAAATAAAGTTGCATACTCTGTATTTCTTCTGTATTTAAATTAGGTGGATTCAGTTCACATGTTTAGCTCAGAGGAACCTTGAAGCTGCATAAGGCCAGTGCCTTTTATTTTTTGTTTGCTTTTGAACATTTAGTGCCTTGTCATTATACAGCAGCTTCCAGTTCTCAGACTCACCCTGTTGGTGTGAGATTTTGCAGTGTTCAGATGGAGCACATCAGCACCTACTCTTGCATGCCTGAAACCTGAGTGTCTGGCAGGCTGGATCACACCTGCAATTGTGAATGTGTGAACAAATCAGGAGACAATTTCCCAATTATAATAGAATTAGTATTGGGAGATTTAATTCCTTTATCTCCCCAACCCATAAAACACCAATTATTTTAGTGCTGGCTGGCATTTTCCTTTCAAATGAGATTTCTTTGAAGACTGGAAAACTGTTGCCTATGTGTAAATGTGATTAAGCTGATGCTGCAGTTCTTTATTATCTGGGCAATTAAGATTCAACTCCTGAACCAGTCCCACTATAAGTAAGAATGAACAGGAAAAGTATTGTGAGAAAGGCATTTTCTTAAAATAGATTTGGTGGCACTTTATAATTTGAAAAATAGGATACAGGATTCATGATGGAAAACATGATGTTCACCACTGTTAAATTTGCTTTATCTCTGTCAATTTGCTGTTATAAGACACAGAAAATAGATTTTAGATTTTTTTTTTTGTCCCCAGTGATAGAAATAGTTTGTGTCATATTGAAGATTTCGTTGTGTATTTTATTCTGTGCATTCTCTGCAGAAGTTCTGAGCTTGAAGATGCAATGCACTGAGCAGGAGAATTGTCTTTGTGTTAAACCTCTGCTTGCAAAACATGAAGAGAGTTTTCCCCCAGAATGGAATTGGGTTCCAGCACTTGTCATGCCTTTGTCTTTCAGCCTGGCATCTCTGCTGTGAATGGCTTTGTCCATGAACTCAGCTTTGCACTGTTGGCAGCAACTGGGAGCTCAAAGTCCCTCCCAGGCTCTGTCAAAATCAACACCACTGCTGTTTTATGCCAAAGAAAAACCAAAACTCAGTCTAAGCAAATGGAGCATTGTGTTGCCTGACAATGGCAGACAGTGGAACGACTGGAAACAGGCTTCTACATTTTATTCTAGAAACAGGATACAGACCACAAAATACACATGGTTCAATTTTTTGCCCCGAAATCTTTTGGGACAGTTTCACAGGTAAAATAATTGATTCAATGATGAGTGAGATTCAAGAACTCTCTCTGAAACTGTGATATTTGTATGTGATGGAGAAAGGCTGCTTTTGTAGCTGCAACCATACCAAAATTTAGGTGATGATAATTTGTAACACTCAGTTGACTCTGAAATGGCGGACTGCTTAACCACTGCTGTGACCAGCTTTTTAATTAAATGCTGCAACAGTTCTTTGTTAAAAAATCAAGGTTTTATTTAAAAATTCTTGTGGTTTTGTGTTGCATAAACCTCTGATTTTTAGAGCACAAAAAATAATTCATTGGATATGTTGAAACACGTATGAAATTCTGTGGATTTCAGCAGCTCCATTTTGGTACATTTTTAATGTCACAAAGTGACTGTCTACCAATGAAGAAATAGTATATATGTATGTGCAAGTGCAAGGTCAAGTTTCTTTCTGAGTGCTGGTTTAAAATTATGTAAAACCCCTAGCATAAAGAATCAAGTCAAAAAGATGCCCAGAGAACCATCATCACAATAAAGAGAAATGGAAGTTGTATATCCATCTCTAGCTTTGAAATTTTCATTCCTTATACTAGACTGGCCCATTCCTAATTTGACCTGCCATTTGCAGAATCCCTCATGGATTCCTGATGGGAAGATTTCTGTAATTTATTGTTTTTTTTTTTTTTTAAGATTTGTTTGGGTTTTGCTGAATGTTGTGCTTATTTTCAAGACTGAAGTGGTGAGGGGCCATTAAAGACCTTGGAGATCCCAGAGACAAATAGTGTTTCTGACATGTGAGAAAACTGTAGCTAGCTATAATAGTATGAAAATGTATGTCACAGGCTCCTCTAAAGAAAAAAATAGCATCTTGGTTAATCAGCTGATTAATTCTTTCTGGAGAAAGGAAAAGGAGGGTAGAGGAGTGAAATTATTAATGTTCCTTTGACACAGAATGGGGGTTGTTCATTAAGGAAAGGATACATTCTAATTTCTGACTATTTTTAATTTATTTTATGCCTTTTCAGGCTGAATAATCTTTATTTTTTCTTTCTGGTGGTTCTGAACTGGTTCCCACAAGTGGAAGTCTTCCACAGGGAGGTTATGATGCTGCCTCTGGCTGTGGTGCTGCTTGCCACCATGACTGAGGATGCTATTGAAGACTACAGAAAATACTAGTATGATAAGACAATAAACTTCCCTAAAACCAGGGTATATGACAAGTAAGTAAAGTAAATTTATTATTTGCTTCCTTGCTTCTGTTGTAGTAGAAACTACTCATCTGATTTTACAAGAACTGCTTCACTGACCTTTCAGAATACTGTAAGTTTGGAAAAAGCATTGCAAAATACTTTTTCTACCTTTAAAAATACCTTATTTATCTCACTTAAATCATCTCAGTGTCACTGAGGCTTTGTTTCACACCACAACAGTGTGTGCTGATATATACAGGTTTTCATTCCAAGTTTTCAGAGCAGCTTGCCAACACACACAACATCCTCCCCTGACAGCAGAAGGATCTGGAGGATAAATGGAACTTACTAAAGTCTGGAACAGAAAACTGGGGCTGTACAGGAGATTGGAACAAAGTCTTTCAGATGTTTCACACTAAAACCAGTAATACAGAAATTAATGATCAACTACATTCAAGGTGAATCATAAAGTTCTAGGACTTCCAGTAAGCAGAGAGATCAATACAACCCGGCTTGGCTTTGGAGCTGGTGCAACACCTGCAGGAAGCTGTTTGCTCTGTTCTGACTCAGAAGGAAGAAATATTTTCACTGCAATTCTTATTGCAACATTTCGATTTCATCAGAGTTTCTTGTCCAAGTACTAACCTGAGACTGCTTACCTTGTCACTACTATCATTAAGCAAATAGAAGCTTTCATTTAAAATAATTCATTTAAATCTTTGTGTGCTTTCCTTTTTTCACCTGCCCTTAAGCCCAGGCCACAGAGAAAAAAATTGCTATGGTTTACATGCATGTCTTTAACTCTTCTGGATATTAGCCCTTGTCTGTGCTGACATAGTTATGTGTCAGAGGAAGAAGGATCAAAGGGGAAGGGATATCTGGGTGGGGGAGGAAGTTTTGGGGTCTTTTGGGAGAAGGATCAGGCTGAGGGACAATCCAGGTACATTGCACTTCACTTATGTCTTTGTATGATTCCTCTGACTACAAAATCATAGCTTTACTTAGCTTGAGGAAATGAGGGTTGGTTGTTTGTTTAATAATCCATGTTATGGTCATGAAAACAAACAATAGATAGAGGAAATAAAAGAGAAATACTGTCTGTACTGAGGCTTGTAGCAATCTTTTGTTGACATCTGGGACGCAGAGCTCTGCCCATTACCTTTGAGCTTCCTGGCAACTCCCAGGGTTATAAAGTGATTCTGGAACTCCTGAAGTGACCTGTGAAAATTGTGTGTATATTCACAGCTTTGTCACTGCTCTATGTTAAAGCAGACACACTTCATGGGAGCAGGGAGTTAGTTCCAGGGAGATGGCCTAACCAGAGCCTCCAGGCATCTGCTGACAGGAAGAACAAAACATTCAGGATGCTTTTGGCATAGGTGAGTGCAGCTGCCCCAGCAGGCTGTAGGACCTGGTGCAGCTGAGTCAGGATGATCCCTGTCCCTGGCTAGGTGGAAGAGGCAGCCCTGGGCTTCGGACACCTCCACTCTTCTCTCCACCATTTAGGAGTTCATTTGGACTATGGAACTCTTCTAACTTCATTGGTTCTCAACTTGAAGCTACTTTTTGAAAGAAAAACAAGATGTCAAGGAAAATTTTTCCAGGCTGCTTCTCTACAATGATATGGAAAAAACATTTTTTCAAGAAAACCTGCTGCCAATGTGGTGATCCAGACACAGAAATCCAAAATGAGGAGCTGGAGAAGAGAGGAAAAGTAAGGAAAAGAAAGAAGAAAACTGAAAATAAACGAGTGATCATCTCCAATTTGCCCTTTGGAAGCAAGAAGTGGAAGGAAAATCCAAACAGATACTATGATTCCAATGAAATTAAGACCACAAAATATACCATCTTCACTTTCCTCCCTAAAAATATCTACGAGCAGTTTCACCGCTTTGCCAATATTTATTTTGTGTTCATTGCACTGCTGAATTTTGTGCCAGTGGTGAATGCTTTCCAACCAGAGGTGTCTGTGATCCCCATTTGTGTTATAATGGCCATTACAGCCATCAAAGATGCCTGGGAGGACTTTCGGCGGTATAAATTAGACAAAGAAATCAATCATATGGGATGCTACATTTACAGCAGGTAAGCTTTGTATTGATTTTATTACCAAAAACACTGGCTCAAGGTCTTTCATCCACGGTGAGTCTTTTTGTTTAAAAAAATTAATATATAGCTACTGAAAAATCACAGTCACTAGGTGAAACAGGGGAAAGTCATGGCTATTATATATCACCTGGTATTTGTCCTCATACAGGAAAATATTTATTTTTAAAATTTTTTTAAGTATTTTTGTACCAGGGAGTTAAGTTTGAGTTTCATTACATTGGTGTGTCTATGAACTTCTTAGACATGCAATGAACTGAAAATAGGTGCTTAAAGAGCTACAAGCAGCTGAATTTCTGAGATATTTTCAAGAGGGTTTAATTCTATTGAAATAAGGTAGCACAGAACAAGATCTGTCATGGGACTTGTTTGCATTCTTAGATGCCAAGAAATTGCTTAAAAACATGGCCCTTTGAACCACATTTTATTTTATACTCTATATTGTTGACTGGCTTTCAGTTATTTTTTCTTTCTTAGGCAGTATGTAAAATGAACTTGTAAAAACAGTCTAGAAATGAAAGATAGTAATATATGCCTCTGTTTAGTCACCTCTAAATGAATTAACTGCATATGTCTGTGCTCATTTCTTCGTAGTGTTTCATGACTTCTTGCTTTTAGGACATTCAGAAGATTGAAAATTATGTTTTATTGTATCAAAACTGTTCTCTCAGCAAAGGAGCAAATTACTTCTCCCTGATAAAATATCACATCTGGGAGTCAGAACTCCAAAACTTTCCATCTCTGTGAATGTGCCTGTCATCCCTCTAATCAACACTGCTTTATAAAACATGTGCTTTCATGAGTAAGATCTTGCAGAGCTCTGGCTTTTATCACATGAGGCTTTCATTTCTGTTTGTTTCTCCTGCATGTGTTTGTCAGCTTTTTATTTTTATGTCCTGCTGGTTAAACAGGAAGGCAACAGGTTTGCTTGTTTAGGGGCTAAATTTAGGCCCACATACAGATAATGATTTTAAAAAGCAGTCATTAAAAACTGCACTCCTCTCCTTGCCAACTTAAAAAAAAAAAAAAAGCTGGCATTTTGCAATTTTCTAAATATTGCAGATGTAAGATCTCTTCCATGGTGAGGAAAGTCGATAAGTGTAGTTCCTTGGGTAGGGTGACAAATGCTTCTTCTGCCTGTCTTTGAAATTTCAGTCTGGGTGAATGTTCCAGCTTTTCCAGTGTTGCATTAGCCTATAAGGCAATGGATTATTTGTTAATTCTTGTTAAAGCCAGTTTGGGACAGAATATGTGGGGCAGTAGGTGCTAATGAATAAATCCACAGAAGGATCTTACTTATTTCCTCCACACACAGAAGCCATGTCAGTTTAGAACTGAAAGCCTTTTACCCTGGGAACATGAGAACTTGTTTTGTATCAGGGAAAAATGTCCACCATGGAATTACAACATATATTCAGATCCAGATTCAAGATTGTTATGCAGAAACACGAGACGGGCCTGCCTTAAAGTTGTTTATTCCATCCCATTAAAAAGATTTTGATCTATGAATCAGTCTTGCCTAGGATCTTCTCTTTCATCAGTTCTATGGCCCAAAAGGGTGGTGTAAGGGAAAGGAAAATGAGAAGGGTTTCAGACTACAGCATTCATCCTGTCTGGAAAAATTGTGTGTAATAACAACTGCCATCAGATCAGTCACTACAGCTTATTATATTATGAATAATTGCAATCAGGCTTCTCTGGTGCTTTGGGAAGCTGATATTTCTTGTTCTTCTTGCTAGCTGTAAAGTCATGGAAGAGCATGATGTCTTCTAATTTTCTTCCATATGAATAATGAAATAGGTAATTGTTTTAATGTAAGCGAAAGCCTTTTTGGGATACTGCAAATTTTGTTAATCTTGTGGCAGCAAGTTGTTTTTTCTAATAGAACAACTGATCTACCATCTTAGATGAAATATTACCTACATTTTAAGGGGTAATCTTGGAGTGTATGTTGTCTATTTCAGATGTTAATAAGGACTCTGGCACCTGTTCCAAAACAAATACAAAGGCAAACCAAACTTTTCCAAATACTGAATGTACTTTCTTGAAGACCAGGGGAAGTGCAGCAACTTGCCTCCTTTCAACACAGAGCAGAGGAAATTAAAATTAAATAGGCTGGCCCGTAAACATATTTATTCTAATTTTCTTTTCTCAGAGATCAGCTGAAATGGAAAATCTAGTCTGCTGGTCAAATAAAAGACAAGACACTTCCAGTAGTGTATTTAAAGAATGTTTAATTGAAAAAATTAGAAATAATTAATATACATTAAAGTGTCCTAGGGATATGCAATAACCTAGATGTTTGATTGAGGAGTTTGTACTTTTGGAAACAAAACTTTTGGAATCATAGTCTATAGACAACATGCTGTGCTGTTGGGACAAATCACACAACACCAAAAGGAGAGTACAAAAAATTGAATTGCAGATGGTACAGACCCATGTTTAAATGCCTGCTTTCTCATGGTGTTCTTTGAAATACACTTTGTCTACTTTAAAATTTTCCAAACAAGGCGGACTTCCATTTACTACAAAATGCCAAAGTATTTTCCATGATAGTATACTTTATTATGCCTCTTTAATTGCATTTAAATTTCTCAAGTCACCTGATTTCATGGAACCATAATTAGTTAGACTCCATTCATAACAGTTAATTATAATCTTCAAATATGTCAGATTTTTATCATATTCATTTTGTTACACCCAGATGTGGGTGAGGGTCTGTGATGATGCAGAGTCCCCAGGCAGATGCAGAGGCAAACCATTTTATTGCAAAAACCGAGTCTTTTTAAGCAGTTAGGCCTTTATCATTCCAGTGTTTTAAAGCATAACAAACATAATTCAACCAACCACTATATACCATGATGTGAACAGGCAATGGTTATATAACTTGTTTTTCTACCTCTAATTCAGCTGAGTCACTTTCCCACAGTCCTTTTCTACTTAGCTGAGTAGCAGGCCTGAGCCATAATTTTAAAAGGGTAACAAGGCCCTTATTTTATAAGATTTTAGCTATATGCTACACCCAGAGACCTTTATAGTCAAGACTGGCACAGATTGCTCTTGTCATCTTTCTTGTCAGCCAGTCCCTCCAAATCTTCCATGATTATTTTTCTCTAAACTCTCTTCAGTTTGTCATTAACTTGCTAACAGGGGCCAGCACTGAATGTGGTACACAAACCTGAGAGCGAATGTCAATGCAATAGTTGCTAAAAGGTATTATTCAATTTTCTTGAAGTTCTATAATGTTCAAAGAACTAATTGATATGTAATTATTATATAGCTTGGCTGTGATATACCCCAGGGGTTATATCAAGTTCTGTAAATACTCCATCGCATCCAGACAGGTTTTTGCATCAATTTCAGAGTCTTGGAAGATTAAACCCATTTTTTCCTCAGTATATTAGTAGACACTAAGATACAAATGCAAGGGCTATGCACAGTTCAGTATGGCACAGCAGCAGCCACAAAAACATTAGCATTATTTAAGCTATTCATATTTCTTAATTTTAAGAACCTAAATTCAGATGTCTAAGACAGTGACTCAGAGAAACCTTGTTTATATGCCTTGAATCGTCCTGTGGAGCTTTTGGAGAAGTAGGTAGGCCAACAGGCATCCTAAATGTGGTGGCCTGATTACTCTTTCCATAGAAAGTTCCTCTGTAATGTTTTCAAGCCTTGTGGTTTTCAGATAGTTCCTACAAGCATCCTCCTCCTCCTCTCTAAGTCCACTGATGTCTGTGGTACAAAAAAATTAGGCTCACCTTCACTCTGACTCTGACTTTTTGTCTGCTTAGTGTAAGGTTTTAGAACACTTAAATATTTTTGCATCAGCACTAACTCTGGGTTAGCCCTAGAGCAGAGGTACAGAAAGAAGGAAAAAACACAGTTCTCATAACAGCTACAGGAAATCAGAACTGCCAACAGCTGAAAAACTGGAAGTAGCTTAATCTAGACCCACTGTTTTGAAAGGGAATTAAAATTTTTCAGTAGAATGAAGCACTGTAATTCTGTCCTGCAATTTTGTCTCTGACAGCAATGGAGATTTGCTTGCCTACAGGTGACCATCCATACAGGGTACTTTTTGCTTTCTATGGGAAGCTGGGCAGCAAAGGCAAAGGATGCATTTCTGTTTGAACATCTATCATATGCTCTGTTCAGCTGGATTTCTGAATGGAGCAGAGATTGTACTGCCCATGGATGTTCCCCATGCCTGGGATAGTGCCTGGGACTGGCCAGGGATGCAGTGACCAACAGGAGTACAGGGCATCTGGAAGAAAGCAGAGGAAAGAGTAGGGGACATGCTTGAAAACAGGAATTGACCTACTGTCAGACCTCAGAGTTTAAAGAAAAACAGTTTTTCTCTGGACTCAGAAATATCATATGCAAGTCATTCAGCCCAAGGTGAACCTGAAAATGTATAAAGTAGAAAGCAGGATGAGAGGAAAATCCCATTCTGCCAAGGGCACAGTGAGCAGAAAGATTTCTTTCCAGCAATTTAAATTAAAGTGTTGGTCAGCAGCACTGAGTTTTCACTTGTTAGAGAGCCTTTTCTTTCTGATTTATTATTTTTGTTTTCTGACAAAGCATAACTTTATAGACTAGGAGCCTGCTGAAGGCTTTAGTGGGTTCATTTTATACACAAAAAAAAAGTCTAGAGTGTGTGTCCCACTCAAAACCTCACCTCAGGCAAAATTGCAATCAGTTTTCTTGGGCATAGCAATATCAAGGCTTCTACACCTCAGTGGTACCTTCCCTGAACAGTGCAGAAATCTCTTCAGTTGGAGGCTGAAGACCTCCTGAATAAGTTCATTCCTGTGACAGCCACAAAGCATGTGCTTGGATTGGTTGCAAGCTCCTGCCCCCTGCCTAATGCCAAACATGAGTGTGTTGTTCTCTGGCACTGGGCATCCACTGCTCTGTCATCCTTATAATTTTTGTTTGTACTTCATGAACCATGGAAATTTTGTACCTAGTTTAGCTGTGGATTCCTGCATTAGCAGTGAGTTTGACTGCAGGCACAAACAGTGCCTTCTGCTTGTGGCATTCTTCAACCTCCCAGTGAGCTGAGAAAATGTCCTTAACCAAGAGAACACTCAGGTGTGCTATGTCACCATGACACTGCTCGAAACCAGTGGGACTAATATCATGAAGAAATTAAAGCACATTGTGTGGGATATGGTGATTGAGTTGTGAAGAATTGTGGGACATGCTGAACTGACCAAAGGCAAACCAACTCAGCTGGTTCAGGCAGCACCACTTGAAAGTGGAAGAGCAGTGAGGTAGTAATTGTGGTCAGTCAGGGTGTATGGCTACAGTGAGGATCCTTGGTCTCTGAGGAAGAAAATCCATACAATCCATTACTAAAATTACCACTGGTTGGTGTATTGCTTTAACAGAGCTTTCTTCAAGATCTATTACCTGCCAGGGCATTTAAAGCTGCTTCACAGAAAAGGTTCTGTGGCTCAGCAGACAGCAGCAGGACCTAATGACTAAACATTAAGACCAAATAAAGAGACCTGCAGAATCATGGCCTCATGGCATTAAGATGCATTCTAACTGTCTGAACTTTTAAAATACCATTAAAACCTGGAGAGTGGCAGGTTTCTACCATGTGGCCTCAAGAGCTACATGGTCATATAAGGATATGACTATCAAAAGAGCTGATGTAGGCTGTGCTTTCCAGAAACTTCACAAGTTAATGACAGTCCCTAGAAACTAATGCTAATGATTAGGGGATGCTAACTGTGTGACCTTGAAATTATCTGTTCCTTCCAGCTGGTGCCAGGAAGCATTGTAACAACAGTATTTTGTTCATGGCAGTAAAACAAAAACAAAAACAAAAACAAAAACAAAAAATGTTTCCCTAAATACAAGAATCTACAATTTAAAAAAATTAACCTAGTAAAGTTTAAGCAACATGCTCTCTATGTCTATTTTATTTTATTACTTCAAAGGTGAGTTAAAAGAAATCCAAAACCGTTTATATGAACAAATAATACATTTATTAAGGTCTGGTAGTAACGTAGAGTTTATGTAAGCTTCAGTTGGTTAAAGAAGTTGAGCATAGGCTTGTATCATTGAGAATATAAGTTACTTGTTATGATGCTATAGGCAGTTTAAGCATGTAAGAATATAGGATCTGTTATTAGCATTGAGGAATTTGGAATGCCAGTATAAGTGTGTGTACTTCATTAGACTTTAGAAAAATTTTGTTCCAGTCATTTTTAAAAGGTGCTTTTACTGTCTTAGCATAGTAACTCTCAAATTCTTAACTTTAACTCTTAAATCCTGAGAGTTTGGTGCTGTGGGGAAAGGCTGGGGCTGGGTAGAGAACTGGCCACTGCTACATGACATTGTTAGTGCTGCTGGGCTGATGTGCTGACACAAAAAACCCCTCCTGCTCTGGGATGGGATTGTGGCAGGAGCCAGTGCCAAAGCCACCAGCACACTGTGGCACCTTCCCCTGCTCAGACAGCACCTGCAGCTCAAGAATATTATCAGCCAATTGTGCTGTACTCTGACCTATGGGCAGTTTTCAAATTCACTTCCTGTCTGAGCTAGTGCCTTCCTTGAGTCCTAGATCTGCTCTTTTGTTGTCAAGTTTTTTTTCTTTCTTTTGTGGCAGTAGCTCCTAATGGTGAGATCATGAAATAATCTTTGAAAATATTTTGTGAGGGGTTTGCATATAAAAGCTGATATAATCTTTGATAGCATAAAACTGTGCAAGATTTTTATTTGCAAAAATAGAGTGTGAATGGTAAGCAGCTGTGTTATTCAGCCTGTTGCACATGTAGAACTGGGATTTTAACTGTTTTTTATAAAATAGGTGGTGCTTAAAGGAGGCCATTTTCAAATATAGCATTCTAGCAAATTTACATACAACAAAATGTAAGTATGTAGGTTTCTCTATTGAAGACACTGACATGTTTTTCTAGGTGCCATGACCTGGTGACAATTTGGGGGGGTATAGTGCGGAGCAAATAATATCTTTATTTTGAACTGCAAAGGATCCCAAGGTGGAGCCTGCAGTAGTTCTAGGAAATAAGATTTGTTGGACTATTTGTCTGATAAAATGTTTCTGGATGACAAAGATTTCTGAAAACTATCTAGGAGACACACATGCAGTGGAATGCTCATGAAAAAATACTTTCATTTAATCTTTTCTATATAGCAAAACAATAAATTTTATTTCCTTCCATTCACCATGTATTTTGATCCAGTTTTTGTTTGAAATTTATCTTCATTGAATCCAAGAAAGTGAAATCAAATTGTTGACACAGTTAATAGTTTATTCAAGTTCACCCATGACCTCCAACTGCAGCAGGAATTTTTTATAGTACTTTTATTTCCCCAGAAATTACTTCATAAAATCTGTTTAGTTCAGGCTTTCTGTTCAGATTTGATGAGTTTAATAACAGTTCTGGCAGACATAATTTTGACTGTTCAAGGCCTCTATTCATTTGCAGTATCCTTTGAGGGACATAATCATGATATCTATTAGCAAGGGAACAGTTTTTGAATGTGTTTTTCATAAATTCCCTGGTACAAGAGAGAAGGGATTAAGGAACTTTTATCTTACATCTTGCCTCCAGTGTGCCATGGCCCTGATACCTCATGCTATAAGAACCAAGTATCCAGATTCCCACCTGTTGAAAATCACCACATCTTGTTTATTTTATTGGTTCAGTACATTTACCCTTTTTGTATGTTTCTTATTAGACCATCTTGGGTTTACAAAGTTCCTCTGTCTATTTAGCAACCAGAGCTTGTGCTATTGACTTTAATCTCTGCACAGAAAATGGGCAGTGTTCCCAGTTACAGGGATTGCTGTAAGGAAACTGCTTCATTTGAAAGATCTTGTTGGACAACTAGGACAGTGCTGCCATGGGGTGCACCAGTTTCATCATGAAGAACTTCTCTTCCTTTCATCCACTGGCAATTCTCTACTAATTTGTAGAAAAGCTTTGTACTATTTTCAATATTTTAAATTATTAATCATATAATATAATAAAATTTTTTATCTTACAGCTCCTGATGAAGAGTTTTCTTCAGGAGTATAAAATGTGTATTCTTTGAATACTCATTGGGATAGAGTGACAGTTCACCTGAATGCAGGTTTGGGATTCCAGCAATCACTGAACTGTAGTCTTTGTGCTA
Organism: Muscicapa striata striata; assembly: GCA_030060385.1. Taxonomy (NCBI): domain Eukaryota; kingdom Metazoa; phylum Chordata; class Aves; order Passeriformes; family Muscicapidae; genus Muscicapa; species Muscicapa striata. Next base: position 3,319,396 of record JAREIS010000049.1, read on the forward strand.
AGTATGGATTTTCTTCTGATCTGAAAGAGTTCATTTGGCTTTTCTGACTCACTGTCTCCTCTGTAATTAGTGATTACGTAGAACCTTGAAGATTTACATGTAATGTAGGTTTCATAGGGAGTTACTGAAAAAAAAATTTACAAATTTGTGATTTCTGTGGATTATTTGGGCTAATCTGGTTTCTTTCAGCTGATGTGGAACACAGCCAGCTGGACAAGGCCCTTCTATAGCATTTTATAAGAGGAAAAAATCAGAAATATACTCTGTAAACTTCTGAATTGTGCAAGAGTTGACGTACAGACGGGTAGGATTGCCCTGCAGAAGCAAGAGTAAACATTATATGCAAACTATAAACGTCATCCAAATGTCTAGGATGGCAAGACAAGACATCTACTTCCTCTAAACTGATCTTGTACTCCTTCATTCATGTGTTAAACAAGCAAATTAAGAAGCCCTATTCAAAAAGTGTTTGGCACAGAAAGGATTGGTACTTTCATAGTTGATATGTTAACTTAGTATCTGCTTTGTAGAGGATTAAATACACTTGCTAAAATACTTTTCAAATGGAAATACAGCTAGATTTTTTACAATGCATAGCAACATCTAATTAACTATAACAAACCTCAGTTCTTCAGTGTGGTTTTCTTGGGTTGCAGTGCAGGATGAAACCTAAAGTATGTATTCTATCACCATCTGTTAAACCAGGTGGGGCAGTGATCTTTATCTTTCCCACAGCCCATCCTCCCTCCAGGAGACATCTCCTGTTCATGGCCATTGAGTCCCAGGGCATGACTGATAAAATTCCATCATCCCATGGGAGATGCTCCAGCCGGGGGAGGAGCCAAACATTTCCTACCTAGATAAAAACTGAGATTTGGAATACCACAGTTAGCCTTTTTTCCCCTGGGTTCCCAGAGGAAGACCAGGCCCATCCTCATTACCACTGGACTTTCAGAGAAAAGCTGAATCCTTCTCCAGCATTATTGCTTCAACACAACCACATCTGTCACTCCAGCAGGACTGTAGCCACTCCTAAATTGGACTGCTACCAACACCCTGACCAACAGGGTGTCAGGTTGTATTCTGACTCTATCAGTGTTTTGTTTTTTGTGTTACTATATTTTTATTCTAATTTTTCTAGTAAAGAACTGTTATTCCTATGCCCATATCTTTGCCTGAGAGCTCCTTAATTCCAAAATTATAATAATTAGGAGGGAGGAGGTTTATACTTTCCATTTCAAGAGAGGCTCCTGCCTTCCTTAGCAGACACCTGTCTTTCAAACCAAGACAGTGGTCTTTTATGTCTGTTATTGTGCAGAAGAAAAAAGACATGCAGGTAAGTAGAGTCAGACAAAATAAGAATAACGAAAAATTCAGGAAAGAAAAATTAATGAAAGATGAAAAAAATACTGCTACAAGCTCATGGTTTAGTAAGTGCTCAAAAAGCAGCAGTAAAGGGTTTCAAATAATTAGGTTGGAGCAGTTGTTTTTTTAATAGAAAGCAAGTACCACTGGGAAATGGGCAGAATTTAACTTCTTGTATCACCTGTACTGGTAATTGTGAGTTGATGTTGTTTTGTGGCTAAGGGCATAAGCCAAGTGTGAGGGGATGCCTGGCAGCATTGTGGCTGGCTCTGCTTTGCAGAAAGCCAGGAAAGTGGATTATCAGGGTGCAGCCCTTGGCCTGGCTGTGTAGCTGTGCTTGGATGTGTGCTTTGAACTGCAGCAAAACACTTTATCTCTTCTGTCACTGCTCCCCTTCTCATGATACAAACACTTCAATGAAAGGCAGTATTCTCCATGCAACAGATGAGGATTATTAAAAACTTACCCAAAAATGAGACTCTGAGTCATTACAAAAGGATTTTTATTGTCTATCTGGTAAAGTATCATGAGCATTTTTCCTCTCAAAGAGCAAGGCATAAGATAATTCATTTCTTTATACTGAAAAAATAATTTCCTCTCAAGAAGTTAGTGGAACCAAGCAATTGTTGCAGTGCATTTTTCCTACTAACTAATTTTAAAGATTGTTGTCTAGTTTCTGGTCTGCTTAGATGTTTAAGAGCTGTTGAAAAATTAATTACTGAAAATTCAATGTCAAAAAAAGTCTGCAATTTGCTGAACTTGGTTCCTTGATGAAATAGTAATTTCTTTTCCTTGAACCCCATAGTCTGTTTTTCTTTTACTTTTTTTTTTTTTTTTTTTTAATATTTTGTGTTAATGTAGAAGTTCTTTGTTTCTCACTTTAACTTTTCCATTAAACTTGGGCTCTGGTTGCATTTTTTTTTGCTTAATACTAAGGAATAATTTGTCAGCTCTTCTACCTTTTGAAGTTGTTTCTGTGCACTAAGTTCCAGATTTGTAACTGCATCTTGTGAGTTACAAACTGGAAAGACCTGAAGCAAGGGCAGCTGAGGTATCAGTTTGCTTCTTTCAGGATCCATATGCTGATGTTGGAAAGTATCTAGGAGACAGTCAAAAACAATAATCTAAATTTCTTCAATGAGATATTGAAAATACCTTTGTTAGTCTGAATTGCCCTCTATACTTTGCTGTGCAGATTACAGGACTAGTGCTAGAATGAAAGTAAAATGCTGTAAATTTTTTATTCCATGTAAAGATTTAGTTTGAATGTGACATATGGTGACGTGGTGTTAGGGACATGTCTGAATCATTAATTTCTGGTTTCTATGCTGTGTCCTTTACAAAAGGGCAGTGTGCCCCCATCCCCTATTTTCTCTTTTTGAAGCCCCAAAACCCAGCTGTCCTGCCTTCCTAATATCACTCATCACCCATTATCTGCTTTTAATGCAACAGGGAGGAACATGCTTATGTGGAGAAGTGCTGGAAAGATGTGAGAGTGGGAGACTTTGTGCAGCTGCAGTGTAACGAGACCATCCCAGCAGACATCCTGCTGCTCTACTCCTCGGATCAGAACGGGATCTGCCACCTGGAAACTGCCAACCTGGATGGGGAAACCAACCTCAAGCAGCGCCGGGTCGTGATGGGGCTCAGCAGCCAGGTCAGTCTGTGAGAGCACAGCCCACGGGCACCTCTGTCCCCAGCTATGGCACTGTGCCACAGCAAAGCTGCAAACCAAGGGATTCATTCCAGCATGGCAATTTGAAGGAAGCTGGTGGTCCCCTGCCAAAGCACCCGTGGGTTTCCTTGTGGATTCTGTGTCTCTGTTGTGGCCGACACACCACACTCACTTCATGGGCAGGTGGAGGTGTGGTAGCTCAACTGGGAGCTGCTCTGAGGGTGGGAAAAATGCAAAGAATGGAATCTTGTGTAGGAGTACATTGAGCAGTTAAAAACTCAAGGTAAATTAAATTTTTTTTTAAAAAAAGTTATATGTTTGACATCAGTTTCTGATTGATTTTGAATTCTTAAAATCACCATTTCTTTTTCATAGACAGTATTGATTTCTTTTCACACTTTAGTGCTATATTCACATGGCTCATGTTGGATAAACCTGAAGTAAACTAGAAAATATGACTTAGGGAGAGTTGTTACATATTCAAGTATCTTTAAAAACACAGCAGGACAGTTTTTCAAATAACTCAGAGCAAGTTTAAGAAGTGGCAGCATGTGAGGAGGATGACTTTGTTCCATTGGAATCATTCCAGCAGACAAGAAATAAAGCCTCACAGATAATTCTGGGAATTACATTAATTTATTTAACAATTAGTGCCAGTGCCACTAGGAAGATCTTTTGGGGTTACTGGTGTGTGGGGCACAGCTGCCAGGGAGATAACAGACATTAAATAAAAGCACACCATTTCCATGGCCAGTTGAGATCAGGTGCTGTACTACAGCATTACTGGCTTGTTGTTTAAATGGAAATCACTTTGCAAAGACAATTAAAGGCTTTCTCATATTGGGATGCCATAGCACATAGCACAGGCCTTTTCCAGTGGCAATTAGGAAGAGGTTTTGTTCCTGAAAAACACTGGAAATTTTAATATGTAGAAAATTAACAGAAAAACAGTGAACTGGCTACTTAACATTTTTTAAATGTTGCATTTTTGTCACTTAGTTCTAATTTACATGTCAGGTTTTCTCTCTGTTTTTCCTTTAAGAGGAGAACAGGGTGCTCTACCATTACACAACATACAAACTTTTTCTGCAGTTGTTTAATGTGAGGAGTTCTTCCATTATAGAAAAAAATACCCACATGCTAAATTATGCTCCAGACTGCCTATTAATGGTGATTTTATTTAGACTTTGAGTTGTTATTGAGATAAACTGTATGCCTGGGATTGTCTACACTTAAGAGCTGCTGTTACATGAACAGAGTGGAATGCAGATCTGGCCATGGTGGCAGCCAGTGCAGGAAGGTCAGGGTTGACAAAACCACCTGTATCACCCTGCTGTTGTGGTGTGTTTGTGTAAACAGCACGTTGGATAAAGAAACCACAGTGAATGTACTATCACACAGGCAGGTTTTAGTGTGCCAACTTCTTCCTTGCTCTTTGAGCTTTGCTTAGTCCTGTGACTTATGAAGTGCATGAAACTCCCTCAGATGTAATTCTGTCTGAAAGTGACTCTTTAAAGAGGGAGGAAATACACATGAACTGGGAGAAGGTCTTCAGTTTAGGATGCAAGAAAGGTGGAGAGAAACTGTTTACAAGAGCATGGAGGGACAGGACAAGGAGAATGGCTTCAAACTGAGAGACAGTAGGTTTAGATGAGATATTAGGAAGAACTTTTTCCCTTTGAGGAGGGTGATGCCCTGGCACAGGTTGTCCAGAGAAGTTTTGGGAGCCCAGGAAGTGTCCAAGGCCAGGTTAAACTGGGCTCTGAATCAACCTGGCCTAGTGGAAAGTGTCCCTGCCCATGGCAGGGGTTTTAATAAGATGATCTTTAAGGTCCCTTCCAACCCAAACCATTCTGTGATTCTATGATATGCTTAGGAATACTGAATACAACTCTCTGTAAAAGACTGAGAGAAAGGATTTTTTTTTTCCTTTTATGACATTTTTCTAACTTGAATTTTCAAACATAAAATTCTTGTCATCAAAAGAGAAGAAAATTTGAGACAAGAAACATTCTTCTGTACCCCTTTCTATCTGGAAGCCTAATAGTTTTCTTTTTCAGCAATGAACATTCCAGATGACTTTTTTTATCTTCCTGTTCTCCTGTTGTACAAATACTCCTAGCAAAACCAAATATGAACTGATTTTCTTGTTAAGTTCATGGAGTTGTACAAGATTCAGCAGAGATGAAAATTCTCTTTTAACAGACATTCTGAAAGTATTCAGCAAAATGGGTCAGAAGGTATGCAAAATGCCCTTATATTCCTGAAGCTTTTATATTTTCTCCAACAATTTGTTATCATATTTTCTACTTTTTTGTACTTATACATATGAATATATTAAAAGGAATATATGTATAATTTATGAAAAAAGAACAAGAGAGAAAATAATGTAAAAATTAAAGCACAGTGCTTGCTTTAGAAAAGAGTAGGGAGGCCTGGTAGCAGATTTGATTTCCAGATTTACTAACAGAAGATTTTGTATTAAGTGAGCTTCAGTTCTTTTAAAAATTCTGTGGCACAGCAATAATTATCTTTCACATTTCTCACACCCCATTTTTATTGCATTTTCTTAATCAAAAATCAAAGTTTTCTGTTTTTTTCAGTTAACACTAAATCACCACTTGAGAGGTCAAGTACCTCTCATTCTGTCTGCTTTCTGGGCTGCTTCATGCAGTCCAAACCCTGAGCAGTTTCCTTGAACACTGGGGAACTCAAATAAATTGTGTGACTCGGTTCAACTCCAAACTCTGAGTGAGCCCTTAGCCTGAAAAGCTTTGTCTCATTTTGTCTCTCCTGGCAGTGTGGGTTTATTCTGCTGCCTTCCCTCTTCTGGATTTGTTAGTCCATTTTAGGGTTGGGTGGTGAGGGTTTTATGCTCTTAGTCTTGCTTTGTGTTTTCTTTGATTACAATACATTCATTCAAATATGTGGTCTCTTTATGATTACACCATCCTGGACAGTAACATAAGTCTTCTAGCATAATCAAAATTCCTGTTCAATCCTGAAATTATTTTCATTTTACCTTGCTCTTGGTTGACACCTGTTTTTCTTTTATAAGTAATCTTGATATTTCACAGAATCATAGAGTCCCAGAATGGTTTGGGTTGGAAGGAACCTTCAGGTTCATTTTGTTCTAACCCCCTGCCATGGGCAGGGACACCTTCCACTATCCCAGGTTGCTCAGAGCCTTGTCCAACCTGGCCTTGAACACTTCCAGAGATGGGACAGCCACAACTCTGGGCAGCCTGTGCCAGGTCTTCACCTCCCTCACAGGGAAGAATTTCTTCCTAATATTTAATCTAAATCCACAATCTTTGTTATATTCACTTTAAATGAAGACAGATGTTTTCACTAATTGGCATCTGTGATGTCTTGTCCAATACACAGCATTTTGTTCATTTAATTTAACCAGTTGTTAGTCCAAGAGAAGGAAATATTCAGCCCTTCTGAAGCTTTGCTTCAGGCTGAATGAGCTAAAAAAATCTTTGTCTCTCCTTCTAGGGCAAGTGCTCCAGCCTTGGTGGTCTAAATCAAGCTTTTATTAGTGTTTAGCATTTCAAATACTCATTGGATTTGACACTCATTCTCAGTGTGTTTTCTCTTGTAGGATACTGGGTATGAACCAGAGTTTTTCCAAAACACCATCATCTGCGAAATACCCAACAATGATCTCAATAAATTCAAAGGTTATATGTAAGTACTTGTTATCCATAAATACATTTTGGATCTGTACTTTGATATTGCTCTTGGAGGAACTGGATGGAAGTAACATATTTTGAGGAAATCAATGGTTGTCACTATTACCTATTCCAAGATTCAGAAGTCAGTATAAAATATAGACTTGGACTCAGTTTTGTGGCAAGGTAGAACCAAGGCTTAGCATTATATTTGCAGTTGTTTCATACAAACTATTTTCACAAAGCTTCAGCTCTCTTCAAAACTTAGACATAAGCTCATTTGCATTTGACCTGATGATTGTTGGTGTAGAAGAAGGAATTACAGGCAGCCTCACCCCTCATAAGTCATAGTTGCACAAATTACCAAAGAAGAGGAACAGCCTTGCCCTTAATGGGTTGCAGCTGTGACTAATAAAGATAAGTGTGATAAAAGGGGTGGGTTAGCTGGTCAGGGGGATCTTGGAGGAAGAGGATCTGGAGGAAGTAGAGGAGCCCTGAGGAAGGAGGGACAATCCAGAGAGGCACAAAGAATGAAACAAGGGAGGGAGTTACTGCAGGAAAAGATCTGCTGTGAGGTTGGTCTGGGTGTGATGGAGTCTGCAAACCAATACTTGCAGTCATAGTCCAGCAGGAAATAGCCAGCAGTCAGACCCTGCAGCTGGACCCTACAGAAGAAGCTTGCTGTAGTTAAAGTCACACTGGCTAATCTGTAAAGAAGAATAAACTAGTACCCTTTTCATGTTGTTGAATGAGAGTCTGTGTCTTGGCTCATTTCTACCCTGATGAGGGGTCTGCTGAAACAGATGACTAGACTAAGCTAGATTTTAGATAAGTCCTTCCAATTGTTCAAAGGTATCCAGCTGCATGGTTCTAATTTCTTCACATTTACAGGCACAGGGAAAAGGTGTCCAAGATCTAGTAAACAGTCCAGAGTTTTATCTTATTAGAAAGGTAGAAAAACCTTATTAGAAGGTTTTATCCTGAATTTATTATTACTTCATGTTGTTAGTTTTTCTTTACACCCTTTATGTTTTCAGGCCTGCCTTGCTTTTGCTCCTAATCTTATCTCTCAGCAGCAAATGAGCCTATTGAAACTGGCAAATCTAAACTACTACACTAATTGGTGTTTCTGCCTGGTTTCAAACTGAAACCAAGACAGCTCCTCAGCCTGAAGACTGCTTGAGTGAACTGAGATTCACAAAGACCTTTGGTGGCTGACAGAGGCTCTTGCAGGGCGTAGATGTCTGAACATCTGCTCATCTTTCTAAATTAAATTTGTTTGTAAGAAGTTGCAAAATGATTCTTGTTTTCTTTCATAAGATATTGAATCTGCCAGATAAGGTTCCAGGTGAAAGCCAGACTTGCTCTGTATTGGCATCACGACATGCACTGTGCAAGTGGGTTGTAACAGAAAGACTCAGACTTCTCTGTAACTTTTTGCTGGAGTCCTCCTTGAAAATGAGGAAAATAAAAGCAAAATAGGGCCTACAAAATTACTTTATTTCAACTTGATACAGATGTACGCATAAAAATTTTCTTTAACATTTCATTAGAACAGAAAAATTAATTGATCTATTTGGTTATATTTCTTCTAGGGTGCAGCCAAACCATGAACAGGTGGGTTTCAGCATTGAAAACCTCTTGCTTCGTGGATGTACAATCAGAAATACTGAGGTTGCAGTAGGAATTGTTATATATGCAGGTAAGACATACTTTTTATTTAGGTAAACTGAGTGTTTTCCTATAAATATCCTTAAAAAAAAAAAAGTGTAGACTGATATTACAACATATTTTGACATATTGCTTTAAAAACTGGTAGTGCACAGAAAAAAGTATATAAGGTTTTTTTAAGTGGAGATATTACTTATCCAGCAAGTCTTGCACTTGGTCCTTGGCAAGTGACAGTATCCTTGTGCATGTCAAATATCTTGTAAAAATATTCAGGCAAGTGAATTGCTCAGGTGTATTTAACCCTCAGCTCTGGCTATGCTACTAATTCCATCTGTCATAAAATCTACTCAGCTGCCCTAAGGGAGGTCTCACTGGCTCCTCAGGATAGAAACTGGAGCAGCTGAAGATCTAATTAGAAAAAAAAAAGTCATCTCTGAATCTCATTCATCCATTCAATCTGTGCCAGTGCCAGCACACAAGAGGCAGTGAGGCAGCAGCAGTATAGGTTTATGCTGACATAAGCATGGTGTGTCTGTGCAACCATGAACTTCATGCAGGAGACACATGGACAAAGAAACATAGAGCTGGTGCCCAGGTGAAATGCAGCAGTGCCAGGTTCAGCACTGGGTCAATTCATCTGTTTCTCAGCATCTTTTACCCCTTTGGAGTGTTACCAGTGCTTTTACCCAGTAAGCATGATTTATCATCAGATTTGCTAGCTGTGCCCTCCTTGGCATCAGATCATCTACCCTCTTCTTTCTAGATTAAATAAAAGTCAGTTCAAACACAACAATTAATCCCATTAGGTGTTATTATCTTTCCAGTAGAGTTATATTAACTGTTTTGTGTCTTATCAGCAGCAAAGGGTTCAGGATTGAGCCACCTAAGAGAAAAGAGAAGCCACACCTTTACAAGAGTAATTTCTCTTAATCTCCACAGCCCAGAACAATTTACCTGTCAACAGACTGTCTATTTCACTGCTACACAGCTGGACTCTAAATGTCTGTAGCTCAGATAAGTTTCCAAGATAGCTTTGCAGGTCTTCCATTGCATGTCTCTGTGAACACCACATGCCCACCAGGCAGAGGAGGGAGAGCCAGAGCCAAACTCAGCAACCTTTTTTTTCCAAAGTAGCTACTGTATAAAAATCTCAGTAGGGATCATTCCTGATACAATTGAAGTAATTTATCTTCCTTTCTCCTGTTGCAGTTCCTAATTTTCTTCTGTTTAGCTCAGATTTCCCAGTATGTTCCCTTGATCACTGGCACAAATCCTACTGTGGTTCTCCATTTATATTGCCTAAGCTGCCAGTAGCAAAGGTTGGAGTTTTAAAATTATTCCCAAGCCATGATGGTTTTCATATGAGTAGGTCTTCAAATCAATTTCCTACAGAGTTTTTATTGTTAATGTCAGCATAAAAGTGGACTCTTTTTTTTTTTTTCCCCTAAAATTAGACTGGCTTCAATCAGTATCAGCTTCATTTCTAGGATTCTTTGACATTGATTATACTCTGGCTTTTAATCATGGTCTGTGACCTTTTCTGATCAAGATCAGTCACATAATAAGATAGCACACTTTCCATTTTTATGCCTCTATTACTCCTCAAACTTTCTTCTAATGGAAGCCTTTGTGAGGAGCACAGTCAGCTCTTAGTGAGATTGCTTGGTCTGTTCAGTTCTCATCTGACCCATGGCTACCCAAACTGTTCTACACAAAGCAATAGCACTAAAACACAAAACCTCATTACAGGGTGACAGCCAATACAGTTTTCTCATTGTGATTGGCACAGCATTAAGAATTATATGCTTTTTATATACTAAAGTACCCGAAAGAAGTTTTAGATGAGCCCATCAGCATCTAGAAATAGAGAGGCAAGGTACCACTGGGATGGTAGGTGAGGTGCTGTGTTTCACAGCATAGGAAAGTCTGAGGATTAGAGAAGAAAAAAGCAGTTTATTCCTCATATTTCTGATTTTTCTGTCCTTAGAAGGTGATAACTGTGTTACAAAAGTGTCCTTTTCCTGATGATCACCTGAAATGGAAAGGAATGGTAAAACTGATATTCGGAAAGAAGCTTATCACAATTTCTTCCTGAAATAAATCCATCAACACATCCTTGGGAGTTTTCTGGGAGGTATTAGGGGGCTTTGGCTCTTATTTCAATACAAAGCATTCATTCCATTATGCCTGACATAAAAGTGAGGAATAAGATTCACACAGCTGCTGGAGGAACAGAAATGCAAGCAGCAGTGCTTTTCCCTTCAGTGTAGCTTGGTGGTTGAGAGATTTTGTTCACCAAAGGGAAGGCTTAGGGTTTGTTCCCAGTTCTGCCTGTATGGGAGTGAACACACGTTTCCTGCTTAACAGGCTGCACACTGAATACCTACCTAAGTGCAACAAGAGGGTTTGTGTGAGTTGAAAAGGCAGGAGCACTGGTAGTATAAACTGGTCCCACTGACACAGCTCTAGGTTGTGTAAATAATTACATATTTGTTGGAATAGTAAGCCAGGAGTCCCAGCTCTTGAGTGAATGTCCTGAACATAAGGCTGGAGAGTAATTTTCTCTCTAGCTCTCTTCTGAATTAACTGTTGATGTAAACCTAGAATTAATCCAGCAGGTGTGATTGAACTGCACATAAATTCCAGTTTTTGGGTTAAATCACTTTCCAAGGGAAAGCTAAAAGGCAGCTTGGAAAATAGTCCTTGTCACACACATCATACACATACAAATGAAAATTAAATACAAGTCTGCGGGGTCTGTATTTTCAGGGGAAAAGACTGCAGAAATAAACATAAAATATGCCATTCAATACAACAACAGATGGTGTCCAGATATCCCTGTTGTGGAGCCACAGTTTAGATAACATTAATAGAATTGAAAAAGTAATTTCTGCTTCTTGACTTCTTGCAGCACTCCTCATTTTCGTTATTAGTTTAGCAGCACAATTCTAGCTCACTAAGTTTAAGGATTGGGGTTTTTTTTTATTTCTCATCCTACTGTTTTGTCAGCACTTTATGACCAAATAGTGAAAAGGTAAATGTTATTGGTTTTTACTGATTTGTTGAATTTTATTTAATATACAAAATTTATCTAGTGGCTTTTGAATTGCTGATGAAAAATATTCAAGTGTAGATTTCAGGAACCTGTGTAGCACCTAAACAATTTGTTCATAAAATGCAAGAATATAATACTATTGTTCATTTTCTTTTCCTTCTCGTGGATATTTGGCTTTTGATAATTTATGTAAACCTCATGATCCTACTGAACCTGCTGTGATTGGGACAGGAAAATGTATATGAGAGCTGAAACATGTGATATAATGGAGATTTTTGGTAAACCTCAATATTTAGACTCTGAGGAAGATGGGCAAGAAAAGTTCTGAATGTCAACATTAGTCATTTTCTTCTCATTTGTGGAGAAATACTTTTTAAAAAACCAAACCAAAATACAAAACATTACCTAACCATGCTAATATTGATTTGTGTTTCGAAGGTCATGAAACGAAGGCCATGCTCAATAACAGCGGCGCTCGCTACAAGCGCAGCAGGATAGAGCAGAGGATGAACATGGATATTTTCATATGTGTGGGACTCCTCCTTGTGATGTGCCTTGTTGGAGCTGTAGGTATGAAGCACTGACAAAAATATTTTTCCTAAATGGCGACTAAAGTTGGTGTTAGACATGAGTGGGATCTACAGCTGAATACTCTTAGGGTCTTTAGGCTCCTTGGTCTTTCCAACAGGCGAGTTAAAATGGCAAATCTGAGCAATGCAGATGAAGACAATGTGGCTATAAATGTTTCAGATAAGATTCATCCCCACCATGATACATGTAAAGCAAGAGAAAGCCATCCTGTGACTGCATTGTAGGAATTGATATTTGTCAGCTGAGATCTTTTTTGCTTCCTGAGGGGGTGTTTGTTCCTTGTGCATAAGAGCAAAAGTAAAATGATTTTGCTTTACTTTAATTTCAGTAGCATCTTCCTCTAATATGTTTGGGAGTGATATTAAACACAGACACGCAATTTAGAACCCATGAGCTGCTCATAACTAATGCATTCAGCTTGCATCCTCCATGGCTTGCTTCCTTCTCAAAAGCCCCTTTACATCAGGCTGCAAAATGGAATAATTGCTTTCATTGGAATAGCCTGCATTTTTCTGAGGTCCTTGCAGGTGAGCACATGTGAGTTAGTGTAATTTTGTCACTGGTTTTTGTTAACTGACTGGAGTTTACTGGGTTGGTAATCTCAAAAAGATTATCTTCACTGCATGTAAGCACCTGCTTGCCTTCCAGCTCTGATTGCAACCTTTCCCAGGCAGGCCAGAATTAATAGGATCTCATCATTTGGAACAAAGGACCAAATTTTGAATCTCCTGACTTTTAAATGGAGCAATGCTTTAAAGGGATAACAGGGGCTCCCATGAGCCCCCTTTTCTTTTAATGAATTTTCAGTGACAGCTTGCTTAGTGCTACTGCTCTGATTAAGTGACAGTCAAATTGAGTTTTCCTGTGCCTGCCCTGGAGTTATGTGATGTGGCACACCAGTCAGTCATCATGTGTAATACCATGGGAAGTAAGGACCATCCAAAACAGATGAATAATTGAACTGACTTGCTCACTGCTTTAGTATTACTGCTTCATGTTGCAGTGGGCCATTTTGGCATCAAAATGGGATTTCAGTTTCACAACTGAGCTCTGTGTGAGGGAGAGATTTTATTTTCCTTGTTCCCTAGATGCTGTCATGTGGATTTAGAGACTTGCCTTGTCTGGTGTGTAGGGGGTCTTGAGTAATGAAGGCCTTCAATTTAAGCTTCAAAGAAGTCTCAGAGGGAAAAAATCAGCATTTAAAAAATAATTTATCTGCTTGGTTAAAAAAAGAATTCATAGTCTAAGTGAAGCATGTAGAAGAGTAAGAAGTCCAATTTTTTTCATCCATCCAAAACATCCAGAGGCTCTACCATGCTCTTGCAGCCTTGTCTGAATGTAGGGTTCTAGGAAAAAGTATCACTGGTGGATCAGTTATCAGGATTGTTCTTGCACACAGTGATAAATTGGGGTAAGAAGTGGCTTGTGGAGCAGAGTTGCCCATGTTTGGATGTGACTCTGGTCTGAAGCAGCCAAAGAGAATTGCTGAAATAATTTGAATATTTTTGGCAGCATTTTAGTAGGCAGATGCTGCAAAACAATTGCTTGGTTAACTGGTGCTAATGGAAGTTTTATTTGAGCTGGATATGTGAAGTGGACTGATAAAGGTTTTTGGCATCTGGACAAATGATGCAGTGAGGGAAACCAAGCTGTTTGCCTCTATAGGAAGCTTCTGCTCCTTGGCAAAAGTTTATTTCAATAAGGACAGTATGAAAAGTGGTAAAAAAATTGTTATGGGATGTCCTGGAACAGAGGCTTTGTTGTAGCAGTGATATCTACTGGTATTTAAAACACTGAGGAAGAAGCAGTTTGAGATATGATTTAATTGAAGGAATGTAAGGATGAGTTGCCCAGATTGAATTTAGGGGGTTTGCCAACTCTTAACAAAAACAGATTAAGTCAAGAAAGATCAGGGAGAATAAAAAATATTTTGATTTGTCTATATACAAAGGTTCTAAGGTTTTTTTCTGTGAGAGAAAAGAGTCTTCAGCTCTGAGGATTTTTATGGGTAGGTGATAGAGTCTTCCAGTGGGGAAATGCAGAATGAGAAAAGATCTGTGCAGAGCTAAGAGGCATGGGAAGCACCTGATGAAGCAGAGGTGAATGAAAATATCCCTGAATACTTATTTCTCATTGGCATATAAATTATGTGCATGTACTACAGAGCTCTGCAGGTACTTTACATTCCCCAAAAGATTTGCAGCATTGCTTGGGGAGCATTGTTTTGGAAATGCTCTCCCTGTTTTATAGCAGAGCAGTCCACACCTGCACATTTCAGAGGCTTTGTCACTCACTTCACTGCTCAGCTGATTTCAATCTTGTGTCTCATTCCTACAGGGCATGGCATTTGGACAGGAAACTTTCGGGAGCATCCACCTTATGATGTCCCAGATAGTGATGGCAATTTTGTCTCTCCTGTTCTTGCTGGTTTCTACATGTTCCTGACAATGATAATCCTGCTGCAGGTAAAAGACAAAAACTTCTCTGTTACCTCCAAGGAAGAAGCTACTCAAAATTGAGTATAATCGCTAATGAACAATTAATATCAACTAGACATTGTGCAGTGCCTTCTTAATCCTATTTGAAAATATTGCTAGGAGTGTTTCAAATCATCCAAGTGTGAAATAATATTTTTTTTTTTTTTTCTAAGTGCTGATTATTTTCTTGCTATTGAAACCCCACAAGGATATAGATAGGAAACACACGTATAATAACTTTAACTCAGAATAATAGCAGATGCAACAAAAAAGATATTTACATCCAAATGTCAACTTCTTTTTTTTCTGCCTGTATCCAGAATTCCAAAATAAGAAAGCCATTCAACATCCCAGAAAAACAGTGAAACAAAATTTGCCAATTTTCCAGTGGGGAATAATAACTGGATATGGTTCATCTGGTATAGGAAAGAGGCTAAATTAGAAGTAGGATACTTGTATATGTGAATGTGACTAAGCCTAATTGGGAAAGAATATTTTATTGGGTGAGGAAAAAAATTACATTTAATTTTCGGGCTTCTTGATGTCAGTGCTGAGGTATAAATGGACAGAATTTCTTTAAGATGAACAAAATCTGACTATAACTTTCAGAGCTGCTCAGAGATCCTTCGGGGGTTATTCTTCATTACTGAAACAGAATATTTCTGCATCATAAAATGGGAAATTCTTTCTTGCCCATTCTTCTTTCAGGGCAAGGAAACTTGTGGGTGGGAAGTGTTGTTGCAAAGTAATGGTTTGTGAAACTTTTCTGCACTAATAGTCAGTCTGTGCTGGTCCATCCTTTCAGAGCTTCAGAAGGGTAAGAGCAAGCATGATCCTGTGTTCAGAAAATGTGCATTGTAAGGGCATCCTCAGAAAGACCCACTTTTGAATTTAGTACTCTAGGAATTTGGTCTTAAGTTTGCCACTTATTATCCCTGTTTCTCCATTGCTATTGTGTGCAGGATTTTTTTCACCCCTCAGTTATTATTCATCAGTCCTACATTATGTCTCTAGGAAGAACTGTTTCTTTGGAAATCATTAGTATATCTGTGCCAGGACATTTCTGGTAGAAAGCAGAGAAATTTTTCTCACCCCTCATGAGAATTTAAATTCTCTTTCAGATTTTAATCCCCATATCTCTCTATGTGTCAATTGAGTTGGTCAAGCTGGGCCAAGTCTTCTTAATTCACAATGACATTGACCTGTATGATGAAGAAGCAGATCTGCCCATCCAGTGCCGTGCCCTCACTATTACTGAAGACCTTGGACAAATCCAATATATCTTCTCAGACAAAACTGGGACACTAACAGAAAACAAAATGGTATTCCGACGCTGTACTGTTGATGGAATTGAGTTTTCCCATCAGGAAAATGGTGAGAGACACTATTTTTATACTTTTTTTTTTTGTCTGAACAATTAAATATTATTAATTTGAATAATAATACCTAAACATACTGTGCCCTCTGATTGAATGTAGAGTTTTGTGGAATGGTCACTATTTTGTGAGGGACTGCTGTTACAGAGATTCACAAAAGTGAAGGCATTTTTTAAATTATTCAGAAGTTAGATAGGAAAGATTTTCCAGATCCCTCTGCAAGCACCTCCAGGATTTGCCCTGTATTCCAAGAGCATGCAGAGAGAATGTTTTATCTTTAATTTCTAAATAAACACCAGAAAACGTTTTATAAGCTCACAAACTGATATTAGTTAATATTTAAACTCAGTGGGTCCAAAGGTAATTATTTCTGTGAATATGTAAAAGTACACTTCTGTGTGATATGAAAAATACAGATATTCTTTTCCTGGAGTGGATCCTGGCTGCAGTCCAGACCTGAAGGATCTTGGCACTTGGTGCTGTGAATTCATGGTGTTGACTCAGGCCCCATCTTCATCATTACTTTTGTGCTCTACGTAGTGGAAAGGATCCTGTTAAGCTGGGAAGCAGCTGCCAAAGAGATGTTTGTATTCTGTGACTGAAAACATTAACAAATTTGTGAATTACCATAATTCACTCTCCTGCTCCGACTGCAAAAAGCAGCTAAAGGGACAAAACATTAAGTAGAAGTGACTGATCACTTTAAAACATATTTTTATTTTATCATTATAATAACAGTGGCAATTTCCAGAAACTGCTGTGGACAGTGAAATTTTTCTGGTGATGTCTTTTGAAATACTTTGGCTTTGTTTTAATTTGTTTCAGGTTTTTTAACTGATCAAGGAATTCCTCCCAAACAGTTTAAAAAAAAAAAAAAATTAAAAAAAAAAAAGACAAAAGAAAAAAAGAATCAGGGATAAGGTTTCTCTTGTCTTTTACAGACAGACGGCTGAAAACACAGAAAGAGCTGGATTTAGACAATGAGGATTTTGTAAAACTTCAGCATTTCACTCTTCCTCCCATGAATTTTGAGAGATCAGCCACTTACAAGCACAGCACCATGAGACCTCTGAGGAGGTCCCAGAGCGACCGGGCACATTTTCGGGGGCACAGGAGGAACAGGTCGGTCGGTCGGCGCGACAGCAACCAGTCCCACGTGGCATTCAGCAGCCCCATTGTGAGTACCAGCCCAGATAACACCTTCTCATTTATGTGGGAGTCCAGGCATTCCCCTGGCTCCTCTGGGGATGCAAAAACCCCCCTGGCAGACCCCTCTGAGACCCCCGAGTGAAGCCCAAGTGCCTCAGGGGCTGGATTTAGCTCCTTGGGAAAATCTCCCAACACTGAGGGAAGAGATGCAAGCCCTGAAGATAAGCAGAGTGTGAATTAGATTGCTAGAGTGTAGAATAAGTAGGTTTTTGGATTGTTTATAATAAGAGCCACATGGCCAAGATGGAGGATTTGGGGTGTGTTGGGCTTCTTCTTCCTTCTCCTTCATGTCATCCATGTTGGGGTTGCATTCTGGGAGCCACAGAAAGAACTGGACATTGTAATGAGACTGCATTGTATTGGAAAGTGATTGTAAATCCCAAAGGCATAGATTAGAGTATAAAAGATAGGTCCTGCCTCTCCCAGGCATGCGTGTGGTCATGGTCGCTTTGCAGAGCGGACCTGTGTCAGCCCGGCTGGGACACTCTGTGGATAAGATATAACAAACAGCCTTGAAACTACTGAAGATCCTCTCGAGGAGTTTCTCACTGGCAGCTTCAGGAAAAACCCTGAACTCTGAACCACCTGCATGTCCATCCAAGGAGGTCTCGTGCCTAAAGAGACCCCTGGAAAGTGACAATTTATCCCTTCTTGCATTTTGTGATGGAAAGCCAGTAGGTAGAGAGGAGAAATCCAAGCCTTGTTGGAGTTAAGAGAGGGAAGGGGGAGAAAAAGAATCAGAGTCCTCAATTGGAGCATGCAGGCTGCAGTCAGGGAAGAGCAGAATCTGTTGCAATTTAGGTCTGCAACTTCCCAAAGTTGCACACAGCCTGATTAAATCAGGCTGTTCTGCTCTTTTTGAAATTTTAACAGATACAAGGCTTTTGTGAACACTAAAAGAAGGTCACACAGTTTCAAAATTAGAATTCCAGTTAAAATTAAAGGCCTGGGAAAACCCATCCAAATTTTGATTAAAAAAAAAAAAAGTCTAATAAATGAAGAATTCTCAATTTTATTTGCTGCAGCTCTTATAAGATCCTACTTACCTCATTCAATTTAGCTGTCATGTAGTAAGTACCACTCAGAACTCCTACTGTTCTTGGAATATGGGAGTTCTGTAAGTTTCCAGTCCAAACCTCATCAGTTGCTGACAGCATCTCTGTATTCTTGAGAACTCGCAAGTCATGACTTCTAAGAACTTCTTACAGGCCATGCTATTGGAGGATGATAAAGAAATTTCTTGCCAGTATATTTTCCAATTACATTCTTTTACTACCAGGCCTTTTCTTTTTCTTCTATAAATAAACTTTTTTTTTTTAATTCACTGTAAAGCAATATCTGAGGAACTAGTATCAAATGCCTCTTTGGTAGATGAAGAATAAGCTGCTGCTATGGAAATAAACAGCCTTAGCTGCTCATAGATGTCACTCTATCTAGATAAATTGTTTTAACACCCTAGTGAAGTTTAACACCCTAGTGAACACCCTGTTTTAACACCTAGTGAAGTTGTTGTAAAAATAGAGACATTTAGATATTGCACAGAGCCTGTCCTGTATGACCTTTAAATGAAACATAGTAGGATCCTTCTTTGCCACCAGAGCCAATTCCCTGTTAATGAAATGGGATCAATAAATTTTTTCGTGTCTCTATTGCCCCTGTGCTTTGGAACTTGCATCATCTGATGCATTTTTACTCTGCTACAAATCTGCAGCATCCTGAGTATTCCTGGTACACAGAGTGTGTTTGTAGACCTGTGTGTATGTCAGCAGACAGAGGTTTGTAAGAAAAATTCTTCTTACAACAATGTAACATGATAGAAAATTAACATTTACTCTCTCTACCTTTAGGTGGTCTTATGAATTAAGAGAGTGACAGTACATTTCCTTCTAGATTTAATAGTTCCAATAAGTAGTGCCTTGCTATTAGAAACATTTAATGATGATTTTCATTGGCCCATGGTCATCAGGTTTTCAAGCCATCAAGTGGAAAAAATGCTATCAACTTAATGAGGAAACCTTAAAACTGAATGGCACTAACCATTTTATATCAGCATTTTCACTAACAAAATTGTTAACATTGAAAAGGTGGCAAATTTAAGTGATCATCATCATTAAGGCTGTTTTATTCAGTTTTCTTTTTTGCTTAGTTAGGTATGTTCAGGCTGAAAATTCAGGTTGGTGCTGTTTTCAATAAATCCAAAAGAAGATAAAAAATATTTTCTGATAAATATTGATTTTTTTGTTTTGTTTTTAAAACCGGTCTCTGAGGCCACAATTAGCCTGACAATCTTCAGTTTTTCCAGAGGAAGCTTTTGAGTTCAGAAAGTTGCTGCTGAAGTGAAATGCCCGGTAGTGCATTGTTCTTTTTGACATGAACTTGCAGCAGACATTGAGGATATGAATGAAAAAGAGATTGAGTGGGATGATGACAGATAGGAGAGGCTGAGATATATATTAAATAAATTGGTGTTTGTGATGTTTATTCTAATTGTGGCAATGCATGAAGAAATTGGAAGAAAATGTGTGCAACGTGTTGATGCGATTCTAATCTTTCATGTTTCAAATTTAATAGAATTACTAACATAACTATTTGACATACCTGTTTGGACAGTTTTATCTGCACATGTGCTCTTCATTGGAATTGTCCTGTTAAGCTGTTTGGGATTGTTCTATGTACATACATTGGCATAGTCCCATCACCCACAGAACTACTGCAGTGCAATATTGTGAAATGGTTTCTTAAAAGCAGCAGCTTTAACTTTTCAGCCTCCAAGTCTTTTTAGGAGACCTGAGAAGATAACTAAAAAAATAAGGCTTTTCCTCAGCATGTTTTTGTTTGTTAAAGGACTGCATCAATACTGCAAACATGTCCTATATGTCAAGTAAAAACTCATTAAAATACTGAGCCAGAAGAACCAGAGCTTTCTGCAGGAGGGAAAGTACAAGGCCTTGTTCCAGCTTTGGATTTCAGTTGAGCTGCAAAATGAGCAGTAGATTTATTTGCAACTATTAGGATTATTTAAGAACTGCTTGTTACTTTAGCATGCAGGAGATGGAATGTAGCATTCAGCTCAGAACAGTATAGCCAAAAAGGTGCTTCAGTGAATTCTGTTGCATGTTTACAGAACTTGGGAAAACTGTGCCAGGTTGAATGAGGTGAAGGTAATAGCCAAGATGAACTAGAAAGTCACTAAATAACTTTGGCAGTTCCTTAAAGAAGGCATGCAAAACTGTTGGCTCATGGGAAAACATCTTTTAAATTTGGAATTCCTTGTTAAATATGGCTCTGAATTTAACCCAAACCAGATTCTACTAACATGAAATTTCTATTAAAAGTAATACTCCCATAGCTCTACATCCAGTTAAAATTGTAGGGAAGTGGCATTGTTAAGTATTTTGGCTTGCAAATTTAGGTTAGATTAGAAAGAGAATGGTAGTAAAATTACAGAAACATTTCAGGAACAAGAAACTATTTATTTATTTATTTATTTATTTATTTATTTATTGCAAAAACTGGTAAAAGTTTGAGAGCACCTTTCTTTCTGGGTACAAATGAAACTGCTCTGGAAACAAAAGTGGTACTACTGGAACTAAACCATAAGCACAAAGCATTCTCTGCTGAAATAACTATCAGCTTCCACCCTGAACTGGGAGACTCAAAGTATACACTCTTCTGGAATGCCCTTTAATTCAGGAGTTAGTTTCAAAGTTAAGTGATACAGATTTTTCTGATTTTTAGTAGATCTCAAAAGAAATAAAATTCTGAGATCATCTTACTTTTGGAGATGCATTTTCTTCTAATTATCTAGTTGCAGCTTTTTGAAATATATCTTTTTTCCTAGATGTTAAATACAAAAGACATTTTGTGTGTATAAATTCAAGAAGTCTATGAAGTTGCCAGTGATTCCTTGAGGACAATGGTAAATGAAAATAATCCTCACTGAGTAATTTCTCTTCCAGGAAAAGGACGTGACTCCTGATAGCAGGCTGCTGAGGCGAGTGCGAGAAGCTGCCCTCCAGACTGAAAGTTTTTCTCCTTTTATGCATGTGAAGACTTCCACATCCTTTACTGACTTTTTTCTTGCTCTTGCCATTTGCAATACAGTTCTGGTTTCCACAGCTACTGAGCCAAGACAAAGGGTAATCTAACTTTAAATACATGAGGAAAATGGATCATGCTTCCATTTAACCATGTAGAATAGTGTCAAGTGAAAACTGAAGTGATGAAAAATGCTTTGTTTGGGAGTTGTCCTCTAGTTCCTTTACATTTTCTGTAATATATACTGCTTCCCTGCCTGTGGATTCCTTCCTGGCTTGTCTTTTTATGTTCATGAATAGCTAAGGCTACCTCAGGATTTTTACTTTTTCTTTTAGATTTTGTATTATATATGCTATAAGAAGTTTGTTGAGCACACTGAGTTTTCTCTGATCTGCCAGGCAATTGACAGAACTACAAGGGCTTCATTTTATCTTTGTTTCAGAGGTAGAGACACAAATCATCATCAAATTTGGATGCCATCTCACATATGCCTTCTCTATTGAGTCCTTCCACCACAGTTAAATGGCAGGAGAGAGGAAAAGTGGAAGTTTCAGTTATTATTGCTGTCATTTAGATGCAGAAAAGTAGAGAGAGGTTTTGAGAAGGCTGTTGAAGTTCACATTTATTTATTTTTAACCTTCATTTTTTTCATATTTCTAGGTCACAATCCCACCACCAATAAAACCTTCAGGAATCACCCTGGAGAAAATTCATCAGATATTTCAGAGGCTAAAATTAGCAAGCCTTAGTCAATCTTTTTCATCATCTCAGTCTAGTTCACAGCTTGGTGCCAGCTTCAGTGCAAAGAACCCTGAGGAGCCTCTTGCTGTTCTGGAGGGCTGTGACAATGAAACCGACTGTTCTGCCAGCAGTGGAGGCCAGGAGCTCCAGGAGAAGGGCAGCACAGATATTGGTGCTGCTTCCTTGGATGAAGTTTTCAGGTCTGCCACTACCAGGTCTCTGCCAGCAGAGTTTTGTTACGAGGCTGAGAGCCCAGATGAGGCAGCTCTTGTCTACGCTGCCCGAGCCTACGGCTTCATCCTGGTGTCCCGGACCCCTGAGCAGGTCACTGTGCAGCTGCCACAGGGCACACTCCTGACCTTTGACATCCTCTGCACTTTGGGATTTGACTCAGTCAGGAAAAGGATGTCTGTAGTGGTGAGACACCCTCTAACCCAGGAGATTGTTGTCTACACAAAAGGCGCTGACTCTGTAATAATGGACCTGTTGGACAACTCTGCCAAAGGTAATTAGCCAGGGAGTTATTTCTGTTGTGTCTCCTAACAAAGAAGTTTGCCGTACTCTTTTCTGCATTAAATATTATATCTAGGTATTAGAAGTTATTTAAAAAAAAAGTTTTGTCTAGTATTATCCTTGCAGATAAGAACTTGAAGTATTTATTTAACCTCAGGAGGGCTTAGAATATGAGATGGGATAATTAAAATTCACTGATAATACTAACTCATGTGGGTTATGTACTCTTCAATAATACTGTCATAAGGGCCTGACCATTGCTTTTCAGGTTGTCAGCAAGAGTGTTACAGCACTCTTGCTGTATCTTTAAGTATTAAAACTTAAATTGCTTAAACTTAAAAATTTAAAATATAAAACAAAAACACAAGTAATGTTATCTTAAAGGAAACAAGATTTTTAGTAAGATTTCAACTTCTGCACAGCCAACACTTTTGAGTTTTAAAGAACTTGATATTATAATGAAATTCACTTTTCTCTAATGCCCATTCTTTTTTAATCTTAGGCTATTACATTGAGAATTCTGTGCTTAAAATACAGACTCTTTTCCTTGTGTTTCACAGGTGACATTAGTGCAGAGAGGAGACTGAAAAGAATAAAAGAGAGAACACAGAAGCATCTGGACTACTATGCCCGTGATGGACTGCGAACTCTGTGCATAGCTAAGAAGGTGGGACAGAACCAGGTTCTGTACATGTCAATAGAATTACTAGAAAAATATAGTGGTTATAATCCTGCTTCAGACAACCAGCCAGATATATAGCCCATCTTTCTGTCCCTCTACTTGCCTTGTCTGGAGTCTTTATTTCCTCTTTTTCCTCAATGTGACCAAATGATGGATTTTTAGTCAGTCTCAAAACATTTATTTCTGGTTTTTGTGTAGTAACTCTAGCTGACCTGCTCTACAGTGCTTCCAAGCAGGAAACAAAGAGTCTGCAGAGTGGCCAACCTTTTTCTCTTTTGCTTGGCATTCAGCTTTCAAAAATCTTGCTCTCAACCTGAGTCAGTGTGATACTTTCATACAGAAGTTTCAGTGTGCAACAAATAGATCATATTCAAGCTCTGGAGTAATATAGATCAGGCCTTAGAAATTGTGTGCTCTCAGCTGAGCAAGAGTTGTGCAAGCAAGAGTTACCTGCATCATATTTTTGAGTCTCAACTGTTGGTCACTTGTACAAACTACTTGTTCTTGCAGTTTTCTCTTGGAAAAGTCTGCATTATTTTAAAGATGACAGTTGTTTACCAGTTTGGATGGGAGTTAAGCCTCTGTGCTGCAGAATGTTGGCATTCCTCTCTTACTTAAATTTCAAATAGCACTGTTTAAATTGTTTATGCAGGTCTTGAATGAAGATGACTTTCAAAAATGGGCCAATTTTCGTCGGGAGGCAGAAGCTGCGATTGACAACAGAGAGGAGCTGTTAATAGAGACAGCACAGCATCTGGAGACCAAATTCACCCTGCTGGGTAGCTAAAAATAAGAATTGTTATTGCATGAAGTATCATTTGATCTCCTGTGATAGTCTTGGCAATAAAACAGACAACAGCTTATAGTAATTTATATCTAAAATACTTCCTGTGTGGTTTGGAAATCTCCAAGCTAGGGAGATAAAATCCAATGACAGTGTTTATACAAGTTCTCACACATTTTGGGCAGCAGTAACTTTGAAAAAGTGTACTGAAACTATTGTGTGCCCCAAGCAAAGAACATGCACATCATCTGTCACTGTGGCTCAGCTGCCACAGTAGATAATGAACTTCCACAATTCAATTGTGCATCACTATCCTTAGATAAACCCAGAAAATACTATAAATTAACTTCAATTAGTGTGGATTCCTATGGAATTTTGGTAATTGAACTATGTCATAAAATCCAGTCACTTAAACGTGCAGGCGTTTTGCTGCTGAGTTCCTGCTGTTGTTGCATTGTTGTGCATGCTTTGTGCACTTTGTTAAAAGATGTTTAGGATTAAAACTTACATTGACTGACATTTCTGCATCATTCATCACCATTGTATCTAACATCATTCTGTTAAATTATGGAGCACCTCAGTGCTTTCTGTTCTGTTTTGTTTCCAAACATTTTGTTCCTTATGACTTTGATTTTTGGAGTTGTCAGTCTCATTTTTCTCTGACAGCAATTTGTGCCCATACTTTGTTGAATTTCTGCTATTGCAAGTAATAGCTTGCATTATGGCTTCTCATAATCTCTGCAGTGATTTAAAAAATTAGAGTAATAATGGTAAATGCCATAAGCAGACCACATAAGAGGTAGTGTAGATCTTGTCAGAATCTGTTACCTTTGCTAATTACTAAGGCTTCGTGTGCTTTCAGACTTTTAATCATTTTAATATTTAAAAAGTGTTCCCTTAGCCTAAATCAATATCTATCTTTAATGTACCACAGTTACAGCATCTTCAAACTGACCTCTAGTGGAAGGGATAAGGAGAATTATAACATTCAGATGTTGATCTCCCATCAGGATGAGTGTTGGCATCTGCTTCTAAGTTTGTGCATGTTCAAAAAGAAAATGTACTGTACTGTTTCTTCTGCCTTTGATGGCTGAAGCATCTGACTTGACAATAGGGACAGCATTCATTTAAACAGTCAAAGTTCATCTTTTCTGGTTGCTTTGATGGGACCTAATGCAGTATTTTTAAAATGCATATGGTGTGATTCCTATGCCAGCACATTGTCATTTTGGATTATTAGGAAGAAATGAAATGCATTGTTCTTGCAATGAGCAAAACGAAGAGACAGAACTTGATTGTTGACACATTCAGACCTTAATCCAAATGCAAATCATGTGCCTGCATGTTTATTTGTTGGACAAAACCATGGTTCAATTCCCAATAAGTTCAGCACCATGTTTGGAAAGCAAAGAACTTTTTTTAAACAAGAAAATAGCAACTTGATTTCCAAGAAGAAGAAAATTATGTCTCTTCTTTTCCTGTTTGCCCAGGAGCAACAGCGATTGAAGATCGCCTGCAGGATGGAGTACCCGACACTATTGTGTCTCTCCGAGAAGCTGGGATAAAAATTTGGGTGTTGACAGGAGACAAACAGGAGACAGCAGTTAACATTGCATACTCCTGTCAACTTCTGAACCAGAGAGACACTGTCTTCACCATTAACACTGAAAATAAGGTAAGTAAAGAAAACAAATTCTGTGCATTTTGTCTATCTTACCCTTTCTTTGTGTCTTGCAACTTGGCATTCCTTTGCTTTAGACCTCACTCAACAAAGAACAGTCAAAAAACCCCAAACAGTATTAGGCCAGAAACTCTGTAGACAACACATAAGAGGATGAATTGAAATATAAGACACTAAGGTGAGTTTCATTCAATTAGAATGTGCTGACTTTTCCAAATCAGAATATTATTTTTTTAAATTACCTGAATTGCTAGGTATTACCTGAATTAGTACCTTTAGGAAGAAATTAATATGCAATTTAAGTCCCTAATTCCTTAATAACGGATTTCCACCTTACCATGGAAATTTCAGTTTAACCCTAAGTGATATCTGTTAGAAGACATTTGGAAAGTGCTGTATAAGTCAGCCAAGAAAAGGTATGAAGGTGTAGATTTAAGTAAATTCAGAATTTTCCAATTGCATGTTCCCTAGTAGGATTAGCCTTTAATCAGGAATTTATTAGTAGAAAATTTAATCCAGTATATCTTTGTTTAAGCAGGGGCCAGTTAAAAACATAGCCACTTTCTTGACATTCCATGGTGGCAAACACAGTTGCTGATGTGTTCAAAAATTCCCTCAATTTCCATGGGCAACAAGAAGGGAAGGCTGTAGGCAAAGGGAACATAGTCCAAAATAAGGATAATCACTTCTAGAGCAGGTCTGTCAGTTCTTGTGAGTCACTAAAACACAGTGAGCAATCTGTAGTGCAGTCTCTTCCTGATGTCTGACAGAAGAGAGAAAATAGAGTCCTAACTTCCAAAGAGGGAAATGTCATTCTGGATGGTGAAAGTAAAAGGCTTAAGACAAGCCGACTTGGCTTTTGCTGGATGTGGAGCAATATAAGCAACCTACCAGGAAAATTATGCCTTAATGTCAGAAAGTGAATTTGCCATCACTATGCACAGGCTCACCCCTCATCCCTTCAGCTGTCTGGGTAGGACAGGTTGCCTTGTGGATGGATTATGGGGATACCATGTCCAGGCATTATGATTAAACCAGATCCATTTGCTAAGGAAGGTCAGCCCTGACCATTTCTAAACACAAAAGTCCAAAATGCCACTTTGATGCCCTTTGTGCATTTTCTTGCCAGTGGCCTCTTACTCCTCATAGAGACCTGGAAGCCCCTGAGCTGCCTTCAGAGCAGCTACTGCCTTTTTTCCTGCTCGTTTCTTTGCAGCATCACTCATGGCCCTCACTCAGCAGGAACAAGAGGCACAGTGAGTTCAGCTCTTCCAAGGGCTGGCACGAGGCTGTGGAGGGCAGGCAGGGCTTCCTTGTGACCAGACGAGTCACTCATCTGGGTTGTCTTAACTTTCTTCCCCAGGGACCCAGGATTACCAATACAAGCTTGCTTTTCTCAATAAAGCTATTGTGAGGGTTAATCAATACTGTTAAAATACTGTTTTCCTTATGGTAGGCAATTGCATGGAGTAGTGAGATGGCCTACTTTGTAACAGCTTTTATCTGCAGCTAGTAGCTCTCCAAACGAGATAAAATCCTATGCAAATATGTCTCTTTTAATGTCATGGAAATAGAAAAACACACAAAGATGATATGGAATCTGGCACAAAAGACATTCCACTGTGTAACTTCATTTGGAACGCATATCTGCTTTACCAGAAAGCAGAATGACTGCATTTAGGATGGAAATTAGAAGGTGGTTCTTGCAGAGCAGAGATGCTGCAGTTGGGATCGCTCTGGCTCCTGGAAATGCTGGCATGGGCATTTACCCACAGCAGCCTCTGTGCTTCTGACCCAGGCTCAGAAGCAACCTGCATACACAAGGGGACTTGTGGGAATCCCCATGGCTCAGGGACACTGGAGTTTCTCCACAGTAAGATTTAGTTCCCTCACTTTCAGAATTAAACCCAAGACAAACTTCTGAAAGAGGCTCCCTCCCAATAGCAGCAGTGAGGAACACAAGTAATATATACAAAGCATTTAACCTGTTAACTTTGCCAAACATGACTTGAAGTAGCATCAGTGTGAAGGGGCTCTCCTTACCCCTGTGCCCAGCAGATTATTCAAACACTGAAAATGAAATATCTTCCAAGAAAGCACAACATAATTAGGTAGCTTGGCGGATTTGTTTCAAAAGGCTAGTCAAGGCAAACCAGGAATTTCCACTACTGATTTTGGTTTGTTCACAAAAAGATGATGCTTCTTCAATATTTTTAGGGATTTTAAGTGTGCAGGCTAGGTGCAGGTTTTTATTAGATGTCAGAGGTACATTTAATTCCAGAACCTCCCACTTAAGTGTAATTTAAATCTTGCAAACATCCTACACATGTACCTTATGCTACATAAAGTGAAAATAACATTATAGAACTGAATCATCACTAAAGCTGGCAGAAAAAGGAGTGATTAGCTCCTCAGATATTCCAGGGCCATGACACAGAAGGAGGACTTTGAGTACTAAGAGGAAGCAAAATGACTTGGATATCATTTTAGATTTTCTCGGATAGTGATGGCCATTTTAGGAGATCTGGATGGGAGAGGTAAGAGTTTTCCCTTCAATCTGTCTCTGTCTAGTACCAAGTCAATTCCAGTTGTTGGCATCTAAAAGAGGGGACTTGATCCAACATGAAGCAGATTTGCTAAGACAGAACGACTTTGTGTTTGAGGCACAGTGCTGGAAAATGTGAACTTTTATTTCTGTTCCTAATTGTGACATATGACTGATATGTGACATAGAAAAGGCCAAACTCTGAAAGTTACTGGGTAATTTTGAAAATCTGGACCTCTTTTTTTCTCTTACCACAGTTCATTTTTTGTGGAAGCCAATGCTGCAATATCTCACATCATTCATATCAGAAATATATTTTTCAATCTCCTTTAAAAAAATATTTTCTTTTTAATTTCTGAACTCTCAGCATAAATGCACCTATGCCTTTCTGATTTAAAGATTTTTGTATTTTCTTTTAAAATAATTTCTTACCTCAGTTAACTGGCTGACTAAATGTGCAGTGTTTTCACTGGGGGATTGGATGGTGTCATATTGAAATAATCTCCAATCAAATGCATTTTTCAATAAATCTCCCCTAATGTTTATCTGACAGGCTTAAACCCACTGGCATGATTATACAAACATACATTGGCAAGGCACTGTGCTGTAAAGGGAGATAGACATAACTTTTTTTTTTTTTTCCTAGAATCTTGTCTGTTTTCCTCACAGGAAACTTGTGAATCTCTCTTGAATTTAACCCTGGAAGAGGTGAAGAAGAATTACGAGTACAACAAACCCCAGAGGAAATTTTTTGGTGTCATCCCAGCATCTTTCTCAGCCTGTGAGGTGCCCAGCCCCGAGTTTGGGTTGGTGATTGATGGGAGGACACTGACCATCATCTTCCAGGGTGGGCTGGAGGAGAAGCTGCTGGAGCTGTCGCGGCACTGCCGCGCCGTGCTCTGCTGCCGCGCCACGCCGCTGCAGAAGGGCATGGTGGTCAAGCTGGTCCGGAGGCAGCTGAGAGTGATGACCCTGTCCATAGGTACCTCGGCTCTGGATCTCTCATTTCTCTGAGGAATGTGTGGAATGTATTGTACGGGGCAGACTTTTGTGCCTCGGATAGACGCAGTGAGCAAACAACATTGATTTATCTTTTCTGATCAAAACCTATATAAAAGTCCTTCTTCAGCTTTCACTAAGCAAATCTGCCCCCCTTTTAAACAAGATGAAGGCACTCCAAATTCAGAATCTCCCAGCAGTCCCTTTCATGCACATCATACAAACTGATACATATACATATTATCTCAAAAATGTCCTTGTTTTGGGCCCGGAAATCACTCAAGATTAGTCACTATTTTATCTTTTCATAAAGCCTCTTTTCCCAGCTGGTGAAAACAGAATTATCTCCATAGCAGTATTAAGCACTGACTCATTTGCCTTTTACCTGCAAATAATGCGAAATGCTTTGAGTTTTCTACCACACTTTTGGTAAGTGATGCCACTTAAATCCTTGATTGATTGATTTAGATGACTCCAAACTAAAAAAATACATCTCTGTGGACAAAAATGAAACAGAAGAGTCTATTGTGTTTTTGAAATATTAGTTTGCCTTACAGTTCAAACTACAAGCTTTTCAGCCTTCTGCTTCATTTACTTTACCAGCTAACCTAATTTACAATCTGCACATTGCAAGTGGAAAGCATGGCTGTTCTTTCTCTGCAAATTTGGTTACATATTTAACATATTGCTGCAAGTTGAAATGAGCAAAATAATTCTTGAAACTGGCTTGTTTACGTTGTCATCTGCAATCGACTTTGTTGTAGATTCAGAGAATTCAGTGAAATAGGGAGTTGCAAAGCATGTTCCTGAGCATATGGATTTGGCCAAGCAGAAACAGAAATAGATGCTGATGTAAATGGTGTTGGGGTTGCTGTGTCACCACCCAGCCAGTCCCAGTGCTGGGTTTTGCCCTGGTTGAGCTAGGTCTCCTAGGAAGGAGAGACCAAGACCAGAGCCTTGATGTCACACATCAGTTTTACTGATCAAGATGCATGGTAGTACAGAATATTTTAAAAAACCAGCATAGCTGAGATTATTTCCTTCTTCTGATGGAGGCACCGTTTCTTGCACTGTATTATTCTGTCCTGTCTTCCACTCTAGGGGATGGTGCAAATGATGTAAGTATGATTCAAGCAGCTGATGTTGGAGTTGGAATATCTGGCCAAGAAGGCATGCAGGTATCCTCTCTGTTTCTTTCCTCTTTTGTCAGGTAGTCTCTTGAGGCTTAATAAGTTTCATAGTAGCCCTACACTGTCAAGTGTCATCTTAAAAATTCAAATTGGCATCAGAAATTAATATGCAGCTTGTAATTATGGATCCAGCCCCAGAAAAAAAAAAAAAAAAAAGGCATTTTGAGCCAAAAATTATCAAATGAGGACAAACCTGTGTTTGCTCATAAGAATGGAAAATTAGCTGATGTCTACTCAGTGTTAGATAAGCATCTAGTTTCTGAATCTTAGCTGCTGCATTTCCAGGTTTTGTGGATTCTCTTCCACTGTCTTCTGCCCTGAATCCTTTCCCACCCACCTCCCTTCCATATTCTCCTTAAATGGAGAGTTCTGCAGAGATAGAAAGTTCCAACTATATTCTTCAGGGTTAGTTTGTTGGTTTCTTTCTTCTTCTATATTCAATTGTAGGAAATTATTTCAAGTCTATGTTCAAATTTCATTACATAGCATGTGGAAAGGATGTGTTTTAAATGACCTTCTATTCCTTCTCCCAAAGGCTGTGATGGCCAGTGACTTTGCAATATCCCGATTTAAGCATCTCAAAAAACTCCTGCTTGTCCACGGGCATTGGTGCTATGCTCGCCTGGCAAAGATGGTGATTTACTTTTTCTACAAAAATGTGGTAAGATGATTAAAATTATGAAATTTTCATCCTAGCAAAGGTTAATTCCAAGTCTGGGGGTTTTCTTGGTTGTTTGTTTTTGGTTTTTGCAGGTTATACCCTTACTTTTTATGAAGGTACAGTTTGTGTTTCTTCACTTTGCAAATTTATAGTATCCCCCTTCCTTCTCAGCAAGGTGCTGCATAGAACACTGAGGAAAACACAGGCTCTAAATATATTTTAAAATAGCATTATTCAAGGATTCAAGGTTTAGTGACTTCATATGGTAGCACAAGAAACTTTATTAATAATATCCATGAGCCTCAAAATAAAATTTGCATTAGGGAGATCAGATTATTAGCACTCAAATGTAGATGAGTGTGCACTAAGAATTGCCTGCCTGTGAAACCTCTGAATTTTTATAGGAACCACTTGCAAGTAATGATGCAGTCATATCTGTCATCTTTATTAAAAATTTAATGGATATATGTGAATGAGCTATGTGTTGAAGTATGATACAAAGTGGAAAAATGAAGTAATTCAGTTTCTACAAGACTGGGCAAACAAGTCTATTTGATATGAAATAGACTGGGCATAAAAGGCTTTTTATTTAGAATTCAAGGTATCTGTTTTTTGTGGGGTTTTTGATAATTTTCAATAAGAATTACTTCTTATCACTGTTAAAATTTGTAGTGAAAAATAACTCTTTCCTTTTTTTGACTGGACATCCTTTTAGAGTTCAAAGGCTTTTTATTTGCAATGTGAAATAGTTCTCCAGACTAGGATGCTGCTGTTCTTTAATCTCCCCTGCAGCATTAGAGAGCAGCACACCTTTGACCCCACATGGACAGCTAGATTCTGAAAGGATTCTAAAATCTGCTGCTCAGGACTGTGAACAGTTTACTTAATTATTCTCTGACATGTTCTTAAAGAACCATAATGGCTTTTAAAAAGCTGTATCACAGTGAATCCTTCAGTTATATTGCCTTATAGAATGAAGTACAGTGCCTTTAACCAAAATCCTATCCTCTCAGGAGATTATTAATAACCAGTGTCTCACATAAACATCACAGGTGGAACTACATGTTTGTATTTGCTTCTCCCTAGTGCTATGTCAACCTGCTCTTCTGGTACCAGTTCTTCTGTGGGTTCTCAGGCAGCACCATGGTAGATTACTGGCAGATGATTTTTTTCAACCTCTTCTTCACCTCAGTGCCCCCTCTTCTCCTTGGAGTCCTTGATAAAGATGTTTCTGCAGAAACACTCCTACGTCTGCCTGAGTTGTATAAGAATGGACAAAATTCAGAGGTATGACATGATGGCTGAAATAACTGCTTGATAATCCAAAGGGCTACAGTTTTAGGTGTTTTTTAGAGATGAGGGAAGGAAGAAAAGCGTTTAGACTGACTTGGAACATTGAAACAACAGGAGCCCAATCTTCTGTCTCTCCAGTATTGCATTCTGCTCCATGGGAGTTGTGATACCATAGGTCACTAATAAGTATAAATATGACAAATTAAAATGGCACAAAATAAGTGTTTCATTAGAAGAAAGGATTTTTGACCAATTTTATAACTCTAGAAACAGCTTGGATAAAGAATTTGAGGAATAAGATCCCTTGTGAAGGGATGCAACATTGGCAAAATTCAGCTTTTAAGACTCTTGGTTGACTTGATAATATTCCTCAGTTCTGTCTGTACTTAACACTGATAAAATGCCTGTTTAGAGATAAGCCTTTGGTTTCATCAGCTGCTCAGGAGGCATCTACTCATGGAAGGAGCCAGTTAGCAATAATTAATAGTCTGAATGAAAGAAAAACAGACAGCAATTATGTTTGCAGGACAGGCTAGAGACATATATCCCATCATAATGAATGTTATCTATAAACTCCTGCAGATATACAACTTGTCAACTTTTATTATTACAATGTTGGATGCCTTCTACCAAAGCCTCATTTGCTTCTTTGTCCCCTATTTGGTAAGTAACAGGCTTATTAATATTCTCACTCTCCTGTCGGCCTTAAAAGTAGTAAATTCAGTTCTGAATAGTCAGGATTCACCACAGCCTCTCTGCCTGTTTTGTAGATGTACAAAGACTCTGACATAGATGTGTTTTCCTTTGGAAACCCCATCAACACCATCTCCCTCCTGACCATTCTCTTGCACCTGGCTCTAGAAATGAACACATGGGTACGTGTTTCACACATGGGTCCTGTTCAAGTGCTGCTTTTTTTTTGTGAACGTTGCATCTTGTGTAGGCACAGAATTCTCTTTCAGAGTCATTTACCTGAATTCTGGGTCACAAAAAGTAAGTAACAGGTACATTAAGATTTCACAAAGTGCCAGAATTTGTTATTAACCTCAGGTTAATACCTTCATGTCCACAGTGACAGAATTTGTTTCTATCATGCCTTTGGACAGAACAGTACAAAATATTTGCATACCTCAATATATGAAGAAGTGTTACTTGGGGAATGGTATTCACTGCTGTTTTCTACATCATTTCTGGCTATTTCTCCTACTGCAGATTTTGGCAAAATGCTCTGTTAGATGCATTCTTTCCAACTGTCTTTGTCTCCTCCTGTCCTACACCCAGTCAGGGTCTCACAGGCATCCCTTGTGCTTGCAGACCGTGCTGCAGCTGGTGACAATGATCTGCAGTGTGGCTTTGTACTTCATCTTCTCAGTCATCTACAACGCTGCCTGCCTGGTCTGCAACCCTCCCACCAACCCTTACTGGATTATGGAGAGACAGCTCAAAGACCCTGTCTTCTACTTACTGTGCCTTATTACCCCTGTCATCGCTCTCTTACCAAGGTTTGAATGTTTTCCTCTCAGTTTTCCTTTTGTGGGTTTGTGAGTGAAGAAACCATAACTATGTGTACAGATATGTGATGTGTCAGACACGTGCTGCATGGGGATAATTGATCAGCATGGAAGTTAGATACCTTCCAGTTCATGAGCTATTAATTTATTCAGTTATATAACCTTAGATCAGTACTATATATCTTTTACTTTTCTCATCAGGAAAACTCACAGTTAAGATCTTTGCTGCCTCAGCAGGTTACTGAGGTTAAGAGTTATGCATTCATATCTTCAAATCTGGAAAACTGCTGTTCCTTCTTAGGTACCCCAGATTATTTTCTGAACAGCCCTTCATCTGCAGAATATCCAGGACCCATTTCTACTACAACTGAGCTTTCCAGCAGATCACAGCAGTGGTGAAACCACCCTTTGCTAAAATGCACTAAATTTTAAATTCCGTTCCATGGTCCATTGCACTGTGCTGCCTGCTCCCTATCTCCTCACTTGGTGTCTTGAGGTTCTGGTTTCCTTCTAACAGGTTTTTAAAAATAATTGCTCTCCTGGGTTCTTCCCCTCAGTCCTGCCTTTTGTTTGAGCTGCTGCACTCAGGGGAAGCTTGGCCTGTGCCCTGCCTGCTCTGGGCTTTCCCTGGAGCACATCTGGCAGTGCTTTGCACACCTGCACCTCAAAACTGCCTCTGCACAGGCACACAAACTACACAGCATTAAGTACAAAAGCCCTCAAGTCTGAGAAGAAGAAAGGGGTCTGAATTTCATGTTTATTCATTGGCAAGAGAAGAGGCACTGTGTTTCTTGTCGTTTTCCCACATATGAACCTGATTATTTCCTCAGCTGTGGAAGGCAGCTCTGCCAGGACACCTGCAGAGACCCAAGAGGTAACTGAGTCTCACACCCTGCAGAGACCCCACAGGAATTTGGGCAGTCTGACACCCTGCAGGGCTGTGGGAAGGGCAGGAGCAAGTGGGAGCAGTTTACAGGATGGCAGGCACAGATTCTCATCCCTTCTGTGTCCTCCTGCCTGCTTTACCTGGAACTTGCACAAAAGATACAGAAAACGAGCTGAGGGGAAAGACACAGGATATTGTGAAACACAGAAAGCCTTGGGCTCTCCCATGCTCTTAACTTCCTGACCAGACCTGGGATTCTGTTGGGATTGACCAGCCTGAGCACAGGCACAGCAGATAAACTTCATCCACTCCTGCTTGTGCAGGCCCAAGAAATCCATTGCCTTAAAAGCCCTTTCTGTACTGCATGTCCCTTGTTAGCCTTTTTTATCTTGTCATTCTTGTTTATACATACATTAGCAGCAGGATGTGAGGATAGCACCTTTGTAAGTGCAATTTCACTGAGTTCCCATGTTTGTTTTAAAATACATGTTGAAGCCACCTATATAAAAGTCAAATCCTAATAAAAAGATGCTTTGAAAGAGACTGATTTTCACACAAAGATGACATAACATGGGGAGAGGATGTACACTGTCTCACAGCACACAATATTTAGTTACATAAGTTCTCTGTCCTGCAAAGGGCAGGTAGGACACTTTTGTTGCTGCTTTCTGAAAAAATCCAAAAGCTGAGGTTTTTAACTTCTGGTTTTTCTCTTATCTAACAAAATAAGATCTCTTCTTTAGTCTGTTTTAGCAGTATATATACAACTTCCATCTTTTCAAATATTGTATCTCTTATGATTTTTTCTAT
The DNA here is from genome assembly GCA_030060385.1 of Muscicapa striata striata. Taxonomy (NCBI): domain Eukaryota; kingdom Metazoa; phylum Chordata; class Aves; order Passeriformes; family Muscicapidae; genus Muscicapa; species Muscicapa striata. Next base: position 3,354,826 of record JAREIS010000049.1, read on the forward strand.
TTTTCTTCACTGTTCAGCAAACAAGTAGTTATAAATTCTAAAAAAAAGATTGTATATAGATATATTTTACTCTACACAGGTCAAGATAAATATTTAATAACATGCTCTGTTGAGATCCAGGAGTCAACTTTCATTTGCCAAGTATAAGGTGTCTACCAGATGTCTGTAGAGCAATGGGAAATTAGTATCTGTATTTGGATTGTGATCTGTATATGTCATGTTGATGATGGAATAAGGCCACTGGTAAAAAAATTAATTTCCTTCCTCTCCCATCAGGTTCTTAATTTTTTCTCTACGAGGAACCTTTGGAGCATCTCTTATTCTGAAAGCACAGCAAGTAGATAAACTTCCTAAGGGGCAACAGGATCTTGAAATCCAGAAACTAAGCTCAAGAAAAGAAGCTACTTCTGGTGCACCTGTGGCATCACCTGCATCTAATGATGACCTTGACCAAAGCATCAGCCACTTATGTGTGTCACCATTTCTACATCCAGCAGCAGCCCTGTCTCACAGGGACACAGAAAATCAGGGAGTTTCTGCCTCTGATCCTCTTGGGAAAAAGATACATGAGGAAGGCTATTACTTCTTTAATAGGTGGGCAGAGGAAGAATCTGCTGCTACTGATTCTTCAACAGGGCCTGCTTTTGGCTGTCATCCCCTTGCACCCAGCAGGGAAACAGCTCCTGGGCAGGATGGTGGCAAACTGACTAAAGATTATCCCAACAACTTCCATTTCGGAAGCCACCGGCGCTCAGTGAGTTCAGTGACACTCTGAAGAAACATTCAGGAATGGAACCCACAGCCCGTGAGAAGGACTCAACAGGGAAAATAAAAATGTTTATGCTTAGCCATTATGCTCACTGGGAATGGAGAGACAGGTGACTGGAAGAGTGCAGTAGTGACTCCAATATGCAACATTAGCTGAATGCATCCATGCCTGGGTTTATCATTACATGACTTTTTGATCTTCCTGGTTTGGTCCTGTTACAGGAACATTACGTGAGCATCATGCAGTTGCTGAGAATTGCACAACTATTTTCTTTCAACAAATATTTTCATATCATATTAACAGGGAGTACTTGAAGTTTCAATGTTATTATTATGCTATTGAATTAATAGAGAGAGAATCCATTCTCTATTAAACCAAGTCTTAAAGCAATGCATCCCACTCTAGATTTTTACGATTAAAATTTTTAAAAGAGCTAAGTAAACTTAAAAATTATAATTCTGCATGAAAAATTATAACCTGCAGATACTAAAGGTTCTTGCAGAATAACAGCAATGGAGAGATATTAGATAATGTTCCAGGTTTTAATATATGTATTTCACACATACAACATTATCAGCTCTACAGCCTGTTTTCCCTTCCTAAGAGTAAGCTTAGGATTTTTATGCAGAGAGTGGTTTGACCTGATACTGTTAAGAAGAGGACAAATGAGCTTATAAAGATGAAGAATACAAATAGTGAACTATGTGAACTGCCAAGACAACTTGGGTGGTCAGTGGAGTCTACTTCTTCATACCTACAAAAGTAGACAGATGTAACAAGTCGCATTCAAGGACTTATGTCCTACAATTCTAAAGATGTCACTGGTTTTTTTTTTCTCTAGAAATTTAGTTTATTTTAATTCCCTGTATTGTTATGTGGTGCTGCTGTATCAATCAGGTATGAATCATGCTCCTCCACACTGTTGGTCATATTCACTAGTTGATGGATCTCAATAATGGAGATTTGGAGAAGCCATATATGAAGGTCACTAATCACATTGTAGTAGGTACATGGTGTAAAATGACCAAAATGTGCATAATATGTTAACCCTTTTTGGTATCTTAGGGCAAAAATATGCAGGAGAAAACGGTAAGATGTCACCATCATAACTACGTATTGCAATGCAATGAAAGGTGACTTTGGTATTTCTTATAGAAATGTTGACTATGAAGACCATCTCCCAAGCTTTTCTTCACAATGTGGGATGAAATTTTACCTCATTTAAAATTCAAACCATCTGTACTTTTGTAAATCTACCACTGGTTCTGATTTAATAGATTTTTAGCCTTCTTTTATACATGCTGTATTTAGCTTTTTACTACCTATGACAACATGTGATCTTTCTAATAACTGTCTTGAGGTGACTTTTTGATGCTTGTATCCCCAAATCGTCTGTTGGTGTTGAATATTAAGTTCAGCTTTAAGACTGGTTCCAGAATAAACAGGGGAAAAAAAGAGTGCAGTTTGTTATCAGAGACTGCTCTTGCTCCCCTGCATCCTTCACACAGACTGTGTTGTCTGCAGTGGACAGAAGGAGAAAGCTTCTTTTTTGCTTTTAGTTAGTTTTTCTGGCTACCTGAGGCAAAGAAGTCCTCTGGACTGTTTTTTTTTTTCCCTTTTTCTTAGAATTGTTCAAACCTGCTCTGGACTGAAAATCCATTGGAGCACTGGGATCTCTCACCTGTGACCCACCAGGCCTGGCCAGAGGGACTGAGAACAGCCTGGGAGAGCCAGGCTGGGACCCATAAAAAAGACTCTTTTGAGTTTGTTGACTCCTTCAAAGCAGCAAGAAGTTTTGCTGTTTGGTGTTTTTCATTTTGTGCTGGAAAGTATTTTGTCAGTTAAATAAACTGTTTTGTTCCCACTTCTCTCTGAGAGAATATTTTTTCCCTGAACCAGTTAAAAACCCCCATTTAGAAGTTTCCTCCCAAACTTGCCCTACACCAAAACACAACCTCTTTAGCAAATGCTAATTTAACTTCAGTATGTTATAATAATTACTGTAGCCAGAGTCTTCAAGTTCTTACTTTGAAACCACTCAGGCAAAATTGAGTAGCATATCTCCCACTGGGATTTCTGGTAGCCAGAGTAAGATCATATGTAAGAACTCCTATTGTTAGAGTATTAATTGTCAGCAGTTAAACAATTCAGTGTGAGATTTTTTTGCTTGATGAACAAAATGAAGGAAATTAGTTATAGATTAGATTATTGTTATTGGAGGGTGAGATTGCTCAAATGTTTGCTCACTAGGTGAGAATGAACCTGCAGCAACAAGACTAAAGATCAATTCTTTACCATTCACAGCCTTTTTTTTTTTTTTTTTTTTTTTTACATTAAATGGTTCATTTCCTTTGACCTTAAAGAAGATGTCAATTCCTTACACAATACACTACAAAATGTGGAGTGTTTTGTAGAACTAAGTGTGATAAAGTCATGCTTTGCTCTGTTGTTGAGAGGACAAAAACAGAGGTGAAGGAGTGCTTTTTCTACTGTCACCCATGAGCAGCAAACTCATGTTTCCAGAGGCTGTTCCTCTGTGCAGTAGGAGCACTTATCAGAAGAACTAGATTATAAATGTATCTGAATGTGCAAGGGGCTAGATATAGGTTATGTTTAACCAAATCTGGAAGACATCCTGAATTGAATGTTAATTGTATGCCTTTCCTGAATTGAAAGCCAGGAATTAATCTCATGTTTTCTCATCAGTCTCTGCAAAATGGTTCTACTGTGCAATTTGCCCTGGCTTAGGGTCAGAAATAGCATAGGGGGAGGGTTGCTTTAAGAAAGGGAGGGAAAACAGGATTAATTAGGAACTCCAACAAAATAACCCCTAAAAGCTATTTAGTGATGTATTTCCTGCTGTATCTGGCAATATTAGAAGTGGAAGAGTCCTTTTCTAAGTAGTTTCTAGGCTGTAATGAAAAACAGTTATGTCAGTTAAAGAAATAATCCAATTTTGCATGGGTGCCTTAAATAATTCCGTAGCCAAACATACAAACTGATAATTCTATTGTGTGGTAGATTACCACAAATGGTCCAATGGATGAATTTATCTGGAGAGTTGGTAGCATAGAGGAAAACCACCCCTTCATTTTCCTTGATCTTGAGGAGAGAGAAGGCTGAAATAAACAGAACTAATCTCCCTTTCTGTATCTCCCCTCCTGGGTGACAGTGCTGCTAGCATTTCTCCAAAGCAGATGCTGCCTCAGTTCTGGCCCCATATTAACTGTGGAACAATGAGATCTCCCTTCTGCTCCTGGCTATGCACTTACCATGAACTGTCTCATGCTAAAAAAATGTCAAACAGGCACTTACTTCCCTTTGATCATGAGGTAAATTACCTGATACTCTCCACTCTTTGGGAATGTAAGAGCAAGAGAAAACCTTTCTTTTTCAGTGAAAATAAACCTACAGCAAGACAGTCTCCTAAGGAATTTCTTTGGAAGAAGGGAAGTGTATTTAGGTTATTTAGACCTAACTGGATTTCCAAGGTAGCTTTATTTATTTCTTTCAAGACATATTTAATAATACTGTCAATGTCCATGTTCCATTAATTCTCATGTGAATGCTTCATAACAGAACAGGTGTCTCATTTTTAGTGTATCCTCTGGTGATATTCAGTATTTCATATGCCTGGACAATAGAACATTAAAATTAATGGAGAGATGTGTGAAAATACTGGATTCTTTTTATTCTTGTCTACCATGTTATTTTTATGACACTGAGCAATGCTTTGAGCTATACAGAGCTTTACCTATGTGAAAAAGAGGAGGTGATATCTCACACAGGTGAGCAGAACAAGCTGCCAGATCTGTTGGCTAACAGATGCAGTCTCCTGCTTCTTGCAATGGTCAATGAAGAGCCATCCCTCGTGTTCTCAAAACAGGCAAATTCTGGGCTCTTTGAACACGAGATGCAGGAAGTGCAAACTTGTCTACACTTTGTCTGTCTCAATATGGCCAGTTGGAAATGTCTGACAGTTACTGCTGATTATCTGTTGCAAGTCAGAAATAAATGTGCAGTGTAAAACACAGAACTATTCAGGTGTGAGAGAGGAAGGATTCCAGTTTGTTCTCTTTCCTTTCGTGTCTCACTTTCACTACTCTGTGGAGATGGGTTCTCTGCTGAGGCACAGTGAACAGCTGCTTTTCCCAAAGATGAATTGCATATACTTTCCCACTTTGTTGGCTGATGCTGCAATGTTTAATTCATTTGTTTGGCTGCAGTTTGAGGTGCTACAAGAGTACAGAGCTATTAGCTGCAGGGGTAAGGTGACTGCAGGCAGGATGTAGCATGATTAAGTACTTGTAAGCAGCACTGATGAGTAAAAATATAAACGTGGAGATAAGAGGCTCTTGAAGATAATGATCACAGAGGGTGAGATTTAAAGAGATGACCAAATAATACTGAAGAGCTATAAAGTACTTTTGACATTGCCAGTGACTGGAACTTGCTGCAATTATCAGTACATGAGACAACTCAAACCAGAACTTGCTGTCTGTCTCTTTAGTGTAACACCAGTTTTTGCTCATTTACATGAGAAAGACTGAGACTTCAGTAGAGCCTGAATCATTATTTTTCAGAAAATATCTGAGGATCTGTGTCTGAAGGCATGGAAAGCAACAATTATTCTCCCACATTCCCAGTGCAGCTACTGAAGTGTGCATCCACATCCAGCCATACTTCCCATGCTAGTGCCAGAGAATTAGTGCTTAGTGTGTTCTTCAGCAGGAGAGCAGAGCTCTATAAATTATCAACATCAATGACACAAGCATCAAGTTATGGCTCACAGAAACTAAGTTTTGACCTTCACAGAAACCATGTCTTGTTGCTGCTTTCTTGTACCCATTACTGTACAACACCATAAAGATGAGACAAAAAATTTAATGGAACTGGGAGAGGAAGCAGTAAAAATATTTGCAATAATTAGACAATACAATGGAAGAAGAGTCTAAACAGAGACGGTTCCTGCCTTTTGCATGCTTGTATTCCTCTTTATTTTACTGACATTTTTCTATTTAACCTCAAACAGATCATTTAGGTAACTTCTAGACATTTATTGGTTTTATTCAAAAAGGGCGAACAGAAATCAATAAACTGCAGGCAGGTCAGTTGAGCTCATTTGAAATCAGCTGGCTTCCACTGGAGTCCAAGCACTGCTCCAAATAAACATTTTAAGTCCCTAATACTGATTTAGAAGGCAGGTTATTTAAAAGGAATGTTCTGGCACCACATGTGCATTTGACTTGCATTCGTTAAAATTTAAAATTATTTGCAGTTTCTTGAGATTACTTAACATAATTTGTTATTTGTGATATATTTTCACAGAATCAAATGACAGTCCAGTGTCTCAGGGGAGAAAGACAATCCATGTCACCTATTTGTCTATTCAAGTCTTTATTAACAAGAAAACCAAACTCAAAACCTGTGAGAAAGGAGATCAGCCCTACAGTGGAGCATGCTTGAGGAGAACCTGTTTACTGGAGTTTTGAAGATTTATCCATTATCTATCATCAAAATAAAGTTTTTCTTCTAGTTGGTAGAAAATATCACAATAATGGTAGGGATCCAGAACAAACTCATATGCTCTAATAAATGAGAAGACTTCCATGGTGTTCAAAGCATTATTGGAATCTATTTCATACCTCATCTGTTATTGTAAGCATAAAACATGCAAATGTTCCCACTCCTGCAAATGTCAGTATGCTGTGGGCAAATACTCTGATTTTCTATCACCAAATAATGTTAAATTATATAGTGTTTAATCATGCTTGGTGAGAGTGATGAACTTTAAGGAATGAGTTTCCTTCCAATCACTCCATCTTCAGTTCTGAAAATCATTTATAAAATCCTGAAAATAACTTTCACAGCCTGGAGGCTTTCTGATGTTTCAAGGCATATGTAGAGCACTAAAATGCAAACCATTTAGACATAAACATTGCTTTGATTGAGGAAATCAGGTATTTGAGCATATAATTTGCAAATAAACTTTGAAAATCAGACATCTCTGATTTTCTGGCTCCTCTAGGCAGTGAAATTTTCTGCATTTATAGAAGAGTCTACATTAAGACACAGCCTAAAAACTGTTGATTTCTAAATAAAGCAGCTGTATTTTCCAGGCCAGAATGTAAGTGGTTGGAAGGTAGGAGTGATCCACTGGAGTAACAGAAGGTCTGGCATTTTATATGTGTGGAGAATCTTACCTACACTCCCCACCTGCTCATTGCAAAAGGAAAGGTGCAGGTAAAGGCATGGAGGAGACTTGTACAGGGGTTAAAAAATACAAAATTTCAAATGCCAAAGATGTAGTGGAAGATAATACTGGTAGTATCTTAGCAACCTGAGACACTTCAGGAAAAGCTGTACAGGAAAATCAGCTATAGCCCATTTTAAGGCCTCTCTCTGGCTTGCATTTGTTATGCATTTCTGAAACTGGATTTTTAGTCACAGTATTTGAAAATATTTTTTATTGAAGGATTAATCATCTTTTGTTTCTGCTGAGAGAAGATGCATTTTTATATTTGGATAAGTAATTACTGATTTGTTGCATTAGCATGTGCCTGCCTTGAGGGCAGATTAGTAGTGAAAGGAGGGGTTGGTGGTGTGCTGGATAGAAAATCCTGTGCCCTGTGGGGTCAGTGGCAAAGCATCTGGTGTTTCAATGGCACAGAGACAGGGCCTGCATGTCCTGAGAACCAGGAAAGTTTTTTATGTGATATCTTCACCTTTTTTTTTTTTACAGTGGTTTTCATCACTGTAACTACAGTCCAGATTTTCAGGATTTCTGTGTCACCCCAATATAGAGAAAATGAGAGGGTTTGTTCTTTAATCATCTGAAATATTTGTTTCATGGAAGTGAAGGGGCTTATGGCAAAAGTTTTATCACAATTAATATGACATCAGTCTGTTTTCAAAAGATCAGCTTTCCATGCAGTGCTTTTGGTATAAAAATGCAGAAATCTTGAAAGAAAATGGAATTTGAGTTAGTCAAATATTAGAACAATTGATGCACATAAATGTCAGTACATTAAAGATTCATATTCATTTTGTTACTCTTTGATTGTAGGAGTTTCAGCACCTAGTGAGTGCTATTATTTCTATCATTAACCTTCATGATAACAACCACAAACATCAAAATTTGAAAACTGCCTCATTGAAAGTATGTCCTTAAATATCTTCTATTAGTTGCATATATAAAAAAACAGACATGTTTTATTCTCATGCTGGAAACTTAAAATTACCTAAGAAAAAGCAAAAAAATAGGTTAAAGTGAAAACTAGCTTTGTTTGATAAACAGCAGATATCCATAGGCATTTTGTGGACGAACTTCTGTTTTACAATTTATTCAGTGATAAATTAAAATCTTCCTAAAGATTGATAAGAAATAAGAAATTATCCAGAATCCCCTAAATGCTCACCTTCAAGAAATATATTGTCTGCTTAATAGTCTTTATCTTGCTCTAATCAATACTCTGTCACATTTGTAAAGATTTTTTCAGCTCACAAAAGGCAAGCAGATAATTTGTTGTAAAAACATGGTTATTAGTTTGAGTGTAGTTCTTTCTTTATTAAGCCACTAATGGCTCAACTGTGCTAAATAATCAGACTTTTGGGAAAAGGAAAATGAATAATTTTACTGAATTTCTGATAAAGCAACTTCACATAAGTAGTTTTAATCATGTTTCAGTAAGCCTTAAGCTATGTATTGAAACCCTCTGTCACCAGCAGTAAGCTCTCATAGGTCTTGCCATTTACTGAAAATTCATCCCTTTCCAGGGCCTTTTGTCTTGCTACCTGACTTGGAGCTGACTCAAGGGCAGTTTCTAATTCGTATTTTCAGGTTCAGGTGTCACTTGCTGCCTGGGCTGTCTTTAGCCAGCCCAAGAACAAGCATGTAGATTGCCCTGTGAAGAACTGAACAGGCAAAAGCCTTGCTGCCTGAGAACTAAGTGTGATAAAAAGTGACACTTCTCAACAGCAGCTGTCCCCACAGGATACAGGGTGTTTTGTTCTCTTTCCATGCCCTTGGTGAGCAGGAACAGCCTGGAACCAAGCAGAGGACACCAAAGCAAAAGACTGTCCAACACACAGTAGTAGAGGGCTCCCCTTGGGATCAGCAAGAACACAGCATAGGATCCAGCAAAAGAAAGGGTAAAAACCATTTATCTGATGGGTTTTTTCTGACAAACTAATTAATTGCTGGTGCAATGTGCCTTTCCAGAGTTTTTGGTGCTACCTTCCAGTAGTAAAAACTATCTCTGCCTCTTTATTTTTTAAAGCTTCCCTTTTTACTTCACCATTACTTTCACTAACAAATAAATTATAACTTTCTTTCATTATTATTTTGCTCTCCAGCTGCTGGAGAAAAGTTTTGCTGAAGCAAAGCTGTAACCCCAGAAGAAGTTTGGAATTCTTCATCAGAACGAAATTCCCATTTAGGAGATAGATGGAAAAAAGTTTAATTAGTTGTATAAATACTTCACAACCCATGGGCTGATGAGGTGATGAGCTTCAGTTTCATGCTTTCTCCTGTGGTTGTGTTATAGCACCAGCCACTTGCATTTATTCTCATTGATAGAAAGGTGGTAAGAGTTCACAGAAAATTCAGCATTGATGAAAAGATTGCTGGTGGGTGGGATAAAAGGCAGAACACCCTGGAAAGTGCCTGGCTGGCAGCACAGGGAGGTGCCTGTGAACTAAAGTGCACCAGCCATGGGGTGGGAGGGGAGATGACTGGAAGGCACAGGAAACCCAACACACCTTTCTCTCCAGGCATCATGTGTGCAGCCACAACAGAAAAACAGTTTCTGTTCTAAATGGTTAAAAAAACTCTTTGTGTTTATCAAATAAATGCAAATCATGTAATTTAGATGACTGGCAGCTGTAATGGGCTGTAGAATGATACTCTGCCAGTTTAAGTGGGATTGGGAATGTAATCAGATGTCAGAGCTGAAGAAAGAGCTCACAACTGAAGTTAAAGGCACAGGGACAAAACAACAGAACTGACAGTGGTGGGGGGTTAATGGGCCTTTCCAAAAGAAACCTCCTATTGATACATCCCAATTCTGTTCCTAAAAGCAGGGCTGAAATTGTAGGCATTTAGTGACTCAGAAATTCCCAATTCTTCATAAATTTGTCTTCAGTGGTGGAAAAGGCTGCTCTCTTCTGCTGCACCAGCAGCCTGGAAGCTGATTGAGAGGGGCTGCCAAGATGCTGACATTGTATTTCCACCCAGAGCTTCCATGCTGGGCTGGAGTTGAGTCAGGTTACACAGAGGCAGAGGAGAGAAAGTCTGGTGAAATTCCCCAGAGAAGGTGTTTTTTCTTCCAGCTGTTTTTGCTTTTACACACACTCCTCTTTGATCCATCTCTGGACAAAGGTACACAGGCTGGTTTCATCTGGCAGTGACAATCAAGGTCATTATTTGACATTGACATGCAATGGTATTCCTCTGTTTAATCAGCCCCCAGCATGTGAATCACATCCTACCAGACACTAAAGGATGTCAGCTCCCATGTCCCTCCACCTTCCTGTCCCTGCACTTCAGGCCTGGGACTAATGAACTTTGGGAAGCACTTCATCTCCCAGGAGGCTGCAGCCCCACTGGGGTTTAACACAGAGAGCAGTGGAAGTGAAGGGAAATGTTCAAGGCACTGCCTCAGGTGGGAAAAGAGGGTAAGAGGCAAAGAACACTGAGTACAATATCAGCTCAAGAGATAATAAAGCTGTGTGCCATGAGCAACCCTCCTGACCCTGCAGAGAAGGGTCCTGCTGTGGTCTGTGTTAGGTAACTTCTGGGGATGAAAAGCTGTCTGAAAATAGTATTTTATGCCAGAGAGAAATTATATCTTTAGCCACTGTCCCCTATCATTCCCTGAAGACTTCACTCAAATCTTTTTGGTTCAAGGACCATTCACATGACACTTCTCAAGTTCTAACATCTGAACATGAAGTTCAACTGAAGCATCAGTGTAGCTTATAGATCCCATAGTGAGTAGAAGGACACCACCATCCCCCAACTCACCCTCAAATTCCCTTTTCTTTTTTTTTTAAATGACAACAAAACTGTGAACACAGGTAGGAAAATAATTGATGCATTCTAAGGAACTGTCAGGCTCAACAACAGTCTTAATGCTATGAAAAGTGTTAGACAGCAGATTTATGTAGCAGCACCTGCACAGTATAAGATACATGTGACAGAAATTAAGATGAGAAAACCCTGTGCAAACACCCCAAATTTTTCCTTCTGGAATTCATGCTGATACCCAGCAGCTGACAGAGGGGACATGGGGCAGGTCCACCTGAACAGAGAGACTCAGGGTCCCACAAGGGTTCTGGGAGCACAGCTGTCTGTGGCAGAAAAAGAGCAGAGTTGTTTCATCCCAAAGACAAGGGAGCTCCTACAGCCGTGCTCCTTTGTGAATCTCAACAAGAACACCCCCAAGAAAGGTTCTGCTCATTATCCAGTGTCTGGAACCAGGCTTGGGGAGCTGGGGGTACTTCTCAAAGATGATCTGTCTGTGCAGGCTGTGCTGCTCCCAGAGGAGCTGCTTACACTGAGGAACTCTTTCCCTCTCCCTACCCCTCAAGATTGTGTCCTTTAACTTGAAGTGCATGGTATCCTGCCCTGGCCAAGTTTAGGGAAAAGGCACTTTGTCCATCCAGCTCTTGATAAGCCCAGTGAAGAGTATCTGCCATGTCAGTCTGTAGATAAAGGACCATGACAGAAAAACATACTTCTCTGTAATAGCCTGAGGTTTTTTCTTTTAATCAAAAGCAAAACAAAATCCCTGAGATCCATCAATTTCTCATTAGAACTGGAAATGTACTGACATCCTACAGTATTGCTGTTACACTTTAATGTTCCACTGACATTTCAGGAGTTAAAAATGAAAAATTAGCTTTCAAAAAGCAGAATCTTCTTGATTAGAAAAACTTGTTGAAATTGTAATGGAAAGATCAGAACAATTTCATTAGTCTTCATTAAAGAAAATTAATATTATTTCTATTCCCTCAACATACAATCATCTATTGCAATTATTAATATTGCAGATGTTTCTATTGTCCCAGCATTTAATGTATAAAGCTGCAAATCTTCTTGCATGAAAAACAACTTATGATCACTAGAATGACATGCAGTTCATCTTTTTAAAGTTCATTAATTTTCTGTAAATAGAGCAGAGTCACTTTGCATTGTTTGCACTAATGGAGAGCTCAGAGCAGTTTACCCTCTTACTACTTATCATTCATTTGGGTGATAATTTTTTAAAGCTTTTAAATTAAAATGGTAAAGATAGTTAGGGGAAAGATACAGCCCTTCAGAATGTTTCAAGCATGATAGATTATCCCAGCAAAATAGATGTTTCTCATTTAAGAAATGTGCCACAGCTAGCTGCAGCTCCAACAATTGCATTTCAAGGTAGTTTTCTAGCTCCCACCTTGTTTTAGGCAGTTTGCCCAGACCATTTTGGAGCATAATTGAACCAGCCTCCTGGTGTGTCCCTCCAGAGGGGCTCAGCCTCATCCAGCTTGTCCCAGGACACCTGCCAGCACTGGGGTGGTGGCTTCAGCTGGGTGCTTGGCTGTGATGAGCCACCCATCCCAGCTTGGGAGCCAGGCAATGCCACCAGCACAGTGATGGTGGCACCTCTGCTGAGCTGGGCACCCTCTGCCTCTCAGGGCAGGGTCCAGGGCACAGCAGGTGGGCACGAGTACAAATTCCAGCACACTTTGTACCACACTGGCAATCTCTTTGTACAGGTGAAAAATGCCTCTGTTTGTGATGAGAATTTGCAACCAAGGTATTGAGGGAAGAAGGCACCCCTGTTCCCTTGCCTGCCACCCTTCTGCAGTGAGACACCTCCCAACCTATTTAATAAGGACATCCCTTCACCAAGTGTCCCATGGCCATGGGAGCTCCTAAATCCCACACAGTTCTGGTGGCCCTGAGCAGCTGTGACAGTGGCTCTGGGAAGGGTTCTCTGAGGAGCTGCTCCTCCTCAGCTCAAGCTTTTTTGTTTTGTTTTGTTTTTTGGTGTTTTTTTGTTTGTTTGTTTGTTTCTGGCAATAATCATTCATTGTGTTGCAATCCAGGTGCCCAACATACCTGTCAGGCCCTTTTTGAAAATGAAACTTTGCTTAAAATGAAAGAAGTAAAGATGAAATTAGTTCCCAGCACACATCCAGGCAAGTGAGCCTGTTCTGCCATGGCAGGAGCAAAGCCATGGACCCAATAGGCTGATCTGCATTAGAAGTATGTTTTGTTTGTTTGTTTTTTGTTTGGAGCTCTGTGACAGATGGTATCAATGTGATGTGTTAGCTTTTCCACCAGCATCTCCCTCTGTTCCTGCAAGAATTTTGGTTGCCTGCCAGAGGGACTTGGGATGGGTAGGAAAACTTAATCAGCTCTGGGGAATGATTTCATTTCCTCTCCAAAATCTGGTTAGAGGCTTTCAGTGAAGAAGGATGAGGAAAGGCAAAACCAACCCAAAAGAGTTGCCCATACCAGCAGCTCATCTGACTGTGGTGGGAGCCCAAAAGCCTGGCTAACTTAGACATAGACTTGGTGGGCCTAAAAAAATAAAACACAAAGCAGCCAATCCTCCCATTCCCCCTTGACCAAGCTCTCCAAGCCCTTCCAATGGATACACATCAGAAACCCAGCCACATGTGTTAGCACCACTTTGTCACTGAAATCAAACTAATTTCCCCCAGCTGAGGTGTAGAAGTGAGCACCTCAACAATCCCAACAAGTCCAGCCCTGCAGCCCCTCACTGGAGCCACAGTGCAGGACTGCAGCATGCTGATGGCCACCATGCAGAAGGAGGTAAGGCCAAACCACACTGCATTTAACTTGACTCTATGCACATACTTTACATATTTTTCTTAGCTTTCCTGCCCATTAACAAGGGCATCTTGTTCTTATTGTCACTCAGATTACTCATCCAAATTTCTTTAAGCACTTGCTATCTCATTACAATGCTTGTATTGTTATTATTTCAGCATAGGTTGGCACTTACTTAACAACAAACAAAACAACTCAATCAGACACCCTAAAAAAGTCTCATTTAACACATTCTATTTCCTTGGGTTTTTTTCCTTTTCCATTTTTTCCCTGCTAATACATTCAAGACTGCTGCAATTTCCTCTGGGTAATAGGCTTGCTTTGACTAAACCTCTCAGGCCTGTATGTTGCAAAATTTGATAACAAACATTTCAAAAAATGACAATCTGCTCAGTAGCATGTCCCCCTTCTGTCTGTACATCCTGGAAGAAGCTCTTAATCCTGAAACAGCTAATACCAAACACCATGCAGTCAGCTGCATAAAACCCTTTATTCTCAGGTTAGATTCTGAAATCATGGCCATTCCAGCATCTGGATGCTGAGCATGCTTCCATGCATTATGTATTCAGTCAGACACTATGATAAATCACAAACCTAAGGTAAATTGAATGCACAGTCATTGTGAAAACAGCTATTCTGTGAGCTGGCCAGAGACAGAGGATTTAATCACCATTCCCCATTTTTTTCAGAAAACACCGAGACTATCCTCAGACACAAAGCAGTTCACAGTTTATTATCCAACATCTCAAAATCCAACCTCTTTCATTCCTTATTTCAGCAATTTTAATAGTGTGTTTCCATAGAAAAATGCAGAAGATATGTCTCAGCAGTAAGAGAAAAACTGTGGGAAAACCTGAAAGCTATTTGGTATCTGCTGTAAATGGATTTCATCATAAAGCACCCAGGAGTGGGCTTTGCTTGCAGTATTAGATTAAAGCAATGGCATATGGCATATCAAGTGATTAGGCTATAAACTCAGCAGTTAAGTCTTGCTCATAATGAAGCTCTTGAGACTTTTGCAGTTGGGCCTCTCATAATCTATTTAAGTAGAATATATCATGTGTCATAATCAGCTCTCCAGCAAACAGTCTGTCCAGGTGTTTGTGTGCCTTCAGAGCCCAGAAGTCCCTGGAAGGCACAAGGGTCCTTCCCTGTGCTCATGGCACAGGCAGAGACAGGGTAGTGGGCAGGCAAAGCCAATTCCTGGAGCTGGGCAGGAGCTCCTCTTATTTTCCCCTGTGGCCCCAGAGCCCCCAGCACCATGTTTGCTTTACACAGCAGGCATTTGTCATTCTGGTTTTGTGAACTTCTTAAAATTCTGTGTGAACACCCCCATCCCTGGTGCATCCCTCCCACTCAGCCACATCCTGCTCTTTAATTTGACCAGCAACCTAGAAAATCAGGAATTCTAATGGGAGTGCTGACTCAGCATGAACTTCCCTACCAGCACAGAGGACGTTGAAAGGCTGAAATAAAAGGAAATTACAAAATTCAAGTGGATGTGCCTGATGCTTTTCTCTAGGGAAGAACCTGGCAAGCTGGCTGACAATATGTGTCCAGAGAAGCTTTCAGCTGGCCTGTGCTATGTATGCCAATGAGCTCTGGGATAAACAATCCAGGCACAGAAGTAGAGCATTATGTACTTATGCAACATCATATTCATCTATATAAAAAATTGGCCCTAAATTTAAAAAAAAAGCAGGTATCATTAGTGCCTGTGTGCTGCCTCACAGGGAAAAGCTTGAGGGAAGAAGGGAAAGGCTGTTTCCCCTTGGTGCAGCTGCAGTCACAGCTGGCAGGGTGCTGGTGGCTCCGTGGGCAGGGTGGCTGCAATGATTCCACCCCAGCTGCTGGGAACTGGGACACGAGCTCAGAGAGCACCAGGTGATGTTGTAGGTGACTGGCCAGTGTATAATGCAGGCTTTCACATCCATAGATCAGCTTTTTGCCTCACAAGTATTTAGATATGGTACAGTTTATACTTACTTTTAATTGTTTGTATAGTGTAATCTGTCAGTTTATGTATACACAGTATAGTTTATGTAAATAGTAGTGTGATAAATATATTGTAGGCTTTATCAAGATGTTAAAATAGAGGCTAAAATACCTCTATGTAACCAAATTAAAGAATGGTGTAAAGCAATTATTTTTCTTACATCTGTGGGCTGGCCTCTCCAAGTGATAAGATAACAGTGACAGAAACCAGAGCATAAGCATCCGGGAAGGATTTATCAACTCCTTGCTATCAGGGAGTGTGAAACAACAAGATGGAAGAACAGAAAGAAATTAAATATATTGACCTAATCTACAGAATTAGAATAGAATTACAGAATCTGCAGACAAGTCAGAGGTTAAAGCCAAACAAGAGAGTTCCTAGAACATCAAAAACTCAAATGAATGTTTAAATAATGTGTGAACTCCTGAATACACATGTACCCCCAGCAGTGTAACAGGATATAGAGAACAATGTTTTACACTGACACTGCCCTGAGCAGTGAAAACTTCTTTTGTCTCTTTAAATATCCGGTCGTTATTGTCTCCTAGTAACACGTATGGAGGAAAATTTCTTAAAGAGAATAAAAATTTCTTAAGGATAATAAAACAAAAGAAGAAACCTGAACAGCCGGTCTTCCTCCCCTCCCTGTGCCACCTGGGGGTGTGTCCCACCAAGCAATTTTGGAGGGAAAATAAGTGTTTCACATTGTTTCTCTAGAGCTGGATTCACAACTTAGTTGCACAGTTCCTCAGAAGTTCTCAACAGCAATTTATAATTAAACTTTAATAGTCATATCGTATTTACAAAGAGGTGCAATTCTAGGACAGGTAAGATTGCCTGGATGAGTCTTGCTCCAGCTGTTGGGCTGAAATCTGAAACTATTTCTAAGCTGGGCTAAACAGTGAGATTTATGTCTGCAGGCATAATTTCTAGCTATGATCTTTGAGTTTACTTTTCTGAGACACATGAGATTGCAGCTGCCCATGGCAAGCTGCCTGCTGATCCTTCCCTGCTGATTTCTCCAGCAATCCAGTGCCACCAGCTCTGAGAAACCCAGAGCATTTCCCTGCCAAGAGGACTGCAGGGTAGAACCCACTGGCCAGCAGGCAGTACCACAGACATCTTCCCACTACTTTTTGTCCTCCCTCCACAGCAACTCCCCTCAGATGGTTTCCAGCTTCCATGCTGCTCACTTTTTTAACTACGTCTCTAAACATCAATAAAACATGTTGACAAGTGTGATAAAACTAACAAGTCCCAAAAATGCCTGAGAATAAGCTAATTTCCTTAGTCTCTAATAATTGTCAGGAAAATTAATCTGCAAACACCACAGTTTTATGTCCAAAAAGGAGACAGAGGAGTCCTGTAACTTTACTGGAATAAAGGAAGAGACCATGAGGCATTTCCCCTTGGGTCTCTCAAAATGTATAGAGGATGCAGCCCCCTTTTTATCCTAATTTCCTGGCTGCATTTCCCTCTCTTTCCCCACTGGCTGAGGTACTTGAGAGGTACAAACTTGCCAAAACATCTAATACCCCCTTCTGATGTACAGGCCCCCAATTTTCTTTTTCCTTGTGTTCTTTTTCTCTAAATCCAGACATGCAGCACAGTCTTGAGTAACAGGCTGCTGATGCTGCTCTGAAGCTCACACACCAGCCTGAGGCCACATTTCAGCCCACACCCAGGCAATTTCAGTGCAGGCACAGGGAAACACTGTCACAGAAAGCAGAATTGAACTGTCAGTGGCCTCATTAAGTAGAGGGCACCTCGGTCCCCTGGCCAGGAGAGTGACAATGGGCCTTTGACAGAACCAGGGCTGCCCAGGACACAGCAGTGCTCAGGGTGAGCCCTACTGCACTGCAAAGGAACCAGCAGAGACAGGAGGGTTAATTAGTTGATACCTTGCCATTCCTAATGGATGTTACAGATATAGTCCTGAAGTCTTGCTTATCTGACAGGGTAAATTTATTTTTTTGTCAAATGGGCAGCATATGTTTTCACAGCCAGCTGTGGCCAGGTGTGAACAGACAGAGCTCCCCTGAGCTGTGTCAGACTGGGAGAAGGCACTGAGAGCTCCAAGGCTCATCTCCTATTCAGACTGTCTATTAATCCAGTCAGGCAGGCATTTCTACATGGGGCTGGAGTGTGCTCTGTGGGTGTGCTTGTTTGCCTGGGTGTGCACACAGCTGTAGTTTCTTGTTATTGTTGGAAACAGCCATGTTTGTGTCTCCCACTTCTCTCCCATTCTGCTCCTTCTTTTGCAGCAGTGGAGGAGTTGTTCACCACTTGCAGTGAAACCTGACCTGGGGCAGACCTGCTGATTCTGAGCTCCATCCCTTCCCACACTGCCAGCACCAATGCTGCATCTGCCAGTCAGACCACAGCTCCACTGTCTCTGCTCTGATTGCAGTCTGCCCAAAACTCACTTTGTTTAAAGCATGAGAGGCATCTCATTGAACGTGAAGAGATGCACGTGGGTTTGAAACTAATCCTTTGGACAAATGTTGGCAGAGCAGGCTTTGCCCCATAGTCAGCACAGCCTGAGGAGGCAGACTGACACCATCTAAGATGTCACATTCACCAACAGAGTTGTACTCCAAAAGAGAAGGGTTTAGCCCCAGAAATCAGCTACTCACTGTGCTGAAACATTTGTCATGCTTCTCAGTGACTGGGGAATTGTGGTTCCTTTCAAGGTGCCCTGGATCACTATTTTAGTACAAGGCAGGTGTCCCCTTGCCTTCACAGAGAGATTTGAAATCCAATGTCTTGCAGAGAGTCAAAGAGGTGAAAGAATCAGACCTGAACGCTTCCAGCAAAAGTTAATAGCAAACCTGGGCAACACACACAGAGGGTTCCGTGGCATCCATGCAGAGGAGCTTGTTGGAGCCAGAAAGCTGGAGTTCAAGGCTGTTGAACCAGCTGGGAATACTGATGTGATTAACAATTATTTGATTTGGAAATCAATGTGAAGGAGGTTGGTTGCTTGCTTTGTCCAATTTAGTCCCTGAAATACTGGCTTCAATACAGGGAGAAATGCAGCCGAAGCAGGAAGGGGATTTTGAGGAGGGGTGGAGTGGGGTGTGTTTGTTACTTTAGCAGACATCCATCTGGAATCTAGCTGGGGAAAACCTGAGCATTCAATCAAATATTTTATATGTGTCTATAATTATTCTAAACAAAGGAACAGCTGACAGCCCATGATCATTTAAAGACAGAGCAATTTCTGTTTAGCAGTCTTGTGACTGCATTTTCTCCATCTACATGCAAGACTTCCTAATAGTTATGTGGGGTTTGTTGCAGTTTAGCTGCTAATGAAATACTATGAATTTAGAGGAAAGCTAGCACAAACACTAAGTATTTAAGATAAATATTAAGAAGGCATTCTCCTGGGTCACAGAGCAAACAGGCTGCATACACACAGCTATTAAATATTGCCAGGTGTAAGATATTGGGCTTATATTCTAACCCTAGGAGGAGTGATAATTCATCACATATGGTTTGAATTAGAAAGGACAGGAGCATTTTTTAAACTTTAGTCACATTAAATTGTCTTCACTTGAGCTCCAGGGAGCTGCTTCTGCCAGTAACTCCTGGGAGCAGTGCAAGAATCCCTGGATAAAAGTTTTGTGGTGTGGTCAAGGAAGCAAACTAGTAAGCAATAGATAAATCATGTCTCCTGACATTATTATGTTTTTTTAAATGCATGAAAAGCTCAGTGATGATGTCCCAGACCCCATATAAAAAATACTGACATATTACTTTTGCTAAGTAGCCACTTACTCCTTAGAAACCACTATAAAATACCACACAGGGAAGAGCAGTGTCATACCATAAGGAAAAGCTTGTCATCTTAGTATTGCCCTTGGGAACCTTAAAATCAGCAGCTTTGTCCATTATGATGTAATTATTTCAGTATGCACTGTGGGAAAATGAGGTTTTCCAACTCCCCCATCCAACAGGTTACTCAGACTCCCATGAAAATTTAATTATTTTAGAGCTGTGAGACTCTCCCTGGCTTGAACAAGTTTAGATGCCTAATGCTCAGACTCCTGTTAAGTGAGGGAATCCATGGAATACAGGAAAGCAGCCCTGCCTTGGTGCAGATCCTTCCCACAGCCACAGCAGACTGAGCTGCCCAGCTGCTGATTCCCATCCTCACAGCTCCTAAGGCTTTGCATCAATTTGGGCACAAATGGAGGTGCTGGTGGCTGGGTGAGCTCTGCTGGGCAGAAAGCTGAGAACTGGCTTAACAGTGAGCAGTGTTGTCCATGTCTGACTGGAGTCACTTGGAGACAATCTTGGTTATCCTCTGGTGAGACTGCCCACAAATATCCCTTTGCCACCCTTAGGACCATTCTTCTCCATAGAAGTTGTGTCCTTGAAGACCAAAATTTCCACCTTCTCAGAAAGGTGTCACTTTTCTGATCCAGTTCCTGACCTGACAGGAAAAAATATCTCCTTTTGAGAAAGGAAATCACATCTGCAAGATTTTCACCACAGTTTCAGTATGTCTGTGTAGGCCTGGATTTCTTTTGACAGAAGAGTTTAATCAGCTGAAGGTACCTCAGTTCCTTTAAGCAGTGGGACCTCTGCACCTCTGCTTTCTGTGCCAAGACATGTTTTCCCTTCAAAGAGTCCAGGAAAATTGAAGTAGCTGTGAACCAAAAGAAGTGTCAAATTATCAGCTTATGGAAGACGCTTTGCTGCTTAGAGCAGATTAACACATTCTCCACACAAAAAGCACTGAATGGAAACATTCTCTGAATTTGGACACTAGGCATTGCCAATATAATCCAAAGAAAAGCAGGAGAAGAGTCCTGCAGTGAAAAACATCATCAGCAGTGAGGCTCAGACCAGACTGCAGCAGTTACCAGGTTAAAATGACCAGAGCAGTTTGGGCTGTGATCACCTTACACTTTGGAGACTTTTCACTAACCTTTTTTCTGAATTTTCACCCATTAGACATTCATGCAGTGATTCAATTCACTGCAATTCCCTCCTGAGTCATTACTGGAGCAACTCCTGTGCAAAGGTAAAGCATTTTAAACAAATAGCTC
This sequence comes from Muscicapa striata striata, assembly GCA_030060385.1. Classification (NCBI taxonomy): domain Eukaryota; kingdom Metazoa; phylum Chordata; class Aves; order Passeriformes; family Muscicapidae; genus Muscicapa; species Muscicapa striata. Next base: position 3,375,492 of record JAREIS010000049.1, read on the forward strand.
TACCTTGCCAGAGATGGGTTGCAAACCCCAGTTGGTCACAACTAGACATTCAGACAAAAGGGATTTCAATTCTCACAGGTGAGATCCATTTACATCCACTGATGCATTTTTATTTCAGCAATTCAGTGTGTTTGTCCAGCCTCTTTGTGAAAGTATTCAGTGAGACTCTACCTTTTTATCATGTATTTGTAATATTTACTCATCTACTCAGATAAAAGACCTTGATGATTTGGACAGCAGCCATAGTTTTCTAGATGAAAAAACAAATACCTTTACCATTAAAATTATTAACTAATTTGAGCAGTTCTTCAGTAATGGCAGAAGAGGAGGCTACTTTCTCTCCCATGTGTGAAGAAGCAGTTCTGGTGCTTCTGTGCATGGTGGAAAGGCAGCACTACCCACAGGAGGGCAGTGCTAGATCAACTGTTTCTATTTCTGTAATATGCTTTCCCAGCACAGCATTTGAAGATCTGCCTCTTTTATATTGTCATTGTGTATGGAGAGTGGCATACACAGTACCAGCCTCACAGCACTCCATGGTGACAGGGGCTTTCATTCTGTGCCCAGCCTCAGCCAGATTAAAGCCCTCCTTAGATGCAGTGCTGCCCCAAAGATCTGCACTCTGTGAGTGCTCAGCACTGGCTCAGGGTTCAGCCCTGGAGACAGCAGGCTCAGTACTAAGCCCAGCAGCCACCCAGACTTCTCCCCTTGATTCTAACACCATTATAGACTAATCCCACCACTGCCTGTGCAGCAGTAGCTGAGCCAAACCCAAACTGTGTGTGTGTGAGAGATGGATGCTCCACAGACTTGGCTTGCCTAATATTGATGTTTCTGCCCTGCTGCTCACACCAACATCAGCAGTGCTGACAAAAGCAAGCGATGCATTTTGATAAATCTGAAGAGCTGTGTTTGCCTTCCCAAGGAGCTCTGCAGGAGCTTCACAAAAGGGACTGACAGGCTCCTGCAAACCAGAAGTCTTCAGGGAAGGGGGAAGGAGACGAAGCAAATGTTTCTCAGGTTCAGCTCAGCAGTCTTCTGTGCAAACAGGCAATTCCTGAAGCAAAGGCAACCACAGAGCTATTCTGACTAAATAAGCCTGGGATCACTGCTGAGTTCTTGAAAGGAATGGGGAAAATGCCCAGTGCCAATTGGTGAAAGTAACAGTTTTGAGAATACCCCTTTTTTACTTTACCCCTTGTTCCACTACACCTGTAAATACTTTGCTAAATTTAGTATTTTTAAAGGAAAATAATGAAAACATAGAATGGTTTGTTTTGGGAGGGACCTTAAGGATCATCCAGTTCTAACCTCCTACTATGAGCAAGGACACTTTCCACTGGACCAGGCTGCTCAATGCCACATCCAACCTGGCCTTGAACACCTCCAGGATGGGGTACCCACAGCTTCTCTGGGCAGCCTGTGCCAGGGCCTTACCACCCTCAGAGGGAGAAATTTCTTCCTAACATCTAATCTGAACCTACTCTCTTTCACATTAAAGCCATTTCCCTTTTTCTGTCACTCTATGCTCTTGTCCAAACTCCCTCCCCAACTCACTTGAAACCCTTTTAGGTACTGAAAGGTGATGTAAGGTCTCCCTGAAGCCTTCTCTTCTCCAGGCTGAACACCCCCATCTTTCCCAACCTGTCTCCATAGCAGAGGTTCTGCAGGCCTTGGAGCATCTTTGTGGCCTTCTCTGAACCCAGTAAGTCCATGTCCTTCTTATGATGGGGACCTCAGAGGTGGATACAGCACACCAGCTGGGATGTCACAAAAGTGGAGCAAAGAGGCAGAACTCCCTCTCATCTGCTGGCCACTGTGCTTGTGATGCAGCCCAGGACACATTTGGCTTTCTGGGTTCTAAATGAACATTGCTGCATCATGTTAAGCTCCCATGGCTTTCATCTCAGTTCTCAATCCATTTTTCACCCAGCCTGTGCTTATGGGATTGCTCTGACCTACAGCAGGACCTTCCACTTGGCCCTGTTGCAGTCCATGGGGTTCTCATGGTCCCCCTCTCCAGCCTGTCCAGGTACCTGTGGGTGACATCCTGGTGCATCTGCCTGCTGCTTGGGGTGACAGCAAGTACAGAAAGCAGGAAGGGCCTTTGCAGGGGTTTCACAGAGGTGTTTGTTTCAGCTGCACATGTACACTGTCCATGGTTCAGAGAACAAAGGCCAAGGCTTTGAGAGGGTCCAGGTTAAATACATGGGATGAGCAGGGCAGGGAAGAAGCATCAGAGACCAATTTCCAGGGGACATGGGGGTGTCACAAGGGTGGGGTCAGGGCAAAGGGCCAACAGGGACACAGGGTGGGAGTGACCAAAGACTGGGGGACAGGGAGAGGGACTGGGCTGAGCCAGGAACAGAACAGGAGTTGCTTTGGCAAGATAAAACAGGATTGGTATCAAGAGAAGGCAGTGAGAGAGGCCTGTCATTCTCCCTAACTGGGAATGCCGTGCAGAGTTTCCACAGCATCCCTTCCCTCCAGCTCCACACAGCTCAGAGACCCACACACTGCCCGTGCTGGTAACAGAGCTGCCAAACAGCACCAGTGCCGGCACAGGCTCCTGGGGATGCCACAACCTCCAGTGTCAGAATTCCCGGCTAAGATCCCTTCTCTGTTGCCAGAACAGAAGCTCTGCAGCCCCTCAGCAGGTCCCTGTCCCTGTCCCTGTCCCTGTCCCTGTCGCTGTCCCTGTCCCTCCGGGAGCGCTTTCCCTCGCCTGTGCAGAGCACAGATTCTCTATCAGAGCGGGATCCGCGCTCTGCCGCTGCGCTCCTGCCCCCTCCCGGGCACCGGGAGCCTGCACCTCCCTGCTATCCCGGGATAACCGGGGAATCTCCGGGGAAAATCCCCCCAAGCCCCGGCCCGGCGGGCTCAGCCTCCGCAGCGCACAGCTGGATGGCAACACACCCCCGGCATCTGCCCAGCCCCTCTGAATATTCCTGCTGCCCAAGCCAATATGCACCTTTTCAGACTCCCAGCCAAATTTAAAGAGCACCCATCAGAGAATTTGGCTTTATCACAAGATTTCTTAGACCTCAAACCGAGTTTATATAGGTGGTTTTATTTAGAAGTTCTGAGAACTCGAGGGGTTTTACTCCCTTTTCCCTGCGGATGTGAGCTTCAAGATTAAGGGAAAAATCACTCAAGGAAAGTAAAATCAAACAGTGGAAAGGTCAGAGTTTGTCATATGTCTAAGAAGGAGTAGTGAAGCATAAACACTCACTAAGAAATATACAGAGATTTCAGAGTTACCAGCACACCAGATTTACTTCTCCTAGAGAGACCCTATGAGCTAGTGGGGCTTCAAACTCTTCATCTGTTAAATTAGGTATGTTGGAAATGTCACACTATATCTGAATAAAGGCAGCCAGATGGGTAACAGACAGATTTCTAAATGCTCCTAGAAATATTTGCACATTTTTTCAGTGTAGGATATCCTGCAAGAGCTGGTCCCAGCAGCTCCCCCACACCATCAGTGCAACAAGTAGAGAGTAACATGAGCAGCCACAAGCTACTCTGGCAGCAACAGCAAAACTAAGGGAGTGCTGGGGACTTGTAACACTTCAGTTGTTCCTTCAAACTTTGTTTTTGAAAACAGATTTTATAAAGTGTAGCTCATGTTAATCCCTTCCAGTTGTGAGCTGTTGTTAGAATGTGTTTCCATGTTTTGTTTAGTGGAGAGAATTTTTTTCAGTGGGGAACTACAGAACAAACCACAGATTGTTGGTTCTTTTCCAAACAGAATTTTTCCTTCCTTTATAGTTTTTTTAGTTAAATACACTGACTTGCTGAGAAGAGTTAGATCTACCTATCTCTTCTTGTCTTAAAAACTGACTGAGAAAATTCCAAGGAAAATTAAACCCAAGCCAAAGTCTATTGCCATCTTCAAGTTAATTTATACAGAGCACAAATCCTCCTGAAGCAGATTAACACAAAATCATTCCCCATCTTTGGCCTGCTAATTGTGTTCAATATGTCCTACTACTGAAAAAAGCCAATTTTATTTTAAAACCAACAAGCAAAACAGAAAAGCATAACTAGGTGTGGTAGAGCTTCTAACACAGCTTCTGGGTTTCCTCTATGCAAACTGTAGATAATATTTCTTCTTAAGTCGTGAGCTTTGGCTCATGCTCCGACTGCCTCTGCACAATGTCCCAAAGTAGATGGTGCTGATGCTGTTCTAGTTCAGTTTGGCACTGATCCTGCCACACTCACAGCACATGAATAACACAGTGAAGCCCTGTGTGTCTGCACACTGCACGTGGCACTTCCCAAAAGAGGCAGAAGAGCTTTAATCTCGAGACTGACCAAGCAGTTTTATGCAGAAGCAGAGAATGAGAGGTAGATATGGCTGGGTGATGTCTCTGCAGCCCTGGACCTCCAGCCTCTTTCATGCTATGCTGGCTTATAAAGGACCTCACTAGCACTATGTGACCTCAGCTCTCAGCATTCCTAAACTTTCACCTCCATGCCAAAAGAATGCAGGCTGCCCCTGCCACATATCCTTTGATGTGTGGTTGCACCATGACAAGGAAATTTTACAACATAGAGCTGCTCAAGCTTAGACCCAGCCCTGAACCCAAGCCATGAATCTCCTTGATCCTCTGAATGCCTTCAATCACATTGCATGGGCTAGACTAAATGATTCCTTAGGATCTCACACAGTCTTATTTGGTCCTTCTAATTTCTTATTGTATCAGAAACTTCTCACTCCAATACAGAATTTCAGCCCTTTTTCCAAGTTCCATCAGAGCTTCCCAACCCTAAATAAAGTGTAGTTGGTTTGGTGCAGTCAATGGACTGCAAAGATCCATAATTTAATTTATTCTTTTTGCAGTGGTGCAATTCCCCTTCTAGAGCCCTAACAGGCAAATGTTCTTCTCTGTCCCTATAGTGCCTCATCTGATTACAGCAACAGACAAGGCAGAGGATGCAACACTGTGAGTCCATTGTACCCAGAAAAGAGTGGAGACAATGTCAGTCCTCCAAAACAGAATGGGATGGCAAGAGGGTGCTGAATGTTTCACATCCTTTGTTTCCTCTCAGATGTATGAGAGCTATGTGATCAATTCAAGTTTTTTTTTTTTTTTTTTTTTTATATTAGAATAAAGAAACACAAAAATCCTCTTTGAATACCTTGAAAACACCTCCCTATTATAACCTACTGTGAGGCAGTTCCAAAAGTGAACATTTGACCACCTGGGTCAGGAGTAAGCAGACAAAAGGTGCCAATGCTCAAATACTTAAATACTGCTGTGCTGTGCCTCAGCAAACTGAACTCCCTGTGAGTGTTTGTGTGTTTGAGAAAGAACACTGAGATACCATGGAGGTACCAAATAACCCACCCCAAGCACATCCATTTGTTTCTCTCAGAGCAGACAAACACCAGGCAATTAATGGGTAAAGGGCTAAATGAACCCTCTGAGTTATTTACTGCAGGAAGGCAAAGTCTGAGATCCCTGGCACTGCTCCAGCCTTGTGCCAGCACAACTGGTTACCCTGATCCTCCAGTAAAATAAACAGGGTCTGCAAAATAGAGTGGGAGGCAGGCACAGACAGGAGGGAGGACCTGGTACTTGGAAAGTGCTCCAAGTCTTAGGCTCTGAAGAGTTAAATCAACCAGAGGAATCTTAAACAAACAAAACAAACCAAAACAAACTAAATCAAACAAAAACAAACAAACAAAACAAAACAAAACAAAGCTACTTAGCAGCCCTTACAACAAAAATGTGTTTTCAGAATTAATGAGATTTTGATAACCCCCCTTTAAAAATTGAATATTTCAATTTTTAAATGTACAAAGACTAAAAATCTTCATAAATATCCCATTAAGAAATTTCTGATGCTGTTTTAGATTTTCCATTGAAATACAGTGCATGGAGGTTGCCATAGCTACCAGCAAATTTTTAAATAACTGTTTCTCGTCAGAGCAGCTGCAGTATCCTACAGAAATGAAAATGGAGATGCTGGAAGGAGTCTGACCAAATCCAAGCTCCTAATCAAATGACTCCAAGATTTTCATAAACGCAGCTTAGAAACTTTTAATATGGGTTCTGGTTTTTAGAGAAAATACTGCTCTTTTTTATTTGACAGGACCTCAGGAAATGCTGTCAGCAGTGCTGGAGATCTCAGTCAAGAGAAGAGCTTTGTTTTCATGCTGGAAAACATAAAAATTTCCACTGCTAAGCCCCAGCCTGGTACAAGTCCCCAGGCACCAAAAGATGTGCTGCACCTTGCTCTGAAGGGCTTTCTGAATGAACTGCTTGTCTGGCAGCCCTAAAAGTGCCCTAAGAACCACAGATTTCTGTGCCCAGGGAAAGCTCTTCCTTGCCTGAGCTTGTACAGGAAAACACAGAAAGGAGGCAATGTGAAAAACAAGTGAAGCTGTAAAACACTGGCAGGAGGCTTTTGCAGGTGGTCCTGCCTCCAGTGGTGCCCAGTGCTGGCTACCAGGAGGCTGTTTCTTCTTCTGTAGGATCTCTCCCTGGCTTGAATAGGCAGAGCAATGTTCTGTGCAATAGTGTGAGCAGAAAATAGACATTTCTGCACTGTGGGCACCTCTTCAAGGAAGGCCTAATCTAAGGACACTGAGAGCCTCCTTTCAACCTGCAGTATTAACTATGAAAAAGTCCTGAAAAACTTAAAATAAAATCATTTTGTGCCCTCAGGCAAGTATGTCCCTGTGTCCCAGTCTATAAAACAAAAATAAATAAAGAATAAAATTTCTCAGAGGAATACCAAGAGATTTAATTCTCCCAAAATAGTAATTGAATTGCTATCTATGGCAGATGGAAGTGGTTGGCTGGGTTTGGGTGTTTTTCTAAACAACAAATTAATTATTATTAATGACATTATTATGACTCTGAAAAAAAAATCTCAGTGATTACTGGTTTTATGTACATTGCTTCATTTATCTACAACCTGCTTTGAAGAAGTACCTCCAAAGCACAGTGGAAGTGCTTCCTTGTGCTAGGGTGGTGATGCTTGAGGGCTCATGTTGCTCTGCCATCACCTGCACAACAGAGAAGTTTACAGGCAAGCAACAGATATTAATCTGTGGAGACAAATCTTCTGGACAAGGTAATTTTATTTAAAATGTGATTTAAAATTCCCTTCACATCTTGAAATGAAACAGCTTCCTTTCCCAATGACTGGAGCTTGTTGGCTCCAAAATTCTTCAGGGATAAAAGAAAAAGAAAAACAAAGGGGAACAAAGACAGAAAAAAAAATTAAATAAAAGTTAGAAAAATTAAAATTAAAAAAGCTATCATGGCAGATTCTTCTAATAAATTACATTTTTTTACTAATTGCAAGTGTTCAAGGCCAAGTTGGATGGGGTTTGGAGCATCCTGGTATAGTGGAAGGTGGCCCTGCCCATGGCAAGTGGTTGGAAATGGATGACTTTTCAGATTCCTTCAAAACCAAGCCATTCTATGACTCTACAATTCATAGGTGCTGAGGCAGTTAAAGTAATTAGCGCAGAAAATTTTTTTTTTTTAAAGGTGGAAAAATTTCATTTTAGAAATTAGATACTTCATGGCAGGGAGAAACATCTCAGTCCCTCAGTAAGATCCTGGCACAAGATTGTTCAGCTGACTTTGCCCAACATCCCTCTCTATACTGGCAGTAAGAGATCAGAAAATGGGAAAAAAAAAGCATGACTACCAGAAAGACAACCTAGTAAATACCTGTTATAATGTAAGCTGTAAAAATTTCTCTTTGTCAGTGTGAAAATAGGCTAGCACAGCAGAGTGAGGAAGGGATGCCAATGAACAGAGGATTCTGTACTGGTGTGCATGTATCCTGTCAAAGGGTCAGACCTCCCTGTACATCTTTAGGCATTCCCTTTTCTGGTGTAGAGGTTTTTGTCAAGGAAAGAAACAGAAGACAAAAAAAGCACAACCTGCTGTATGGTTGGGCTGCCAGAAAAACAGATTGTGAGTCATTGCAAACTGCTGACCTTAGTCAGCATATTGTGACTCCACAGCTTTCCAGCCCTGCTGTTTTTCCCCAAGGCAGATGAGAGGCTTGTCAAAGCTGCAGAGGCACACTCATGCTCACTGTGATGTGCTATTTCTCTCAACTGTGCAGACATCAGGATTGCTGAACCCAACATAAACTCATAATTTTCCTGGAAGGAAAAAGAGATGCTAGACAAAAAGATGAGCCACCATCTGCAAGAGTTACCTTGTCCTGGAGTTCCAAAGAGCAGGCAGTGCAGAGCCATGTCCAGAGGAGTGGGCAGTGCACAGCCACTGTCTGGAGGTGCCTGGAATGACCTGCTGAGAATGTTCCCTGCTGCACTGAGCCTCTCCTCAGCACCCACCAGGCAAGGCACACACAGGGCAAGGAGGAAATGCAGAGGCTGCAGGAGAGGATGATGGTGGGAGGCACCAAAGGGGGCAGAGGTCAATGCCACAAGGCACCTTCTCCCCTCACCTCAGAGTGAAACACAACACCTCTGGGTCCTGCTGCAGCTCCCCTCTCTGTGCTGCTTTGCTGTTTGTTTGTTCCCATTGTGCTTTTGGAGCAGTTCATCAGGCCCTCCAGCACAGGAAGTTTGCTTTTTTCACCAGATTCAAGCATTATCTTGAATTAAGGAGAAAAGAATCTTGGGGGATGAGCTAAAAAAAAGGAAATTTTAAAAACTTCGAGAGATATGCCCTGAGAGAGGCAGGGAAGGCTCAAAGACCAAGAAATGGGGACAGAATATCAGTGAAGGGAGGGGAAGGCAGCAAACCACACAAGCAGTGTGGTGACATTGGGACATGTCTGTAGTATGTAGGTGTTTGTCCTCATCTGTTTGTTGTGAATAGTAGAAGCAGAAAACCACAAGTGAAAAGCAAAAAGCATGCAAGAGAATTCAGGGCTTCTCCATTTTAAGTGTTCATCTCAATTTGTTCATCTGCAAAATGCAGGTAGCCCTGCTGGTCTGCCAGAGCTGTGCCAGGGGGATTCAGCCCATTAATTTATTCAGAACAAAGTAAAGAGAGTGAGATCTGTGAATAAGCACCAGTAGGTGCTTAGAAGGTGCTAGATCAATTTAAAAGAGACATAGAGAGAGGTACATCTTTTTAGGAAAAGCTTTACTTGGTGCCAAAAAGTAGCTTTTAGCCTATACCAGCACTGAAATAATCAGGTGAAGTCACCTGAATGCTTCTGTACTGAAAAATAAAGTGAAAAAATCAGAATTTCACTTTGGAATGAAACATTTGGAGCAACAGATAAATCCTTCAGAAGAGATGCAGTCACCAGAGTTGGGATGCCTCAGCTTCTGGTGGTTGTACACGGAGCTGGTAGATTCAGTAAAGATTTAGGTCCATTTATATACCCTGACATGTTGTACATCTGACAGAACCTTAGGAAAGGAGCCACTGAGCTATTTTACCTTCAGCACTGTGACCCTGCATTGCTTCTGTGTGCAGGCTGGGTGTGAGATGCAGGCTGGGCCATCCTGAGACTGCCCCAGTTAGAGTGAAGAAGAATAAAGAGGTGTATTGTGAGGCAGACAGAAGGTTACCTTGGCTTGAAACCACACACTAAAAATACTTTTTATTCTGCTGGAAAGGCACAGCACTGTCAGTAGGACAGCCTGGGACTTGAAGACTTACTTGGTTTAAATATATCAAGAATATCCCAAAAGAAGATGCCTTGCCATGAAGGACAAGCAAGCCTCAAAGGCACATCCAGCAGCCTGGGCCTAAGGAAGAACACACTGAATGGTTGGTCCCTGCAAGGCTGAAAGGCAGGCTTGAATCTGCTTTCAAAATATCTCTGCACCTCTCCATTTTAATCTGTTCTCTCACAGAGCAGCAGCTGTAGAGCACAGAAACATCCAGGCAGCTGTGAGAGGAGAAAGGCTTGAGAATAATGAACTCTGGGAGCAGGTTTTGCCTTCCCCATTTTCCACATGAACGCTGTGAACAGAACATATACTTGCTCAGGACACAAATACCATCTAATTTTTCATTACACACAGCTGTGAGGCACTTTCCCTACATGAAAGGCCACCACTCATGGAGAGCTGGAGCCCAAAGCTAGACAGAGGTTTCCTAACTTTCACCTGGACACAGCCAGGTCCATGCACTTGGGAAGGTTCAGCACCATGCAGACACGACCACCAGATTTTTGGTAGCCCTCCTTTACAGAATTAATTTTGTAGTGGTCTTGGAGCAAGCACCACTTGCCAGTTTTTTTTTTTTTAATGACAAATTAAGTGAGTGTGTGCAATTTAGGTAGTGGCAGGGGCCACTGATCCACCCAAGCAGGTGTAACAATCTTCCAGGTCAATTTTAGGGTGTCATATTCCACAATGGCTCCTATCAAAACTCAGACTGGATTTTGAAACCCCATTGAGAAAGTACATCTCGTCCCCACAACACCATGGCTACAGGCAAAACAAACAGCTTTACAGAAGCTATGTGGCCTTCTGGTCCTGCCACCTGAATTACATGGTAATTTGATAATTGTGACTGCTCCCCCCAATCCCAGTGAGGGCTTGGGATACCCTGTGAGGGCCCAGGTGGAGCCATTTGGCTCCAGAAATAACAGTCACACTGGCCCTGGTATCTAAAATACTGGTGATCATTATCTGCTGCCTCTGTAACGACATGTAATTTAGATGTTGGCAATTGAGAGACAGGACTCCAGGGAATGCCAATGCCAAAGTCAATTTATTGATTACAGAACTCAGTTTATATAGTATTACAGCTTTGAATAGAATTTCCTGCTCCCTAGGCAATAACCCTAATATTTATGTTTCTTAGTAACATTAATTAACTATAATCTTTAATGACTTCCTTAAAACAAAATAGTACATTCCTTTTTGCTTCCTCCCTTACTTTTCTGTTTGAACTTGCCAGGGTTTTTGCCCCACAAGAGCCAGGATGTCTGGCCCATCCATGATCTCCACAGAACTCCCTGTTCCACTGCTCAGCTGCCTCCCCATATCTAGAAGGTGTTATTATTGCAGGAATGAGGTGGAAAACTTGTTGGTAATCATAACTCTTTATGCTTAATGACAATGATTACTTTTCCTGATCCCTGAATGAAAAATTTTAACATAGGTCCTTCAAGAAGAAACATCAACCTGTGACTTGAATGAATTCCCTTATAGAGGGATGTTTGTGCTACCAAGCCTTCAAACAGCACTGACATTGCCATCATTAACTACACTGGAAACTCCCTAAACCAAACACTTTGGAAGCACATCACTAACCTCAGGAAAGGAAATCTGTGTTTATATAAGTGGGCTAGTTGGCTGGTGCAAATGAATAATCTTTATGGACACAGCTTCTGTTGAAAATGGGTATTTGGCATAACACAAAGCAAATGAAGCAATAAGTGCACAGCAGTGGTACCAAGAGGTCAGGGTATAACAGATTATCAGTTGACAAATTTAGTGCTCAGCCCAAGGGAGGTCCAGGTTTTCCATGGTGTCTTGGTTTGAAAACAGGTGTTTGTTAAGGAAGGCAGAAGCCTCTCTTGAAATGGACAATGTAAACCCCTTTCCTCCAAATAATTTTAGTTTTGAAATTAAGGAGCTCTCAGGAAAAGATATGGGAATAGGAATAACAGTTCTTCACCAGGAAAAAAAATAAAATAAAAATACAGTAATTAAAAAAAAAAAAAAAAAAAAACACTAAACCCAAAACACTGCCAGAGTCAGAATCCAAGCTGACACCCGTCAGTCAGTCAGGGTGTTGTCACAGTCCCATTCAATGGTGGCTGCATCCTCCTGCAGTGGCAGATGTGGTTCAGCTGGAGCAGTGCTCCTGGAGAAGGTGCAGTTTCCTCTGAAGGTCCAGGGATGATGTAGAAAGGTCTGGTTTTCCTCTGGAATCCAGGGGGAAGAGGCTTCTCTGATGCTCCAAAGCTCAGTTTTTATCCAGGTAGGAAAGGCTTGGCTCCTCCCCTGGCTGGAGCATCTCCCATGGGATGATGGAATTTTATCAGCCATGCCCTGGGACTCAATGGCCATGAACAGGAGATCTCTCCTGGAGGGAGGATGGGCTGTGGGAAAGATAAAGATCACTGCCCCACCTGGTTTAACAGCTGGTGATATGAGTTCATACTTTTGGTTACATCCTGCTTTCCAAGCCAGCTTGCATGGCCCAAAGGAGCTCACCAGAGCTGTCCATAAAACTGCACCACTCAGCAGTGTTTGGGAACCATCACCCAATTGACATCATCCCAGGGATTTATATGGAACCTTGATAGCAATGAGAGGAAAGAACCAAGCTAATCAAACAGTGAGTAGCAACATAGAACCTATGAGCTCAGAGGAGATTCAGTCACTACACAGCATTTATCATGAGAGAGGCCTTTGCAATGACCCCTCTCTGCTGAAATAATTCCCATCAGTTATGCTTCCTCTCCTGCTTGCTGCTATCACCATCCAGAGGAGGCAGCAAATGGTCAAGTGCTTCTCTGATCTCCTGTGTATGTGAAGACAGAAATATCCAAGCTGAAGAACTGAGCCCCATGGGTCTGACAGCAGATTCAATTACAACCCATGGAATTCAGTTCTCAAAGCTGAGAATAAATGGCATTCATTTTCAGACTGTCCCAACACATGGCAGTATCTCATACTCCTGCTGGCTCTCCAATGCCTGGCCTTCTTCCAGGGGCTGTAAAGTAAGAGTGAAAACTTCTCTGCAGCCAAGTCAGCTGTACCCAGACTGTAGGTCAGAAACAGAATAATGGCTCCAGAACATGTATTTTGAAAAATGAGCTATTTTATATATTCCTTTGACACCAGAAGTGGCCACACACACAGGCACAATGTGCCCTAACACATTGCAGAATTACTATTAGAAAACAAAAACAAAAACAAAAACAAAAGCAAAAACAAAAAACACACAAACAAACAAAAACAAAAAAAAAAAACAAAAAACCACCAAGGAATATAACAATAAAAGATTTTGCACTTTTTCTGGAAGCCTTTAAGAATTTCAGAGAGGTGAGTTAAAAACTTTTTTTTTTTTTTTTTCTTTGTTTGTTTGTGGTTTTTGTTTTTGGTTTTTTTTTAATACAACAACACAGACACAGAGGTAAAATCTCCCAGAGTCAGTCAGTGATCTTGTTAACAAAATAATCCAACCAGAAGCTCAAAAGAAGGAAATCTGGCACTGGTGCAGCCCTGCAGAGTCATCAGAGTCTCTGTGGCAAAAAGGCAAGTAGTTACAGCTGCATGGTTGTGTACTGACACAAAGCTGTCAAATGGGAAAATCTCATCCAAGGGTGACAGTCTCACCCAAGGTGAGTGTTCTGGACCACAGAAAAACACTGCTCAAACATACTGGAGGTCAAAGCTGGTATCTGCCACAACAAAACACATTGTCACTTCTGACATGCATAAGAGAAGTCACAAGTTTCATTAAACTACCTACTCCAAATGGGGAATTTTTGAGGAAAAATAGGTTGGATAAGATGCTGGATGATCTGCAAATTAGGTGTTAGATACAAACAGGACTATACATAAACAGCATTGGGTAAATTATGAAAAAAAAATCAGATTTATTCAGAACATCTTAAAGACACTTCTTTTTGTTCCTATGAGATGAGGTCTCAATAAAATATTTGGATGTCAAGGGGATTCAGATTAAATCTTTTAGCTTTAAAATCTGAATTTAAGGAAATTTACTCAACAGAATGGTTCAAATAGAATTATTTGGGTTTAGCATTGATTTTATGTTATAAGAAAGCATTTTTTTCAGTGAATAATCTTTGCTAACACCCCATCCATTTTCCCAGCCTCACGTGCAGCCCCAGAAGTGTTGGCAGAAAAGGCAGCAGTGTGGCCATGTCTTTACAGCTCTAATTGTCTTCTCAGGCTGCTGAAGCAGTCAATAGAAATTAAAAATATACTTCTTTAACTGTTACTCTTGCTGGGAGGGAAACCTCTGAACAAACACATTTGCTGAGTAACTGCTGTGTGGTACCCACAGCCCAGCTCAGTCCTACCTATCTGACACTTGACTCTGTGAGACAGGAAAGAAAAATCAAATTCACAAAAGTAACATCTTGCTAAGGCCCTCAAATAGGACAAAAGTTCACCCACAACTTTAAAATAAGGTACTGGAACAATAAATTTTGCTTTTCTGATATTTTTAATTCGTCACTAGACTACTGCTTGCTAAGATCACTGCTGAATTAATTAAACAATGCTTACTGGAGAGTAGCAGTGTGGCACTTCTGTGGCAATCCCTCTTCCAATCCCAAGCAGGAAAAACATCTTACAATCATCAATGAAACATCTTATCTTGGAGCAGAGAAAAGGTCAGGAAGAAGAAAGAGTGGAAGTATCTATTCCTTAGGGCAGTGTCCTCATCCTATGGAGAAGTGCATGGCATTTCTATAGAGGAGCAGCAGCACTAGGGTGGGCAGGAGCCCAGCTGTGGACACAGCTTTGGTACTCATCATTGCACAGTCAGGCACATAATGACAAGGGAAAATATGAAATATCCCTCCTTGAACCACAGTGCAAGAGCTGCAGTAGCTCTAAGCTACCCCAGAGGAGCAGCTGAGCATTGGGGTGCTCCCAAACCCTGGTCCCACAGGGACTCAACCTGAACTGCCCTGCCTGGATGAGAGCTGCCCCTTCCCAGGGAGAAGGGCTTGGAGAGCAGTCAGCCCCTGGCAGGGAGGAGGGGAACAGCTCCAAGGGTGCTTCAGTCCCTCTCAGAGCTCTGGGATGGATCTGTCCCACAGGTGTCCCTGAGGGGGACAGAACAGCCCAGCCCTCCAGCACACACCTGATGTCTTAGTGAAACCCCTAAGGAAAGGTGTGGAAGGCACATCCTTGTAATTCCACACCCATTTTCCAGGTAAGTTGGCTTTACAGGTTCTCTCTCATCTTAAAAACATGATGCCAGTTTCAGCCACGTTCTGCTTTGGTCCTTTATGAACTTCCTAAGTGACATTCTCTATCCTTTCACTGTCCTTCCAGGAATAATTCCCTCCCTCTGAGAACCCATTTACTCAAGGATTAAATTCATGCATTTGCAAACAAGAAGACAGCCCATAAAATTATATTGTTCTGCCTTTGCAAGAGCAGTGAGGAACTGAGTCTTTTCAACCAGCCATAAATCTACTTCTTGGAAAAACACTATTTTGTTTATTCCAGTGTATTAGTGCCTCATAATTTGGTGATCTTATTACACGAGATTTAACAATTCCTACAGGACAGATATTTAATAGACAATCATAAAGTTTTACTGCTACACTAAAAGGCAGACCTTTTTAGAGTGATTGAATTATGTTAACTGCCTGAAGACTATTCTTCTGTACGTTTTCTTTTTAATTAAATATGTTTTAACAGGAAAATAACATAAAGATCCTAAAGCCTTCAAGTTACTGCAATGTGTAAATTCTCTGCATTTTCCTTACCATTCTCTACTTTTATTCTCTATGCTGCCATTACAACCTTTCTTTTTAGTAAAACATCTTTGTTTGTCCAAACATATAACCAAAGAGTGAGATTTTAATGCTTTTTAACCAGTCAATCATCTACTGCAGCTTCACATGAAATCCAGATACTACCCAAAGAACTCATCTGGGGTAGTAATTAATTAACACAGATAGGGAACTTGAAATAAAATATGAATATGGTCACAGGTCATTAGGAGTATAAAGCACCTTTTTCACCATTATTTCATTAAATATATTTTCCCCACAGCCATCAGGAAAATGCATGTCTCACAGCTACACTGACAGCTGGGTAGTTGAAACAAGAGGGTGAAATGGAAGATGAAGTTATTCCAGAGATCTGAAATTTTTTTTTTTAAGAAGAGGGAAACTCAGAGCCAGAAAGGAGCACAGTGGCACCAGAGGTGGGCAGACACTCAGCCCAGCAGAAGCTCCCAGGCTCAGCTGTGCTGCAGGCAGAGCTGAAATTTCAGTGCACACCATGGGCAGTGTGCTCTGCAGAGCCAGTGTCCTGCAGGGGAGTTCTGCTCTCTGGGCACTCCTCAGCATCCCCTGCAGCAGGTCCAGATCAGCCTCACATTGTGAAAAGCTCTGCCAGAGTTCAACCTTTAAAACCCAAACGTTTGGTCTTCTCCATTTAAAAATTACCCATTTCCTTGACTTCATCCTGGCCCACCTTTCCCCCCCAGCCCGGGACAGGCAGCCTCATCTGCTCTGCACAGTAATTGCAGTTCCTGGAGGAGCTGCCTGCTGTGCTGGGTGGGGGGATCCTGCCCTGCCCTCACACAGGGTCACCCCACACTAAAAACAATCACACCCTTGCTACACTGACCAGGTCTCCTTCCATCACTCCCATTCTCAGCAGAGCAGCTGAGACTGAAGCAGAGTAGGGATCCCTAAGAAAATCTTTACTCTGGTGCTCAGCTCCAAGGCAAACACTGCCCATATCCTAACTTTAGATATTGTTAATCCCTCTCAGTACGGCTCATGAGCAAATTGACAGGCAGAGTGCTCACGTGCAGAAGATCTTTCTGTGCTCTGTAAAGAACATGTTCACTCACAAAAAACCCAAGGCCAAAATTTCAGCTCAGGCTTAAAAATGGCTACACTCTGTATAAGCAGTTAAAAAACAAACAGGCAAACATCAATTAATCACCTTTTTGTAACCCTCCCATTATTAAAAAAAGGAATGTGATTATCACAAGGAATGTGATAGCAAGGAATTTACTTGGAGAAGCACACTGCAATAAACAACTGTAAAGTTAGTAATCCATTAGAAGCCAGAGATTTCTTCAAACAGGTTTTTTATATAAACATTTAAAATACAAAAAGTTGCTGTATTTATATTGCAACTATACCATAGTTAATGAAAATTAAGTATTCTATGAAGATTAAATGCAACCAAAGCTATGGCAATTAGTATATTTTTTAATCTGCTAACCAAAAGGAAGAAAAAGAAATCATAAGAAAAATGTAATTTGGCTAAATCTGAAATAATTTTTAAAAATTATTTTCTGAAAATAAAATACATACATTTGAGATACATTACATCATATATTTTGGCCTAAAACAAAAAAATACTACTTCTTTTGCCATTATTACTTTTGCATGTGAGCAATTGAGAAAATGCAAACAATTTTTTTAAGAAAAAGAATGAAATGTTAAAATAAATTTACTTTCTGATTATTTACCCAAGACTATTTGCTGCACTCAAATGAGCTTTATAAATAATTTCAGTTCGGTCAAAACTGCATTTTTCAGTAAGCAAAGTAATCAGAAAAATGAGAGAGTAGCTGCCTGTCTCTAATCATGCCAGTGAAGGGAGGGGAGCTGCCCTAACCTGCAAACTCCAGAAACCCTTCCCTGCACCAACCCAACAGGGAATTTGTTGGAAATTCCACAACAGGAGAGTGGCAATTTCTTCATCCTTTTTTCCATGCTGCAAAGCAAAATTTGGTGCTTAGATAAGCTAGAAGCACATACAAGAAATAAAAATAAACCCTTTCAAAAAAGGAAAGAATTAGTGTGAAAGAAAACCAGGGATAGCCAGTCAAACTCTTCTGTTACAATCAAACATTGTAGTTTCTAAATCAGTAGCATTTGATGAAAAGAAGAAAATACATACATCAATTAACTCACATCCTCTCCCTGTTTAAATAGTTGTTATTTAAGTGGGTTAAGATATTGATTTAAAATTTAAAAATGAATATATATATAAATCAGAATTCAAGGAAAATATTAAAGCACATAATGATATCACCACCCTTTATTTCTGAATTCCACTGGATTTGGAATAAAGTCACAACAGCATTAGAACAAAAAGAGAAAGAATTCCTGTGCAGTGAAGAGAAGCACTAGAAAATGTGCAGATTTCCTGACACAACAGTATTTAAAAGTCATTCAAAATTTCTCATCACTTTAGCATAAATATAACTCAAAATTACTTCAGAGACTTGACATTCATTATGTTGTATTTACAAATGTAAATCCATCAAAGCTGACAGAACTATCCTGGTTCAAAAATGGAGGAATTGAGGAAGCAGTTGACATTTTGATTCAATCTTTAATATGCAAATTACCTTTCATGTATACAAAGTGTACTGGCACTCAGGCAGAAGACAAACACAGTAAATCTTAGTAAATCATAGTAAAACTTTTTTTTTTTTGGCTCTTACTCACAGTGGAATCCCCAAAATTCATTTTATTTTATTTTTTTCCCACTCTTCAGCTTTTTCTCTTCCATTTTCCTTCCTCCTCTTCAATCACCACAGGTTTGCATCTCTTGTTTTCTATTTGACATCACTCCACTCTGTTCTCTACAGTGGAAAGGCAGACGGACGGACAGACAGCAGGGACAGAAACACTGCCAGCCCAAGGGAACCTCCTCACACTCCCACAGCCTGGAGGGTCTGATTCTCTCTCAAAAACATTTTAACTTTATAAAGGGAAGGGAGTCCAGGCTCATTTGCATATGGGTTCATTCCATCTCCTCAGCTCACATGTTGACAGCTCTGGAAAGTCCCTTTGTGGCTCCCTGGCTGATAAAGGGCCAGGAGGGTGGCACAGCACAGGAGAGGGGAGGGCTGCCCTGCTGGCCCTGCAGCTGGGGCTGTGCTCAATCCTCCATTCACCTTTGCCAGAGGGCTCAGCTGGGAGATTTGGGTGCTGTCTATCCTTTGGATTCCAAGGCTCAGACCATGCATGCAGGGTTAAAGACTGGAGCCAGAGAAACCCCCTCCTGTGCAGGAGGAAGCTCTGGTCAGGCTCTACACTGCAGCTTCCTGCCTGTACACTACATGGTCTCATCTGGGGAAATCCTGAAAACATCACCAGATGCCTGATATAATCTCTTCAGCTTTCAAGCACAGAGTGACTCAGTTTCATTTGAACACAGTTTTAAAGTCTAAATAAAAAGTGAGACCCTAAAGGAGAAGACGTTAGACTTGCAGTCTAACATCTGTGGGAACAAAACAATGAAGTTTCATACCAGCATAAACAAATCTACTTCTCCATATCTGCACCAAGATGGTCAGAGTGTGTTCAGCTTATTTAAAAGGAATGGAATTAGATGTCTGGTTAATCAATGTTTTTATTATCCACAAACACAGCAGAAGCAGCAGCACAGATTGCTCCATTCCAACCATTGTTCAACACTGACATTGTTTCCAAGAGAAGGGCTGCTTAAAACTCTGGTTCCCACTCCTCCCACGGGCTTTTCTGGCAAAGCTGGCAGGTGACTAGACTTGTTTTGTTCCATGTAGATTCCTATTTACCAGGCATTAGACAGATTTTTCCAAACCCTGTTCACAGACTCAGAACAGGTTGAAGCATTTAACACTGCAGATTTAGCCCTGGAAACCTCCACCACCTCCAACATTTTCCAGTTTAGGTGGGTACTTTGTGAAGATTCACCCACAGGAAATCACATCCTCTCCACTGGTTTTCTTCATCCCAGTCAGACCAGAGGACTTTTCTAGGAGGTTCTCCTTCACACACAGCTTCTGGAGACAAAGAAAAGCTCTCCATCTCTAAGTCTGGAAGCAGGAATATTTTCCCAAGTATTCCATGTCTGCAAGCAGAGAGAGCACATTCTCAGGACAAAAAAAAAGCTGTATCAAGGACTTTCCATGACAGCTGTGATGTTTTCTGCTGCATTCACCCCAAGACTTACCATAAAAGCATGCACATGTATGTATCAGTACCTTGGAGAAGAGGAAAATTTGAAAGATATTTCTTATTAATAACCACATTCCTCTGAGTGAATACAGAAGTTCAGGCTGTCCATACTCAGAGAAGAAATAGGTACCATCTTTTGTTTCATCCTAAGGTCTGGTTTACAGGTCTTCAACTAGGCTAATACACAAGTTATAATTCACTAGAGCAGAGCTTTCAGACACACAACCACTCACCATTTTAATACCCACATCAAAATACATAACAGAGATCCCAAAAGCATGTGAAATGGATTGTGCTTTTCAGCAGCATGAGAGATCTGATGGGCTAAAAAACACCATTTTCTGAGCTCCCAGAGGCTGCCCTGGGCCATGTTTGCACACAGAGAAGCCAAGGCTCTAGTAGGACTTATCAATAAGGATGCTTAAATGAATTTAAATGAGTCATTACACAGGAAGAGAGGAAAAGTGAAATCTCAGGCTGTAATTCAGCTGTGTTTGCAGTGCTCACTTGTACAACTTTCAAAATGCCTCCTCACTCTAACCTCAGATTTAAAAATTTCTTTGTAAAGGACACTGAACTAAATAAATATATTCCCTGCTGAGCAGTATGTCCTTGCTGGTTCTTTAAGTAAAGATAATTCCAGTTTCCTGTGTCCCAAAAGGTGAGTGTCATTGTGTGCATGTGTCACAGCTGGGTAACCTCAAGCACAGAGCAGCTGGACAGAACCCAAGTCCCTTGGTGAGAGCAGCACTCTCCTCAGCCCTCAGCACATCTTCCAAGCAAAAGCAAGAAAGAGTGCAGTAAAGCCAAAACATTTACAGAGGTCTTCAGAGAGCAAGGATGACAGGACAGGTTCTTCACTTTGCTTGTGAAACAAATGCAGGGACCAAAGAGGGGAGAGAAAGTCAGGACAGAGTGGAAGACACTGGCAGCATGTTTTGCACTGCTCCTGACAGCTGATATCAGTCAGGACATTTATTATCATGTTAGCTCTCATCTGGAAAGTTTTGACTAACTGATTTTTTTTTTTTTTTTTTTTTTTTACAGGAAGTCTAGATCTCAGCCTAATTAAGTGGCTGGATTTTCGTGAGGCAATGTTATGTTAAGCCAAGCAAGATAACACTACAGGCCTGAGTGCAGCACTCTCAGAAACATATGCATGGTGATGCAGTGTGTTCTAAGGGCACTAAATCACAGCCCAGGTGCCAGAGCACCTGATAGTTTCAGCTTCTCTGCTCTAATAACTGCTGTTCACTATATTCCTTATCAATAGAAGCTGACTTCCCTCTTTCACTGGGGGAGAAGGTCCTCCCAGAAAGGAGGAGGTAGTGAAAATCTACAGAAGTATAAAACATGCAGGCATCAGAGATAAATCACATCCTGTATATAAAATACCTTCCCAAAAAATACAGCCTTCAGAAAGCGAGTAGACATACAGTCATTTCATGCATGGGTTCATAAATCTTTCATCCCTGCTTAGAGTATTTCTTTGTGACAGGCAATGAGGTATGAGTTATGAATTCCAACAGGAGCTGGAACTTAGTCCCATTGAAAACTATGGCAAAATCCTCATTACTTTTGAAGAAACTGGAATTTCTTCTTCAGTACTCCTAAAAGCAAACTTTCAATTGGTTTCCCATGAGAGATTAGTTCTGTGGGACTTTTGCTATGATACAGAGCCTTATACACATACATATGATATTCTTTACTTTTGTGCATCTAGTTGTCTGGTTTATTTAAGCTGAATTGACTTACAAATTTGATGAGCTTTCCCTCTGATTTCTGTCTCATTGCTTTAATACCCAATATATTGAAGAGAGTTTGGGCTGACAGAGAAAGTGAGGAAATACTTTATAAATCATGCACTCTTCACAGACTACTTTGCATATTTACAAAGGCTATGGTCATATCACAAGCCAGGTAGGATTTGATTAGCCATTTCACCTCTCCCTGTGACAGGCATATCAATTAGGACACCATGCTCCTATCTCTTTTGCAAGCTTTGAAGGGCTGTCAGGCATGCCTGGGTAGCAGAGAGGAGAGGGGACAGTAGAAATAGCTCTTCTGTGTATTCCTCATGACCTCTGCAGCCTCCAGAAGCCACAGCTCTGCTCATGGACAGGGCTCACAAAAGAGGGAGGAACATGCCAAGACAGACTCTCCATGGCATGTTTTTTCTCAACTGGGGCATGTCCCCAGTAGGAAATGCCTGCAGAGATTCATACAGAGGTATTAACCTTCCCTCTAGAGCCTGTGTGTGTATGTGAGTGCATGCACATTTTTCTTACCCTAAAAGAAGATTTTTACTCCACAGTTGCACAGAGGGCTGGGTTGTTGCCAGAACAGCCCACAGCCCCTGCAGCTTTGCTGTGTGTCCCTCATGACAGCCAGATTGTTTGTCCCCGTGCCTTAAACCCTGCCAGAGTTGTTCTACTCAGGTTTGTCATTCTCTTAATTATTTTCCTGTGATGGGAAAACAAGAGTCTGAGAGGCAGTGCACCAGTCAGACCCCATTCAAAGCACAGTGCACCCAGAGATTTTCTCCCACATCTGCATCCTGGGCCCCATCTCCTCTCATGCTTCCCTCCCTGGGACAAGTCCTCAGCTTGCCTGCACCCTGCCCTTGAGAAAAACAGTGCTCCCTGAGATGAATGCAGGTATTTTTACCTTTCAACAGGTAAAAATATTCCACTGCTGCCCTGTCAACCAGCTCAAGTGAAAATAAAGGGATGCAAAGTAGCACCAGGCAGCACAGAACAATTTCTCTCATAAGCTTCATAAATGGCTTCACTTTGCAGTGAGAAGTTAGAAAACAGGAAGGTTTCAAATGAGTTACTAAGGCAGGAAGTGAGTCAGCCCTGAGCAAGAGGGAAATCAAACAGCAACCCCTTCTACCACAGACACCCAGCCACAGACACAGAGCCAGACACCCAGAGCCTGAGCCTGAGAGCAGAAAGCATCAGCAGGGCAGCAGCAGAGAGGAAACTAGACTCCTCTTCTCCAGCCACAGCCCAAAGGAGTGAAGATTTTATCCATCCAGAAGACTGTCTGCTAACCAGTCTTCCTTCTCCTTGCAGCCCTAAGCACCAAGCCACCAGCCCATCCCCTCCCATCCCTGCCCAGGCACACCAAGCCCTCCTGTGAAGTTCCATTCAGGAGCAGTTGAAAAGAGTCCTCCAGAAAGCTCAGCCTGTGAGTGGGATTGCAAGTCCCCTCAAGCATCAGACAAATTAAATCCTGGCCTCTCACACACTCATTTAGGTAGTTGCTGCTGGAAATAGAAACACCAACACTTCCTCCTCAGCTGCCATCCCACTCTGCCCACGTCCCACATGAGACAAAATTGCTCTGAAATGGTCCCATCAGCTGCCACAGAACAAGCAGGCCAAGGAGCATCTCAGCTTGGGTGTAGAGAGGACTCTAGCTACTTGTAGAAACAGATGTTAGAATTCATCTGCAGCAAACAGGAGGGCCATAAGCCACCAGTGCCACCACGGCTCAGCAGCATATTATGGCAGGAGTTCTGAGGATCTGCATTTTGGGGATAGATAAGAAAGAGGGCCCAGCCCTTTTTTAGGTGTACTTCCAGGCACAAAAATTACATCTAAAAATAGAACCTAGACAGTGAAGTCACACAGGCAGAGTTGAAAATTAAGCTCTATACACTGGACAGTATTCCCCATCACATAAAAATGTTGCACTCCTGGAAGCAGTGCCAGGAACAACATTTGGGCTTTTAGCCCAGAGTCACACAAGCACCAAAACCCTACACGGATAACAAATCCCCACCAACTCTGGCAGACCCTAATCAGTGTAGAATACTTAAAGAACCAGTTGTTCCACAAGTGATGCATTTGTTTCCTGATGTGTTGTCCTCAGTTTCAAATGTTGTTGAAGATATTAGGAGGACAAATGATGTTTTGCTCTCTGTATTAATCAGAAAATTAGGATGCAAATTCCAGCTGAAAAAATAAAAATCTGGAGAAGGACAGTCAGAATTGGCTGGGTTCCAGCACAAGAAAAGGCCCTTGCCTGTCTGCTTTTCATGATAACAATCTGTAAAGCATCAAATCACTATGGTAAAAGTCACAGCATGGTCACACACACACCATGTGGGGGAACCAAGACACAACTGAAGAATAACATGAGCTTCCTCAAAGCAACTAGATTGCAATGCAAAGCATTTCCAGATCCTTCCTAGTTTCAAAAGAAACTCCAACTAAGGCATCAGAAGCTATGCACAGAAGAAAGCACTTCAGAAGAAGGTTTTTAATCCTTGAAATAAGCTGTTGAAAATCTGTTATCTGAACAAAAAAAAAAGGCTGGAACGAGACTGGGTAGAGGGTAAAAAGCAAAATCCAGAACCTAGCTGCAACTTGCAGGTTTTGCATCTGCCAGTGCAATAATCATTCTTAGAAATGTGCTGTGCTGTTGGAATCAAATTTCCACAGGAATGTTCCCATTCTCATTTTTATTTTGGCTTTTTTATCTCACACATGCTTTGAGAGGTCAGCACACTCCTGGAACCAGGGGGCATTGCATTTACAAAACAAAGTTTTGTAAACTAGTTTACATAGCAAGGTTTTGTAAGTCAGCTTTGGAATTAGAAGACTTGGTTTCATAATAAGGGGACTTTTAACTGACAATTTTAAATATCTTTAAAAAAAATTTTATAAGCTCCTTCTCAAAATCCAAGAGAAGAAAAACAATAGGCTCTAGTCCCAGCAAAGGATCACACAGGTGCTAAAAACAGCTCTCAAAGGTTGTGTATTATTTAAGAAGGAATGTGATGGACAAGGACTAGACAACACATAAACAGCCTTAGGAGGAAAACAGTATGGAGAAAACTTTCAAGCTGAGAAGAAGTTCAGAGATAAGAGCTGTTTGCTACTGGATATGTTTAGGTGAACAGAACTTGATACAGTCCCTGAAAATAAGCAGAATCCATTATTTCTCCTCCCTGGAGTTTCCACAAGCAGCAAGTTCAGAAACCCAGTTGTGGTTAATTGTATTTTTAAAAGGTGGTTGCTATCATGCTGAATGAAGTGCAAAGTCCTCTGAACTAATAAATCCAGCAGCACCTTATATTTGATTAAAGAACAAGATGATAGGTTAGTTAAACATGAAGTTGATTTATTGATTCTTGAAGCTGGAATGATTTTGGTCACCTGGCTTACAGAAAACTGAAGCCAAATAATAGCTGATTCAAGCTTGTTTATCTCTGTTTCTTGTTCTCATTCCAAAACTGAGTCACAGAGACTTTGAACAACAGCCAAAGAAAACACTCCTGTTTTGGAAACAGATCTGCAGAAAGTGGATGTTCCCAGAGGGGGACATTCCAACACAGAGGTGTTTGTGCCTGCTGTGACCTCCCTGTGCCTCAGCCTGTCCCTCTCACACCTGATGGTTCAGCAGCACACGGAGCCACCTCCGTGTCCTTGGCCAGCACAGGAGCTCAGTGCTGCTCCTCAGGTCCTGCAGGCACCTCTGACACTGGACTGCTCACACCTCCCAAGCCATTCTGGAAGGGAGACTGGTCATGTGTCTTGGGGTGACTTTACAATGCTTGTATCCCCAAATCATCTGTTGGTGTTGAATATTGAGTTCTGCAGTTTTAAGACTGGTTCCAGGACTGAAGGGGGGAGAGAAGAGCTGCAGAGTTATTATCAGAGACTGCTCTTGCTGCCTGCATCCTTCACACAGACTGTGTTGTCTGCAGTGGAAGGTGGGAGAGAGCTTCTTTTTTGCTTTTAGTTAGTTTTTCTGGCTACCTGAGGCAAAGGAGTCCTCTGTATTATTTTTTTTTTTTCCCCCTTTTCTTGGAATTGTTCAAACCTGCTCTGGACTGAAAACCCATTGGAGCACCAGGAGCTCACACCTGTGACCCACCAGGCCTGGCCTGGGCTGTGACATTTCCCAGCTGGAGGGACTGAGGACAGCCTGAGAGAGCTGTGACCCACAGAGGGACTGAGAACAGCCTGAGAGAGCTGTGACCCACAGAGGGACTGAGAACATCCTGAGAGAGCTGTGACCCACAGAGGGACTGAGAACAGCCTGAGAGAGCTGTGACCCACAGAGGGACTGAGAACAGCCTGAGAGAGCTGGGCTGGGACCCACAGAGGGACTGAGAACAGCCTGAGAGAGCTGTGACCCACAGAGGGACTGAGAGCAGCCTGAGAGAGCTGTGACCCACAGAGGGACTGAGAACAGCCTGAGAGAGCTGTGACCCACAGAGGGACTGAGAGCAGCCTGAGAGAGCTGTGACCCACAGAGGGACTGAGAACAGCCTGAGAGAGCTGTGACCCACAGAGGGACTGAGAACAGCCTGAGAGAGCTGTGACCCACAGAGGGACTGAGAACAGCCTGAGAGAGCTGGGACCCACAGAGGGACTGGGAACAGCCAGAGAGAGCTGTGACCCACAGAGGGACTGAGAACAGCCTGAGAGAGCTGGGCTGGGACCCACAGAGGGACTGAGAACAGCCTGAGAGAGCTGTGACCCACAGAGGGACTGAGAGCAGCCTGAGAGAGCTGTGACCCACAGAGGGACTGAGAGCAGCCTGAGAGAACTGGGCTGGGACCCACAGTGGGGACTTCTCTGAGTTTGTCATCTCTTTGGGGCAGCAAGAGGTTTTGCTGTTTGGTATTGTTCATTTTTGTGCTGGGAAGTGCTTTGTCAGTTAAATAAACAGTGTTCTTTCCCCCTTCTCTCTGAGGGAATTTTTTTTTTTCCTGAACCAGTTGAGGGCTCCTATTCGGAGGTTTCCTCCCAAACTCGCCCTAAACCAGGACACCATGATATCCATTCACCCCACAGGCTGGGACAATTGCATGTTTGCCCTCAGAGCTGAGGGTTTTCAGGGCCCTGCAGTTGGGATTTCCCTGCAACAGGGAACATTCCTTGCTGCAGGGCCAGGCACACATTTGGGCTGTGTCTCTGTGGACAGCCCAGAGTGGACCAGAGAGGAAAGAAGGGGAGGACTTGCACTTCATGGCCCCAGCTCAGCCCCATCCCCCCTGTGCTCCCCTGAAGGACGGCTCAACTCCTCTCCACCTTCTGAAGGGCACATGCACACTGCAGCTGGGAAAAACACTTCAGGCAAAGTGAATATTTCAAGGGATTTTTCCTAAAACCCACTAACCTTCCAGATGGCTATTTACAGAAGACTAACACAGCACCTTGCTTAGATGTCAGAAGAAATTTAAGCAGCAGTGGAGAGAAAAGTAACAAACATGCAAAGGTCCCCTCCGTGGCTGCACAGCCATTGCCCTGGCTGGTCACAGGGAAAGGTCTGCCTGTGTTTTGAAGACAGTACCAGGTGTTGCCTTATGAGAGGACAAGGCTCTATATTCCTTATCTAGGAGAGCTCTCTGTCGCTGGGATCCGTGTCACCCATGGATTACTGTGGCCTCAGAAAGAGGCAGCCTGATACAGCTGAGCCCGCGGGTACCAACCCGGCCCCATGTCCCGCGTCCCCATCCATCCATCCCGCAGCCCAGGCTGTCCCGTGTCCCCATCCATCCATCCCGCAGCCGGGGCTGTCCCGTGTCCCCATCCATCCATCCCGCAGCCGGGGCTGTCCCGTGTCCCCATCCATCCATCCCGCAGCCCGGGCTCCCTCTCGCGGCTCCGCTCGCAGTCACGGTCACGGTCACGGTCACTCAGCCCCGCCTGCCGGTGTCTCATCGCCCGTTCCCCTCCCTCTCCCCGCATCCCTCCCGCCCCCTGCGGCTCCCTGCGCTCGGTTCAGGGCTTTGCCTCCTAACCCCGGCTCCTGCAGCAAGAGCTGGCAGACGTGCCGCTGCCCCTTCGCTCCTGACCCATCACAGCCCCACAACAAAGCTCCCCACAAGCTCTTGTCGAGGTCTCTGGATCTTTTCACAGCCATCCCACATGATCCAAGTGATAACACTCGGTGACAACATCCTTTCACTGTTGGTGTGGCAACATTCAATTCTACCGCCATTGCATGAAGCTCATCCAAAGAGTCTTCCTACACATACAATACCAAACCTGTGAACTTTGACTACTTTTTAACCCACAGCTGGCAAGGTGGGAAAAAGGCAGCAGGAAAGGGGCAGCTCCCAGCAGTACTGCTTAGCTGCACTCACCTTGCAGGGACATCATGCAGCAATAAACCAGAAATAGTGTTTTCTGGGGCACATTATCCATTTCATGAACTATGAAGTTTTGGGTGGAACAGAGTTACTTTTCTTCATAGTACCTAGCATGGGGCTCTGTATTGGATTTGTGCTGGAACTGGTACTGATAACACAGGAATGTTTTTGATCTTGCACAGAGCCAAGCTCTTTTCTGCTTCTCACACCACACCAAGAGGTTGAGCAAGCAGACGTGTGGTGCTTAGTTGACAGTCAGAGTTAAAGCATGACAGGCCTTTTCACCCCTAATGTGGGGCTCAAAGGGTTTGAGATAACATATTTGATTGGAATGTTATAGATCAAATTTATAGCAATTGCCATTTAATTATTAATCTGCAGGCTCCTGTACTTGCCCTGAGGCTTGCTTGTGATGAGGAAAATTATCCATGATACCAGAGGTTTATGTTCAGAAAAGGAGACAGAGGAGTCCCATAACTTTATTCAAATACAGGGAAAGGCCATGGACAGTTCCCATGGGGTCTATCAAACTATTCAGTGATGCGGCTCCCTTTTTATCCTAAACTCCCAGCCATATCTTCCTCTTCCTTTTCCCCATTGGCTGAGGTAATTAGAACAGATTTCCTGAATCACCTACTCTATTCCCCCCTCTAATATGCATCCCCCTTTTGTTATATAAAATAAATAAAAAACCTATTCATTATTCTACTCTTTGTTCTTTTTCTAGGTTCAGGAATTTAACAGGGCCTTGGCTGACCCAACAGTTGGTGATGATCAGCAACAGTTTCTAGAACTATGAGCTTCTTCTGTTATTTCCCTATCTATAAGTTCCACACCCTGTGTACAAGCAGATTCATAGGGCCTGTTTGTGAAGACACATTCACCTTATTCTTCACTTGCCTTAATGTTAATTAGAGTGTAATGCTTAGTAGTAGCTGCTTTTTGGTTTCACTGCTTGCTGTAGCACTGTACTGCTTATCTTCATCTTACTCTGCTGTGCCTGGGAACATTTTGATAACAGCCATGGCCACATGCCTGGAATGGCAGAGGGCCAGGGCATCACTGCATTCCTGTGGTTCTGTACTGGACAGGCTGGAACTCCACTGTGAAGTCAAGTCCACAGGACCCTGAGCTGTGCACAAGCCCATGCAGGAGCAGGACACCCCAAAATATCTGTGGCCATGAATAAGTCTACACCAGAGCAGGTACATCTCAAAGCATCTGGGGCTATGTTGCTGCACCACAGGCACACCACTCCAAGGATTATGGGCCAAGAATAAGCCCACACTGAAAAAAAGCACTGGTGGCTGTGGATAAAGCCACACTGCAGCAGGTGCACCTTAAAGCATCACTGTCTATGCATGAGGTCATGGCTGGACCACCTCAAGGCACTGGCTGTGGATAAGCCCATGAGAAAGCAGCACACCCTGGAGGGGCTGCAGCAAAGGGGAAAGCCATGCTGGAAGAGATTTACCTCTGAAGTGACCGTGGCTATGGGTAAGGCTATGCTAGAGCCAAGCTGAACTTGAGATAGAATAAAGAAAACATCCTTCACCAAGAAGGATTTCTTTATACACATCCTGGCTTACCACCCTGAATAATTCTGGCTGTTTTTTGACTCTTCAGTGTCCCATGCAAATAAATCTTTCCTTGCCCTCCTTCAAATCCCTCCTCTCCTCTCTAAAAGGTAAGAAAACACCCATCTCAGTAAGTTGTGTGCACATTCCTTTGTCATCCTGGCATTTTTCATAATCTGACAGCAAGGACACATTAAGGCCATTTTATAACTTTTTCTCCTCTAACTTTGTAGATCATTTGAGCACAACAGGCCCACTGTGCTTTAACCTTTTCCCAGACTGCAATTAGAAGTTCATAAAAAAACATTTTCTCACATGCTTTGCAAAGTTATATGCAAAAATAACTGGGATCTGACACACATTTAGATCCCAACTAGTTACTAAACATATACTCTGTATTTAACCTGTATATAAACCTCATTATAGACACCTTGAGGGGGTTAGTGCCTGAGCTTCCCAGAGCACAGTAAGTATCATTCTAGGGGTACTTAGGAGAGCATTACTGTATTTCTACTACAGTATTTTGCTAGCACCAGTAAAACTGCAAGTTACAAGATTCATGGCCTTGCTAACCCTAGAGAGACCAACTGTTCTTTTTAAACAGCAGAAGATAAAGTGCTTGGCTGATGGACTGCTCCCTGTGGTCACAGGGTAAAGGCACTCAGAGTTCCTTGGTGCCCACTCTTACGCTCCATTTCCCGTTAATGAGGCAGGGAAGCCACCACAGACACCTACACTGTGTGCAGGTACCAAAGGCATGCACCATCACAACTTCAGGCTGCAGGAAGGAGGAGAAGCTCTAGCAAGGCTGTTGCCATGGTGCCACCCACTGCCAGAACACTGAACACAGGATGGATAAAATTAAGCTTTATAAAAGCAAAAAGCTTTGACCAGCATTAGCCAGAAATCCCAATGACAGCAAAAAGCCTGAGATGAGGTTCACTGTAGCTAACAAAAATAATTTAATTAATCCTAGCACTACCATCTTATTTTCTACACAGCAGCACTCATCCCTATGCAGACAGGCCACCAATATTCCCAAGCCTGACTCATCCATCTTTCTGCACACCCATCCCACCAGCCCCACAAATAAGTATTTAAGCTCCAAGAATAAAGTCCATCAATACCAAGAGGCCTGTGAATCTGAAATTATTTAATTATCACCTTTCTAAACATTATGCAAATGCTTGTTCAGTTTGCTACAAAATTCTACAAGCATGTTTTAAATGTCTTGATGTGCATGTATACACACAGACATGGCACAGAAAGCTTATTTGATTGTACAAAGAGATCTAAGTTCTTGATCAAAGTAATAAACAAATCTCATTTCACCCTGATAAACCTCCATAACACATATCAAATACTAGTGTCTCTCACCCAGTGAGGTGTCTGTTTGTACATATAAAAAGTTACTACCCAAATTTATGTTAATGTCATATCCATACTGTGTCTCATACCACTGTTCTCTAGGGCCTCACATTCCAATGTGCTTTTCCCTGTGTGGCTGCCTACCAAGAGGCCACGTGATGGCACTGTGTAACCAGTTTCAGTGCCTTAGTTATAGGCATTTTTTCTGCAAAGCATAACCTACAGCTGCATAAGAACCCAACATACACCACTTTAGCCACTGTGAAGAGCAAACACATTCAAGGGATAATACCAGAAGAGTACCAGCTCTAGTGCTTACTTAACACTAGATATAAAAATTGGCTCAAACCCTTGCATGTTTACTGGATCAAGTTAGGCAGTGAGGGCAGAAGGATGTCAAATCCATCACACACACTCCAACCAGCAGGTAGTAACTCCAAGATATGGGTGACAACAGTGTATTATATAGCCTTACTTAGAAGCTTATCCAGGCTCTGCTTTAGCTGCTTGTCAGATAACCTCCTCCTCAAAGCTCTATTTTACTATCTACATCTTGGGCTCACTGAAAAAGGACAAGTACAATAGTATATAGGTTAAACTAGCCTTTATTGAAATACAGAACTACATGAAACTTGACCTCAAAAGAAACATCAGAACACACATTAAACATCATATTTTGGAGGTGGCATGTCAATGATCTCATCCAGGGTAGCAAGGAAATCAGCAGTTGATTCTAGCAAGTCTGGAAATCAGAAATAAGTCAAATCAGTTTCTCAAACTCAGAATGCACTCTAACAAGCTACCTCCCAGAAGCTCAGCATAGAAGTCTTGAATTAGCAAGGGAAAAATTGCTTCATTGTATAAGCTAATGCCACCTAACTGATCAGTTTCCAATGCAACACAAAAGATTTTTCAATGTACTGCTTTTCACTGGGTAGTTAATTTCTTCACAGTCTCTTATGGGCTGTGTTTTGGATTTGTGCTGGAAACAGTGTTGATAATTCAGGGATGGTTTAGCTGTGTGAGCACTGCTCAGCAATAGAGTCAAGGCATTTTCCACTCCTCACTCCACCAGTGAGGAGCTCAGAGCACTCAAGCATCTGGAAGGGAGCACAGCCAGAAGAGCTGACCCCAAAGAGCCCAGGAAACATCCCAGACTATACGGTGTTCTGCTCAGTACATAAAGCTAGAGGAAGAAGAAAGGAGGGACATTTGGAGTTATGACACTTGTCTTCCCAAGCCACCACTGCATGTGATGGAGCCCTGCTGCTGTGAGGATGCTGAACACCTGCCTGCTGATGGGAACTGAATGAATTCCTTCTCTCGCTTTTCTCAAATGCATGGCTTTTGCTTAAGTTATCAAAACTGCTTTTATCTCAAAGCATGAGTTTTTTCCACATTTTCTCTTCTGATTTCTTCCCCATCTCACAGAAGGGGAGCAAGTTAGCAGTGGTGTGGCACTTGGTTGCAGCTAGGTTAAACCATAAGTCAGCAACACCATTCTGAGACAACTGCCTGAACTGTTGGCCAGGTACATTGAGCTTGACTGCCCAGCAGAAGCTGTTTGATACTGGTGCACTCCTCTGGCAGGTTAGACAGCAACAGCAATTCACTGTTTGCTGTAGCCAACTAGGTTTGGCCCTAACCAGTGAGCACTGTGTGTACTGAAAATCATACAAAGTTTCCACTTACTGGATTCCCACGAAAACTCACAATCTTTAATCTTCACAGGTGAAGGAACCATTTGCACACATCTGTCATATGTCCTTTCAAATACCATGAGGGGAACACCACACAGATTGATATTGCTTAGTTTGTGTTCTTCAGGAAGATCAAAACTCTCAAAGTCTGTTTAAGAAAGAAGGTAAGTGTGCAGTAGCCTGGGAAGCTGCAAACTCTTCTAGACTAAATGAAAAGGGAGTAAATTTAAAACTACACAACAGTCTCCCCTTATGGGGTATTTACTTGCAATTGCACCTTATAGTTGTCCATGGAATACCATACATACACCCCATACTCCCTGATGAAAACACTAGACTGCCTAATAGAAGAAAAGCATGTATGTTTCATCAACACTGCAGTCTTTGGCACAGTAGTTTTCACACACATCCACATGAAGAGAAAAGCTTTAAGGACACAATTTGAAGGACTGAGATAGAATATCTAAAATGAGCTGCCCTAAGAACAGCTTTAGACATTTCACCTTCAACTATTATGTCCTACAGCAGTAGGAATCTCTTCAGTTACAAATCATCTTAGCACACACACTCTTCTGTACTCCTCTGCATACTTGTCTACTAGTCAGTAATGAACTAAGAAGCTAATATATGGTTATTTGGAACTTGTTTCCTGTCACCACAGTAAGAGACTCAGAATAACACATCTGAGGCACAGCCATTACTATTAGAAATAACCATTTCATTCTTGTTTAAATATTTCAGAAGCAGCAAGCACCCTCATGTTTCAGGACTCAGAAGAAATGCAATGCTGGCTTGTCTGCCACAGTAGTTTGGACAAATTCTTAGAACAATGCCACCACTAATGAAAGCCTTATTGTTAATTTTAATAATTACATCAATAGTTCTTACCTTGAGGATCCACAGGAAACATATTTTCTATTTCTGGCCAATCTTCTTCAGCCACTTTATGGCAGCTTTCTAATCCAGTCTGTTAGTAATAAAAACAGAAAGCAACATTATTTGAGCCACTATAGAATATTTGTAGTAGATTTCTTGAGCTGTTCAGGTCTACAGACAAGCATACCTGTCATACTTTTCTCAGTCAGGCCTAAATTCTAATGCCTTCAACACAAATAAGATGAAGATGGGCAAATGTTTCAGCTGAGTTTATGTAGCACAGTACTACATGTGGTGGCAAGAGATGATTGCACTAGAACAGGGAACTCTTAAGATGTGGATAAGACATTAACTCAGACTGTATCCTCTAGAACCACCTACATATGTGCCCTGCTTTTAGGTACAATAGAGTTATTTTTCTTCCTAGCAATTCTAATGAACTCATGTTTTGGATTCATTATGAAAACAGCACTGATGCACACAACTCTTTCAGCTATTGCCAAGCAGTGTTTACACAGCCCAGGCCTTCTCTGCTTCTCACACCCCCACCAGTGAGGAGGCTGGGGGTGCACAGCCAGGATAGCTGACCCCAGCTGCCCAGAGGGATATCACATACTGCATGACATCTCAGCAAGGAAAATTGCTGGGAAAGCAGGGCTACCACTGCTCCAGGACTGGCAAGGCATTAGTCAACTGCTGGCAAGGAATTGGTTTTGTTTTTCTTTGAGATTTTTAATTATTAAACTGCCTTAATCTCAGCCTATTATTTCGCTCACATTCTCACTTCCAATTCTCACCCCTACCCCATCAAAGAGTGAGGAAGCACTCATGTGGTGCTTAATTATGTCAGAGCTGAGCCACAACAGCAGGTAAGTGATGGATTTGCCCTCCTCCCCAGCATGAAGTGTGTTGTACTCACTTTGTTCACAGTGCAAGGCTGATTTTTCTGTTTTATCTTATCCATCTTGTTCGTGACTCCTTCAGTTTTATTCACATTTCCAAGAGCCTTTCTGACAGAGCGAGATGTGACTGGAGAAGTATTCATTCCTTTTTTAGGAAGTGGAGTGTTAACTTGTGCTCTTTCAGCTAAGACTTTTGCTGGAATGTGAAGAAAGAAAAAAAACAGCAAACTTCAGCAACCCTAAAGCTTGCCTAAGTAAGTGCACATGCTGGAAAACTAACTGTCATGGAAATCACTGTTCACCATCTCTAATTCATAAGCATAAACCACACTTATGACAAAAGCAAGAGTTACCTTCAATTTTTAACTAACTGATGAGCTTGGAAGAATTGGTTGGGTAAGTGGATTTATGAATAGAAAACTATTGCCATTAAAAGCAGTGAATAACAAAAAGGGATTCACTTAATCTCTTACTGGCTCAGGAAAGCAAATACACACAAGATCCTGAAGGATGCTTCAGCTGACTCTTGGGAGCACAAAGTTCACCATTCTCCTGATCAACAAAGATCAGAGTTGCCATCTTCAGATCGGTAAGACTACCCTGTAGAGTCCACAGAAGAAAAAGGGAAAACACTTTTGGTCATTTTTCTCATCACAACACACCTTTTAAACAAGCCCTATTAAAAACAACTCAGCTATCACATACTGGTCTCTAGACAAGGGGAACAAACCCTTTCCTCTCAGCTATACACTAGTTCAGCTAAAGACCCTCGGGTTTGAAGGCATTATTAGTGCTCCTGCATTGGGCTCATCCCTGCCATTACACAGGCGAGCAAGCAATTCCTGATTAAAGAGATCTGCAAGAAAACTCAGAAGAAGTGAACGCGGCCGCGGGGCATTGTGGGGCGGCGGTGCGGCCTGGCAGGTAAACAGGGCTGAGGGGACGGGGCAGTATTCGGCACCGGCACTGGGGCCGGGACTCGGGGCCGTGAGGGCGGCTGCTGTAGGCTCCGAGCAAGTGCTGGCGTCCCCCGTCCGGGCCTGTGCCCGGGCCTGGTGTTGTTTCCCCGCGGTCGCTCTCTGGCGTCTCTTCCGGGTTACTCGCAGGCCCCGGTCTTGCGTTAACAAAACGGTATTTCGGCAGTGGGGCTTATTTTTCAGGACAGAGGTATGTCAGGATTGCGTAATACGGAGTTAGCTCATTTCACTGACTGACAGAAAATCTCCTTGAAGAGATGTGATGTCAGAGATTATTGATCTGTAAGGCTTTTCTTGTGTCTTCTAATTTGTTTTGTTTTGTTTTTTGCTAAGGAAAAAAAGCCGAAATGGCCTCAGGTGCGGTAGCGAACGCCCCTCCTGCAGGAGGGACAAATGATGTGAGCCTGGAGGAACCAAAGAAGATGACGAGGGAAGATTGGAGGAAAAAGAAGGAATTAGAAGAGCAGAGAAAACTAGGAAATGCACCTGCTGAAGTGGATGAAGAAGGAAAGTACGTTGTACTAAAGCTGTGGTTATTCTAAAGCTGCTGAGGAAAAATGTCTTTCCCTGTTGTGGTTACAGAACAATTGTGAGGGTAACACATGATTTCAGTGTGAGTTTTGGTAGAAGTAAACAGTTGAACTTTGTCTTTTAATATTCCAGTCATCAGATATTTTCTAGAAAAATGTAGATTCAATGTTCTCTTCTGTCAGCTACTGGCAGTTCTGCTAAAAAGCCCAATCTATGAAGCTAATAACACGTGGTATTTTAAAAGTCAGCAAAACATAGCACAGGGGTCTTTTACTGTGTATCTCATCTTTTACTGTGTAGCCTCTCTTTCTTGCTTTTGTTGCTTCTGAGAAGAGAAATGTTGCTATTTTTTTTGCTCACTTACACAGAGTAAGCCATTTGATTTGGAGCCAGG
The DNA here is from genome assembly GCA_030060385.1 of Muscicapa striata striata. Lineage (NCBI taxonomy): Eukaryota > Metazoa > Chordata > Aves > Passeriformes > Muscicapidae > Muscicapa > Muscicapa striata. The sequence continues at coordinate 3,411,547 of JAREIS010000049.1, forward strand.
AGTTTAGGTGAATTAGGTGGCAACAAAATCTCAAAATCTGTGTTTATCAAACTGAGAATTAATTTTGTAGTGCATTGTACCAACTTCATTATTTATTACCACTCCTAAAGCACTTGAACTTTAATGTGAAGGTTGTTAGACTAAGTTGTTTTGGTTTTTTTCCTTGTGCCATGTATTCATTGCACAACGTTTTTTACAGAGATATCAACCCTCATATTCCTCAGTACATCTCCTCAGTACCATGGTACATAGATCCTTCTAAAAGACCCACACTAAAGCATCAGAGACCTCAGCCAGAGAAGCAGAAACAGTATAACTCCTCTGGAGATTGGTACAAACGAGGAGTTCAGGAGGTATGCCACATGTTTTTCTCATGAAATAAGGATTTGGGTTGATTACATGAGACAATTTCTGGTTATGTGCTTTTGAGGGGGCTTTTGAGGAATTTTTATTCAGTAGTGTCTGGTGATAATCAAAACACCTGTTTGGGCTTTGGGGAAGGTATGCACACTTGAGTGGTGTTGAAAATATGAAGTTGCTATTGGGAGCACTTGTTTGAATCTGCCCATTGTGTTCCCTCAGCACGCTGTGGCCACGAGGTACCGCAAAGGAGCCTGTGAGAACTGCGGGGCACTGACACACAAAAAGAAGGACTGCATGGAAGTAAACTGCACTTCTGTCCTGTCTTAACGGCTTTGAATGCCATGGCAATCGTAATCTTTGTGAAAAATAGGTGGCTGTAGATGAAATACTGGCTTTGGAAAAGCTGTTTTAAAAAATGTTACAAGTGATGCGAGACAGTCCAGAGATTTCTAAAGAAATTATTATGTAGGAAAGGTGAAGGGGGGAAAGTGACACAGTTCAGTGTGTCATCCATCAATTCTGTTAGTAATAAGATCTGAAATAATGGGTGAAAACGTTACTTTCTTGTTAACTGCATTAACTCAAGTGCTGTTGTCTGTCTTTCCGCTTCATCTCAGGCAGAAGCTGCCTCCAGGAACTGTTTTAATTGCTTTCTTAATTGTAGAAAATATAAACAAGAATTTATGGAGTTTGAAGTCAGTTGTGGTACATAAGAGTGCAGAACTACTTGCATTTATTTACAATCCACAGGGTTACAGTGCTGAATTTAACTGGCTTTAGAGGAGCTTGACTGACAGTATTTTTAAACAGATATGTGAGTGAGTAAGTAACCTAATGGACTGATCTAAGCATCTTTTTTTCTTTCAGAGACCCAGGAAAGTTGGAGCAAAATACACAGGCATGAATATTGCCCCAGATGAGCATGTGCAGCCTCAGCTGATGTTTGATTATGATGGGAAGCGAGACCGGTGGAATGGTTATAACCCAGAGGAGCACATGAAAATTGTCGAGGAATATTCCAAGGTTGATTTGGTACGTAGGTGCTGTGATTCCCTGGGGAGAGAGTTAGTGTTTGGTGTGGCTGGGCTGGGAGGAGGGACGCTTGTAATGTGCTCTGTTGATATTAGAGCTGGTGCTAAAAGGAAATATTTAAACAAATGTTTTTTCATGCTGCACAGGCCAAACGTACCCTGAAAGCCCAGAAGCTTCAGGAGGAGTTGGCATCAGGGAAGCTGGAGCAAGTGGTAAGTAAGCTTACCTAATATGTTGTTGCTTATGCTGAATAAATATAAAACAGATTATTTCTGCTTTCTGACTCTTTTACTTTCTATACAGGGTCTACTCTTGGGCTTTATGCCCTTCAGTAATTTAAAGGTTTTCCTAGCACCAGCATGTCACACTCAAGAACTTGAAACATGTTCTTTGGAATGAGAATTGCTTTGTGTTCCCCTTATGGGCAGAAATTCTTTGTGATTATTATTGTTGCTGAAATTAATGACATGGAATTTTGGGTCAGAAGAACTTGTTTTCCATGTAGTAATCTTTTTTTCATATACTGAAATATTTTTCTCATGTTTAAAGATAGATACGGTCTGACTAGTGCTGAGGTGATGACTGTGCATTGATTTAGTAGTGTTTAATATAAATTGGAATAGGAGGATGTTTCCTTAAGAAGAAGGAAATTCTTATATTGGTTTAAGATAAAGTTACTGCACAGTGACTTACAAAATGGGGAAAAAACAGAGACTGCTTCTAGTCAAAAGTGTTTTTTAAAGCCTCCTTGCAGAGGCTGTGCTGTCCCCTCGTGGGTTGTCACTAGGTGGCACAGTGAGCTCGATATGCCACCCAGTCCAAACTACAGTGCACTGACTTCCACAATAGAAGAGATTCTTCTTCATTTCATGCCCATTTTATGAAGCAAACAATGTTAGTTTGTATAGATATATACTGCCTATAAAATGGAACTGTAAGAAGAAAAGTGTGTTTGAAACTTAAGAACTGTCTCAGAGGGAGGGGACTGAGACTGATTTGCATCACCAGTGCTGGCCAGTTGCTGATCTGTGTTCCAGGGCTCACAGCTGTTTCTATCTGTACTGCTGCAGTATTTTTCAGTTGAAGAAAAAGCAGCTTTAAAAAATAAAATCTGGCTGTGTTTGTTGAACTTAAATTCTGCCTTCTTTTTCATGCTTAGTATTCCTGTAAATCCTGCCTAAATTCTTGAATACATATCTCCTTAATTCTTTTTTTAAGCTTTCAGAGTTGAAACTTGATAATATTTACACAATATGAAATGTTATAGTCTAAATAGTCAGTGTTCAAAGGCATAACAAGCTCTAAATAACAGCAACAGTTTTAGAATTTGCTGTTCTTGCAAAGAATTAGACATTTTGTTGGGGATACAGTGAGAAGTTGTCCAAAGTGTGTTTGTCACAGAGACAGCTAAGAGCATTTTTCTAGAGTGTTATGTAGCAATGTTTCTGCTTGGGGCCACTGTTAAATTGTATTTTGTATCCAACATGGAGCTCTGCTTTGATTGCCCTTTGTATCCCTGCCAGCTTGCCTTTTTCCACTGTCTTGTCTTCTCTGCTGATGTGCTCTTTGTTTGCTGCAGAACTCCCCAAGACACCAGTGGGGAGAAGAGGAATCAAATTCACAGACAGTAAGATGATTACCCACTGCATCACACCATGGGCAAAGAGAGAACTTGTAGTTGGTGGAACAGTAAAACAAGGGTGGCACAAGGGTTTGAATGTTGTGTCCATGCCACTGCCTACCTCTTCTCTTGGGCAGAGGTTGCTGGATTTCTAAAGAGGCGCTTTGTTTTAGTTCCAGTGTGTTGTCAAACCTTAGAGATGCAAGCACATAACTAGATTTTAACATGGTCTATTTTGACCAAATTAACTGTTTTCTTAGTATCATCATAGTTATGTTTTGATAACTATTTCCATAGAAGGAAATGAAAATTCTTTAGCAAGAGTGCTTCTGAAGTGTTGAACGGTAGATTAGCCTAGAGCACACTTAAGCCCAGGTAAACTGTGCTGCCTTGTAACTACAGGGATTGCAGAATTTTAAGGAAACCACTAAAATCAGATTCCTGTACATGCCTCCAGAGTGATGAAACTCCTTTAGTTAGAAATTTTCCATTTCTCCTCAGGAAAGAGATCATAACAGTGAAGATGAAGATGAAGACAAATATGCAGATGACATTGATATGCCTGGGCAGAACTTTGACTCTAAAAGACGCATCACAGTCCGAAATCTCCGTATCCGGGAAGATATTGCTAAAGTGAGTAAAGAATTCTGTACAGATGCTCTTCTGTATTCTTGAGAGTTAATTGCAACAAATTATACTTTCAGGTGTTAATAATTTTGTTTATGGGTCTAGGAATTTGGAAGTTAAGGTCTATTCTCATTTTTATTCCTGTCCATGTTATGACTTCATCACCGTTACCTTTTGCAAAGACAGAACATTTTGAAACATTTAAACTGGAGGATGCAAAAGTAACCTCAATATTAAGTATCTTTTGTGTTTTTTTGGTTTTTTTTTTCTCTAGTACTTGAGGAATCTAGATCCAAATTCTGCTTATTATGATCCCAAAACAAGAGCAATGAGGGAGAACCCTTATGCCAACACAGGCAAGAATCCAGACGAGTAAGTAAAAATGAGGGCCTGCTTGTATAGCCAACAAAACTCTTTAAAATTAGATTAATAGTTTTATATTTTCTTTTACCTGCATGCCCTTTAGCTAATGAATCTCTAGTCAGTTACATATACACATATTGGTAAACCTGGAAAAAATCTGTTTTATTTAGGAACACTTCTTGGTTTAGTATGTACACGTGGTATTTTTGATCCTTAATTTTCAGGGACATGTGGACCATGGTTTAATGTAATTATCTGTACAAGGGGTAGGACACTGTTTCATCTAGACTTGATGCCTGTAAACAATAATTATATTTATGTAAAGTATTTCAGTAACCAAATCTTAAACTTTATCCCTTGTTTCTTGGTTCTGGAGAATAGCATGGTGTGTTTGTGGTACCTAACAAAATATTTGAATTAGGAGTAAGATCTCCTCCTATATTAATGGATTCTGCATAGAAAAGCTGTGAAAGCTTTGGCATTCTGTAAATAGTTTAATTAAAACTGCCATAGGCTGGCTTTTGGCTGCACACCTGGCTGTCTTGTTTAAGCCCTGAGTCAGACATTTGACCTGTGTTGTGCTGGGAACATACAGAGCAGACAGGCTGTGAGTAGAACATTTATTCAGAAAACAGTAATTAGATTAGCTTGCTGCCTAAAATAAAATGGCAATTCCTAAATGATAGCAAATAATGCTCTTTCCACCTCTCCTTGCCTCCAGCTAGAGTAATGCCAGTCAATTATTTTTTTTTAGATGCAGATGTTTTTGCTTCTCCCTAAAGTCATCATGTGACCTTTATTAAATCATAAGTTTCTGCCACAGCTTTGCAGACTTTAAATCTTTCAGAGTGGCTTTGGGAAGATGAAAAAGTGGGGAATTGGATTGCTAGCATTAGTTGATGCTCAGTGTGTGTTCCATGTACTGACTGTGCATCTCTTCAAGGGCTGTGCACAAGTGTCTCAGCTTCACTGAGAGCAGTAAAGCTGTCCCAGGCTTTCTTTAACTCAGCCAGATCTGCTGGGTCTGGATTGAAGAGTCAGAAACCCAGAAGTAAGAAACACTGTGCTGGAATATCACAGAGTGTTTATGCATATTTATTGTGTAACTAGGTCGAAGTTTAACTTCTGGTGCTTGGCACCTCAGATAGATCTTCAGATTTGTGTCATGTGTCCCTGTGAGCACAGACAGGTTTTTGAGTGGCTGCTTAATGCTTTCATGGCTTTATAGGAAGTTAGCTTTTAGTTTCATATATCAATTGAATGCACCTTCTTCTCCTTCTGTTCTTAACTCTTAGTGCACAAGAGAATTTTTACTTGCCTGTTGCACTTTTATGTTTGTATTTAAGAGGAGATCACATTACAAATGCTAAGAATTGTTTTCTTTCCTGCAGAGTTGGTTATGCAGGTGACAACTTTGTGCGCTACACAGGCGATACCATCTCAATGGCACAGACTCAGCGTAAGTGGGGTTCAGAGTTGGGGTTTTTTGAAGGAAATTGTCTAAAAACACTTAACAACGCTGCTTTCTTGCAAAAGAGAAAAACATTTATAGATTGAGGCCTTCTTTCAAATTGCTTCTGAATTAAAGAATGGAATTTGAATGTGTAAGTATTCAATGGAACCTCTTGTGTACACAGTGTTTGCCTGGGAGGCGTATGACAAAGGCTCTGAAGTTCATCTTCAAGCAGACCCTACAAAATTGGAGCTCCTTTATAAATCCTTCAAAGTGAAAAAAGAAGATTTCAAGGCACAGCAGAAAGAAAGCATCCTAGAGAAGGTAATAGGCATTTGGGTTTATTTAATAGGAATTCTGTTGAGTTTGAAGTCTGGGTCTTGGGGAACAAGTAAGACTACTAATCCTATGTGAGAGGACATCAGCTGTTCTCAGCAGCTTAGACTTAAAAATTATAAAATTTGTACACACTATCTCATCAATTTATGAATTTTATTATTTAGCATAGGGACCTTTGGAGGTCTGCTGGTATTTATATTATTGAGTGCTCTTCCCTTAACCATCAGAATTTCTCCACTGACAAAATTTGAGTTTCTTTCCATCTCAAATTTTGGGCACAGTCTTTTAGATAAATACTTGCTTTGTATTTTGTTTCTTGGACAACTAAAAAAGAACTGAATAATCCCATTTACATTCTAACTATGTCAACATTCAAGTTTGAAGGGGGACAGGAAGTATTGCTCCCGTTGTACCTGAGCTGTTTGGCTTGGTCTCTGCTTTGAGTGAGGAGTAGCAGTGTTGTCATTCTCCAAGCATAAAACAAAACAAAAACAAACAAAAAACACAACAAAAAAACCACACACACCCCAAAAGCCCCACAAAACCAAACACCAAACAGTGGCCATAGGAGATGATGTATTTCTGTCTTAACTCTTCACTGAAGACTAAACTGTCTCTGTTCACTTCTGTGCCTTCTTGGCAAGATACCAAAGGTGCTGTTTTGGAAATGTTTGCTTAACTATATAAAAGATGGGGTTTTTTTCAGGACTATTATATGTCTTTTCTTTTTGCATTTTAGTATGGAGGGCAAGAACATTTAGATGCCCCTCCAGCTGAACTGCTATTAGCTCAAACAGAAGATTATGTGGAGTATTCTAGGCATGGAACAGTCATCAAAGGACAGGAGAAAGCTATTGCTTGTTCTAAGTATGAAGAGGATGTGAAGATCAACAACCATACAGTAAGTCCTAGGTTGTGTTAAAATTTTTAAAAAATAAATACCATCCCATTGGAGGTATATTAGGATGCAGTACAATATAGTTAATACACAAAATACATTTCTCTTGCCTCAGTGTGACACTCTCCCTTTTATGCTAAGGAGAAAACTCAAATTCTCATAGTTGAGATGTGAATTTGAAGAGTTTCCATGGCAATCTTAAACTAAAGGGGAAGTTACTCTATTTGCCTTCCACTTTGAATATAAGTTGACCCTATCCTGTTGTGGTTCTTTTTTTTCTCAGTGTACCTGTAAGGCTCACCTAAAATAGCAAAAGTATTTCTCTTAGCTTCTTTTTGAACTGTTTGAGTAATTTGCTTACCTGGATATCAGCTCAGGAGTAAGTTTCAGCCTGCCTCTTACAGGAGGAACTGTATGGTGTGTTCTCTTGCAGTGCATTTGGGGCTCGTATTGGAAAGAAGGCAAGTGGGGCTACAAGTGCTGTCACTCCTTTGTCAAGTACTCCTACTGTACAGGAGAAGCTGGGAAAGAAATTGCTGTAAGTATTCTCTTGTTTATTCATGTAGAAAGAGCTAAAAAGCATTCATATTCCTTGCTTAAGGTTTATACTGTTTTGCTTTTTGGGGGAGGTTAGTGTTTTAGCAGTTTGTGGGATTTTTTTTGTCCTTCCCCTTTCAGATGGGGTCAGTAACAGGGTATCCTTATTCTTGTTTGTTGTGTAGAATGCAGAGGCAAGTTTAATGGAAGAGCAGCCTGAGGACGAAGAACACATGACAAAACCCAAAACACTGATGGAGGTAGGATGTTTCCCTTTCTCAGGAAGACAAATACTTCTCCTCAACATTTTAACTGCAAAATTCTGTAGAGTCATAATAAGACTGCAAAGTACTAGGCTGCATTATTATTAACATCTCCATTGAAAACTAAGCTCTCAAATGGTATTAATAGAAGTTTGGATTTAGTGGTTTGGGTATTATTAATGTTGGTAAGTTGAATCTTAACAGTAACTTGTTTCCCACCTTACAGATCCACCAAGAGAAACAGAAGGAGAAGAAAAAGAAGAAGCACAAGAAGAGCTCAAATTCTGACAGTGAGGGTGAAGAGAAAAAGAAGCAAGAAAAACTAAAAAAGGTGCACTATAATCTTCAGTGGCTTTGTGGCAAAAGGAACATGACATATTTTACAGTATCAGTTTTATGAAGCCTATAATGTAGTTCTTGATGATATACCATGGGGAGTTTGATGCTAATTTTTAGCTAAATTAAATTTAAAATGCTGTAAGATGTTCTAAAGTCCATCCCCAATTCCTCAGGCAAACCTTCAATAAATATTTTGTTTTGAGAGACTTAATTTAGATGGCTTAGAACATTTCATGTTTAGGCACCTATTACACCTGTGGGTCTATAAAAGACATTGCAGAACACAATGATCTGTGTATTGAAGAAAGATGGAGAGATCAAAGGCAGTGTCAAATCTTGGCTTAGCACTTTGTGTCCCAGGCTTGGTCCAGTCTCACAGCTGATGTACTAAAACCATGCCCCAAGGCATCACTGCTGAGCAGTGGTGTGCTTCTGTGGGCACAGCAGCCTGCCTCAGGCTGCTCTGAGAGGAAACCTAGTAAAACCATGGTTAATTAAAGCAGGCTACAAAAATCTTTTCCAGTAGCAACAGTAGTAGTTTGAGGAATGAGATAGCACAAAGCATTTAAAACTTAAAACCCCAAAATACAATAAAAAATAACGAACAATTCATTTGTACTTGCTAGATCATGATTATATTTTAGGTAAATCCTGTGAGTTTTTTTACTTGACTTTGACATTTGGAAAGAGATTGAAGTGTCTTGTTTACTAAATAGCATTTTACCATCATTTTATGTTAAACATTAAAAAATTGAACATTAAGTGAAATGTACTATGGGTGGGCCAGACATATGTGCATTGCTTATTCCACCCTTGTGCTTGCTCCTTCTCCATCATACAAGAATCTAAGACAAATCTTCATTGCTGGTGTTTTTTGTTTCACTTTCATTGTAGAATTTTTGATTCCCTTTACTCTCATTTCAGGCTCTCAATGCTGAGGAGGCTCGACTTCAGCACATCAAAGAAATCATGCAGTTAGATGAGAGGAAGAGACCATACAACAGCCAGTATGAAGCCAGGGAACCAACAGAAGAGGAGATGGAGGCCTACAGAATGAAAAGGCAGAGACCTGATGACCCCATGGCCTCTTTCCTTGGGCAGTAGTCACAGAGGACATCATTCCAGTACATGAGGCTCTTTGCACAGTTGTTTACAACTCTGTAGACACTTGATTCCTTTGTACATGTCTAAAATGGCAGAAACCTTTTTGTGCTCTGAAGAACTTTGTGAAAGCTTCTTTCAGCAGACATGAGCAGTCTGTTACTTACTGGAGTTTTGTAAATGTGTGTGTATGTATACAAATACAGGCACATACATATACACACATATATATAATATATGTATTGATAAAATAAACCCACCTACTCTCTAAATTCTTGAAGGGAAGAGATTTAACTGAAATCCCACGTTTATTTGGCCAACTAATGCATAAAGTTGTGATACAGTAAAACTGACTAGTCAGTTTTCAGAAGAAATGGTCAGCAGGTGTCAATATAGAACCAAAGACTGTAGACAAAAAATTGACACAACTATTACTAGAGCTTCTTACTTGTAAAGCCTGTCTCATGACCTGAAAAGAATACATAGTTTCTTGGTAACTTTGCAGTAAGTACTTTGGAAATGTAAAAATTAATTGCTTTGTTCTAGTTAAATCAATATAAAGATCTTAAGTGCTGTCTAGCCTTTTAAATGAAAGGGTTAGGGGAAGCTGACTGTAGCGTTTTTAAATTCTAGTTGTTTCTTCAGATACATTTCCAGATAAATTTCAATTGCAAAGATCTGAGTTCTTGGGTTTCCTTTTGATAACAGTATCCTTTTACATGGTGTGACATCAAGTGTTAGGCTCTAATCCCATGTGAGAAGGTGAAGCAGCACCTGCTTTGGTTTTGGCAATGTTAGTCCTTAAACTGAGTTTTCCCCTTTTAACTAATGAAAAGTTGAAGAACTGTGTAAAAAAACTTCACAGCATTACTTTAGAGTTGGAAGGCTTGGGAATTACTTCTGTTGAGTCTTAAACTGTCTTTCCAAGGAAAAACTGCTCTTTTCTGTAAATAAGTACATACAGAAAACATACCTGTAAGTGTCCTGTGTGTGATTTCACAGACTTTGGGGACTGAATGTTTTGATTTGGCACATGTAGCTGATCATGGCAATTCTGCACTGCTCTGCAAGGCAGTTCTGTATTAATACAGTATTTGATATTCTCATTGGTGACCAAAGTTTTGAGTATTTACTGTGTGTCAGATCCTCTGCCACACAGTAAAAGCAAACTGAATTAGCTGATTTGAACTGAGGTGCTCTTCTCAGAGCTGTAGCAGCTGAGATTGTGCCAGCATGCCCTGCAACTGCTGTTGGCTTGATCAGTGCCAAGTTTCATTTGAGGGAAGAGGAGCTGTCAGAAAGGTTCCCTGAATTATTTACATACCTTTCTCAAAGCTGCAGTTTAGTCTAAAAAAAACAAGTTTAGTCTGAAAGACTAAAAAGGTGGTGATTCAGAAATAACACAAGAAATAACACAAAGGAAATTTCAAGACTAACTTTGTAAGCTGTGGATTGACTGCATGGAAACTTTAATACATCAAGTCTCTATTGAATTTATGTTAAGTGATTGTTTAGGGATTAAAATTCAGTGCTAAATTTAGCATACTTAGATTTCAGCAATGAGGCAAACCCAAGCACTTGGGGCAATAGTCAATCCTTGCCAGATCTTTAATCTGAACTGTAAAGGAAGAGAGCTCCTTTGAAGGGCTGTCAGGTTATTTATTTTAACCTTGAGAAGATTGTGTTATCCTGAGACTGGTTCTTAAACAGCTGCAGTATTTATCAGATGATTTAAAAAAACTCATGCATACATTTCCAGCTAGAATATACTCCAGTGGGATGGATAAACGTTTGTCAGAATAGCAGGAAATGTGAAGCAATGCTGATACACTTAGAACCTATCAGGAATAAACAGACCTGTCTTGTTTTTGTCACAAATATGAAATGGCATTTCCTCTCTTTGGGAGTTTATTCTTGGTGCAGTATTTCATACATATGTAAGGTTATTTCTTGGATCATGAAGTTTTTGCACTTGTCCCAGTTATTGGATAGGCTTCTCCAAGAAGAGGAAAGGAGTATGGTCACAATTAAAAAACATCATTTTGCTCTTCACCTACATTGGGCTGTCCACTGGACCTCATAAAATACCAGTCCTGCTTCAATGCAAATGTTTCATGCTGATCATTTTAATGATAATCAGCAAGGGGTTTTTGTATGGAAAAAAAGCTACTAATATAAAATGATAAATACTTTTAGATAGTCAACAACCTTTCCATGGATTGTGAAACAAATGGTTTTGATAGTAAAATACTTTTTGAGATGAGCTTTGTGACAATCTGAGAGCCTGTAAAACAAAGGTTTGACCCAAGGGTTTGTCAGACTTCTGTGACTAATCACCATGAAGTTAATTGCTGGGGTCTGCTCTTCTGCCTTTGTAATGGTCACACCAGGCTGCATATTTATTGCTGCAGTTTAATTTTCTGGTATCTAAAGTATCACAAGCCATTTTTACAGGCCCATTTGTAGAAGACTCAGAAACTATTTACTTTTCACCATACATTGAGAAACCCAAGTGTTTGCAATTTTATATTACTGAGACTATCAAAATTGTCCTGAGAAATGACCAGTGTTTCAATTCTCCAAGCTGCCCTGTTGAGCTCTCCAGCCCAGAGCAGCTGGGCTTCTGCCAGGAATGTTTGTTCATCCCTGCTGGACTTATTCCCCACGATGGCACATAGCCCCCATTGCTGAGGGATTCATCTATTCAAGGGTCCTTCCACCTTAAGATGAGACACACAATTCATATTTCTGTCTAATCCAGGCCTAGTGTGGTTGTTCTTGTGGCAGATGTGCAGTTTGCTCCTCTCTGCCTCCCTCTTCTGTTCTTTCACCTGCTGTTGGAGACCATTTGTAGATGCTCCAAGATAATTTAATCGTAAGATTAGGGAGGTAAAGAGTTCTGTACTCGTGGTGTTTGCTGCTTTAGCTGCCTCCAGCACTGCTAGGAGGCCTCAGCAGGAGCTAACCATCTAAAAAAATGTCCCACTTCCAGGAGTTTCACAGCCCTTGCCTTACTGGCTCTTGGTTAAACTGCCTCCCATGTACAGTTTGGTCATTCTTTGATGGTTTTAAATACCTGGAGGGGGGAGAAAGGAGTTAATTTGGGGGGAATTGGCACAAAAACAAAATCCTGTACTTTCAAGTTCTTTGCAAATAAGCTGGAAAAGTGAATTTTGATATGATTTGCAGTTCTTGCTTAACTGATTCATTTGTCAAACTGAAGATGTATGTGATAGGACAATGCCAAAAAGCAGTTCCAGGCAGATCTTGGCTGGCAAGGTTCATGTCTCTCACACTTCTACTGCTGCGAAATGCTGTGTTTCCAGTTCCAATCTCATGAGAATTCCCTACAAACCCTAGACTGAAATAAGTTGATTAACTGAAGACTGATTTTCTCCATAAGCAGCATCTGTTCCTTGGGAAGCTCAGTTAATATTTCTGCAGTTTCCCAGCAAGGGCTGAACAGCCCCACGGATCCAACAGACGCAGAACCAGAGCCAAGCTTAGAACTACATGGATGTGAGCAGCTCTGGGATGTCTCAGTCCCTCCCTGCCCTTCCTTTGGCATCAGCTGCTCTCCTTTCCCCCTCAGCAGATCCCAAGCACCAGCATGCAGAGATGCCTCCATCCCATGGTAAGCAGCACGGTCTGTGGAATTGCTGTGATGGGATTTCAGAGGTGTCTCAGGGGGTTTGGGAGGCTCAGGAGAACCTCTTGTAACACACCAATGGAATTGGAGCTTATTCGTGGTACACTCAGGTCTCTTGGGCTTAAAAATTTGCAACCATAACCTGAAGTGACCTTGGCAATGGCCACAAAGCTCACCTGGGGCACAGTTATCTAACACAGAAATGTGCTGTGGTCAATAGAGCAGAGAATTGGAAATGAACAACTTGCTCCTTTTTGCCCTTAACTTACTTCATGAAAGTGGATAAACAGCTGTGTGGCCCCAAATATGTCCATTGAGGAGCTTTCCTCAGCTCTGTGTCCGAGAAGGGTTGAGTTCAAAGCACCTTCATATTTATAAAAATATATATATATCACAAGTAATTTTTGCCTAAATGATGTAAAACAGAATGGTTAAACAAAAGGAATTTGCACATATTAAATAAAAAATAAACCTTTTCTAGTTTGCAAGTCAATTGTCATCATTAGATGAGACTAATAGAATTTCACATGGTGTATCTAGGAAAATTGCTTCTTTTAATGTATATAAAATCAAATTTGAAAAGCAGAGATCAGTCATAGTATCTTGTATATCCCCTCCTAGAACTTTCAGAACTGACACCTTGTGTGCTTCCTCTTTTCTGTTAATAACTTCTTCCAACTTTAGCACATGAAAAGCATCTTGAAATTTGTTACTGAAGTTTTTTGTATAGTGAAACCTCTTACAAAAATTGTTTGGAAATTTCCATTGTGCATGGCTTGTAGGATAAGGTTCTTAGTAGCAAGAATGTTTTATAGAAAAGAAAATATGTGCTTCCTAAAATATTAAGTGTAAAATAGCTTTGATATCATTCCGTCATCCCAATGCCTTCTGAACTTCAGGGAAACTCCAGAATTTAAAAGATTAACTAGCATTTCCAGACTCCTGGCCAAACTAACACCACTTCTGAATGTTCTGTTGTTAATGAGCCAGGTTTGCTTGGAGCCATCTGAGACCCTTTTAGTGTTTAATTACTAAAATAATACTGCTTTTGCTTGTGAAAATATGTGCTCAAGTTGCATTGGGAGACAGCCTGATTTTTTTTTTTTTTTTTTTTTTTTTTTTTTTTTTTTTTTGCAAGAGCTACATTGATAGAATCACAGGATGGTTCGGGTTGGAAGGGACCTTAAAGATCCCTAGCATCTCCCAGCCAGCCCTGAGCAGGGATACCTTCCCCTAGGCTGGGTTTCTCCAAGCTTTGTCCAACCTTGGCCTTGAACAGTTCCAGGAAGGAGTCCATACCAAGAGCCCACATTGCAGAGGTATAAATCAGATCCTGCTGGGTCTGTGCATTTAAAAGCTCCACTGCAGAAAACAAAAGCACACAAGAAAGAAATACCTATTGTCAGTCATTCTAAATCAGTCTGTTGTCAAAACCCAGACCTTCACATTCTGTATCTCTGTTGTCACTGGTAATTTTTGCTTTAAGCCCTCCCCCAGTGCTGGGCTGTGGCTTCATTGCTGTACCTGGGTTTGTTGGGACCAGGCAGAGCTGCACTGCTCTGTGTCTGAACTCAGTCATCTAATGCTCCTTTTTCTTTGATATCTAATGACCACATGATTTATTTAGCCTCCTGTAACAAAGCCCCCATTGTGCTGGAGTGTTGTGGGGGAAGGCAAAGTCAGCTGCTGCCTTGCTCTGTAACTGCAGTGAGAGACTGCCAGGAGCACCCCTTGGAATTTATTTTTCTAAGTGCAGAGGAGAGCAGCACATGTGTGATGACAAAAGCAGGCACTACTGGCATTCCTGCTCTTCAGCTGGACCCTTGCCTCGAGGGAACCATGATGTCCCTCTCTTCTTACTTCCCTGACATTTTACAGTGTTTAACAAAACAAACAGAGCACCCTTCCTAAGGGAGCTGTTTATTTGCACTTTGTGCTACTCTTTTAATATGTGTCTGCAAGTGTCATTCCTGAGCACATTTTCTAATGTAGTGACAAGTTGTATTTAAATTCTGATTTATAAATATCTGGAAAAATGAGAGTGTCCAGCTTCTGATGAATTACATTCTCTGAGCAAAATGCTCTGATTCTTTTTTGAAGGCTCTCTGTTTTGAAGAAAAAAAAAATGCCACTAATTGGTGTGGAATCATTATCAGACTCATTGCAGATTTCTGGTAAATCTCTGTTTGATGGTAGAGTGCTGCATACACATCCATGTTCCAGGTACAGACCTCTGCAATGAGCTCAGGGGATCCAAGGTTGGAGGGACAGGCCCTAATGCTTTTTATGTTTCCTGCCCAAACTCCTTTTCATATTGAAGGAAACTCAGCAGCATTCTCCTCTTCTCTCTCCTTTCTCCTGACATTGACTCAAAATTCACCCAATTCCTCTGCTAACTCTTTCAGCTCAATAAACCATCAGGAAACTAAAAAAACCTTATAAACTTCTGCCAGATCAGCAGACTGAAGCAGCTCAGCAGAGTTCAAGACTAGAGCTGCAGCAAGGCTGGTGTGGTGCAGAGGGGAGACACAAGGTGAAGGCAATCTGTCCCCTTCCAGCAGCAACTCGGACTCATCTCCATTTCAATGGCTTAAACAGATTCTGCTCTGAAGCCCTGGGATCACTGGTGATCTCTGAGCCATAGGAAATGAAGTTCAGCTACTTTGAGAAAAAATATTAAACTGTGAAATTAATTAAAGCTACTTACCCAGGCTGGTACAGCCCCTTGAATCAGAAAGTGAAAATGTCCCAGGGGTGTGTGATAGGATATTCTCTGAAGATTTTTCTATGGGTTCAAGGAGCCCAGACACTGCTGGTTTAGTACTTAAATGTGCTCACAACATGGTTTCAGATGGGATAACAAAATTTGATTAGCTAAATATTTGTTTAGTTTTCTAATGAGGCTTCCAGATATGATTGGTTTGTACCCACCTAAAGATCTACTCTTATGTATTTTACCAGGGACAAATCATGTAACCTTAGTCAAAACTCCTAGAGAAGATTTACATGACTAAAAGAAGCCATATCAATTTAGGTTATTTTTTGCTAGTATGCCTTCCCCAGCATATAGCTGCTTCCTTCTGCTCCATGCTGCAGCCAAAAAAGCCTGGTCCTTGTGACTGCTTATAGTGCTGGGAATTGGGAAACCAGCCTTGGAAAAAGCATGAGGAGAGGAAACTCCCCTAAGTTGGTTTGGCTGCAGAATATTTTGTATTAAACTGGGGACTGAAGGAACACGGGGACCTGTCTTTGTTCCATGGAAGATCAGGATGACTTAGAACAATAGTAGTGACTTTGTTAACCTTTCTTCTATAAACGATTACAAATTAACTAGATAATAGGCAGTGTAAAAAAAAAAAAAAAAAAGTTGGTTGTGTATTGTTATAAGGTCATTCAGGAGGATTAACGCCTGTAGGAATTATTGGATTCTAGTGCAAAAGTAATGAATATGTGTTGGTAATGACACTGCCTTAGTCCTCTGTCCTAGGTAGGGCAGGAACATCTGTGAAGAGCAGGGTTGATGAGATCTCTCAGGGATATTATTTTGTCCATTAGGCTGCTGTTACTTGGATACCTTGGGTGGCTAAATCCAGGATTTTTATTTTGCCTTGATATCAGTGCTGCCACTGACCTAGTTCTGCAGCAGTAACA
Organism: Muscicapa striata striata; assembly: GCA_030060385.1. NCBI lineage: Eukaryota > Metazoa > Chordata > Aves > Passeriformes > Muscicapidae > Muscicapa > Muscicapa striata. The sequence goes on from JAREIS010000049.1 coordinate 3,427,783, forward strand.
GCCATCTGTATCCCAGCTGATGCCAAGGAATGAAACAACCCTGCAAGGGAACAGCCCTCTGGCTGAAGGGAGTGTTTATGGGCAGCATTTGCTGTTTGTGTTGCTGTCCCTTTGGACTGCACTTTCCAACACCTGGTAAAAAAGTCTGGGAAGGGAGTAGTGCTGGGAACAGCCCCACAGGACTCAGGGGGTTTGGCCAGCACTGCCCACAGTTCCTCATTTTATCCTGCTTTATGGAGTTCAGCCAGTGATGGTTTGGTGTACTGGGGGCTCTTTGAGGGAAGAGTTAGTCACAGCCATGAGAAATTATTTTAATGTTGAATTTCTCTGCTGTCCCTGCTGCCTGTGTGTATTTCTGTGGTGTTGGCACTATCTGCTGGCAGTGAAGGGGCAGTGGCAGAATGTGGGGTGCCAGTGAATGGGAAGCAGACATCACCCCTGCTTGTGTTGATCATTGATGTCTGCAGATTTTATCTAGAATTGTAAGTTCCTGCTTTCAGGAGCTGCACATGAGTGCACATCCCAGCACAGTGCAGATTAGGCTGCAAATCTGTAAAGCAGCATTAAGATGCAAACTTTGGCCTATAATCCTAATTATTGCTTTTCTACTCTCAAGCAGTTGTGTGCAGTGACCATGGCAGTGCTCAGAAATGAGTCATGTCAATGGCAACCCGTGACATGGTTATCAGGGGGCATCTCTGAAAGCACCAGCTGTAAAAATTCAAGGCTTTCCTGAAAGTCTTAGCTTTCAGTTAAGAAATCCACCATGTATATGAATATTTCTGGGTGTGAAGAAAAGTTTTAGTATATGTCAATGTACTCTAAAAGTTTAGGTACCAAAGGACAAGCAAAATGAATGTCAGCTTTGTTTCTTTTATAAAATCTCTTGTTTATTTTGACTCTTGGCCCTGTTTATTATGGTTGCCATAAGTTTGTCAATTACAAACCTAAGAAAACTTTGTGATTTGTAAATATCCTAAGAATACTTGGGTTATTTCCTAGTAGTGATGAAGGGGTGGTGGAGTGCTCGTGGCTGGTACAGGGATGAGGTTTTTGCCTTGGTTCCATCATGTTCTCTGACACTAATGTGTTCTGGTGCTTTTTATTGCCAAGAGTAGCTGTAAATTCTCTCTTTGGGGGTGTCCCCATCACATCTCATTCAATCATTATTAGTCATTAAACATCTTACCCTGTGATTGAATCCAAGGATAGAGCAAAGGGCAATTATTCAGCCCAAATCTACAGTACTTCATGGGAAGGCAGTGGGAAACTTTAATTGCTAATACTTGTGACACATGGATTTACTGTGGCAGTTGGGGCCCTAAAGGAGTTCCAACCTGCTCCCTGTTAGCTCTGCTCAGTGCTCCATGTGTGAGTGTGAGTGCAGAGCCCTCCTGGAATCCAGCCTTGGAACAATTTGCCACTGTGAGACACAAACCACTAGAGCTGCAGAGCCTATGAAACATTTAATGACTTCCTTACAAGGCAACTGGTTTATAAGTGAGGGGGAGCATTTGGAACGTGTGATTTGTAGCTGGGAGTATTTTATAATTGGTAAATGCTATTATCACACTCACAGTGCTGTGTATTAGTGCAAGTTACTGGTGAAATTTCCACTGTTTTAGAGCTCAGGTTTAGTGACACTGTGGTGACAGGGCTGCTTTCCCAAGGCTTTGCAGTTTTGCAGAGTTTCAGGTGATCTGCTGACACCACACTTTGCAGAGGCTTTCAGCACCCTCAGGTTATGAAGGGATTGTGTTTGTTTCCAAGACTGTCATGGTTTTTAATGGGTTTATCGTGACAATAGTGTGATAAGAAGAGTGTTGTTCATCTCCAATTAACAAACAAGAGGCACTTCATTGAAGGACCCCTGAACTTGGATGTCTGCATAGCTGTCTCTGAACTCTCAGTTCTGATGTGTTGAAATGTCTTTTAAAATCTCCTGATTTATAAAGGCCAGACCTTACAAAGATCTGTGACGAATCCCAGAGCCAAACCAAACTCTCCACAGTGAATAGTTCTGCTGCAGGGTTCTAGTCCTGGGAGAGGCAGGAGCTGGTGAATTAACTCTCTGAGGTGCAGAGTGGGAATGATGGCTTTGATTTCCTCAATTTTCTTTTGTGGTATGCTGGAACCTTGATTATTCCTGCAGGACTGAGGCCAGGCTTGTCTGCAGCACTGTCCCAAACAAGCCATTCTCTGAAAGACCTGCACAGATGTTTCACTGGCAAAAGGAATGTACAAAAGTTCCTGTGCAGCAGTGGCACCACTGGAGCTGCCAGCTCTGCCCCCAAACCAGAGCTCTGCTCATCACCTGGCAGGAGAATTGCTCAGGTTGGCCTTTTTCATGCAGTGCAGGCTTTTTCCCCTTCTCATTTCTGGGACTGCTGGAATTGTCCCCTCACCTGCTATTGCAGAACACTTGATCAAATACCAAGTCACTGCTGGGTGAAAATAGGATTGGAAGCAATGAGTAAACACTGAGTTAGTTACTGAGTAACTTCTCAGGAGCCCTTCTCCATACTTGGGGCGTTATTGAACACATGTACTGGTGAAAAACAAATTGAGCAGTGGGATGGCCTGTTTGTGTACAGAACTCTGAGGAAGAGCCTGGGTGGCTGCTCACAGAAAAACCTCAAATATGGATTAAATGAATAATCAGTGAATAGTATTCCAGAGGCTCTTCATGCTCAGAAGTGGATTGAGAATAGCAAGGAAATAAATGATCCCTGTCCTCTGCAGCTGCCCAGTTCCAGGCTCTTGCCTTGCTGGAGAGCAGGTGAGGCTGGCACAGCCCAAAGGCTCAGCCTGTGCCCCATGGAGATCATAGCATAGCCACAGGTGAGCAGATTGTTTCTGTAGGAAATATGGAAGGAATGCCCAGTGCTCCCTTGACAATACATAACAAATAACAGAGCTGTGGCCTGCACAGCATTATCCAGCTTAGTTTGAGGGAAAAAAATAGTGCCACAAAATCAGCTTATTTTTTAAGCCCATCTGGAAACTAGTGGGAATTCATCTCACTGAATAAGGCCATTATAAATTATATCAGGCTTCATCACATATATTTGGAGGCAGAAAGAGCTTGATGCAGAGGCTTGAGTTGATTCAGAGTCACACAACACAGATGAAAGCCTCAATGTGTGCCTTCTTTGCATTTTTATGAATAAAATATTTAGAAACAATTAAAAGCCCCACAAAACAAAAACTGTAGCATATAAACCACAATTTCAGAGTTGCCTTGAGCTGCATTAACTTTTACTGTACAACCCTTTTTCTTTCCCCCTAAGAAAACAGAATATAACCTTTTAAGAAAATTAAATCTAACTCCTTTGTTGCATTAAATCTAACTACTTTCAGTTGGATTTAATTAGTTTTTGTCTAGCAGTGCTTCTCAGCTGCCCCAGAACAAGGGCTCTTGGCCCATGCACAGTGCCCAGGCTGGGGTCAGCATGGGATGCTCCTGGAGTGGGAACATCCCAGTGGGATGCTCAGGAGTGCTTTAGGTTGCAGGGTGGAGAGACCCCAGCTGGTGTCTCCTCTGTGGCCTTGGCAGCACATTCATGGAATTTTTCAGCCGTGCCCACGTGGGAGTTGTGGCCACCAGCCAAGAGCTCAGGCAGAACCAGCCTGGTTGTTAATGATTGACTGTGAGATAACAGCCCAGCCTCCTGTGCTGGCTCTCCTTTTCACTGCTCCTGCAGCACTGCTGGGCAGCCCAGCACCAGCCCAGGGCACTGTCAGCCTGGGACAGGCACCCTGCCTGGCTGGGATGCTGTGGAGCCCCCTGGCCCTGGAGCATCCCCATCCTGGGGATCCCTCTGACACTTGGGATGCACTGAGGATCTTCAGGCTGGCATCTGCACAAGTTCTGCTTCACTGGCTGTGAGATCTTTCCTGCAGGCACAGCTGGAATGTGGAATGTGGCTTCTTTTTATAGAGAGAATATTGGAGGTAGCAAATCTGCACTGTCCATACTCAGAGTGAACATGCCTTCAGATTGTTCCAGCTAAGAGGTAACCTGGTGTGTGCAAGGTGTCCCTGCCCCTGGCAGAGAGAGTGGAACTGATGAGCTTTAAAATACCTTCTAGAACCTTAGTAGTTCTATGGTTCTAACAAAACCAAACATCTCTCTGCCCATGTGTGTATGTGTGTGTGTATTTTAGATGCCTGTACCTGGTACATATTGTCCTCAGCAGTTACTGTGCTCACTATTTGTATATATGCTTTATGCAAGGAAAGATGAAAAGAACATTCTAATTACTCTGTTTTTTATATTGTGTTTGCTGTAAGTCTGGAGAACATGATTCTGCTGACCCATGGTCTAACTGCTCCTTAGCCCGTGGATAAGTGCATGTGTTTGGGAGGGATTCAGTGAGATCCCAGGTGCAGACCTTTGAGGGCCACAGTGCATGGTGGATAGCTCACTCATCTCTCCTGACAAGCAGATTTTCCTTTATGCCAGCACTGTCCCTTGAGCAGCTGGGGGATCCCACACATTCCCTGGACCTCACAGGGTTTGGTGCAGAGTTTGTGTGATTGTGGGGTTGGATGCTGGAGGTGCAGCTGGCTGTGCCAGCTCCTTGTAGCATTGTGGCACATGTGCCAGTGCTTATGGCATCGTGGCAGGTGTTTACAGGTGATTTGGGAGGTCCCAGCTAAAGAGAAGGTGCAAAGTGTGCTGTCCCCACTCAGCAGTTGGGGCAGGCAGAGCCAAAGCTCCCACTGGGGAGGGATGGCTTAAACATGTCACAAAACCCCACCCAGGGCCAGGCACGAGCTGGTGGATGCTGGAGAGAGAAGAAAGCATGATGTTGGACAAGCAGGTGTCTAGGTGCTGTGTTTCTATCAATCCTTTCTCCCAGCCAAGGGCTGACTCGGCTCTCAGGTGCCTTGCAGAGCATCTGCTGCCAAATTCCACATGCTCCCATCTGTAACAGAGGAAGGGGCAGGATGTGTGCTGGAAAATATTAAAACCACATTTTGAAATGTTTAACTTGGGGCTGGAAGCTGTCTTAGGCACACATGATTGCACCAGGCCACCTGAACTTCAGGACTTATCTCTGTGAAATAGGGAAATGGGTGAATGTAACCAAATAATGGAGGACAGAATTGAATTTGCAACAGGAAAATTATCTTTAAAATGCTAAAATTATCAGTGTGTTGTAGTGTGTAAGGGGCTAATTGCACCCCTGCTGTGGATATGGATAGTCTGGAGTGTCACCTGAGTCTAATACAATCACAGGAGCTCTGCTCTGTCCTTGAGTGTGCAGGGTTTATGTGGGGCTCTTCAGAATACATAATACATGTGTAAATACATGTGTTAAATGGGTTAGGTAAAGGGTCTGGCAGGTAGACATTTTTACACAGAAAATAACTGCCTTGGTACAAAATGTACTTAATGATTCTCCAGCAGAGGCAATGTTTGAGGCTAATGGTGAAATGCAGGTTATAGGGGACTGATCTGGGAGCTCAGAGGGGAATTTCTGTAGAATGGGTTAAATACAGAAAGGTGGATCTGCAAAACCTCACACCTTACTGTTTGGATGGGGACTAGTTGGTATGAAATGCTACAGACAGGTCCCTTGCTTGTATGTACCCAGCAGAGCCTGTCACTGAAGCTGCCACTGCTCTCTGAATTACTCACCTGTGCTGGAATCACCTGCTTAGGGAAAGTCTCTCACAAAAGCTCTGAGTACTGCCTTTTCCCAGAATTGAATTAATTTATGCTTCCCCCACCATTTTTCCTCTGACATCTCCTGCCAGTCCTGCAGCATGTCTGAAGGGAGGCTGGAGGAGGGTGGGCTTAGTTCAGATATTGGGAAGAATTTCTTCCCTGTGAGGGTGGTGAGGTCCTGGCACAGGGTGCCCAGAGCAGCTGTGGCTGCCCCTGGATCCCTGGAAGTGTCCAAGGTCAGGCTGGACATTGGGGCTGGGAGCAGCCTGGGAGGTGTCCCTGCCATGGCAGGGGGTGAAACAAGGTGATCTTTACAGTCCCTTCCAACCCAAACCACTCTGGGATTCTCTGATACTCTTTGCAGACCAAGGGTTTGATTTCTGTCCCTAATTCTGAGCAGCCCCCACTCCACCACTAAACCTGCTTTAAGGTAACTATTGGATATTTCCAGATTACTTTTAACTACTAATCCAGGTTTTCATTTTTTGTTGTGGAAACCAGAGATACATTTAGTGAGATTAAGCATGAATGCTTATGAATTCTGCCCCAACAAAAGCTCTGGGGAAATATTGGAATGCAATATTTGCCAAAGGAACAGAGCAGTCCAATATATTCTTTCTTGTGTATATTTGGTGGTTCCCTTTTGTTCCAGTGGAATGTTCTGTAGCATCTGTATATTGCATTACTGTCTGCCCCAGTCCAAAGGAAGACATAATTATGTTTAACATCTGGATGAAATAGACTGAAAACAGACATTCTCTGGAAAGGAATAGTTTCTGTCTCCTATGTCAAAATAAGAAAGACCTAATGGCTTTTTTTTTAAATACCAAATTAATTGTTATGACTTCATAATTCTGGATTTATATACTAGAAAATGGAAGTGCTAATATTGTTTGCCAATTATATTTTAGACTGATGCTGTGAAAGACTGGAAAAGTTACATGATATTAAAAAAAATTAATTTGTAGTTAGGAGGAGTGCTGAAAAGGCAAGAGGCCTGGGTTCTGCTCCTGCTGTGGGACACAAATGATTTCATGGTAAGGCAGAGTCCTACTGGTGTGGCAGTGGAAAACTGAAATTTGTAGGATATACTCTGGGGTACAGGGTGATTGTTTTGTTAGATGAAGTTCCATTTGCACATCTGAAGCTTACAAAGTTCAGCAAAAAGCTTCTTAATATATTTAGGGACCGGAGAATGAATTTTTTGATCCATCTAAACTCATAATTTAAATTATATAAAGACATATATACATAAATAATATAGATAAAATCCACTGTATTAAGGCAAACTGGACACTGCTCCTGCCCCAGTCAGTGCCTCTGGATCCATCCTTGTCTAAAACTGGAGCTGCAGCAGGAATGTTCTCATTGCAGGTTTGTCTGTGGAAAACATAATTACAGCATGTTGGAATTGGAATCTACAGTGTTGTTCTGACAAGGACTCTTCAACTGAAATTACAGAGCCATCCATAAAGCTTCTGAGAATAGTTTTATATTAGAATTAAACATATGTAGGTGCCAGAAAACCACAATTCTTTGAGGATAAGATGACTTCATGACATTTCCCAGCTAGCCAACCCTCACCAGTAAGTTTGAGTGAGCATCAGCTCTCCCTGAGCTCTGATAAAGCTGGAAAATGCAAATTCTGCTCCAGGCAGTGCTGGGAATACATTGGGTTTGGGATGTGTGGCAGCTGGTGAAGCTGCCTGTGATAAGCACTTGGGTTTTTTCTAATTATAGGCAATTAGTAATGAGCATGGTTTTTAAACTGTGTTTGCACAGATTGCTAACCAACTACAACTCATAGGATTCTGGACTAAAACCACATAAGTGGAAGGAGATGTTGACCTGGATTACCCCTATTTAAAGGGCAGTTTCTTCTCCTGAGAGCTTGACTTGCTGCCTAAGCTGTGGGAAACTCAGTGCTGCCAGGAGTAGGTCAGGGGGACTTTAAGAATTTTATTTTTCCTTGGTGTTTCTTGGACAGCCTTGCTGGGAAGCAGTCAACATGGCAGAAATGAGGAAACATCTTCCTTATATATATTAATTTAATTCTATTTTATTACTTAGTTAATTAATAACATACATAATAATTCTAAAGACATATGTTTAAATATCAACAGTTTCATCCAATATTTTTTCATTTGGATTTTTAGTACTTTAGAGTCTGCAATTTTTTAATGCTGTTGTGGTTTTTAGGCTGTAAAAGCAGTGTGGGGCTAAGTTTATGGTATCAAATGAGCTTGATTGGATTTTAAAAATAAATAAGGAAAATATGATGACATTAAAAGAGATAAAATGGAAATGGTTAGTAAGAAATGCATACCTTTGGGATTAAACTGATTTGTGGCAAAATAATTTTCTGAGGCTCACTTACAGAGGTAGAAGAAATTATAAGTATTTGGTGTTTAATAGAATGGAGACTAATGCTGATGGAAACCAAGAGAAATTTTTGAGGCTGAATAAGGAAAGTAAGGGAATTCAAGGACAATGGAGAGGTATGCAATAGGTGACTGCTCTAATTAAAAGGTCAGACTCGTTTGGGTGCCCAGAAAAGGTCTCTCACAGGGCTGTGAATAATTGCCAGACCTGATCTTCCTCATTAAACCTTTGGCCAGTGATTGGGCCATAGCTCTCACCTCCAAAAGCAGTTAATGTGGGTACAGCTTTTCATCACCCAGTGGGCATGTGGGGCAAATGCTAAATGTTCCTGTCCATCAGTGAGATGCCATCCCTATGGAAAGGGACACCAGGGAGGTGCAGGATGGAGCCACTCTGGGGCTGTGGCTCCAGCACTGCTCCCATGTTGGTCACCAGGGATCTCCTCCTTCTGCAGAGAGCCTGGCACAGCAGGGTGAGGAAGTTCAGGAAGGTTTGTCTGTGCCCCTACACAGCAAAGGGGATACTGAGATGCATTCTGTTAATATTACTTTTATCATTCTCTATATTTCTCACGACACTTTGATAGCTGCAGAAAGTCTCAAGTGTGTATCCATGGGTTTTACTGGAAATGTTTACATTTTAAATTTATTTCTGTGCACACAAGGCATAAACCTTCTCTTAATCCCACTTAGGCTCTGTTTGGGGACTGTGTGACACTTTGGCTTCCCTGGCTCCCAGGAGCAGGGTGAGCCTTCCACTGGGCCTGGAAGCCAAATGTGGGATTTTGTCTGTGGGTGCTGATGTACAATACCCTCAGTGATCATTGCCTACCTGCATGATAGTTCTGGAAATTGCACTAAATGATAAAAACAGGGATTGGAGTCTTCAGAAATCTTAGCCAAAAAAAATACAGGTTAGCAGAAAGTGTGTTTTTTCAGTCAACCAAAGGCAATATCATCTGCTATGTTTGCCTTCCTGTTTGAAACTTAAAGTCGAAAGTCCAGGGGGATAAAATTGTTGATTATAGGCTAGAAACACATAATAACAGAGAGAGAATATCTATCAAAAAGAAAATGCTGAGAAAAAGAAAATAGTGACTTTCAGAGATGCTGGGCACAAAGGCAATGCCAGCCACACTTCCCTGGAGGTGGTGTCCTTCCATTTCTCTCACCCTTTCAACAGCCATGTCAAAGCAATGGGATTTGAAGACTTTGGACATTTTTCCAGAATTTATGGGTATTTCAGAGTCTGGTCAGAGAAGCAGCTCTTATTTCCAGACACCTCAGATATCTCAGAGTCACTGAGGATGCATCCATGTGCAGGGGCGTGGGTTTTGTCCAGGAAGACCTGCATGGAGAGCTGGGAGCTGATGCTAGATCCCCAACTGATGACCTGCTGAACATTCTGGGATGCCAGACACCACACCTGGATTTCCCAGGATTCTTGCCTCTCCAGGCTGCCCTGGGAAAGCCAGGAGGATCACCTGCTGAAGCAAGAGTCTCTCAGGGACTCTTCTGTAGCAATGAGATCTCAGGGTCTGGGAGCAGATGGGTCAGGTGCTGCACACTGTGAAACAGATTGGAATCTGAAGAATTTCAGCTGATATTTACAGCCAGTGTTTACCCTTTGATAAGGAACAGGTCATTCACAAATTTGGACATGACATAATAGTGGTAGGTTGGTTCAAGGTGTTTGCTTTGCGTTCTGCACACTTGTTCTCTTCTGGAGAGCACTTGTGTACTGTGGTTTGATCCAGATTAACAGCTGTGGGTTTCCCCTTTATTTTCATGCAGCCATTGGTATAAAAAGGACAATTACACAAAAAGAGAGCTAGGAAGGTTTGAACTGTGCTTGTGTTTATTAAGGAGAATTCTCATTCTTGCTTCTCTGATGGAAAGATTGTGTTGGTCACTTCAAGGGAACTCCACAAGTACACAGATTATTTCAGACTGTGTTATGTGCCAGGGGCCTTTTTCCTGGGTGGCTGAGGGCAAACCAGAGACTTGATAGAGAGAATACCTGTGTTTCTGATGGGTGATGATTTATTTGGGCAAACACTGTATGTAAGTGCAGGTGAGTTATGGATCAATTATGGCACCTAGCAAACTCTAAATGAGGTCAAACAGGACCTAACTGTAATTCTAATAAATCTTACCCTTTTAAGACGGGTAAGTTGTTCACTGACTGTGGTCTAGAGTCACTAGGTTTTCTCTGATTGCTTTCAAATGAGAGTTAATTTGCCAGACATGAGGCTTTGACATACTGAGTTGGTTGCAAAGAATTCAAGATTGTGCAGTGCAAGTCACCTTTCCCTAGAACAGAACAGGTTGATGTGGATGGAAGTTAAGTTAGCCTCTGTTTTTAACAACAAAAAACAACAAGCAAACAACTTTGGAACTTAATAGGTTGGTAGTGGCTTTATTTCTTCCTTGGGCATGGAGTGAATATACTTTCCTGTATTCCTACACTGCTAACACACTTCATCTTCCAGTGGTTCTGGTTCTAATATACTTTAATTCAACATTTTTCTTCTTGCTTTCAGTGATTTACAATGCAAGTATTGCAAGCTGGTCTGGAATGGCACATTGTATTCCAGCCTTGCCAGAATATGTCTGAGACCCAGAGACAGCACAGTCCATGAGGGAGCTCTGCTGCCTCCCCAGTGAGAACAATAATGTCATTGTTCATGTCAGTTGAGTTTTAATGAGATTAATAATTTTCTCTTACATGGGAAAGAGAGGGTGGTTTCCACATAGCTCTTGGAACACATTGAGATAATCAATTCTGCTGCCAGAGTTTAGGAAATACCCTCTTCAAAAGAAATAAGACAAGTTTTCTCTAAGGTGTGTTGCAGTATCAGTCAGAGGTTCTTACCTCAGTCTTCTAAGATACTGAAATTGTATTTCCCATTACTTCTGGTATCATCACAGAAACCTGTCAAAAATTCTTCTCTGTATTGCCATCTTCACTGTAAATCCCAACGAGGAGCTTGAAACAATGGGGGAAAGAGATCTTGGGAATGGCTGGTATAGGAAACCAGAGCAGTACTTCCATTGATAGATGTGAGCTAAATCACAAGTTACTTGGGTTCTACACATTGCTGTGAAAAGTTGGAGCTAAATTCTCCTTGTAAATCAGGGTGGCTCCATTAACTTCCATGGAACTGTGCCAGCACATCCCAGACAAAGACTTGGCTCAGTCTATTTACAGCATCATCAGTGGGAGCTGCTTGGAGAAGTTCCACTGGGAGAAAAATGTGATTAAAGCAAGGAAGATAAGAATTCTGGATCTCTTGTGGAATGTGGCTCCCATGGGGTTTGATCTGTCACCCACAGCAGCTCCAGGGACAGCTGAGCTCCCCCAGCTCTGTGAGACCCAGAGATCCCTGCATGGCTCAGGCTTCCAGGACACTCTGCCTGGGAAATGCAGCTGCAGTGTGGTGCACAGTGACACCCTCCCAGCCTGCACTTAGTGTCATTCCAGTCATTCAACTGCTTTCTTTTATTCAGTGGTTTCAGAAAATCCAAGGTTTTCCTTTCACCAAGTATCTAAGGTTTATATTTCTTTAAATTCCTCCATACACCATGGTGAAAAGGATGGGGAATGGCATCACCAGCCACTGATGCTTCCTATTTCCTTTGTGACACTGTTATTCATGGAAAGAGAATTGCATTTCACAAATGTGTTTTAAATCATCTGTAAAGAGGGAGAGAACTCCAGACATCCTTGAGTTGGTTTCTTGCTGAAATGTTAAAAAAACAAACACCCAAAAAAGCCCCTGAAAAAAACAGCAGGCAAATTACCACTTTGTGATGTTAGGCTGTTTTCATTTCCCAGAAACTAGTTAATTTATTTAGTGTACCTCTCCAGTCCAAGTTTCATTTATAGATCTACTTGTGTATTTTGGCTCCTATCCATCTCTTCCTTTGGCTCAAAATGAATGATACCAGGACTATCTTTGAAACAAGGCAGAAATGTGATTTTTTTTTTTTTTTTTTTAACGAAAGATAAACAACCCCCTGAAACCTCTGTTTCTGACAGCTTTTTGAGGTCCCACCATTGGGAATGGCAAATAAGTTGAGTTCAACCTTTATGAATAAATCAGACATGTAATACTCTGGAGGGATCTGGACACAGTTTGTGTCTCCTCAGAAGACCTTTTACTGGAATGAAGCTTTTCAAGAGTGTTTACATTTTTGTAATAATTAATCAGTTTCTAGAGCTGGTTTAAATGAGAATTACTAAACAAGGTTGGTGGTTAGCACCACTCTGGTGCCAGGTTCCTGCCTGGAGCACATCAGGGAGAGGCAGGGTTGGCTGGGAGGGTCATGCTGCTGGTGTGAGAATCTCCTGCTTGTCTTCTCTTGGCCCATGGAGCTGCTGCTTGTGGGGATCCATTTCTTGAACCAAACCTATGGGCATCATGCACAGCAATCAGAGAGGAACTGTCAAGTGCTGCTGACAAACACAGGCTGTTTTCCAGACTCTGCAAAAACTGTGTATTTGTCATACATGAACTCCATACCAGTGCTTTTTCCTAGTCCATTTGCAGGGGAGTTCTGAGCTGCAACCATAAATATTTGTCATCTTTTAAAATCTGTGACTTGGGACTGACTGCAGAATGTCTCATCATGATGCTCTGTCAGTCTCAAGCCACTTTTTTTAGGACTCTGGGAAAGGTTTTCCAAGATATGCCATGAGAATCCTCCCACTGAGTGTTTTACACACATTTCTCTTTCCTTTTAGCATCCTCTAGATATTATTGGAATGTAACTGTAGAGAAAAATATTCATTTCTAACAACTCGGATGTGGACTTTGGATCAGACTTGGATTTCTGGAAGTACTACAACATGACCTCCACTGGGAATGAGATGGAAAGATGGACTCACAGGCAAGGGGGCAGAACTGGGAAGCTGGTAGAGCCTGTGGCCTCTCCTGAAAATGATCATCTTGTGTCAGTGAAGCCAATCAGCAGCATGGACCATCTCCTCCCTGGGAAGGCAGACTCTGCTTACAGCTCTTTCTCAGGAGGATCAAATGTTCCAGAGTACCTCACACCATCATGCCATGGTGAAAACTTTGTGCTGCCAGAGCAGGTCCCATACATGGATTTGGAATATGTAACAGGAATTTATCCTCTCAGTGCTGCACACTCTGCCCTCAGGTCCCCCCAGCCATGCAAGGCACCAGACCTGAGCTCCCACAGCAGCTCCCACAGCACCAGTCTCACAGAGGGCTGTGGAATTACTCCCACCCAAAGGACTTCAGCTCAGGAACCTCCAGCCCTGGCAGCACCTGCACTGTCCCCTCCCACACAATTCCACAGTCATCACCCTGGCATCACTGACAGACTCTGGGAAAAGCCAAGAGAGAGGCCAGGCTCTGCAGGGCACCCTGAGAGCAGTGTGCAGGCAGCTCCTGGTGTGCAGCACAGCCAGCCAGCAGAGAGGGATGCACCATGGAGCCAGCCCTGGGATGCAGGTGCACAGCAAGGTGTAGGGCCTGAGAGGGAAAAGACTCTGGAAAAGAAGGGCCTTTCTCAGTTTACAAATAAGGCATCAAAAGTTCAGGCATTAAAGACAGAGGAAAATGGAGAGTGGAGTTCATCACAACAACCTGCAAAGAGAAGCAATCCACAAATTTTCAGCAGACCTCCTTCATTCATTTTTCAAGAATATTTAAAGACCAACCCTGTGGCAAATGTTCCTAAAATACTTTCTGCTTATAATTCAGGTCATGCCAATAAAACTCCCAAAGAGACAAACTCCAAATGCTATCACCAAGCACATTCCAACCCCAGTGCTGTTAATGATACACAGGAAGTCAAACAGTGTCCCAGGGGTGTGTGTGAGCCAAGTGCCAGAGGAGCAGCTCTGCCAGGACCCAGCCAGAGGAAAGAGTCCTTGCCCTGTGCTCAGAGCCCACCCCGTGCTGAATGGCATTCAGACATGGATCAGGATGTGTTTGAGGACAGTTCACAATTAAAATATATGGAGAATGCTATTCTAAATAAAAATGCTCCCAGGAAGCTGAACAGTTATGCAGACAAAAATCAGTGCTATGATTCTGAAGGAAAAATTCTGAGCAATATTAGGGAACCAGTCCCAAACCAGCAAAACAAAGTGCAGAGATCACCATTGTCCTGCAGCTGCAATGCTGTGGGTGTGGAGCACCCTCAGTGTGAGCAGCTGGATCAGGGCAGGAAGCAGTGCTGTGATGGCACAAGCCAAATGGCTTTGTTCAGACCAAAGGAAGATTCCACATCTCAGTCATTACGTGAAGTCCAGAAAGAAAACCAGGGTAACAACAGCAGTGCTGACCTCAGCATGTGTCTGGAACAAGAGAAACCTCTTGTTCAGAAGCACCAGCCTGCATTTCAAACACAGCCTTGGGAGGAGCATGCTGGTGAACAAATAACCAGGCAGGCAACTCCCATGCTTTACTACCTTTCTGCAGGGAAAACCACCCATGTCCAACACCCCAACAAGGACTCAAGGGGCTCACCAAAGGAAATCCCATCAAGGAGCTACACTGCCTCAGCACAGTGTCCAGAGATACAAAGGGAAGGCCATCACCTTCAGAGAAGCAGCTGTCACCATCAGCACAGTGCTGGTGATCTGCTCCAGAACAAAGATCTCATTTTTATGAGTCCTGTGTCCTCCACAGAAGAGAGTTTCCAGAATGACTATAGAGAAACTTAAAGTGGCTCAGAAAAAGGTTCTCAAAGAAACCTCCTTTAAAAGAAAAGACTTACAGATGAGTTTGCCTGTCAGACTGAGACAGAAATCCTCTAAACGGCCATCAGTCGAACACCTTCGGTCTTTCTCGTTATCCAGTGCAAGCAAAGATGCCAAACCTGCTCCTTGCTCCCCTTCTCATCTAGAATCCTTGGAAAGTTTCAGTAGAAATGAAGAAATACAGAGGCCACAAAAAGACCAAGCAGGGGGAAGGAAAAGGGTAACCCAGGAGCAGAAGAAACTGTGCTACTCTGAGCCTGAGAAGCTCAATCACCTAGTGGATAAGGAAGTATCATGGAGTCAAGTTAGGGTTGAAATCACTGAGCAAGATGCAGTGGCATCCAGGAGAAGGGATCTGGAGAACAGAGGAAGGGCATTTTCCAGTTCAAGTGTCTCCAGGACAGAGCTGAAGCAAATCCAGCACAGTGCACTGATCAAATACATGGAAAGAAAGATCAGTCAAAGACCAGGTAGCTCACAACACCTCCCACTGCAGAAGCCACCCCTGCAGAGGAGGCTGTCAAATCCCAAAGGGCCTTCTGGCCAGATTTCCCACCCAAAAGAGAGCAGCAAGATGCAAAATGATGAGGTTTTCTGCCAACTTCTCTCTGAACAAAAATTGCCAGATATTTTTCCTCCTTTGCCTTTTGCTCCCCCACTGAACGTGACCAGCAGGTGCAATCCCAAGGGAAGGGATGGGAGCTGTACCAGCAAGTGTCCATCAGCTGAAAGTCTCCCCCAGGCAGGTAGTTCTGCATCTGGGAGAGCTCCTGAGAGACCAAAATCCACTCCTTCTTCTACACAGGTAAGAAATCAGTACCTAAAGGGGCATAAGGGAAGTCAGGAGGGTGTCTGGCACTTGGAAGATGCATTTGCAGAGAGCACGTGTTGCATGCAGGAGGAGGCTGTTTGTGCTCCAGCAGTCATTGTTAATGACAGCACCTTCATTAGAGCCCTACCCCAAAAAATATCAGGAAAGATATAGAGCATTTATGAAATAGGAATTTCATAAATGACCAACCTTTCTTGGCTCCTGAATTTGAAAGTCAGTAGCTGTCAATATTGTTGAGGAGAATAAAGAAGATAAAGGGCCGAAAAATAAATAATTTAACATACCACTAAAATTACCCTACTGAAGAGACTGATAAACTCCCACCAATGCTGAATTTCTGAATTGTTATGAGAGGAGAGCTATCTTTTGTTGACAGCTGTTCTTTTGGTTTTCTTGGGGAAAGAAATGGATGCTACCTAGGAAGAGCATAATAGCAATTTAATTAATAAAAAGAGGTAGACAAAAACACCCCCAAAGATTTAAAAAAAAAAAAAAAAAAAAAAAAAAAAAAAACAAAAACCCAAACCTTTCCCCCTAGAAAAAAACAACAATGACCAAACAAAAAACCACCCAACAAAACAAACCACCAACAAACAAAAAAACGCAAACCTCAGTGGACCTACTTGGAGATCTACCATCAGTTTCCCTTTATGGGGATAGCAAATGTGGGAGTAAAATGAAGCAGCTGCCTCTGCTGAGATGCTGGTTGTCCCAGTGCTGTTTTCCCTTCCAGGAGCCGTGCAGATGTGCCAGAGGTGCAGCAGCACCGTGCCAGAGCTGTGGGAGCTGCCCCAGGTAAGGCTGTGCCCATGTCCCCAGCGTGGCACCCTCCCTCTCCCTGGGGATCCTTCTGTGGGAGTGTCTGTGCAGAGGGATGGGCATCAGGACAAACTCAGGAGCTCTCTATATTCTGGTCTTGAAGTTTGCAGTTTATTGCAAAGGGTGTGTGTATGCAGGGCCCTGCTGAGAGCTGCCAGCCACAGCTCAGGGCAGGACTGAGAGAGAGTGGGGGGTAAGGAGTTCTAATAGATAGAGAGGGGCAAGAGAGAGGTGGGACAGGTAAGAGAAAGAAGTAAGAGAGAGATGTAAGAGAGTGATTTTCCTGTTTTCAACACAATAAATCTTCTTCTATGTTGAACATTCTAATTTCCACTAACCAATCTAATACAAGATACAAATCCTATAGCATTTACATACAGCCTATAAGAATCATTACATTACCATAATGTGTTATACTTTAAACCCTAAAAACGACTCTTTGGAGCCCTTCTGCCAAGCTAGCAGGGTCTTCTCTGCCCTTTGGAGCTGCTCTCCAGCAGAAGGCGTTGTTCTATCAACAGGGGATCACATTCTGCCAGCCATCCTATTGTCTTCTAGTTATTTAGTAATTAAGATTTGGTATCTCAAAGATGGCTTTCATTTCAATCTCGCTTATGGTTTCTATATTCTCAAAATCTTTTGCTGAGCACTCATATTTATAAGGTTTTCCTGATTCATCCTTCCCAACACCTTCCTTGCCCATATGGGAATATTCATATTCAATATGGGTACTGTCTGGGTCACTCTTTAAAATCATTTTACTGCATGAAGGGGAAGTGCCAGATCCCTGAGCAGCTGTTCCTGCACAGCCCAGCTCCATCACATCCCTGGGATCACAGCTCCCTCCTCCGAGCTCTGGAGAAAACAGCATTTCCAGCAGCTCGGATATGCCCAGCCCTGGAGAATATGTGTGATCAGGACTGGTGCAATACAGGATTTGGGTGTGGTTTTTTAAAAGGGAAAAAAAAAATAAAAACAAAAAAAGCAAAACAACCAAAAAAACAAAAACAAAAAACAAACAAACAAACAAACAAACAAAAAAAACCAAAAAAAAAAACTGTGCTGTTTACATATCAGTAACTAGGAAGTTTGTCTTTTAACTCTCCATAATTGGTTAGCTCCTCAATTGGATTGAGGAGCATCAAGGGAGATAAATGTCTGAACACTGTCTCAGCAAGGCAGTGGTGCTGACTCTTTTGTAGTAAAAGAATTTCCACTCTTTCAAAAATATCCCAGTGGTTTCTAGAGACTTTTGAACGGCTTATGGGAAAAAAATAATTTTTTTCTTAAATTTCCTAGTTTAGCAGGTTAGCATAAAAGTTAACTGAAAGTTGCAGACAGAACCATCACATCAGAACCATTTGATCACAGCTCTTAAACAGTGTGCAAGAATATCTGTTATAGAGGGAATGTCTCAAATAAAAGGAACTGTCTTCTTCCTTACAGCTTCCATGATCCTGAGAAAGATGGATCCAAGCATCAGGAATGTCATGACATGACTGGACATGTGTGTGGCCAGGATAAAAAGGAGCAGACTCCTGCAACTTCTGTTCCTGCCCCAGTGAGTGGAAGCAAGGAGAGCACTGGAGTGGAGGAGGGATGCAGAGCTCAGCCTCTGCGTGGGGATGCTGCACTCACCTGTCCAGAGCAGCAGCAGCCTGCAGCTCCTCCAGAGCAGGGAGAGCATCCCCACACAGCCTCAGCTCAGCCCCAGCAGGGAGACACAAACCCAGCCAAAGGTTTACCTGCCCAGGAAACATCCATGCACAGCAGCCACGGTGATGCTCCCCTGGGGAGAGAGACACACCTGCCCACAAGGAGACTGCAGTCCTGTCAGGACCAGCAATACCAGCAGCTTGCTATGGAGATCATTGCCAAAGACAGCTCTCTGGTGGACGTGCTCATGCCTGATCCTCTTAGAAAAACTGCTTTGGACCTGATGGAGGGTTTGTTTCCTCTTAACATTTCCATGCTGGATAAATCACGCAGGAAAAGGGGAAAGGTACAGACTGTGCAGGAGAATGAGTAAGTAGAAAAACAAATTGTCTAGCACTTTGGTCCATTTTAATGTGTAGACACTGTACATACTAGTAGTAAGATGAACTTGAGCATGCTGTCTTATTTTTGTTTTTCATTAGAAAAACATACAGCTTTCTGATTGCCTGAAGCTAAGTGTATATGATGGAAGAAAAGTGGTTCTGTGGTTACTTATTAAAGGGACTCTGACAGACCTAGGCTGCAAATCTTTGGCTCTATAACTTCTAAAAAGTTAGAAGATCTGTGGTGAGAAGAGAGGAGAGTGATCCTGAAGTCAAGATGGATAAAACCATGAATTCAGTGTTTGTGAAAAAAACTGTAAGTGCTTGCTACGGGTATTTATTTTCTGTTCCAACAGCAGGAAAAGTTGTGGAGATGGACCAGAAGAATGTCTGAAATCTCAACAAGAAACCAAGCAAAGAAGCAGAGATCCTGCCTCTAAGGGAAAGCAAGTCCTGAAGAGGAACAGACACAGCACAAACAAGCTAGATGACATCACATCTAAGAAAGTATGTGGATGACCCTCACAAGAACCAGTGTTTCTCCATCATGACAAAGAAATTCTTATTAATGTCATTATTACTATGGATATTTTTATCCCAATAATATTTCACAAGTAACTGAATTAATTTTTGCCAGTAGTCAAAGTCCTGGCAAATTGGCATATTGATCATAAAATGGTAACATTTTCCTGCCTGATTTGACTCAGATCTCTCATCATTAAAGGTTTCCTTGCACAGCCAGCTCCTGTGCAGCAGCAGCAGCAAACTCCCAATTTAACACTCAAATCTAATCTCAAAATCTGTAAAATAAATTAGACCTGGCAGCCTAAATAAGAAATATTCTTTACTCTGAGAGTTGGCAGCAGCTTCTGCACATTCCAGTGTCCAATTAATTCCATACATGCAGAGAATGGGGGACACAGCTGGACAGTAATGGAGGTGTGGAGCTTGGAAGGGTGATATGTAGCTTTGCAGAGTTAGGTGGGCTTTTTCCCGGCCATGCTCCATCTCAGGTAATGACAATCTGCCTTCCTGAAGCTCCTCCTGCTTTGCACATGACCTGCTGTCTTACTGCTGCTCCTGTTCATGGTGGCATTGGCCAACTTCCAAAGAAGCTGATGGTGTGCTCCTGCTCAAGTCTTGAGGCCTTCTCCATATAATTTGCCTATGAAACAGCCTCCTCTGATTACTTTTCTACCCAGGCACCGTGGCCTGCTTGAATTGCCTGTGGAGCTGACTTTTTCTGTCATATGATAAGTGAAATTCCAGTCAGTTCTTCCAAAGCTTGGTACAGAGTTGGCATTTCATGCTCATGTCTTAGAACAACAACTCTGTATAATCATGTTGTAATCTTTATTGCAGCTCCCTTCTGACTGATTGGAAGCTCTCTGAGCCAGAGAATTTATCACCAGCTAAGGTGATTACCAGTAATTTGCTTTTCAGAGTTTGAGAATTAAGTACAGCTTAGAAAATATTGGCTGCTTTTCCCCCCCTTTTTTTCTTTCCTGTAGCTTAAAATTATTTTAAAAGTCAAAAACTCAGCAACGTGAAGAAAATCCATTCTCTAGAACTGATACGGGTTTTCTTTGGCAATAAGAGTTTCTGTGATTTTTTTTTTTCCTTTTTGCAGCTGGAGCTCATGGCCAGTCTGCAGTGCAGGCTGCAGGCGCTGAGGGAGGAGCAGGAGCTGCTTCTGTCCGAAGCCCGGGAATGTGCCAGGTGGGGCGAGGAGCTGGAGGCCACAGTGCGGGAGCTGTGCCAGCCCCAGGAGTTTGAGAGGTACCTGATGTTCATTGGGGACCTGGAGAAGGTGCTGAGCCTCCTGCTCTGCCTGTCCAGCCGCCTGGCCCGCGTCCAGAACGCCATGAGCAGGGTGGACGGCAGCACAGAGCCTGAGGAGAAGGTGAGTGTGGGCACCATTGAAGCCCCAGGCTGAAAATTGTAAGGCCTGAGGCCTTTTTTCCTTTCTCATGCTAGAGAAATCTTTCCCAGGCCTCAGACAGTTTCTCTGCTCCTGTCTGAGCCTTTCCCAAGGTGATAAACCTCGGGAAAAACAGAAAAGAATCCACAACAAGATTAGCACCTGGTGTTTTCTAAAGAACAAACAAAAACAGTTCTCAAGGTCTGTGAGAAAGTTCTGTTTTCTTCTGTTGTCTAAGGGAAGCTGTTCCTTTTGCAGTGTGCAATCCACACTGTAAAAGTGGCTCGCTGTCACAATAAAATCGCTTCTCTTTGCCCTCAAGCCAGAGGAGTCTGTGTCGTTATTTTGCGCGACCGTAGCGCGGATAGCGACAGGTGAGCTGCAGTAACACTGAACGAGTCTGGGCCACAGCAATGTCTGAACAAGCCCAAGCCTTACTCTGTACTGTGTACACCAGCCAAACTGTAGTTAGCTGCTTTTCTCCATGTTTTGCTGCCTAGTTGTTTTTCTGCATGTTGTACTGTTCTTTCACACGCTTAGCGGTTTTCTGTGTATCTCTTAGTTTACACCAGTGTTTATAACAAGTGCAAAAAATGAACCATTTTTAAGTTGAAACCCTTCAAAGCCACTGAAACATAAACTGTGCTAAATCAGAAGAAAAGAAACTAAAAAACAAAATACCAAAATTAAAAGACTCAAAATAAAAGTGGACAGCAAAACTTTAAACAACCACCAGTCATTGCCTTTGAAAAACTCATGCAAAGCGAGTAAACAGCATAAAACCACCAATCAAAAATGTGTAATAGCATAAACAGTAATTTTAAAATATAGACCTAAAACTAAAAAATAAACAATAAATAAACTTCTTCATAATCATATTAATTTACTGTCCAAAAGTCCTGTTTCTCCCACAGTGAGTGGCAACAAAGGTGTTGAATTCGTTTGGTTCCCTTCTTTCCAGGTGCATACATAGAATATCAAAGGGGTTTTATAGGGTTGAGGTGGATAGAAAAGTGATCAATAGAGTTATAAGTTGAAAGCTATCCAATTACTTTAAGGTTTTAGGTAGAAAATGACCAATTACCTAGAAGAGATAAAGACCAATAAAAACTCTAGAAGATAGCATGGGGATCTATGGGGGTGAACATTTCTCTAGCATGAGTCATTCTGAGGAAGGATTTCTTATCTTAGGGGAGAAAGTTCCAAGGGGGTTCTAAAGGGGGATTTGAATCATCCACACTGGGGTACTGTGCTGGGGCACAGGAGTGCAGAGTGAGCCTGCAGCTGGGTGCTGGCTCCAACAGCAAAACCTTGAGAGGCTCCAAGCCAGAGGGGCAGCCTTTGGACCCAAACCTGTGCTTCACAGGGCTTTTTGAGGGTTTATTTCTCCAGTGGTAAATTCATTGCATTAATTACTGCCTTTGAAATAATATTTTACTAAATGGGTTTGTGCTAGCAAGCAGGAAGGTGTGGTCATAACTTAAGATAAAACTCAGCGTAGTTTAATTCAATTAGCCAGCTTTAATGGAAAAAATGAGGAATTGTCTCAGGTCACCAGGAAATAATTTCAACTCTTGTAAAGTCTCATTTTTGCTGAAGAAGAAAAGCCAAATTTATCCCAGCTTCCCTGCTGTCTTTATTGCTCTTAGACATGTTTTTATTAACACAATACTTACTGTTATCTCTCTTTTTGGAAATTGGAAAAGCACAGAGTTAGAATAACTGCAATTTTCTGGAGCTGTGTTGCTGCTGACCTGTATCTCTGGATGTTCATCATAGTTCACACACAGAGTAGCACTAGAAAGGTCCTTCCATGCAACATGGAGAGCCAGGATTCACCTCTTCCAAAATGTCAGTTGTGTTAATGTGAATAATTTTAAACACTTTTGCTTTATGGTAGGCAGGGAGTGTGTGGTTTCTCTAGTATTACATTTATACTCTTCATAGGAAACACATTTAAATAATTTATTCAAATATTTGAATAAAATGCCTAATAAAGACTTGGTGAAGTGCCAACATTTTTAACAGCCATCTCCCACTAACTGCATTCGCCCTCCTGTCAGCAAAACCAGCAGTCTCAATCCTTGACTCCATTTTTAGGGTGTCAGTTGTGACCTTTGCTCTGTGCCCTATTTATGGACCCTGTCCTGAAACAGGGTCAGGAGATTTTCCAGCAGTATAATCCCTATAAAAATTATTACAGCTGAATGAGAATTAGCTAAAGGTGAAAGGTATAAAAATCCTCTAGAACAAGCAAAGCTCAGCTCTTTAAAAAGAAATTTTTGATGAACAGTTAGTTAGTTATTTTATCATGCTGATGCCTTTTCATGGTCTTAAAAAATTGAGAGCCAGACACAGTTAAGGGATAAAGGGTTTTTACCTTGGTATTTAACAAGGATCTTTATGGTGCACCACGTTGCTAAGGTGGAACACACTGAAATGCACACACATGATAGATTGCATATCCAATTTATGGACCTTACAAATTAACATATCTAACAAAGATGCCCCAATGGATGAATGGATGATGTGATCTCCCTGCATCCCAAGGAATTCCCCCCTGGGTGGGATAAATCTCTGTTTACAGGGTATGTTCTAGAGGGGGCCTTGGTTTCTTAAGACAGAGTAGAGCTTTCTGGCCTCCAGCTGCAAGCCCTCTAGGGTGTTTGTTCTCTTAACAGAATACCAGGACTATGCTAAGTTATCAGACTTAAGAAATCACAAATATGCATGCTAAGAGTACTGAGGATATATAAAAGCTATACAAAAGGTATATAAAATAAAGGAAAAAAAACCATCTTTTAATAGAAGCCACTCTTTGTAATATGTCAGTGACACTCTGGCCACATGCAACACACAAAACACAAAGATATGTGCCTTAAAGGGCTTCTAATTGAAGATTGTTACAGGATACTTTAAAATGACCAGAATGTTAAGTATATTGATTTTTTTCATGAGAGCAGCATAGGAGAAGTGAGCTTTGATGGCATTTACTGTGTCTTTACTTTACAAGCCACAAGAATGAGTAATTCAATTGAGAAAAAACTCAGGTGGAACACAAAGCCCACAAGAGGAAGTAATTAAATTAAATCGACTGTGGCTTCCAAATGAAGAAGTAGAGTGTGCCAGGAATGATGTGTTCTCATGGTGTGCTGCTTTGTTTTTGATTCCCTTAGCAATCGCTGAGTGAGCGGCACGAGCTCTTGTCTCGGCAGCGGGAGGATGCAAAGGACCTGAAGGAGAATCTGGACAGGAGGGAACGTGTGGTCTCTGGAATCCTTGCCAAATACCTGACAGAGCAGCAGCTCCAGGACTATCAACACTTTGTGCAAGTCAAGACCTCCTTGCTGATTGAACAGAAGGACCTCGAAGAGCAGATTAAATTTTTTAAAGAACAATTAGAAAATCTTGACCAAAGCATCCCAATCTAACACCCACCACTAGGCCAGACATTTTTATATGTTATGTGTGATGTTTCCCTGGAAATCCACAGGTAGTCTCATCACAGTTTGGTGGATTCTTCCAATCCTGTTTGTGCCATAGCATTGACAAGTGTTTAGATGCTCTGGGATGCTCCAGGCACTCTCTGGACGTGCCCTCCACTTGGACAGGGCCAACCAACAGCATCTCACAGTGTGCAGCAAACTGCCTTGTGGACATGACTGATAGGATTCATTGCTCCTATTAACTGAATGTGTATTTCCCCTTCTTCTTGTCTGTCCATCTGTTTCCAGATTTACATCATCTCAATAAAAACCATACAAATATTTGCCTCTTGTGCGTGAGTTGAGCGTTTGAAATGAAAAATTATGTGGGTGTTCAGATTTGAATTGGTGATTGCACAAAGCCATAGCAAATGTTATGGACCTGTTTCAGTGAAACTCCTGCATTTGTCTCTACTCTTTATATGTGTGACACAGTAAAAATACATTGTAATGAAAGAAAATAATTACTTCCTATCTTGAGAGTTGCCACCCATGAGTCTGTCCTGGCTCTGTGTAATCCTGGCAGGCTGTTCAGAGCAGGTCAGAAAAAGGGTGGTCTTCATTGGCATCAAAGGCCAATCAGTGATGCAGCCAGTATAAATGAACAGTTTTGGGAATCATAAACTCTGAGCTCACTCCTGCACAGTCATTTGCAAAGTCTTTGCTGTGCTTTTGAAGAATTTATTTTTCAAGCAGCACCTTCAGGGGGTTGTTTTTAGGTAGTTTTCAATTGCCAGCATGCACAAAAAGCCTGGAAGAGATTATTCTGTTTCAATGAGACTTTATATAAATCTCTTGGCAAAAATCTCTTAAGCCAGTGTTTGCATTGAGTCAAACCAGTGATGTTGCTGTATTTAAAATCTCAGTGTGTTTTGTTTGCAAGAATTCAGTGAGAACAATACACAGCCTGAACTATGTACTTAGACCATGAATAAGGCAGCCACTACTTAAACTCAGGTTTCTTCCATAGCCAAAAATATGTTCATTGTGCCATGATCCTGGGCTTTACCAAGAAATGTTCTACTAGTGGTGTGTGTCCTGGCTACAGTAAGTATCACCACGACTGAGAGAGGCTGTCCTGCTCCTGGAGAATCTTCTTTGGAATTGCATGTCACTGGGCACAAGGACTCTGGGAGCACAGTGACCAAGCTGCTGAGTGTACTGTGCTTGTCTTAATACCTGGGGAAAATGGCCAGACACTGTAGATCCTGTGAGTAATGGTTCTCAGAAGGCCATAAATACAGGCTTTTAATGCATAAATCTGAGAGCTGCCTTTTGAAATTGGTCTTTAAAATAACTGAAGTAATGTTAATGGAGTCAGCAGAGAATTTATGAAATACAAGCAATGTTAAATGAGCTGTTTGTATGATTTGAGAAGCCCGACTTGAAGGTGCACTTTATTCTTATTATTCCCAGTTGAGGGAAAAACACCTAATTGGAAATAGGTGTTTTGTAATTGAAGCTAATGCTTGCTTTTAAAGGGAAAAATGGGTCTGCCTTCTTTAGCTTATCTTTTTAAGGTGGTGTGCCATGGGGAGATTGTTACCCCTTCCACAACTGGCACTTGCACATATACTTCAAAGAGCAATAATTAAAAATAACTTTTACTCTGTTAAAAAAAAAAAAAAATAGACTCCTTGGTATAGTGTTAGACAGTAAATTCCAGGCCAAGTGAAAAATGGATGATGGCATCAGAACTCTGCAGGCACACAGAGATGCCCTTTCAAAGCACCAGCAGGTCTGGATTATCAGGTGTGTCTCAGTTTTGACACTGATTATTTGTTAAAAAATTATTAGGCAGGTAATGGTGAATGTTCATGCTGGACTTCAGCCATGTGCAGCATTCCTGGCACACCAACACACTAAGACATGGTAAAGTGCCCCTTTCTGTTCCAGTTAGTTCTGGCCTCTGAAAGTACAGACTGAAGCCAAGGAATAGTTTAAGCACATGCTCTTGAATCCTATTGCCTTTTGCTGAAAGTTTGGTATTTAGAGCACTAGTTACTTCCTCATACCATCACGTGGCAGCTTCTTCTCAGCTTCAAGTCACACAGCATAGAAGGTAAGATGGCCAGAAACGCAGAGCATCTTCATTTTATAACACTGTGGTCCCACACTGCTCCACACAGTTTTTTCTGACCCTTTACCATCAGAAGACAAATTTAAGAGCCGAACTCTAAATAGCAGTAACTGGTGGTCTTCTTGGGGAGGCAGATCTACAGGGATTATGGAAATAAAATCCTATGCAGTGCTTGTATATAATTCCTGCTTATACCATTACTCACCAGCCTTCCATTTGTGACTTCTGCAGCAATGGCACTGAGTTACCTCTGGACCAGAGTCCTGGGAAAGTATGAGGTCTGAGAGATCAGCATGGGCAACTTCTCATGTAAAGGAAGTCAGGTTGTGGAGCTGGGGAAATGCAAGGAATAAAGAAGCTGCTGGGTACCTGACCCTCTGGGAGAGCAAGCAGGAAATCCCCACTGCTGCCCAGCCTTGGCAGTCTCCTGTGCTGCCTGCCAGCCTGACACTTTCACAGGTAGAACACAGTGTGAGCCCAGCTCCATGGAGAAGTGTAACTGGAGCCCTGGGGAAGCTGTCTCTGTGAATTAATGACAGCTGCATCCAGGAGAGTGCTGCTGGCATCCCAGGAACCATCTCTGCATCTCACTTAGCCACCCACACGTGGGCTGGGACACTCTGCCATAGCTTCTTTGGGCTAGGCAGGAGCAGGTGGGCCTGATTTTGGGATAAGATGACTTGTATTGCCCGAGGCAGAGCCTGTGGTGCAGGTGTGGGAGCAGCCAGGGGCAGCAGAGCATCCTGCCCTCTGACAGCAGTGTCCTGGCAGCAGTTGGGATTTTAGACACAGTAGCTCGTCTAGAACTTCATTTAACATCCACTGCAATGTGTGGGATTCAATGCTGGACCAGGAGCTCCTGTTTCAGCCTTTTGGGCACTAAATTGAAGGAATTTATTTTGTTTTAAACCCCAGCCTCATTTTCTTCGCTGGGACATTATGCTGAGGGCCTTTCACATGTGGGACTAATTAAGGAACAGAGAGCTACAGGAGTTAATGCAAATGTACTCTGCAAAAAGATCTATTTGGTGCTTGTGAGAGCTGCATTTAATAAGTTCTCTCTGCTTTGAGAATTCATGGCAACCATCTGAATAAATTTTTAAAATAAACTCAGAGCAGCATTGCAAAACTAATCTTCTGTGCCTGGAGGGAGCCCACATAGACATTAAAGAATAATCAGCCTGTAGGAATCATGCAACCTCTGGGGTTCACAAAAGGCTCTCAAGAAGCAGCACTTGAATTTCACTATTAAATGAAGAGAGGCATTAAAGGTTATCAGAGACTCTAAAATACCATGAGCCTTGAAGCTGAGTCATCTCACAGATAAATTCACAGAGAGAGAATATGGGCTGCACTGATAGTCTTGATTTAGAGTATAAGTGACATTTCTAAAAATCTGAATAAAGACACAATTATGTGCATAAAGAGCTCTTTCTAATGGGCTCAGCCCATGGTGGAAGAGCAAGAACATCCCAAACTACCTCAAAAGGGAACCATTTGTGAAACAACCTCTGCAGAGACCCCTGCCCTGTGTCAGCTCCTGATGGCATGGCTAGGGCATGCAGGACCCTTTCCTGGGTTTCAGCTGCTCCCTGCTGAGCCCAGGGTCAGTGTCACCTGATGTGAAATATGGTCCAGAGCTTATCCCAGCCTGGAGTGAAGCTGCAGTTCTTTGTTGCAAAGGGGAAAACTACCATGGGAGAGTGCTGGAAGAAAATACAACACAACAATCATGGTGAGAAAGTCTGCCTGTACCACTGCAGTTTGTTACTGTGACCATGCTGGTGAATCTTACTGGTGTGACCATGTGCCTCATTCAGGAACCTGTGGGCAAGGACATCAGGGAAGGTCTGGCCCCCCATACCCTAACCTCACATCAAGGGCTTCTGCATTTGGGTATTGGGTTCTATTCAGTGGAAATTAACTTTATTTGGTTTGTGTCAGCAGTGACTCCACAGTGCTTGCTGTGCTTCTCAGCTGGAGTCTCTCACCTTTCTGGAGAGTCTCAAAGTGATGGGAGTGGATGATTTCCCTTTTGGGAAATGGTGGTTTGGGTTTGGCCAAGAATTCATGCTTTCAAGTGAAGAAAGGGAATAATGCTCTACCTAGACAAAACCTAGAGCAGGAGTTCAACCAAGAAAAGGAAAGCTGAACACTGCCAGCATAAATTTTATTGTGCACATCTCTATTTTTCTCTTCACAGAAAGGGAAGAAGATGTACTGAAGTTGTGCTAATATTAACAGTATGGATCTATTTTGCCTGGTTCCAGGTTACACACACAGTATAAAGGCTCAATGTACTTAATGACTTGCTTTGTCTTACAAATTACTGAAATAAACCTTGAAACTGGAAGAGCAATATTCTTCATTAGGATGCAGAGTTTTTGACCTGTGTTGTCCTTCTCTGTCCCTGCTCTCCCCCTGCAGCAAACAAACACCACACTGTTTGTGCCCATGCTAATGCTAGCCAAGTCCCTGTTAATAACCTCTTAATTTGGGGAGTCCCACAACAGTACAAACAACTGGAAAGGGCAAAAACTGCCATGCTGCCATTTTATTCAGATTAATATGCAAATCAGGAGGCAAATACATCCAAGGAATGTAGGTCATGGTGGAAACATGAAGAGAGGGAGCAAGAGATGAGCAATGGGAAATTAGGGGACTGTCTAAAAATGCTTCCTCTACCTCCAGCTGGTGGCTGCAGCTCCTGTTGGTCTTTTGGAGTTACTGTGACACTTCCACTGGACCGTGGGTTTGTGATGAAGCTGAAGTCTCATAAAGACTCCTCTGCAGTGCAGGAACAGCATTTCCTGGGTTTTCATAGTCCACATTTCTGTGTGGCACTGACAAGGGAATGGAGACAGCCAAAAATGTCTGTGAGCCTGACCACAACCACACTGCTCAAACAGCCACATCCAGGAGGACAAAGTCTGTCCCTTTGTGCAGAATTGTGGTTTAAGATTTGTTTGCAGAGCTCTTCAGGGCAGGTTTTTGAGCTGGCACTCCTAAGAACAAAATGTACCAAGGAACAGACAAACCAAGTGAGCCTTAGCAAGCAGACTGAGCCAGGGTCAGGCAAACAGTAGCTTTCCTGATCCCTAGTGCTGCTGAACTAAAATCTGAGCTAGTTTTATTTGTGTAGGCACTCCATTGAATGTGCACTCACAGGGTGGGGGAATGACACTGCTCAGGCTGCCTACAGGTCTAAAAGCATTATCTTGATTTCAATTTGCCTATCAGTACTGACTGTGTGCTTTAAAGAAGTGACCAAGGAGATTATCTGCATTTTGTAGCAGGAAAACTGAGACATGCTGAGAGGGCAGGATAGTAACCAAGGCAAAACACCACCAAGCTGCTGAGACCTGCTGTTATGCAGGATCTGGGATCTGTGCCTTCCCTTCTCCAGCCTGCCCACCACTAAGCCCTCTCCAGGGGGTAGGAGCAGAGCCAGGGGAGGGCTCAGGTTTTTTTTGTTTGTACCTTTCCTGCTATTAGCTTTGATGGTGCCTTGGGCAGCTCCCAGCTCTGGGCTGGGCCAGGGATTCAAAGGCTGCATGCCCAGGCTGTGGCACAGCCCCTGCCCCAGGCCAGTGTGCTGAGGGAACCCAGCCCTCCTCTCAGCTGTTCCTGTGAAAACATCCTGGCTAAACTTCACAGCTGTCATTCATTCAGGTGAAAATCCTACTCTGTTTGGCCAGATTTAGGCTTGAAAATGAGAATTAGGGAGAACCAGTCAAGCTGAGGGATTAATGAAACAGTCCAGCTTTAGTCTCTTGCAGGAAAACACTCCCATGATCACTCATCAGCCTACAGTGTCCCTTCCCAGTTTAAAGGGAACCCAAACCCAGCCAGGCTGACAGATTGGTTTTACTTCAAACTAAAGGCACTATATATACACTATGTATGATTACAGCTGTGGTTCTCAATACCTCTCAGTATTCATCTGCACCTGAACTTTTACCACACTCCATGCACTCATCCCAGCCTGCCTAAATACTATCTTTTCCTTCATCAGCTCAACAAGGAGGAGGAATGAGCTGAGTCACTGCACAACCTTGCTGGCAGAGCCTGGCCC
Source organism: Muscicapa striata striata (assembly GCA_030060385.1). Taxonomy (NCBI): domain Eukaryota; kingdom Metazoa; phylum Chordata; class Aves; order Passeriformes; family Muscicapidae; genus Muscicapa; species Muscicapa striata. The sequence goes on from JAREIS010000049.1 coordinate 3,457,831, forward strand.
AGCCTACCCCACCCACAGCAGGCAGCCTTGTGAGCTCCCCACCTTTGTGACACCACCCTCCTGCCAAGCCTCCAGCACTCCCTGGGGAATGCTGGAAGAGGGCTCTTGCTGCTAGGCATTTTTCTATCACACCAGCTAATCCCTTCGATGCCTCTGAGGAAGGAGTAGTGTAGAATTTTCTTGATGACTCATGTTGCAATGAAGTCTTATCTCAGCTGTGACTTCTTTGACAGAACAACAGAGAAGCAATGAAACCTCCTTCCTACTCTCCCGGGGGTGAAATCACAACCACACTCTCCAGATTAGTCAGGCAGGGTTTTTAAACACAAAACACTCCATCCTTGGACCTTGCCTCTGGCTCATGTAGGCTTGACTCTGAATGAGCACTAAAGTTCAGCAAGGTTGTTTGAACAGGTATCAACCCATATCCATAATTATTGAACAAACTTCTCAATAAGGCCAAGCCAAACTGGAGTGTTTACAATTCCCACAGAAACAGAATGCTTTCACCAGGCAGTGTCAGTGCCTCAGAGGTGACACGAATGCACACACACTTCTGTGGTTTCAGGGGAGAAAAAGTTCTCTGCCCATACACTTGAAAAGCCTCTTTAAAACAGAGCCCTGTTTTCCCCAGAACTCTGCAGGCTGACAGAGCACAGCAAAAATCGAGGGTTCAAAGCACCACACTGGTCAATGGTCACACCAACAGACAGAAAGCAAATTGGATTTTATTTTTTTTAAACCCTACTCCAGATATAGAAGTCATGAGGTGCTTGATCATTAACCTTTGCTTAACAACTTAATTAGTTCAATCCAGAAGCAGACCGTTGCAGAATAATCCAGTCTCCTCCTAGAACAGGTGCATCAGACCTGGCTGCAACCTCTGATCACACTCCCAGCAAATGGCACCAACTCCAGGAACTTCAGGGAGAGTGCTCTGAAGTAAACAGGGCAGTCCTACAGCATTTCTTGTGGGTGTTTGGGACAAGCCAATTAGAACCAATTACATACAAGTACCAGGTTTAATGCAAGGCAGAGAACAAAACATTCCTGAAGTCACTGACTTGGAAGGAAAGGCGAAGCATGCAAACTAGTATTTCAATACAGCAATCCAAACAAAGTCAGCACAGCATTGCTCTCACCTCTCAATGATACAGGTTTTTAGTCACAGTTTTAGAGAAAACATGCTGGTTTAGCAGACTCGCCCCAGAAGTCAGTTTCTGTTCATAGCTCTGCCTCTTTGCATTAACTTTAACCAAGCAGTAATTAAAAAAATAATTATCTTACTGCAAACCTAACATGCAGTTAGCATGCTTTTTGAGCTATGTGTAGTTCTTTATAAAGAACAACTATGTTAATCATATAAAAGAAGAAGAAGAAGAGTTCGTTTTAGGTCAGTAATTCATGCTGTTGAAATAAAACACTGCTTCAAGAGGTCATGCCAAGTTTCTATCATGAAACACCTAATATTACATAAAGCCCAATGTTTATAAATATTTATTGTAAATAGGTCAAAATGGGACAAGTTTTAAACAAAAAGAATCAGACATACAAGCCTTTGTTTCCAGTTGGCTACTTAGAAACTCTGACAGATCCAATTCCAAGTTTTGCAGTTCAGTTTTTCACTCCCAACAAGATTTTTTATTCAGCTTAAGTTGATTGAAGTAAGTTTAAATGTTCACAGTATCATCAAGACGTGATAAGTACCACCTGGTCAAAAAGTCTTTCAGGAAGAGAGAAACACTTAAACCACTAGCCAAGATTTCAAACTGAGGTAGACAAGTCACAGTGAAGGTCAGGGTCTATCTTTTTAAGTAATTCATCTAATAAAATACATCAGGCAACAATTAAGATTGTTATGTTAGTACTTCTGATATGAAATACTGAGAAAGTCACAAAGTGAGAAACTTCATTTTGAAAAAGTAGACAATTTTTCTAAATAGAAATATCCTTCTTCTGCTACCAAAATAATCAGAAACAACATAGAAAACTACACATCTTTCCTCTGATAATTTAATCCTGTTAGATAACAAGCCTTGTTAAGGCAGCCAGCTATCAGCTTGCTGTTCACAGTGTAAAATATGCAAATCTTCACCTTGCTTCTGCTCTTCAGCTGAAGAACACAGATCAAAAAGGCTGTCCCTCAGGCATTTTGACCTGTCCACACACACGTAAGCTGTTTCAGTTTACCATCCGTTAAGCACAAAGTTTGTGGTCACCACCAACAGATCAGCACGACAGTACACACAGCACGGATAGCACTTCCCTTTCCACAAGCAGCTGGGGCTGGGTTTCATGCTGCGGGCTTTGGATGTAGAACCCTATCACTGATTCAGCTGAACATCCAAAAAGACAAGACAAGGAGAGAAAAAATCCAAACTGCTTCTGCAAGAGAAAGCTGAGACACCAGCCGTGCTATCAAACCATTTCGATCACAGTAAGGCAGAGGCTAGTGGCCAAAGAACAGCTCAGAAACAGGTCTGCGTTTCACCACAACCTCTTCTTCCTCCTCCGCTACCTCGGAGAGGGAGGAATACGAAGGGAAGCCCCCTCTGGTCTTTGGCTTCCTCCTCGGGCCCGTAGTGGCAGACAGGAGCTTGTTTAAGGTTGAGGGCTTCCTTAAGCCTTTGGTGAGATCGTAGAAAGCCATGTCATCGGATATGACTCCCAGGAAAGTGCTAGTGGAGCTCAAGATTGAAGCCGCAAGCTTTGTGGACTTCTTGATGGGCCCGGAGTGCTCCATGTTTTGGGAAAGGCTGGGGTCCCCGAGCAAGCGCCGGATTGTCAGGGACGTCCCTTCCTTCAAGTACTGGTGCGGCTTCTTCCCGCTGTAGTCCCTCAGGTCAATCTTGGCATGGTAGCTGTAGACGAGCATGGTGATGATCTTCTCCTGGCCGTGTATCGCAGCCAGGTGCAGCGCCGTGTAGCCCCCGTGCGACCTGGCATCCACATTGACACGGGAGCCGCCCTTCTCGGCCGTTCGGATGATGTTGGTCACCATGTCGCAGTTGCCGCTCTTGGCGGCCCAGTGCAGGGCGGTGAAGCCGGAGATGAAGTCCCTGCGAGCCGCCAGGCTGGCGTCGCCCAGCAGCAGCCCGTGCAGCTGCTGCGTCCACTGCCCGTCGGCCGCCAGCACCAGCCACTGGTGCTCCGCCTGCTCCAGCGGCACCACCGTCTCCTCGCTGGCCCGGTGGTTCTTGGGCCCCCTCCGCAGCCCGGGCGAGCGCGATCCGGCCTCCTCGTCCAGCGGCGGCGGGGACAGCGGGGCGGCCGCGGGCTCGGGCGGCCCCGGGGCGGCGGGGGCCGGCACGCAGCGCACGGGCAGCATGCAGGGCTTGGGCGGCGGCTCGCGCCGGGCCCCCGCCGCGCCGCCGGGCAGGGGCACCCCGCCGCCGCCGCCCTGGAACAGGCCCCGCAGCTCGGCCACGGCCCGCGCCCCGGCGGCTCCTCGGGGACGGCCCGGCGGGGTCGGGCACGGGAACCGCGTCGGGAGCGGGAGCCGGGGCAGGGGCGCCGCCATCGCCCCCGCCGGCGGGGCAGCGCGCAGCTGCTTCCTCAGCACCACGAACTTGACGCCGTCGATCTCCTTCACCGTGGCCACGGCGTTCACCGCCGCCTTGAACCGCTCCCGCCGCGCCGCCCGCCCCTCCGCCTCCCCGGTCCCGGCAGCGGCCCCGGCCCCGCCGTGCTCCAGCAGCGGCCGGAAGGCGCTCACCAGCTCGGTGTTGCGCACCCGCCCGCCGCGCTCCCTCAGGAAGCCCATCACTGCCTCGGCGCTGATGTCGAGCTTCGCCATCTCGCCGCCACAGGTGGTGGCGGTGCCGCAGCCGCCGCCCCCGCGCGGAGCAGGATGCCGGCAGCGCGCGGGGCGGCCGCGGCTCCGGCACCGGCACCTGCTGCGGCAGCGCCTCCCGCGGAGGTGCTCGAGCCGCCCCGCCCCGCCCCGGGAGCGCCGGGCCCCGCCGCCGGTCCCGCCCCGCCCGCGGGAGGCGCTGCCGGAGCCCGGCCGGCCCGGCCCGGCCCAGCCCGCTCGGGGCACCGGCGGCAGCGGGCGGCTGGCCCGCACCGTGGGACGGGCGCACGGCGGTGACACGGACCGGCCCGGCCCGAGAGTGGTGAGGGCACGAGGGTGTGGGAGACTTCTCGGGCACGACCGAACGCTTTACCCATTTACAAGTCTTCTAGCTTCCTCATACGATTTCTTTTTTTTTTTTTTTTGGGGGTTGTTTGTTTAGTTTGATTTGTTTGTTGTGGGTTTTTTTGTTTTTGTTTCAATAGCAAATAAGTGGAGCAGCATTGGTTAGAAATAACTCTGCAGGGTTTGGTCTCCATTCCTGGAAAAGCTCAGGTGTTCTGTGATCCTGCTGGGCAAGAGGCCGATGCCTCAAAATCAGTCAGAAGATGGTTGGATGGGTCAGTCTTTTGAAATATATTCTATGTGATACTATATATCATATTAATATATATAATCATATATTATTATCTGTGGTTTTAACCTATATTGCATCTACAATGTGAGCTGGTCACTAGTGGTGTTCTCCAGGGCTCAGTATTGGGCCCAGTTTGTTTAATGTCTTTATTAATCATCCGGACAAGGGGCTGGAGAGCACCCTCAGTAAGTTCACAGATGACACCAAGTTGGGCAGGAGTGTTGATCTGCTGGAGGACAAGAAGGCTCTGCAGAGGGATCTGGACAGTCTGGATCAGTGGGCTGAGGCAAACGTGTGAGGGGTCAGCAAGGTGAAATGACAGGTCTGCACTTGAGCTGCAGCAATGCCCTGCAGAGCTACAGACTGGGGGGAGAGTGGCTGGAAAGCATCCCAGTGGAAAGGAACCTGGAGGTGCTGGCTTAGCATGAGCCCAGGTGGGCAAGAAGGCCAGTGGTATCCTGGTCTGTACCAGTAGTGGTGTGGCCAGCAGGACCAGGGCCAGGCAGGTACTGGTGAGGCCACACCTCGAGTGCTGTGTCCAGTTCTGGGCCCCTCAATTCAGGAAGGACTGAGCATTGAGCTGCTGGGGGTTTTTTACCTGGGGAGACCTTAACACTCTACAAGGAGGTTGTTTGGAGGTGAGGTTTGGCCTTTTCTCCTGGGCAACCAGTGACAGGACAAGAGGAAATGGCCTTAAGCTAGACCAGGGGAGGTTCAGGTTGGGCATCAGAAGGAATTTCTTCACAGTAAAGATTCCAAACTCTGGAGTGGTCTGCCCAGGGAGGTAGTGGGGTCTCCATCCCCAAAGTGTTCAAGGATTGAGTGGACATAGCACTTAGTGCTATGGTTTAGTAGACAATATGGTGTTAAGTCAAAGGCTGGACTTGATGATCTTGGAGGTCTTTTTCAACTTCAGTGATTCTATGATCAGCCTGTGTCACAGTCTCCATTTTGAAGGCAATGTGAGGTGTCCTCCTCGCTGATGCTGACTTCCTTTCTGCCTCTTACTTAGCTTTACTGAGGGTAGAAGAGCCTTTTTCCACAGACTGCGTTTGGCATTCTTTCCCCTTCTCTCTCCATCTTTGTGCAAATGTCTGTAAAACTATTTCATCTTTTGCTAACGAGCTGGCACTGAACCAGTTCCTCAGAATAATTTTGCTGCTGTAATGCTCTTTCACATCATAATAGTGTGTAATCTTCTTGTATTAGTTCTGTGTTTCTGTGTGAATCGCACACCTATTACTGCCTTTTTACATGGCCTGGACAGCAACCTTGCCCTTGCTGAGGCAGCCACTTGAGCAGTGTTCTGCAATGCTCTATAGCTCATGGCATTGCCTGCCCTATGTAGAGAGCTAAAAATGACCCTGCATCCAAACACTCATTGCTTTTGCTGTTCAGATCCTTACTAGAATCTCTTGCAGGCATAAGAAAATCTCAGCAGTTTGTCATTTTTGCATTGCAAACTTTCAGCTATACCCTAGGATTATAGTTCATATCTACAAATGAAAGTGAGGAGGAGGGAAAATGATTCAGAAGAACAGGCTCTTATAAAAAACATTTGCTTATGTTACAAATGTTAAGGGAGAAAGTTACTCCAGTTGCTTGAACTGCGGGGGAAGAAGGGGGCGTCTCAAGCTCACTACACTCTGTCCCTGTCAGCACAGCATCATACCCCTGCACCCCTGTACCCTGTGAGACCCACAAGGTGCTGTCACATCCCACCTGTGTTATCCCCAGCCCAGCAGCATTCCTGCTGAGGGATGTCCCTGCTCCAGGCTGCCAGAACAGCTCACTGCTCTGCACCCACACAGCCAAGGCTCTCTGAGCGCCTGCACTGGGTCAAGGTCCAAAAAGAGGGGAGTTACTGAGGCTGCTTCCCTCTGCAGATCCCAGCATTCCCCATCACTGCAGAGCAGAAGGACATATAGCCAGGAGGTCATAGAAGAGGAGACAGGATGTTTACATATGCACCTCATGCCATGCAGTCTGAACTGGTTGCTCTGGTTTAACTGCCCTGACAGATGACCTCTTTGCCCAGGTAATGCCTGCAGCCTGTCTCACACAAACTCTCTTCATGGGCAACCTATGGCATGTGGTTGTGCTCCTTTTCACAACCTTTCAGTGGCTGTTAGTAACCTAACACATTAACTTCCTATACTATCTGCAGTAAGGAAGAAAACAACACTTCTGGCTAATCACCCATGCCAGCTCCAGACCACACACATCCTGTTTGCAAACCTTTCCTTTTAGCTGTTGATGCCTTTTGGTTGCCCACCATTCAGGGGTGAATTGCCAAGTATCAGAAGACCAGGTCCCAGTGAGCTCCTCTTAGTCTGCTGAGTGCTGGTAACACTGAGCAGATTATGGAGCAGAAATTAAACCCTTTGAATTAATTTTATTAATATAGACAATAAAATCCTGGAACATTATGGGTATTATATTAATCAGTCATCCAAAATTTCCAGCCTTAAAAAAGAGTAAGAAGTTTTGCCTCTTTCTGTGTCACCAAAAACCTAAAAAGCAAGTATTTCTTGTTGGGCTATTTACAGAATACTGTGGGCTGCTTCGTAGGAGAGCTCAAGCCAACTGTCTTGATATTTTTCATTTATTGGCTGAGACAAAAACAATATACAGAAGCCCATGATTAGATTAATTTACTACTTAATTTGTTTTCTAAAACACAAATATTGCAGTTTGTTATTTCTGCATCATAGGCTGCAGAGAGCTGGCCTCTATTTATAACCTTTGTAGAAAGGTGAAGCTCAGCTGCTAATGACTGCAGATGGAACTTCTATCTCAAGGAAAACTTATTTTCCTCCAAAATGAAATCAGGGTTCCCAGAATAAATAGAATGACAAAGCCCATGATTTCCCACTTTTCTTGTTGATATTTTCATGTGAAACAAAGACCACACATTGTGAGGGAAATTAGCCCTTTCTTTGTTCCATGGAGAAATGCAGTAACCTTCCATAGATAAACAATTGAGAAAAAGTCTATGAAGGGGTGGCAGGAGAAGGGGAGGGGAGATTATTTATAAATAAAAGGCATTTTCTCATAAATGAGAAGGATTCAGCTCTAACTCAAGGACTTCAGTAACCATTTTAGCAGATGTTTCTTAACAGCAGCCATTCCAATACAGTTTTCTGTGTATGTCAGTCTGTATTTATTAGACACTGCTTGCTCACACAGATGAGGCAAGGATTCATCCCAAGCATCTTCTGTTTTTCAGATGGTGCCTGCAAACTTGATGGGATTTTAGCAGGATAATGCAGACCTGGTGTGAGGTTCAGTGGTGGTGGTAATAAAATCATTAGCTCATAGAATGATTTAGGCTGGAAGGGACCTTAAAGCTGCCAGCCTCCCTACCATGGGCAGGGACATCTCTCACTACCCACAGTTGTTCCAAGGCCCATCCAGCCAGGCCTTGAATCCAGGGATGGGGCACCCACAGCTTCTCTGGACAGCCTGTGCCAGGGCCTCACCACCCTCACAGGAAGGAGCTTTCTTCTAATAGCTAATCTAAATCTACCCTCTGCTACACTTTAGCCCTGGGGGGCAGGGAAATCTGGGGTCTGTTTCTGGGCAGAAATGGACCTACAGCTCCTATTGACTTTAGAAAGACAGCACTTCTGCAGAAACGCCTTACAAGCTCCATATATTGCCAGTATAACCAGTGAAAGTTTAATAAAGTGCTTGGTGGTGTTGATGCTAAAAGAGTAGCTATAAACCATTGGATTTCTAGTAATCCCCAGGACACACAGTGAGAAATGTATAGTTACCCAAAAACTGCATCCTCTGGCCTGTGTTGAAAATCCTGAAGGAGATCTGTTTGTCTGCACCACCTGGATTTAAAAATCAAGGATTTTATTCAGCCCTGAAAGCTGGAGCCATCCTCAAAAGGCCTTGGTCTTGCTCCTGTACTCATGTGGCAGGTGGGATCATCTCTTGCTCTCTTTGTCTATCTACGAAGTCAGAGGAGCTGTGTGATTGCATTTATTTCTCTCCACTTTCATTGCCTGTACCTGTGCTCACAATGTGAAGAACCTCCTGCTGATCTCCCCAGCCATCAGAACTGTGCTGCTGCAGTGCCACCATTCATGCAGAGAGGGGCATTTCCCCTGCTCTCCCCAGGACTAAGAGATTCCAGGGACACATTTGTGCCTCTCCAGTCTTTTGTGCTCTCTGCCCCAGGTCTTCACCTGTAAAAAACCCAGAGCTTAAATCCACTGTGGTTTCAGCAGGTGCAGGTATAAATATTCCATGAAATTTAAAGTCCGTGCAGGAACATCCAGCACTGTAATATAAATTTAATTACGGAGCTATTAGAAATAATTTGCATAACAATTAGCAGCTAAAGGAGTCACCAAATCCAAGTCACTTGTCTTGAAGCCTTTTTTATGCAACTGAACCTTTTGAAATCAGCAGGGTTTCTCTTGATTTAGCACTGGAAATAGTGTGCTTTGTGAAATAACAAAGTGATTAAAAATAACTGTGAGCTTTTATACAGTGCTCTGCTGTCACAGAGATCTGCTCCACACAAGTAGCAGTGCTGCTGGACAAAAGGACAGAGGACTCCAGCTCCAGGAGCTCTGAGCAGCACAGCTCAGAGCCAGGAGGCAGCAGTGTTGGCTCTTCATCTGTTGCAGTGTCTCACAATTTCCTTTGTGCTGTGAATCTTTGCATCCAACCTGCAGCTCACAGAACCCAGAAACTGTTTGGGAATGAAAGGAATGAGAAGGAGGTGTCTTGACAAACAACAAACTGTGGGACTGATGGTAGATAAGGCCACATATAGAGAAGTGAAAGAAGCAATGGAAGGGAACCATAAATTCCATAGGAATTCCACTAGTTGACACAGGCTGTTACTCATTCAAGACTGTGCTGCATCTCTGGATTTAGAGAAAAAGAAGAGAGGCACAAGGAAAAAGAAAAACAGAGGGGTATACATCAGAAGGGGGTATTAGATGTTTTGGCAAGTTTGTACCTCTCAAGTACCTCAGCCTGTGGGGAAAGAAACAGGGAAATGCAGCCAGGAAATTAGGATAAAAAGGGGGCTGCATCCTCTAAAAGCTTTGAGAGACCCCAGGGGAAATGCCCCATGGCCTCTCCCTTTATTCGAATAAAGTTACAGGACTCCTCTGTCTCCTTTTTGGACATAAACTTTTGTGTATTAATTTTCCTGACAGGAATCAGCTTTTGTGAGCCTTGTCTTGTTACATTGTGCACTTTATTGGAATGGAATAGAGCTCATAATGAAACAAAGTCACTTGCTTCTCCAAAAGTACCTGGCATTAGGATATGCAGGCATGTGTTGAGTAAGAGTTTTCCATTGTCTTAAATAAGGACTCACAAAGCTGATTGTAAAGAGTAGGTACAGGGACAGGGTAAGAGACAAACAGCTAGGAGTATTGACAATTAAACACGTAAAACATTAACAAATAGTCAACACAAACATCAATTATGGTCGACTGGATGGACACACATCAACACAAACATCAACAATTCATTAACAATAACAACTCCATGCCCAACATCAACTCATTTATAACAATGAGGTGAAAGATTCCTTTAAGGGCTGTCCATTAGCTGATAGCCCCGTCCCTGGGAGGGCTTCTCCCAGCAACCAGTCAGGCCAGAGAAACCCTAACCCCCTAACCTTAACCTTAACCTTAACTCCTCCACACTTGCTGGTGAGGCAGATGCCCGGATGCCCTGATGCAAAAATGCACGGAAAATCAACCTGTGGGAGGAACCTGAGCACATAAAAGCAGATAACTGCTGCACAACAGGAGCCAATTTTACTTTGGGTTTCTTGAAGGGTTCAGTGTGGTGAATAAATTCCCAGATGCAAGTTTTTCCCTACAAGGTGTCTGTTGTCCCTACAAGTTGTTGATGTTTGTGTTGATGTGTGTCTACCCAGTTGACTATGATTGTTGTTTGTGTTGACTATTTGTTGTTGATGTTTTGTCTTTGTAAATTGTTAACGCTCCTAGCTGTTTGTCCCTTCCCCCATCCCAGTACCCACTCTAGTATCCACACCCACCTCCACTGCCCCTCCAAAATGGTGTGCGACAGCAAGTGCTCAAGGGATACCACTCACTGATAAAAACCCCTAAAAACAACGAGCCAGTATAACATCTAAGACTAAAACATGGTACTCCCAGGTTGAGAAAATAATAAAGAAGATGAAATCACCAACCAGAGCTTTTTCGCCTTGTCACCCTGACCTCAACAGTGCTCAGTCGGCATGAGACCCCCTAGACCAAGAACTAGCAACTGCTTTTCTAGGGACTTTCACGAGGACAGAATCCTCAGTTTTGTCGTTGGTAAAGCTCTTTTCCTCTTCCTTTATATCATCCAGTTAAAGTAGTGTTGGTGTTTGTGACCCCTCGGGTTCCCCACCCAACGCTGACCTTTAATAAAGGCCTTGAAAAAGGAGCTGGTCTCGCGGCTCATTCATTACACTTAGCACATAAAAGAGGCGAACTGCTGCGCAACAGGATCTGTTTATGCTCTGGGTTTCTTGGAAGGGTCATTTTGGCCCCGCTTTCCTGCCCGTACCCATCTCACCACTGGGATGAGCTCGTGCTCCGCTGCCTCCCCGACGGAGCGGGCGCCGCTGCAGCCAGCCGGTCCCTCTGTGCATCCCGGGCACGGCCGGTCCCTCTGTGCATCCCGGGCACGGCCGGTCCCTCTGTGCATCCCCGGGCACGGCCGGTCCCTCTGTGCATCCCGGGCACGGCCGGTCCCTCTGTGCATCCCGGGCACGGCCGGTCCCACCGTGCATCCCGGGCACGGCCGGTCCCACCGTGCATCCCGGGCACGGCCGGTCCCGCCGTGCATCCCCGGGCACGGCCGGTCCCTCGGTGCATCCCGGGCACGGCCGGTCCCTCGGTGCATCCCGGGCACGGCCGGTCCCGCCGCCAGCCTGCGCCCAGCCGCGCCCGCAGCCGCGGTCCGCAGCAGAGCCCGCACCCCAGCCGCAACCGCGCCCGCAGCCGCGGCGCCCCGACCCTGCGAATCGGCAACTGCTCCCGGACTGCGCCCATAGCCACGGCAGCCTGTTCCCGACCACAGAAGGAACACGCAGCCTGCTACTGTTTGGAAATCGCGCCCAGCGCGCCGTGGGAGCCGCGCACACACACCGCGGTTTGCAGCACGCACGTTCCACCTGCGGAGTCGATGCTGACAGACCACTGCGGTTCTTGTGGTAACGCTGTCCCTGCCTTCTGTTTCCTTCTCTCTTCTCCCCTCTCTGCACCTTTCCTATCCCCCTTTAGTAAAACCACCCTTTTTTAATCAATAAACGGTTCTCAGATATAATATTGCTGCGTTTGCTGTTTATTTTCGTCCCAGAAATCTATCAAAAAGAATCCTCCCCGAGTTACCCTTTTATAGTGGAACGGGAGAAGTGGTAGGAGGAATTATTTTCTTGGGGGTTTGAAAATTATCCTGTCAGTCCCTTCGTCGCAAAGAGCGTTACAGGCAGAAGTATTTGGTCTCTTAGACCAAACTCAGCACTCTAAGAAGAGTGGATTGCTCCCAGAAGGTGAGGCAGGGACAGCGGGAAAAGCCTCAGATAAAATCAGCGCAACAGATTAGCGGTGTAAGTCCGGTTTAGTGACCCAGCAGCACGGGCGAGAGTACGCGTGGCGCTGGTGAGCTGTTCTGGGCACTGCACTGCACCAGAGGGCACCAGAAAGCAACAGAAACCGCTCTGGGGAACAGTTCGTGAAATACCAATGCCTGCCCTACAGAGGCTGGCGGTGGCCTTGGCTCTGTTCCTTGGGTGAGAAAGAACGACGAAGAAACACTGCATAGCCCTGTGCTGCATACCGTGAATTATCATAAACACGGGCAGCGCTAATGGCCGCGCGCTCTCGTGTCCCGGCTCACACCCACGCTGCAGATGCCGCTTTGGTGCGGCTCCCGCGGGTCAGAGGCAGCTCGGTGCAGAGGCAGCGCTGCCCTGTGGAATGCGGAGTCCTTCCAGCACGCCGGAACGCTGCAGACCTCCCCGAGATGGGGAGCTGAGTGTGTGTAACCCCTGCAGAGGATGCTCCCGGCCCTTCCGCAGGCACTGCCCCGTTCCGGGTGCGCTCACAGCCCGCTTCTCCTGCCACGCCACCCGTGCCATGTGCCCGCCCCACACCGGCACTGACCCGGCACGGACCGCTCTCCCCGGTTCCACCGCTCCGCGGCCGAGGGCGGAGGGAGCTCCCGGGAGAAGGCCGGCCCTCGGCCCGCCCCGCCCCGGCGGTGCCCGTCCCCTCGCTCCCGGTCCGGCGGGCGGAGGGAGTTTCCAGGAAGTGGCCATATTGGATCCATTGAGCCGTGCGGACTCGCGGCGGGCAGCGGCAGCAGCGCCGCGCCAGCCCCGGCCATGGCCGCCACCGATGTGGAGCGCTTCTCGGTGAGCACCGCCCGCTCTCGCACCGCGCAGCTGGCGCTGTCTTTGCCGCTCGGATGGCGGGTCCGGAACGCCGCGGGGGATGCGCAGCCGCTGCCCCGGCGGCTGCAGGGGGTGCGGGGAGCTGGGGAGGGAGCGGCGCGATGCCGTGTCCGCGGTGTGCGGGGAAAGTCTCTGCGGGAAGGTCCTGCCCGCCCTGGGCGGAGGGTGCAGCGGATGGAGGGTTCCGGGGCCTCCCGGCTGCCTCTGGTGCTGGGCACCGGCAGCTCCGTTCGGAACTCCTGCCGGGAGCCCGGGATGCTGTGAAGGGATCCGGGATCCGCGTGTCGGCAGGCAGGCATCACCCCCAAAGACGGGCGGCGACGAACGGGGTCAGACCTTCCTAAATAGCCATTGTTTACATACCGCTGGTATGCAAACACTGCAGGAGTGACTGAGCGGTGTGTGTATAATGCAGCGAGAGACGCGCTGATTCAAACACGGGCAAAGCAAACCCTTGAGGCTGCTGCTCCGAGCCGAAGCGTGAGGAATGCTGTACAGCAAATATGGAGCGTGACCCCTGCACCGCCGCCTCTCTGCAGCTCACATGTTGTATAACTGCTATCGGAAGTCAATCTGCCTCAAATCTGTCAGCCCAAAACTATTCTTCGTCTACAGCTTGAATTTTTTGTTGTTGTTGGAAGGCTGTTCTCATTAAATAGCTTGGTGTTGTGTCTTGAATGCTCTCAGATCTAAAAACATTTTTGCTGCACTAAATAGCATAGCTCTCCAAAGTCAGAATAGCCTGGTGTATATTACTAAATAAATGGGAGCAGCAGTGGTGGCTGTCTGAATTATAGGCATGCCGTTTGAGCACAAACAAGTCCCTACTACTCTTTTCTCTGTAAGCTACTTTTTGTCAAGGATCTCAAACCCTGCTTAATTTCTTTGAATCCTTGCCCAAAAGTTTCCAGCTCAGGAATGACTTTTCAAGACTGTAACTTACTTAAAACCTGCATAGAGGAAAATTGAATTGGGGGGTCTTATTTAAGAAAGCTAATGTTTATAGGCTCTGGGAGGAGTAGATTAAGGTAGACATCAGCAGAGAATGAAAGCACCAAGACTCTCTCACTGCAATTCTTCCTGCGTTTGTATCATATAAAAACACTTTTAATGTTAATTTGTGTGCCTGCTGTTGCCTGTGCAGGTTTTCATAGGTGTTACAGGAACCTAAAATATTGCCTAGTTCTGGAGAAAATTAAATTAATTTGCTTTTTTGGTGCGGGTGCTTGAATGCTTGTTGTACTTACATCAGTACTCTGTCACTTTGATTTTAAAAATAGAAAGGGGGGAAAAGAACCTCCTGAAGGAGTTTGTCTCTCATTTGGGCACCAGAGGGAAATGGCTGGGCTCCACATGGCTTGCTTGAGTGCCCAGCTCCATTAGGAAGAAATCTGCTTGCTTTGTGCAGGGGTGGCTTTATGGGGATCTGCAGGCACGGTAGGTCTGGTGATCTCAGTTTGCATTTTGCCTGGAACCGTGGCTCTGGCAGAGGTGGGTGGGAGAGCAGCATCTCATTTCCATTTCTGTGGGGCAGATTTTTCTGCTGTTTCCTTTACCCCCAGCTTGCATCTCCGTTGTTCCTCCAGCAGTATCATGGAAACTTCATGATTCAAGTGTTCTGAGGTTTTTTTGTCTGTGGAGCTGGCAACAGGTTTCTTGTTGCTATTTTGTATTACCATACCTCAGCTTCCTGAGCATGAAGTCCACGTGGGAGTAGCTTGTCGCTGCCAAGCAAAGGTGATGATAAATTCACTTATTTTTACCAGCTGTTTGTATTTGCAGTAGGCAGTAATGCTGAAAAGGCCTGTGAAGTAGGCTTTTGATAAGCAATGGGTCATGACTGGTGAAGCTATTTGTGAGTGTCCAGCTGACAGTGATATTCTGGAGTGTAGTATCCTTAGGTTTGGCTAATATGTTTTGAAAACTCTGCAGCTGCATGCTTCCCTTGCACAGTCCTCCAAATGCCTCTGTCTCCAGCACAGTGAAGTTCCCTTCAGGTGCTGCTGTTGGAAATGACCAACAAAAACAAATGAAAGGAAGCTCATCCATGGAAAGCTACCTCTGAGGCAGCAGGATCACACCAGTGGTGCTCAACACCACCTTTGTTTTTGTGGCTCTAGTGCTGTAAGAGAAATTTGCTTCAACCCCTGGAGACTGAAGTTTTCTGCTCATCTGCTCTGGTCAACCACAGCTGTGTTCAGGGCTTGGGCTGCAGGCATCACTTCTGGAGACCCAGAAGCTGCTCACCACCAGGGTGGAAGGAAAACTGATAACGTTTGGTTCATTTATGAAATACTTTTATTTTGTCATTAGAGCTCAGAGCGTCTCCATTGCCTGAGCTGGCCGGTGCTGAGTTAGCAGGTGTGACTGCTAGCAGACACTAGCAGTATTGGCAAGGATGTTGGGATGGTGAGTGGGAAACAGCCCAACCACCACGTGCACCTGGAAGCCACAAGGTGCTTGAAGTGCAGCAGGGAAATGCAGAAGCTCTGAAGGAACTTGGAAAAGCTGGAAGGGGAAAAAGTGACTGAGAAGTGACTGGAGGTGCATAGGAGAATAAATAGGATGAGATGTGAGAATGAGACTGTAAGACTTCTGCTTTCCCAAATATTTTGCCTTCTCTCTTTTTAAATTAAATCCATTGACCTCACAAAGGGCTGTGTCTGCACTAACCCACAGCCTGGCATGGAGGTGCAAAGGTAGTTGGCTCAAAACTGAGAAGTTCTGTGAGGAGCAGGCATCCTCAGTCTCAAGGTTGGGCTCAGATAAGAGTTTAACATGAAAAGCTAACTTCTGGCTGATTGCTCTGCATGGACAGCACAGCTGCCTGCACTGACAGGGATGTGTGGGCATTGATGCCCAGGGCAGAGAGCACTGGATGGACACAGGTACATGGCAGCGTGTGAGCTGTGGTTGGGAATGGCTGTCCGTGTGCAATCCTGAGATTTCCCTTCATGTAAGTGGCTGACAGCTAGGCTGGTACTGGCAGCTTTACAGTAAATCAATCTCCATTAGAAGATCTTGCAGATAAAACACCATTTTATACAGAGGAAAGCTGAAGAGCGACTTCTTTGCTGGAAATAGATGATGGGATTTGCTTTGTCCCAGCGAGTTGCTGAGCTTGGGGAGGATCTAGCAAGTTTGTCAGCTGTGTGTGAGCACTACCTGTTTACACATCACTGCTGTCTTGTCACCTGCTCCCAGCTCTGGGAGGAGAGGAGCCTTTGGATGGTGCCTGTTCCTGCCATAACCTCCTACATTGTGATAAACTGCATGTGTTGTTGCTGCTTTCTGTAAGCTCAGGGTTCACTTAATGACTGCACAGCCTAAACCCACTCTTTCCTGTAAGTGGCCAGGGTGAAAGATGGGCTTGAGGAGTGAGCTGAGAACAGCTCTGTGTTTCATGACCAGAAATCTTATCACTGTGGGTCCTAAGCACAGGTTTACATTTTGTTCTAAATGAACTCTCAAGGAAAACCTTTCCATGACTCAATTTCAGTGTAAAATGGGGTTGATTTGAATTCAGATATTCCCCCTGCTCTCTTTTTCACCCAGGCTGTTGGCACCATTTGAAAGTTCCAGGATTCAATCTCCTTGTCTGTTTCTGCTCTTCACTTACTTTACCTTTTGCCTGGAAAAACTCAAGTGGTCCCCCATGCAGTGTGGAGCACAAGTGACAGATTTTTCTCCAAGCTGGTAGCAGGCACCAGAAAGCCAACCCAGCAGGAGCAACCCTTCCCTTCCCTGTGCTGGCCAGCTCTTCTGCCTGTAGCGTGCTTTTTTGGGAAGGAATGATGCAGAAAATGGCCTTTCACTGGAGGGGACAGATTGGTAGTTGCGTCTCCAAGCCCTGTGATTCCTCCCCTGGAATTTTGTGTGTCTTCACACAGGAAGCTAGCTCTGACCACCTCAACCACTGAAGCAATTAACTCAACCAGAGCCCATGGCAGTTAAATACTTATTTTCAGTGTATGCACTGGGTACAAATGTTGCCCAGAATAAATTTTTTTTGTTTGTTTGTTGTTTTGTTTTTTGTTTTTTTTTTCTCTTCCCCACTGGTTCTGTCACTGCTGGTGAACCCAGGGTGTCTCCTCCTCCTGCAGCAGGGATGCAACATGTTGTTCTGCGTGGGAGCTCCAGAGCTGCTCTAACTGCAGTGAGTGCTGAGACAGTGGGTGGAAGGACGTGAGCTGGTGGAGGCTGAGGCCGTGTGTGCCCTCAGCATTGGCAAAACAAATGAGAGCCTGAAGAATAACTCCCTTTCAGGAGGCTGGTATGGTGTCAGGGCTTGTCATCTGTGCTGTGGTGGCAGCTGTCAGCCGGTCCCCAGTGTTGCTGGAAGGCCAGAAGCTCCCTAAATATTATCTTGTGTGGCAGAGTACCAGGGCTGTCTCCAGCTGCAGGGAGAGGCTCAGCCCTGTCTCTGAGTGCCCCCACTGTCCCCAGTGCTGTCGTCCCAAGGCACCACTGTGCAAGCCAAGGGCCATCACTGGGCTGTTTTTCCATCTGCAAGAGCCACAGTCACGCTCATCTCCTTTCCTTCCATGCTCCTTTGGCTTGGGAGGGGGAGAAACTGGCATGATGCTGAGTTGGCTTTTCCTGGGTTGTGCAATTAGGAGGAGGAATTTGGGAGGCGATGGGACCGAGGGAGACGTGCAGGGCGTGGGCATGCTGCACACTTCACCCCACCTGTGTATGTTTATGAGATTAGTTTTGGTTATTCTGAATGTTTTGAACACACTTCAGGCTGTAGATGGGAGAAGCTGCCCTGTTTGTTTCAGATGCCATTGTCCTGTCCCATACTTGTTTGTTGAGGTGGGCATTGTGTTCATGCAGAATCTGCTTGTTTCTCCTCTTCCCCACATCTGTGTAGCTGCAGTGAACTCTGGGTTTATACCTGAGCTTTGCATTCATATTTGTGTATCATAGAAGTGTCAAACAGCTAAAAGAGCCCACCTCTTCTCCCAGAGCAGCCCAAGTGAGAAAAAAAATCCTGAAAGTGCTGTTTGTCCTCAGTCCCAGCCGTGTGCTTTTCTTCTCTGGCACAAGCAGCCATGCTCACCTCGAGCTTGTGACATTGGGATGCAGAAGGTAAACCCAGACAGAGAATCAGCATTCTCCAAATGGGATGATGGGGGATGTTCAGAGAAGAATGGTGTCAGTGAGAACCACAGGGTTCTTGGGTACAGCCCTAATGGCTGCTCTGGGCTTGTGGCTGACCAGGTCAGGGCTGTGAAGGCACCATTTTTAGATGTTTGTATTCCTGTGTGAAACCAAAAAGTGTCCGTCTCCCACATGCATGGAATTCCAGAGATGTCAGACAGCTCAAGCAAGGTTCCCATGGAGCGCCCTGTCTCGGGGCTCTTGCCCTCTCTGGCTGCCCTGCCTCAAACCAGACTGTCCCAGGGAGCTGTGGAGCCAGAGAGCCTGGATTTCCATCAGAGGGTTGGGGTTCCCATCCTCACCTCACCATTGCATGAGATGCTGTGATGAGTGAGCATTTTGTGTGCAAGGAAACACGTGGGGAGTGCATGGAGTGCTGCCCAGGCAGCCAGCGCTTCCCCTGCCTTGGCTGGAGCAGGGGCAGGGCTGAGTTCATGTCTGCCTGCAGCTGTGAGCCTGCTCCCAGAGCTTGTGGTGATACTTCCCGTGCCTGCCAGGGTCTCCTGGGCCCTCCAGGTGTGTTGGTGAGAGAGCAGACCCTCCTCTGTGTGTATTGCTGGGGTGCCTGCAGTGTGGGGGCAGAGGGGCATTGCCAGGTCTCTGCTCCAGCCCCTGCTTATGGCACCTTCCATCCTGAGTGACACTGATCCTGGCTTTGCAGCTCTGCCTGAGCAAGGCTGACAGCTGCCCTCCCAGCAACACTCCCTTCTTCTGCAGCAAAGGTGCTTCCAGCTCATATTCCTAAATATAGATTTATCCTTTTTTCATACAGAACGAATAGTCCTTTCAGCTTCTCTTTTTGCTTCGTGTATTTTCAAATAGAGGTTTTCTTTTCTGTTTTTCTGTTGCCTTGATTCTTCAGATTTAAAATATTCTGTGCTAATACACTTGGAGGTTTTCTGGAGGCATGTATTAATAGGATATATAGCAGTCTTATTAGTATGATAACTCTGGTTTAGTCCTCAGAGGAGCTGAGTTGCTGTGATATATTGTGGGATATTCTCTTTGTGATGTCTTCCAGGCATTATTACAAGAAGATGGGGTCAGTAGCTGGAAGAGCTATTTGTGGAGATGCTGTGGGACAATGGCATAAGGCAAACTGGGAAAAAGCATACAGTGGTGACCAAAAGCTCTTGGGTTCCCATTATATTTCCCTTCTCTAGAAATGTACTGGAAAATCGTATTTATTGTAATTGGGCAATAAATTCTGAAAATGTATGTGGGAATTTGCCATGTTTATTTTAAGTGGTAACTAAAGCAAATAATCTTCATGACTGCTATCCAGTGTGGCTTGTTTGGTGTGATGGGGATCCAGATCCTTTTTCCCCTCTTCAACACTTCTTTTAAACTGCTCCAAACCTTTTTCATTCCAGCCCTTAAGGGCAGGCACTCAGTTTATCTCCTGGCTTTGTCCCACAGCCACTTGTGTTTGCCAAGTGTTTCCTGTTCCTCATGGAAGGATGTGGGACCAGAGATTACTCAGCTCAGAGCAGCTGAGTGTAAACTGGGAATACATCACTGCCTTGGGTAAACTTGGGAAAGTCTGTACTAGATAAGGTGCTAAGATTAAGCTCTTGACAGGGTTAATTGGGAAGTTCATTAAATTAAAAGCCTCAGCAGCTTCTGAATAAATAAATTTTAGAAGATACTGACTAGGGCAGTGTTGGTTTGCATTGTTTGTATTTCAGGATCTTTTCAGTCTGTTTAAAAGTTTTGTGTTTTGGACTTTGCTTGGTTTTGAATAGTTTATGGTGGATGGAATTCTCAGGCTGCCAAGAAGCTGAACTTTCTCATCCTTTAAGGTCATTTTGGAGGAAATGTCTTTCATTTTTGGTTCCATAGCTTTCTTTATTTTAACCAACTTTTCTTATTCTCAGAGGCAGATTTCATGTTTGCAAAACACTGTATGCATAATGCCTGGTAAATCCTACTTTACTCCATTATAAACTCTCATCCAGGACTTGTGATAGAGACAAAATGCCCATTTAATCCTCTCTTGATTAAGAAAGACCTCACAATTAATTTATTAAGCTTTATAAATGTTATATATGTTACAGGGAAATCAATAACAGCTTAAGAAAAAGAAGCATGTTGGAATTTTGCTTGTGGGGTAAAAATGAGAAAATTTAAGCGAGAAACAGTCTGTTTGTTTGCAGACAATTAAAACTGATGTTGCATTCACAGGTTGTGAATGGATCTTGTGTGTGGTATGAAGGATGAGGAGCTTTGCTCTCTCTTGAGACTTGGCTTTGAGCATCAGCACAACCTGGTGTTTTAAGCCTGTGCCATTTGGTTCTGTAGATGTGTGTAGGATGTTTATTTTGTGTTCTGTGGTTTGTTGTGCTCCTTTGAAGGAGGAAAGGCTGCAGTGAGGCTGGAGGCAGTGCCCTCTGTTCAGCTGTGTGCTCACAGGTGTGGAGGGAGCAGGCTGGTGCACAAGGAGAGCATCTGGATGTGCCAGTCCTGCCCTGGCTGTGTGCTGGCAGTGCTGCCATCCTGCTGGGATACAGCACAAGCTGTGCAGGAATCCAGGTGCCTTTTGGAACAGGATACAGGTGAGCAATTAAGGAGTTTGCCTAAGGAGTTCCTCCCTTCAATCACTCAAACCCCAGAGCACCTTCTCAGGGGAGGAGGTTACAGTGTGTGTTCAGCACTGGGTTTGCTGCTGTGCAGCAGAGCCTTTGCTTCCCCTGCCCTGGGCACATGGCACATTGTGAAACCTTGGCACTGGACCAGCGATTTTTGGAAATACTTGTTTTCCATAGGTGCTGAGCATTGCACTTGCTGGTCTTTAAGTTTGTGAATAGCTCTTCAAGATGGGTCCAAAAGTTAAAGGCCAGAACCTCAGCTCTTGAGCCTTCTTGCTTCTGTAATATAAAGCAGCTCTAATTTTCACTTGGCATGTCTTGGTGGTGACTCCATATGTGGTTTCTTCAGTGGTGTTTTTGCCTGCCTGCAGTGCAGCTGGGAGCCAGGAGGGAGATGAATAAAGGCCTGAGTGTCTGGGAAAATTCTTGGCATTCTTAGAAGAGCAGTTTAGGGGGGAGGGAGGGGGCGGGCAGCGGTGGGTTGGGAATTGTGTTTGTTTAGTGTGAGGTTTTTTGGGGGGACTCCAGTGTAGGCTGGAAGCTTATTGTGAGCATGCAGCAACTGGAGATGGCTGGCTGGCACAGTCCCACGCTCGCAGAGCTGGCTCAGATGTGGCTGTGCTCCTGCATTGAGTATTGGAAAACAGAAAGAAGGGAAGGCACTTGGGGCTCTGCCCTGCCATTGCTGGAGGGAAGAGCAGTGTTAGGCATCACCATGTTGCCTTTTTCAGCTCTTCAGGGTTGCTACAGCAGGAAAAACAGCAGTTTCCCTCCCTGCACAGGCTTAGAAGGCTCAGGGTCTCAGGTGCATCCTGACTGACTGACCATGTACCACCACCAGAGTGGGCAGGAGCAGGAGGCAGCAGAGAACATGAAGCTCTTCATCTTCTCTTGTTGGTATTGTAAGACAAGTGGTAAATCAGCAGAAACCCTGCATCTGTGGCTTGCTTTTTCTTCCTTTCTTCGTTCCCCAGCCTGTTATTAAGTGCTCCATGATGGGGATTTGAAATTTTAAGCCCATGCTTAAGCTTAACTGAAAACCTTCAGAACTGGGTGTGTGCTTGCACTTTGCGAATCTCCTTGAGATTAGGTGCCAATTAGATGTGACAGTTTTAGCCTAAGAGGTGCTGAGGGCTCCACTGGCCAGCCCCAGCTGAGTGTGCTTCATTTTATCTACAGTGCCAAAGGCACCCACAGGATCATGGCTACTCCACCTCTGTTGAGCCCTCTGTTAAGATTTACTGTGCTCAGAATCTCTCACTGTCCAGTGTGGTCCCATTACCTCTGTTGGACCATCTCCTATTTAATAGGCTGCAAAGTGCAATCCCATTCACTGATGCTGTTATACATCTAATAGTCATTAGGCTGTGAGACAGGTAATATTTTCATGTGTGTTAGTGACTGTTTTGAATGTTGCTCACACCGCAGAGGTGTTTTTCTTACATGAAGTGTGGTGTTGCTGTTAACTGCCCCTCAGCTCTGAGCCAGGCAAAAGAGATATTTTCTTAATGGAAATATGAGTCTGTATTCACTGCTGTCACTTTGCAAATGTCAAGTGGCATTTGTTGAGCCAGCATCCAGAGATGGAGAGGTTCTCCAGAGAGAGGTAATTTGTCTAAATTTTCTGCATTGATCCAGAAGCTGGGCCAAGCCCCAGGGAGTGCCTGCTTGAACAAAGAAGCTGGATTTGGCTTCTGACACTGTTTTCCCAAAGGTTTCTAGGCAAGTACTCAACTGCTCCATGACTCAGTGTCCTTGTGAAATGATGATAACTACAAGTGCCTTTGCAAGGAATCTTGCAGTGGTTGGCTTTTGGGGGATGTTGTGGAGTTGGGCTAGGGACCTACATGTGCTCACCCTGAAGCAGCCCCTCTCTGTTTGGTGTTTGGTGGCACTGCTGCCCAAAGTGCCCAGCCTGAGAGGGCCAGGCAGTGCCAGCACACGTGAGCCTGTACCTGGGACCAGCTGGCTCTGCTTGGGCTGGATAAACAGCCATGTGTCACTCAGTCCTTTCTCTGCTGAGCTGCAAAATAAGACTCCCTGCATCAGGATGGAATGATTTCCTGATTCCATGTCTTTCCATGCAGGAGACAAGGGAGTAGCATCCTGCAAACCCCGCTGGTGCATGTGTTAATCTCTGTGCTGCACACACTGTTGTGGATTGTGGCTGGGCATGAGGAGGTGAAGTCATTGTTTTGTGCCAGCAGCAGTGCCCAGCTGTGCCGGGTGCTGGGCCAGCAGGGGCAGTCCTGCCCCAGGAGCTCTGCAGGGCACAGTTTGGGGGGAGCCTTCCTGCTCCCCCTCCTGCTGCTCTCTGAGTCACTCTGCTCAGCAAGCTGCAATCTGCCAGCCCTGCTTTTCCTTCTGTTTGGATTTGGCTGTAAATGGGAGGGGAGAGGACGAGTGCTCTGCACTTTGCCATGTGCCTGGCACTCCGTGTCCATGTGTTCCTGCAGGGTAAAGCTGTGCTCCCTGGGAACAGCCAGAGCACAGACCTGCTGCAGGGCATCGCTGTGACACAGGGGATGCTGCACCCAGCTGCACAGCACTGCAGGATTTGTCATGCTGTAAGGTCAAAATGACATCCAGGATTGAGGAATTTAGAAACAGAAGTGTTCCTCAGAAATGGAGTTGAAGTCCTGTGGAAAAATGCCATGTAGATGTTGTGTTGTTGGGTCTTTGTGCTTTCTAAGGGGTGTGTGTGTGTGTGTGTGTGTGTGTGTGTGTGTGTGTGTAAAATGTAAGTGGAACAACTCTGGGAAGAGAAGGACCTGAAGTACAGCTGCCTAGTGAGCTCTTGGAAGACACACTTCTCCCTGTGTAGGGCTGGCATGTACCTGGCCACAGATCCCAGGTTGGTGCTGCAGAGGTACTGGAGGGAGCATTTGGGAGCAGCAATCTTTGGGTTGAAGGTCACTGCTTATGCTGAAGTGTGAGCCAAATCCATGTAGCAGAAAGGAGAGAAAACTTAATTTCCTTCCTTCTTTCCCTGTAGGTGTTTGCTGTTTGCCCTTGGAAAAAGTCAGCTGTTCATCTTTCTCACTTATGTTTTGTTGGGCTGTAGAAATGGGAAGGGGCAGGCCAGACACAGAAAAGTTCTGTGCCATCCCTCAGGGTATACATCCAGGAGTCATCATTCTTTACCAGCTAAACCATGTGATTTTTTGTTTTCCCTCTTGGTTTTTATTCACCAGTTGTTTGTATGCTGATGAAGCAGGGCCCAGGGTTTGCATTACAAGTCCCATCATGCCATGTTCTTAAAAATAAGTATCACCATTAAAAAAAAAAAAAATCACCGTTTATGATTGTGGCATTCAATTATGCTTTTGTTTATCCATATGCTTTCACCTCCATCATTCAGGAAAAAAAGCCTGAGGGTTGTCTCAAGCAGGAAACACAAGCATATGTCACTAAGGAGAATTTTGTGGTGGCATTAATTGAAAGGTGATACTTATAGAGATTTTTTTTTTTTTAAGCAGCTGATACCAGGATGATCTTCTCTATACAAGGCCTGTTCTGTTTATAGTGCTCCTCGTGAGAGCAAAGGAAGCAGGGGCAGCACATCTAAAAGCAGTAAGCTGCTCTGCTCTGCACCAGGAGCCCCTGCTAGGAACTCTCTGCAGCTGAGCATGGGACTGGTCCTGCTGCTGACATTCCCCTGGCTTGTGCAGGCAGTGGTAAAACCACTTTTTCTGGAGCAAGCTGCTGAAAAATGTAATGACGCAGAGTGAAACTGATGCTAATTTGGAGGTGAGGCATGAAGAGAAGCTGTGATGGGGTTGTTACTTTTTGAAGAATCATAGGCACACAGATTGAAGCTGTAGCTTGTGCACTTCTCACAGGTTTCTTTAATCACTGTCTGCAAAGAAGAGCCTAATTAATACATGATGCTGTGTTGATCCTCTTATGGGGATCTGGATTTGGTCTCTCTGACTGTGTTTCTCTGCTGCCTTTTCTTGTCTGCCTTGCAGTGGAGGGTCAGATAACATATCATCTGCAGTGGATGTGGTCTGTGGCCAGCTGCCCACAGCAGTGTGCTTCACCTTCCTGCCAGCCTGCGGTCCTGCCCGCCCTGCTGGCCACGGGCTTGGCAGCTGATGGGAGTTACAAGTGCAGCTCTTGGTTCCCTGGGCAGCTGTGTGGCTGGTGTGCCATTGGGCATCCCAAATCCATCCCCAGCCTCCAGCAGGGTGTGCCCCTGGAGCATTACTGTGCGTCTGAAGCGCTGTGGTCGGAGGTTTTGTTTCAGTTCTTGTGGTGCTCAGCTAAATGTGTCCATCTGTGCTACCAAGGACATGTCTGTCTTTCTGCTGCATACTGACAAAAGGGTTCTGTGATGCTGCTGTCAAATCAGAGCTAAAGACTGATGTTCCTCTGGGATGGCTGTTGTTCCTGTGGCTGTGCCCCCAGATCCCATTTCTGTGCCTGTTGCCTGGCCAGAACATTTGTGAAAACGTTTAAAGAACTTTGGATTTGAAAATACATAAATTCTGCTTTCTGCTCTGACCTTATGATGAATCTTTCATTTCCCACAAAATTCCAGATTCAAAATATGGGTTATCCCCTTGGCTCTCTGCTTCAAGCCTGAAGATCAGCTCAAGGCAAGGAAATCTTTAAAGAGCATATTCAAAGACTGCAAGTAAAACCTTGATAGCTGCCCCATCATAGAATGTCATTAATGACCCAAGAAGGGATGGTCAGGGCTGCAGTGGCTATTTGAGGTGAGAGTTCTCATCTGGAGCCATTGCAGACTCTTATCTATCATTATTGTGTAATGATGAAAGGGGCTTCAAGAAAGGTTAGCTCGTGGTTATTTGCAGAGCCAGGATGTGGCAAGAAGCAGCAGAGTTGTCTGTGCAGGCTGTGAGATGTAGGGACCTGGTTCACCCTGAATGCTGTGGAGGGTAGGAGTGTTACCAGGACCAGTGCAGCTGGGAGGGGCAGGGCTGTGTTCCTGGCTGGCTCTTGCAGTGCTCATCCCATCTGGCTCTGCCATATGACCTGCCCAGCTCCTGTCCTGCAAGGCACTCTCACTGCTGGCACAAAGCATGGGGAAAGTCCTACTGAAATCCTTAGCTTTTGTTTAAAACAAACAATCCCCCTCTTACACTGCTGCATTACTGCTGCCCTCATTTATTGCAGCATTTGTGTTCTGCATTGAACATCTGTTTATGCTGAGTGTGCAGCTGGCTGTTCTGTTTGGAGTGTGACCTTGCCTTCAGTAGCAGGTGAACTGTTTCAGGCTGTCCTAGAGCCACCCTGTCGTGTGGGAGCTGGCCAAAAGGGCTGGTCATTTGGACTTTTCATGAGGATGTGGGCAGGTTCCTCTCCAGCACAGGTCCACACACCAAACTCCACAAGTGAGCAGAAGCAGTGGTTGTATTCACAAGACTGTCAGGTTTCTAAGCTCGGTGGATTGGAGGGAAAGAATAAAACAGTGAAAACTTTTCTCCCCTTTATTTATTTTTCCTATTACTTCTCAGCAGCTGTTGCTATTGTTTACCCTAACACAGAAAAGTCCCTTTGGAGCTGAATGACAGCTGAACACACTGCAAACACAGTAAATGGTTTTCTGCTTTGGTATCAGCAGTACTTTGAACTTGAACCAGGTTATTTCTGCTGCTTACAGAAATAAAGGAAACTGCATTTGAAGGTCACTGGCAGAAATTATTCCACTGCAGTTTGGCTCATTGGTTTAGCAGCTTTGAGAGGCAGCAAGCAGTTCTGAGTAGGTGTATTCCTGTCCTGTAGTGAACAGCAACTTGAGTGCCAAAAAAAAGAAGAGAAAAAGCCCTGTGTGGATGCATTTGGGTTTCCTGCAGCCAAAGCATGACTGAGTTCTCAATGCAGCCTTGCCTGGCTGAAGCCTATTTAAATGCAGAGCTGGAGCCTATTTTAAAATCAGTGGTGCTGCCTGTTGCCTGGAAACATCCTCCCAGCCTCAGGCACTTTCAGCCTAATCCTAGCCATCGGCAGCCTTTATTTATTTGCCAGCCAAAATGTCATTCCAGGTTTCTGGTTTGTGTTTTTGTTTGCTTGTTTTT
Source organism: Muscicapa striata striata (assembly GCA_030060385.1). Taxonomy (NCBI): domain Eukaryota; kingdom Metazoa; phylum Chordata; class Aves; order Passeriformes; family Muscicapidae; genus Muscicapa; species Muscicapa striata. The sequence continues at coordinate 3,484,508 of JAREIS010000049.1, forward strand.
GTTTGTGATTTAAAATGAGAAGACACAAAGTGTAGCTGTCAGACTCTGTGACTTTCTGTGGGAGCAGCTTTGGGCTGTCACTGCATTGCAGTGCTGGGAGCTGGCATTGGGAGCTGGCATTGGCAGCTCTGGGAAGTGGGGAAATGAGGAGTGGGGGCTGAGGGGTTGGGCTGAGAGCCTGAGGAACCCCTGAGCTCAGCTGTGCCTGCCTGCACCTTGAGACAGTCTCTTCCTCCAGGGAAAACCAGACCTGATCAACTCTTGGGTCTTTTCCCACCACACACACACTCTGTCCCGAGTTCCCTTTCCCAGTGTGGTTGTGCCACCCCATGCAGGATCCTCAGCTCAGCTCTCAGCTGCCTGGAGCAGCACAGATTCACTTCTAAAATCCCTGGGTCTGAGCTGTAGCATCTCCCTCTGCTGACAGGGGAGTGGCAGAAAGTTAGACTTGGAGATCTCCCTGTCTTAGGGGTTGTTTTTATTTTTAATTCACCTAAACTCTGGCCTTCTCAAAACCTTAATTGCTGACATCAGTTACTGATGGAAACTTTAAATGATTGCTCTTTCTACTAAGTTAGTGAGTGTGATTGATCCTGATTGGACAGAATGGGATGGTTCACAGGAGCCCCCAGCTATGGTTTGATTGTGGTTTTGTCCTGGGAGTCCCTTGGGAGAGTGCTGGGCTAAAATCCTCTGAAAGTGGGTAAAACATGCTAAATGGAACAGCCAGAAGGTTTGTGTGTGAGGCATGGAAGTTGTTTCAGCTGTTCACAAGTTGTTCTTGTGATTTAAATGGTTTATTTTTCGAGGCTGAGAATATTTGTTCTACCAAAGGCAGAGCTAAAGGAGGCTTTGACTCAAGATGTAGTTGAACAAAGGTTTGTGTTTTGTTTAGCAATCTTACTGCAGGCACAGAGCAATACACAAGGCTTATCATGTCATTTATTTTCCTCTTGACTTCATTCAAGTTTGACAGGCAGCTTAGGTTCTTCTCAGGAATGCCCTTTTCTCTCAGTCTTAGTGCTGGGGCATTAAGTTCCAAGTGTCAGGAACAGACAGAAGAACCAGAGCCAAACCAAGGGCAGACATTTTTTCCATTCCCATCTTCTGTGTGTGTTGGTGATTGAGAAAAACAATCAATTACCAAAGAAATAGTGAGGGTGAATGAATCACGATTCATTCTCCTTTTCCATAGGTGGGTAAGAGTGCCTGAGGGGCTCCAGGTATGGTGGTCTGGTCCCTGGGCTCAGACATGATTGCTTAGTTGTACAGAGAGGTAAACATCTGTTGAAATTCCAAACTTCCCTGGTTTTAGCCACTATAAGGAGAAATTACCCTTCTGTCAGCTCCTCTTTGCTGGACTTTATGGCTGCTCTGCCTTTCTGCACAGGTCATAGAGCTCCTGTCTCCTCAGATTTTTTTTTTTCTCTTAGCTCCTAAGCAAATCCTCTGCAGGTGATCAGCTTGTCTGGGGGAGGGAGGAGACAGAAGGGAGAGCAAAGTGCATACAGGGGAGGCAGGAGCAGGGACAGCAGAGGAGTGTTGGAAAACCAGAAGTGTTTGGTCACAGACAGGTGGGTCCTTGCCCTGCTGTGCCACTGACACTCCCAGCACTGGGTGAGCAAACCTCTGCCTGTGGCAGTGGAAAAGAGGGAAGGACAAGTACTCAGGGGGAAAGGCAGAGTCTTTCAAGCTGAATTCACTGCTGGAGGGTTTAAGAAAATAAAATACAAAACCACAAAAAAAGTTGAAGAGAAATGAGTGCTAAAACACACCGTGCTTGATTTTCTTTTGCTCATCTCTCCCAGCTGCATGTAGTTGAAGCTCACTCTAGCATTTTCTCTACTTTGGAGCCTGGTAGGTAAGTTCTACTAATTCCCATGAAGATCAGTATTTCCCACCCTCTTTCCAGTTGTTGGTGGCTGTTGGGGGCTTGAGCTGTGGTGTGCCAAAACACAGGCTCTTGAGGGCACTGCTGGCTTTGCAGTGCCCAGGAGGGTGGGTGACCTTGGTCTCATTTCAGTGCAGTTTGCTAACCTGGCTTCTTCTCCCTGCCAGAATGAAGAGAAGAGGAACCTTTCCCTGGGGGGCCATGTGGGCTTCGACAGCCTCCCCGACCAGCTGGTCAGCAAGTCTGTCACACAAGGCTTCAGCTTCAATATCCTCTGTGTGGGTGAGCATGGTCCTCTGCAAACAGCCATGGGGGGAGGTTGGACCAGGAGTTCTTGAGTATCCTGCTATGCCACAAATCTTGGCAGTGACTGAAGCAAGTCAGAGATGCCAAACTCTTAAAAAAACATGTTGAATCAAACCAGAGAATTTCTGTAATCACTGGGGTATTGCTCATCGTCTCTGCTGCAGTAGCTTTGCAATAGGAAGGATCAAATGAAGGCTGTATATAGCAAGTTAAGTATTCCCATATGTAAGCTGGAGTGGCTGGCAGGAGGAGCTGGGTATGGTAGATGCACCATGGGTTATGTGAGAGCTGCTGTTGATAACTTGGTAAGTTCTGAGTGTAAGCCTGCATCCCAAATCTGGGCACGAGGGGTTTGTATCTGAGCTCTGCCTGGTCAGGGCTTTCCCAGGTGCTGAGGGTGTGAAGCATGGTCACTTCTGTGCTTGGAAAGGGATGGGGAGTGTTCCTTATTGACTTAAAATAACCTTCTTATATTCCTGTCTTTTAATTTTGTTATTGGTGTGGTCTAGCAGGCAATGCTGGCTGGAGTACTAGAGACCAATTCCTTTCAGCAGTGAGATGAGCATCATTTTTACTTTGGCTGGTCCTTGTATGGTGTATGAGGTCTGAAGTAATGTAACCTGCTAGACCAGCAGAAATACATCAAGAGACAGCAGCTCCTATGGCTTTGTATAAACTGAGCAGTGACACCCTGATGACTTACACAAGGTTCCTGTGCCATACCCAAGTCACTCTTGCATATCCACACCACAAATAAAAAGTATGGCTGAAGTCACAGTTGAAATTCACAGATTTGTTCTTAGCAGAAGGGCAATTACAACAGAGGTCAATACATTTTTCATTTGTGTCATTCTTGGATACCAGAATGGATATTCCTGTATTCTCATTTAGCTTTTTAACAATTTTTTTTTTGGACAAGAGAGGAAAAGCCTCACCCTGTTTGCCAGTTCCTGCTCCCAGCACAACTGTACAGGAGAGTGTGGCTTACGTCAGAAGTGAGTTCTTCATATGTCTGCTTTCAGATTAATCTAGAGCACCAGCTGGCTTTATTTCCTTGCACAACTCTTAGCCACAGCTGGTAGGAAGCAGTGCATGCCTCTGCCCCATTCTGAGCACTGAGGTGTTTATGCTGCTGTGAAGAGCAGAGTCTGAGGTGCTGGCAGAATGAGAGACCCCAAAGCCCTTGGCAGTAGACGTGGCATCTCTGTAGGCAGAACCTTTCCCACCCTGCTGCTCTCTCACCAGTGGATCTGCTGTAGGGCTTCTCAGCAGTGTCTGAAGTGGTAGCAGGATGGACTGCCTGGGAAATGAGCAGAGAGTAGAAAGTTATTTCCTTGGATTTTGCCTCTCTTCACCCCCGTGACCAATAGGGCTGTGTGTAGTGAATAAGGAATTTAAATGAGGCCCCTTCTAGGCCAATGTTGAAAATATCAATCTTGTTTCGTTCCCAGGAACAGCAGTTCAAAGCCTTTCTTGACTCACAGCTTGTCAGCCAAATATTCTGGGATAGAGGCTTTTGTGATGCATCCCAGGTGTCCTTCAATGGCTACTAAAATTGTCCTCTGCACAGCTTCTCTAGTGCAGAATCCCCAGCAAAGTCAGGGCTCATGGAAAATAGTGTGTTTTTCTGTGCTGATGTGTTTTGTGTGATACTGGGAGACAAAACCCAAGTGCTCTATGTTGTTTGCATTAAGCAAGGGAGGCCTTCAAGAAGGCAGACACCTGTGTGACAATTACATGTCTGTCAACCAGCAGTTTGGGGTGACCTTCCACAGTGTAATTCAGTTCTCTTAATTGGTTGTCCTTGTTTGAAGGACAAGTGTCTGCCAATAAAGGCAGAAGCTTCTCTTTGAAATGGAGAATGTAAACCCCCTCCCTCCAAATTATTATAATTTTGAAATTAAGGGGCTCTCAGGCAGATTGGGGAAGTAGCAATAACAATTCTTTACTAGGAAAATTAAAATAGAAATGCAGTATTACAAAGAACAATCCCAACCTGCCAGAGTCAGAATCCAAGCTGACACCCGTCAGTCAGTCAGGGTGTTGGCACAGTCCCATTCCATGGTGGCTGCATCCTCCTGCAGTGGCAGGTGTGGTTCAGTTGGTTCAGTGCTTCTGTAGAAGGTTCAGTTTTCCTCTGAAGGTCCAGAGATAATGTGGAAGGGTCTGGTTTTCCTCTGGAATCCAGTGGAAAGAAGGTATCTTGGTGTTCAAAATCTCAGTTTTTATCTAGGTAGGAGAGGCTTGGCTCCTCCCTCTGGCTGGAGCATCTCCCAGTGGGATGATGGAATTTTATCAGTCATGCACTGGGAATGAATGGGCCAGCAGGAGATGATATCTTCCTGGAGGGAGGATGGGTTGTGGAAAAGATAAAGATGATTGCCCCAGCTGGTTTTAAAGCTGGCCCATTAGCAGATAATGTGTGCCAGGGAGATCAGGGTCACTGCCCCACCCGGTTTTAACAGATGGTGACAAAATGCACGTTTCTGGTCACATCCAGTATTGCAACCCAACACACTGATGTGCTTTCAAGTACCTGTAGCAAATTCATGCTGCAGTGTGCTAAGGCTCTGTCCTCCCTAGGTGAGACTGGCATTGGCAAGTCCACGCTGATGAACACGCTCTTCAACACCACGTTTGAGACGGAGGAGGCCAGTCACTACGAGAGCGCCGTGCGCCTGCGGCCGCGCACCTACGACCTGCAGGAGAGCAACGTGCACCTCAAGCTCACCATCGTGGATGCCGTTGGCTTTGGGGATCAGATCAATAAAGATGAAAGGCAGGTCTTGTGCCATCTGCTCGCCTTTTCGGGCCTTGCCTCGTGCCTAAGCACGAGACATCAACTGCCTGCAGCTCCCCTGGCAGTGCTGCTGTGTCTCTGTTAAAGGGGTTGCTGCCTGTAGTGGCTCTGGTTCTGGGGACACAGGGTAGAGGGAAATGGGTGAAGAGCCAAAAGGAGAGGTCACAGGAGGTCTTTCCAGCAGAGATGGCTGTCCTCCAGGAGCATGAGCTGTTAACCAGCTGTCCTCAGAGCAGGGTCAGGAATTATCCGTTCTGAGCTTGTCTCATGTAACTACACAGACATCTGGTTCAAGCCCCAGGTAAAGGCTTTCTGGGATTTCAGGGCGTCTCCTTGGTCATTTTGCATTACTACAGTCAGATGGCTGAGTGCTGAAATCCAGGCAAAGTTTGATATGGGAAAGTAGTCATCTTTCTGTGCTCCACTGGCCTTAGACTTTGCAGTGCAGCCTCAAGAATCTCCAGCAACCTGAGGTCTGTGTGTAAACACCACACTTTTCCCACTGAAAAGCTAAATTTTTTGAGTCTTATAATTTGTTTTTAAGTGATATCATGGAATGTCTAGGAGGATTCCCTCAGCCTTTAGACAGTTTAGATTTGTGCTCCAGTAGCTGGTTTGCTAATGGGATGGTTTTAGTTACAGGCCAATCGTAGAGTACATTGATACGCAGTTTGAAAACTATTTGCAAGAGGAGCTGAAAATCCGCCGGTCTCTCTTCAACTACCACGACACAAGGATTCATGTCTGCCTCTACTTCATCACCCCCACTGGGCACTCACTCAAGTCCTTGGACCTGGTGACAATGAAGAAGCTGGACAGCAAGGTAGGGGGTTGGATCTGTGGTCCCTCTTTCTGAAATGCTTCTGTGGGTACTGATTGTCATGTGGAAGGTTTTGTTCCTTCTGTGCAAGTACTGTGCTCCTTCCTGCATGGCAGCTGAGCCATTCTTAGGACTCTGGTAGAGCTTTGTATGGTCTGGTGATTACTGAGGTCCTGTGCTTGTTTTCTCAGTGACTTTCCTGAAGAATGTCAGGAAGAGCCTGTTTTCCAGTTGTTTGTAAATTCCAGAGTGTCCCTCTACTGTAAGAATCTTACCCAGATTAGCTGATATTTATCAAAGCAAAGCCATCAGCTGCAGCTCTGTTGGGTGTGCAGGTGAGGATGCCTTCCAGCTTCAGCAGTTAAATTGTGGAGTCCCCTTTGCTGTCCTGACCTGTCAGCAGGGACAGAGGGGCTGAGAGCCCTCAGGTTGTCCTAAGGTGGTGGTCAGTGCTGAGGAGACAAGGGCTGGAGCAGAAGCATTGGCTGTGTGTGAGCTGTGACTGCTGGCAGTGCCAAGTGATCTGGATAAGAGATCACAGTATCTTCTTAAAGTGTAGATATGGTGAGGAATTCTCAAGGTCATAAGAATCCTGAAAGAGGTCATGAGAGGGTCTACTGGGGTTGTTTCTTTGTGCATAAGCTGTTCTGCCTTAGGGGCAGGGTATTACCTAACCAACTACTTGCTTTTATTCCTGCAGCAAGTTTCTGACGTAGTTTTGGGTGTTGCAGCTGGCTTCCAGGGAGCTGCAGGAGGCTACAAAGGGCAGCAGAATCTCTTCTTCTCTGTAATTTGCTGTCTTTCAGAGCAGTAGTTTAGCAACAGAGTGGTTCCTTTCAGGTGGCAGATGCTGTTCAGCCTACGGAGGGACAGGCATGGCAGGTGGGACCCTGCAGGACCTGTGGATCCCCTGGATTACACTGAGCACTCTCTTCTCTGGTGTTGTTCACATGCAGCTCTGTTGGACTTTCCTGGTGGGTTGAATTCCACTCCTGAAGTCCCTGCTGCTTGCCCTCACCACCTAGGGCTCATGGCCTGCTTTTCCTTGGCCCCAGTCCAGAGCAGGCACTGCTTTCCATTGCAGTGGGCTGTTGGTAGCTTTAGCAGCTGTTTCACTGACTTTATCAGGAATCTGAAAACTTTCCCTTAATAAACTTTTGTCTCTTGGTACAGTGCCAGCATTACATATTCCCAGAAGTATTTTTGGAGGAAAGCTTTTGCACTATTCCCCTTAATGCTGGTGATCCCACAAAGCATTTCTCTCCTTTCCTTCTCATTCCCTATTTTTCACATATCCTTGTGTTTGCCTTTAATGTGGTCCTTCAGTAGTACCAAAATAAATCCTTTGTACTTGTGCACAGATGAAAACTTTGTGTGCAGGCAAACTTTTTCTATTTCCAAACTTCCACTTTAATAGCCCTTTTGAAGCAATTTTATGCCTTTGTTCTCACCCCCCCTCTTGCCACAGCATGAGAGCATCCTGGATTTCTTGCTGTGGTGGCCTCATGTACACAAGTGGGCACGTGGAAATGAATAACCAAGTGTAGCCCATTGATATTTTCTGGGCATCAGGGATTTATGTTGCATTTCTGCACTGGTGTCATCCCAGGATATGCTTTCCAGGCACTCCCTGGGGGTTTGTGCAGGGCAGGGCAGTGCCCCTTTCCCCTGGAAATGACCCATTTGTGCAGGGGCTGCTCTGTGGGCAGAGTGAGTTGGGGTCAGCAGAGCCCAGGCAGTTCTGCCCCCTCCATTTGGGAGCAGTGAGTGGTTACTGAGCAGAGGTGATGAGCTCTGGCTCCTGTCTGTTGCTGTGTGAGCTCACCTGGACCTGCCATTCTTCCTGGAGAGCTTTGTGTGGCCCTTGTTTTATAGTTGAAGAATGGAGAATGGAGATATGAGGTACATCAGAGGCAATGCTTTGCTCTGTGCTCTGCTGGCTCAGCCTCTGAGACTGGTTTAAGAGGGTGTTTGTAGGACAGTTCCATCTTTGCTTTAGCCCACAGGTGGCATGGTGTGTTGTCCTGGGCAGGCTTTTGACTCTCTGTGACAATTTCAATAACCAGTCTTGCTTTTAGTGTAAAGTTTACGAGATCCCTTCTGGGTGAAGCTGTTTTGTAAACAAAATTTTCTGTTGTACTGCAAGACAATATCAGTTTGGCTGAGCTCATGGCCAGCTGTTATCTGGGGTATTTAGTTACAGCCAGAGAGCAGAAGCATCTTCAGAAGTGATTGTAGGTAGATGGCATTTGGCTGGCAGCCTGGCTTCTAGTGGGAAGCACATAGGGCCTGACAGGTATAGACTTTCCACTGGGTTTGATCTGGGAAAAGAAGGAGATAAATAATAGTGCATTTGTATCAGATAAGAAGGGGATTTATTGATTTAAAACCCAGCCCTTCATGGGAAGTGCTGGCACAGTGTGTGCAGCCATAAGGTCCTGGGGCTGGCTGCCTTGTCCCTGGGTGGTTTTCAGTCAGCATGTGCTGTTTGAGCTGCAGCTCACTGCCTGCCCTCCAAGAGATGACACATCCTAGGCAGGTGGGGATGCTGCAGGCAGCCTGTGCCTCACCTCTTTGGTTTCTGGAGTAGGATTTGCCTGTTGGCTTCACTGCAACTTGCATTCAGGAATAGTTTGGAGATGGGGAGAAATTCACCTGTATTTCACAGGACAGAAGTGCCTGCAGTCTTACTGCATCAGCAAAATTGTTTTCTACCAAATGACAAGTTCTTGTGAGTTTTATTTTTGGAGATGAGAAGCAACTCTGGTCAGAAAGACTTGAGAAGGAGGTGTGTTTTTGTCTGTGTGCACAGGAGTTCCCTGTCCTGTCTGAAGCACTGACTTCCTCTGGTCTTAATTCCAGCTCCAGTAAAGCCCTCCAGCACATGGGCTGACAGGCAAGGGGACACTGAACCCCATCACATTCTCTGGGGTGACATGCCAACAGTCAACTGCATAATTTTATTACTAGATCTTCAAATAGAGAATTTTGCTCTTCCACCATAGATGCAAGAATGTTGCTGTAGGATTTTGCCTTCAACCCAAGACTAACATTATTTCTGTAGAAAGAGTGGAGAGAGAGCCCTTGTGTAGTTCTGGCATTCCTTCCTTTTACTGGGGTTTTAAACCTGTTCAGGAGCAGAGGTGACTTTTCTTCTCTATCTGCATATGTATCAGTTTGTCACTAATCTCCATGCCACAGACTTGCCTTTACATGGAGGTGGATGTTTGGAAGGTGCTGTGGGGGGAAAGGATAAGACATGCAGTTCAGTAGCATCTCATGTCTTGCTAGTTTCTTGTTTCCAAACTGTTCCATCCTTTCTCTGTATTGTGAAGGAATGAAGCCATTCTAGCCTTAGGACCACACTCAAATGCCATATCCATGCTTCCCCAGCATTGATGTGGCTATTGATTATTGGAAACACAGCTTGTAAAACCCCTTTGTGTTGTGAACTTTGTGTCAGCAGGTGTTCACTGAGTTGCCTTTTCAAAATACAAGAAATGTGGTTGAGGGCACTGGAACCAGCCTTGGTTTGCATTTCTTTGAGTGGTGCTGAGATGACAGTGGTGAGCACAGAGCCTGTCCCTTCTGCTGCTGGGAAGGGGCTCCAGGCTCCAGGCTCTGCACCTCCTGTGCTGCTGTAACCAGGGCTGGGCTGTGCCCTGCAAAAAGAAGTGGGAGTTGCTCAGGCTGATTGAAAAGGGATATGAGCCCTGAGCTGGCCCTTTTTCTGTGGCAGATGGTGAATCCAAGCCTCCTCTTGGCTTGGCTGGGAGACCCCAGCTCTGGTCATGGCCCTTTTACCTTTGTAAAGAGGACATTGACCTGCTGAGCAGTGGAGTGAGCAGCACTTCTGGGGGGGCTGTGGTCCTTGGTTAAAGAGTCTGGGTCAGTGGCTGAGAAAAAGAGGAATTTATTCTCTCAGATACATTTGCAATGAGTAAATTTAGACTATTTTCGTTCAAAGTAAATGCTTTTATGTTTAGTGAGTGCTAAACCACTAAACAGAGAACAGGAGGAAGGGGAGCAGGGGTGCAGGAGGAACCCAAGAAGTATGGAAAAAACACTGAGCTAGAAAGAACTTGTGCTGGGAAAGCAAAGCCATTTATTTTAATGGGCACCCACTGGAGACCAACTAGTTGCTCTGAATTTCAGCTCTGTAGGACAAAAGGCGTTGGCTGTTGGGAAATGTTAGATGGCAAATCACACTTCCCCCTTATTTGTCTAAATTCTTATGTTTCACTGCTATGAGTTTGGCTGCTGTTCAGACAGGAGAGTTCTGCAGTTTGTTTAAGCAGTGGTTTGCAGTATCACCCTTGGCTTTTCTGGGCACAGCAGCATTATCTAGCACAGGTTCCTGTGACAGATCCAGCCCCCCTGTAGCTTTCTTAAGCATGATGCCATAATGAGCCCCATCACTCATGGTGGATGTGGGATGTGGCCCTTGTTTGCTTTTGGTGATGATGGCACTGGGCACAGGGAGAGCTCCCCACTGTGCAGCTTGTGGGTGGCTTTGAAGCCCAGGCAGATGAATTGTGTGGGGTATAGTGACTGCTGGCTGATCTGAAACCAAAGGTGAGCATGAACAGCATGAAAATAAACATGTCTGCTGTTGGCACCCTGCACTTTCTCCATATAATCCACATGGCACACCCAAGTTGTGATCCTCACCAGGAGGCTCATGGAGTCCTTGGAGAGGATCATCAGCTGCTGGCAGAGCATCTGAGGAGCCCCTGCTCCTTCCACCTGAGCATGGGGAGGCTCAGCATCAGCTCAATGCATGTTTCATCCTTGTGCTTGTCTTGTGAAACATCTCAGCATAGCCAGGGTGAGCTGGGATGTGGCAGCTGCACCGTGTCTGCTCCCCTTGATGTGTGTAACAAAATACATTGGTGAGAGAGGGGGCTTTGATTTGCTCCTTGTGTGCTTAGTGCAGGGTGTGGGGTTTATCTGAAGTCTTGTAGCTGAGTGAGTCCTGGAAAACTCTTCCCTCTAGTGTTCAGCTGAGCAGTGCTGCAGCTCCTGTGTAAATAGAGCTCCAGGGTGATTTTAGGAGATGTAGAACAGCCAGTGGGGCAGGATCTGGGTCAGCCCTGGGCTGCTCACCCAGCTGCTGCTCACCTGAGTGTTTGTCCTTCCTTCCTCTCTTCTCTAGGTGAACATCATCCCAATTATTGCCAAAGCAGACACTATCTCCAAGAGTGAGCTGCACAAGTTCAAGATCAAGATCATGAGTGAGCTGGTCAGCAATGGAGTGCAGATCTATCAGTTCCCCACGGATGATGAGGCTGTGGCTGAGATCAACTCTGTGATGAATGTGGGTAATGCTGCCAGCTCATCACTGCCCAAGGCTGGGACAAATTCAATTGCTGCACAAAAACAGATTTGAAGGGCGAGTTTCATTGGGAACACTGAATCTGTTGGAAAGTCGAGCTGTGGGTCTCACAGATGCCAATTCTGTTGCATACAGAATTAATTAAAATGTGGCTCATGTTTAATCTGGGGGCTCTCTGGAGAAACTTAGCTCTAGAATTTGTTTTGTTGAATTTTTGAAAAACACTTCCCTCAAAATTAATTCTGTCTGTTCTTAGGCTACTTTGCATTTGTGGAAGAAGAAACTTTGAATAAAATGTAACAGTTAAGATTTACATTAGTCTTGTGACTTGAGGAGGCTGACCAGAAAAAACCCAATTTAAAGGAGAAAAATTTTTAATCTTGTTTTGTCTTCTTTGACATTCAGAGATCAAATTCAGGCCTGACTGAAGCACGTGCAAAAACACTTTCAAGCTTTCTGTCTCCCAAATCAGAGTGCAGCTATGGCAGTAGAAACAACAGAAATGTTTTCATGTTAATTTTATGAATGAAAAGTAGCTTTTTCATCAAAATGAATGTTTTCCTGCATAGCTGTTTCCGATTAAATGCTTTGTCTTTTCTTTCAGCCTTCCCCCCACTGTCTTGTTTTTAATTCAATCACCAGTTGGTTTCTGGGTGGACTAGATACATGTTTTCACTGTAGTAGTTCTTTTTTGCTGAAATTATGAAAAATTTGGAGGATTCACTCATTTCAATAATTGCAAGCTGTGTGTATTGGGGTGAAAAACAGGAGTCATGCTTACTTGGCTTTTTTTTTATCCTTCCTTCCTTCCTCCAATGAAAATATATTTGGCCTCTTCTCCATGAGTTCCACACTTCTGGATCTGTTTCTTTTTAAACATGAAGGATTTTGTCAGCCTCACCCTACTGAGGCACCCACTCTGTGGCTCCTTCCTTGCAATCCCAGGGAGGGTTTCCTGTTTCCTCCACATGCCTGATGCTTTGCAGGCTTGGAGAGCAGCAAGTACATGTTGTATCCTGCACATGTCCCTTGCAGTGCCCACACACTCAGTGCTGTGCCAAGGCCTGTTTGTGGATGTGCCTGTGCTTTCAGCAGGGCAGGGAGTGCCCCACTCCTGCAGCCTGACAGAGGGATGGAGTAGAGCAGTAGTGACCACGATGTTCCTACAATATTCTCCAGCTGGTGCAGCCCAGACAGCATTGCTGGTGAGCTCTGCTGTGGCCTGACACCTCTCTCTAGTAATACCCCAGTATGGAGTAGGGATTGCTCCATGTCCTGGTTTGAAGGACAGGTGTCTGCCAATAAAGGCAGAAGCTTCTCTTTTAAATGGACATGTAAACCTCCTTGCTCCAAATTATTATTATAATTTTGAAATTAAGGGGCTCTCAGGCAAAGATTGGGGAAGTAGGAAAAACAATTCTTTACTAGGAAAATTAAAATAGAAATGCAGTATAACAAAGAACAATCCCAAAACACTGCCAGAGTCAGAATCCAAGCTGACACCCGTCAGTCAGTCAGGGTGTTGGCACAGTCCCATTCAATGGTGGCTGCATCCTCCTGCAGTGGCAGATGTGGTTCAGCTGGAGCAGTGCTCCTGGAGAAGGTGCAGTTTCCTCTGAAGGTGCAGGGATGATGTGGAAGGGTCTGGTTTTCCTCTGGAATCCAGTGGAAAGAAGGTATCTTTCTGTCCAAAATCTCAGTTTTTTATCTAGGTAGGAAATGCTTGGCTCCTCCCTCTGGCTGGAGCATCTCCCATGGGATGATGGAATTTTATCAGTCATGCACTGGGAATGAATGGGCCAGCAGGAGATATCTTCCTGGAGGGAGGATGGGTTGTGGAAAAGATAAAGATGATTGCCCCACCTGGTTTTAAAGATGGTCCATTAGCAGATAATGTGTGCCAGGGAGATCAGGGTCACTGCCCCACCTGGTTTTAACAGATGGTGACAGAATACACATTTCTGGCCACATCAACCCAACACACTCCAGGGGTCAGAGATCGGTCTGTTCAAAGAAGGGACTCTGGAAGCAGCTCCTGTGCCTGGATGAGGGGAAGCTGAGGGCCAGGCTGAGCTCTGGGGGTTGCCCCATGCACTGAGGCCCTGCCTTTGGCTCTGTTGCAGGCTCATCTGCCCTTCGCTGTGGTCGGCAGCACGGAGGAGGTGAAGGTTGGGAACAAGCTGGTGCGAGCTCGGCAGTACCCGTGGGGAGTGGTGCAAGGTGAGGGGCTCCAGCCCACCCCAAACCTCCCTCTGTGTGTGCTCAGGCACACCCTGACACCTCCCCAGCTCTGCTCTCCACCAGCACCTCTGCATGAAGGTGATAAGCAGTGCAGGCATGTTTCCTGCAGCCTTTGGTGTGTTGGCTGGTCCTGCCTTCGTTGCCCTCCCTGCAGCAGGTGGGAGGTCAGCAGAGGGGCTGTGTGCCCTGAGCAGGGCAGCAGGCTCCTCAGGGTCAGTCGTGTGCCCTTGGTTTCCCCACCATGTCTGCAGTTTGCTGACTTGTCCCTTCCCTTCTGCCAGTGGAGAATGAGAGTCACTGTGACTTCGTGAAGCTGCGGGAGATGCTGATCCGGGTGAACATGGAGGACCTGCGGGAGCAGACCCACACCCGCCACTACGAGCTCTACCGGAGGTGCAAGCTGGAGGAGATGGGTTTCAAGGACACAGATCCAGACAGCCAGCCCTTCAGGTGAGTGCCCTTCCCATCCAGCATCACTTTAGAGTGAGAGTTTGATACTGACAGCCCCAACAAATGGGAGCTTTGTGGGTGAAATCTACAGTGCCGGGCTGGAAAATACCAGCACTGGGTTTGAACTTTGCAGCTGATTTGGATGTTCCCTTCCCTGCTTGTTTTTCTAAACAACACAGACAGGCATGCATTTCCCCATCAGTAATTCTTCAGTGTCCAGAGAGGCTGCATTTCGTTTGCTTTCTTCCCCAGCCTCCAAGAAACATACGAGACCAAAAGGAAAGAGTTCTTGGGTGAACTCCAGAGGAAAGAGGAAGAAATGAGACAAATGTTTGTAAACAAAGTCAAGGAGACAGAGGCAGAGCTGAAGGAGAAGGAGAGAGAGGTGGGTGTGCCAAAAATTTGCTAGGAACCCAAACTGCAGTCAGCAGGGAATCTGGGTCTGGGCAATGCATGAATCCTGCAAAGTCCATTCCAGCAAACCTCAGCAGCCAAGGCACAAACACATCTCTGGTTTAGGTGCCTCAGAAATGTCTTCCCTGTCCTGTGCCACATGGAAATGTGGCTGCTCTGGGGAGTGAAAGCCAGTGGCAGGAAGTTTAAATGAGCATCCTTGTCAGAGAGAACCCCTCTTGTGGCTCACTGACAGCAGAGTAAAGGGGAAGTTGGGCTGGGGAGGAATTAAATGGACCATCTTCAGAGCTAAGGAACAAAAGATGCTGCAATGTCCCCAGCCCCTGTGCAGGCTGAGCCAAAATCCCTTGTACTCATCTCCAGGGCTCGTGCTGCCTCTGGTTTGCTGTGTGGTGTCAGGCAGAGCTGAATTTATTGTGCCTTCCCTGCTTTTGGTGGGAACTGGGTGCTGTATTCTGCCAGCAGATTGGTCCCTGTGGTGGGGATTTGTGTGAGGATGTGACAGGGCTCCTGGGAAAGGGTTGGCACATCCAAAACAAGCTGACTGTGATGCTCAGAGGGTCTGTCTCCTACCAGCTGCATGAGAAGTTTGAGCACTTGAAAAGGATACATCAGGAGGAGAAGAGGAAGGTGGAGGAGAAAAGGAGGGAGCTGGAGGAAGAGATGAACGCCTTCAACAGGCGGAAAGTGGCAGTGGAAACCTTGCAGTCCCAATCCTTGCAGGCTACCTCACAGCAGCCACTGAAGAAGGACAAAGACAAGAAAAAGTAAGTGTCTGAATGGAGTCTTCCTCCTCTGCCACTGGAAACCTGGGAGTCTGCTCAGATGCTTTCATGTTTGGTCAGTTGTTTAAACATCATACAGAATTCTAATTCTATTCTAATTTGGAATTCTAATTCCCATCCTTCTGATTCTTTGCTTAAAGCAGAGGAGAGATGAGCTCCTCCTGTGCCCAAGCATTGCCCAGAGAAGCCTGGGCAGCTGCAGGTCGGAGGGATTTGCAATTTGGGGCCATTCTCTAAAGGCTGATGGTCACATGGAGTTCACTCTTGCCTCTGTGACAGCCAAGTTGTGAAATGGGGCTCCAAGGCACAGTTCTGATTACGAGAAAATTCTTTTCCCTAAAGACAGAGTTCTTATCTTAGCTTGCTGCACATTAGTTCACATTGCTGAAGCCAGCAGAAGCAAGAGTGTGTAAATTTTGCTGTTCCAGTCACCTGATTGTGTAATGATAGACCAGGAGTGGGACAAACAGGTGTACAAAGAAAACATGTTGGGAGGTTATCCTGCTTCCAATTCAAGCCAGTCTCTAAGGAAATGGCTAGAGAGCAAAATATGGAACACTGTCATGCAAACTGGCAATTCTGCTATTGCAGCATTTTTTTTTTACTTTCCCTTGCATGAAGGAGCTCAAGGGTTAGAACTGCATTCTGTCAAACTCAGAGCAGGCTGATGTCAAGGCTTTCTCAGCCTCCTAGTAATGGCAAGAAAAAAAAAGAGCATGAAGAGTAGCACCACTCAAGTTTGTGCTTGACAGCACAGCATTCAGCTTCTCACTGCTGATGAGATCTGTGGTCTGCCATTTCCCAGCTGTGAGCTGCAGTACCAGAGGAGCTCGTCCTGTGTACTGACATCCCAGCAATTTGTTTCTTCCTATGGAAGATAACAGAGAAGATTATTTGAGTATTTCATTGGCATATAAATGTGTTGGTGCTAAAACCAAAGTTCTCTTCTGAAGACTGCTGGACATGCTCTGGGTATGGCCTGCCTCACACACAGTCTAAATGGTTTGTGAAATACTTTGCTGAGAATAGGGTTTAATCTGAATTGGGAGCTGAATCCTGGGGTTTTCCTGGATGTGGGACTGCTTTGGGGAAGGTGAGCACAATGGTAACTTGTGCAAGTGATGCCAGCAGCAGGGATGGACTGTGAGCATGGGCCAAGAAATGCTGCAGCTTTCCCTCTGCTCCTTCTGGCTGCAGCAGGAAAGGTTTTCTTACACTTTGCTGGATTTAGCCCTGCAGATGTGAGTTGGGACTGTTCCCCTTCTGGGTAGGGATGGAAAAGGGCCATGGTCAGGAGCAGGGCTGGGAGGCAGCTTGGTGCTGTACAAAGGGCTGAGGGGTCCCACAGCCTGTGCTCTGCACTCTGGGGGACCCCACATGGTGCTGGGACAGGGGGGCACAGCCAGAGGAGATGTGCCATCAGCAGAATGGTTTTGGATTGGGCTTTTTGTTTGTTTTTCTTTTCTTTTCAAACCTGTGAGCTAGCTCAAAATATGGGGTTTTGGGATTTCCGCTCGAGTAAAATTTCTAGGAGAGCTAGTTGAACTCTTTATCATCTCCTGGTTCAAGACAGTGTTCTTAGTAGCTTTAATAAGGAAAAAATTGTGATTTTTTTTTTTTTTTCACAGAAGAATTGCAGAAGTTGGGGGAAAGAGAAGTGTTTGTGGTGCAGGGCAGGTTGTGCCAGGCTGCTCTCACCTGAAGCCTTCAGCTGCCCCAGCAGTGTTTGTCCTCCTCTTCCTCCTTCTTTTTGTTTTAACATACTTCACTTTTGTTTGATTTTCATAACTTTAATTCACACTTTTTTATGTTTTGTTTCTTTCAGTTAATCTCACACAGACTTTCAAGCCAAGAGTGGACTTGGTGCTTTCATGTGTTAAGTTGCTTGAGTTTCCCACCCTGAGTGACCCTTCTCATAACATTGTGTGAGTGGACCAAATGAAAGACACAATGAGCATCTCCGGTGGTGGCAGTGCTCCGACCTGCTCTTTTCTTTCAGAATTGTCAGGAGTTTGCAGGAAGTAACTGTACATGCACATTTTGTTAAACAAAGCAAACTAATCCCTCAAGTGTTTTGTTCTAAACCCTCTGATTGAGCAGCTGCATATGAATCGTCCTTGACTGAACTTGTCTTACCCACCAGCTAAATAATTGCTTTCTACATTTTGTTTTTTTAATTGGCCAAGGTGACTGCTGGAGGCTCATTGACCTCCCCTGTACATGCACAGTGAGAGGAGTGGTCTGAAGAATGCTGAAATGTTTGTTTTTCTAACAAAATTCTCAAATAAGTTTTTAGAATGGGTAGAAAAACACAACATTTAGGCTTTCTGCAGGAATCTTAGTCAGAGTAACCCCCATTCCATTAATTCTGTATTAATTCCTGAATTACTTTTAACACTATCTACATCATTTATAGGATATATATATATATTTATATTTATATATATATATATATAAAAGGGAGAGAGAGAGTGGTTAATAAAAATAATGGGACAATGTTTTGAATTTTCTTTACTGCTAAAGTAGAACATTTATAGAGAGGTTTTTTCATAAGAGTTTTTTGTATGAAGTGGAACTACAGGATTTGTGTAACATTTCAGTTTTCACTTACCAATGTATTTACTGTTGTGGTAACTATTTAAGCCAACATCTTTACTTTTACTCTTTTAATCTTAAACCTGATATGTGCCTCATAAGGTGAATCCCCTGCTTTTGAGCTGTGCACTATATTTAGGTTGACAGGCTCTGTTCCTCTTAGAAGGTGCTTCTTTTGACAACTCCTCGTGCCTAGAAATCACAGCCTTGTTCTACTGAGCAACTGAGCTTAGAGGAATAATTAGGATCAATATTAATTTTTTCCACTCAAACCATTTTGTGAATAGGCAGGGCAATAACTGAACAGAGAATTACTAGCTCTGTTGTCATGGAAAAATAGTTGGACCCAATTCCATCCATCCATCAGATCCTAGGCTAAATGAAAGGAAATATTTTATATTAACCCTCATATAGTATCTTTAGAGCTTATAAAAACACTGGCTGGCTAAGTGTTAGTTGTGAGTGTGTGCATTTTTATTTAGTTATTAATATTACAGGATTTTTCTGATACCTTTTTTGTTAAAGACTTGTCTTTAAGCTGTCAGCAAATTCCTGATGTGCTGTGCAGAAGGAGATGCAGGGCCTGGGTCTGAGCTGTCACAGGGCTGTTGCAGGGCAGCATTTTGCTGGATTCTGAGGTTCTTTAACTCTTATATTCCATTAAAGGAGCTTTTTTTTCCCTTTTCTAAATACATGCTCAGGTGTTAAACTGTTTTCCAATGGGCATTGGCCTTTTCTGTGGATATACTGACAGTGTTGCTTGATGCTTGTAGAAAAGAACCTCACAAAGATCTCACTGGTACCTTTTAGAACAGGCTTTTGTTGAAAGAATAAAAATTCTGCACTTGTTGGGAGTCTGCTGAAAGCTGGACATTTAATTGTTAAGGCTGTGCCTCCAGATTAGACGTATTTTGAAGAGTAACTATCAAATGGTAGGAGGGTTGGTGTGGTTTTCTCAAACATGTGCAAGGAGCCCCACCTTCTGTTACATGCAAGAAGACTAATTCCACCTCACCTCTGACTACAGACCAGTCATGTAGCAAATTATTTTTTATTAATTTTTTGCTAATGAGAGAAACTGTGGTGCACTAATTGCCTGAGCAAGCAATGCTCTTTGGTTCATTGTTTTGCTTCCCAAGGCTGATGCTGGGATAAAACAGGAACTGATGGTACTGGTGTGCACCAGCTGCCTCACCAGTGCTCCCAATCAATAGTTCTCTCCTGATCTCTGCTGCAGCCAGCAAGATCTATGCAAATGATTTCTCTCTGTCCTGGCTCATCAGAGATCAATTATTATTTCCTAGAATAACAGGTAGATAAGAAATATTATTATAACAAAGAGTAAAAATCTTCAAATCCATGGGCATTGTGGAGAAATTTACAGTGTTTTCTGAAGAAGACATTCAGAATGTATGTAACAATATTTTCATGGTGATGATTATTATATTACTTTGACTTTATGTTGTGACAGACATCCCTTGTCCTTGTAGTTGCTTGTTCAACATCATAATCTCCCCAAGGGGACTCTGTCATATTTTTTTCCCCAAGTACTTGTTTTTTTTTCCTTTTGGCTGAGAAAAGATTTAAGTATTGTGGTAGGGTAGTTCTGTATCTTATTTTTATTTAACAAATTACAATTATATTGTGATGCTAATCTCACCTGGTCTGATGGCTTAAAATCTGGTAGGCTAGAAAAAGTGAAAGAAATACCCTTCAGAAATGATTGAAACCATCCAGTTACACATCTTTGAGCTGTTTTATACATTTATCTGTAAAAGCTTGTTATTAATGGGAAGAACTATAAATGTTTTTATCATTTAAACATTTACCATCCTGTATGTTGTCTGCTTTCTAAATTAAATTGTGTTTTGTGGGTCTCTGGGGGGTGGGGGTCATGTCTGGCTGAGGTGGCTGCCCCAGGGGTGCAGATGGGGGTGATTTGGAGCCATGGAGGCACTTTGGGGACACAGCCCTCCTGGACATGCTGCATCCCTTTGCTTTGTCATTCCTAGCCTGTTGGGGTTCATGGTTTGTTTTGGTTTTTTTTTTACTTTGTTTTCTTTCCACTCACTTTGTACTTTTTTTCTTTTATTAAATCTCACATGTATTTTGAGTTTTTGTGGTGTCATTTATTTAGTGGTGCATTTTCTGTGCAATCTAGTTATTTTCTGTATTATCTGTCACAATAATGGTGTGCCATTATTACGAGCTGACCAGTCACAGGCTGTTGTATGACTATTGAAAACATTCAAGAATATAATTAGTTAATTAATTAACAACTAGCTAATCCTAGAGTATGGAGAAATGTACTTCCTGTGTAATCTGGGGAGAAATTCTTAGATACTTATCCAAAAGCCATCTGTGTTTGGGCAGAAAGAGATTTGAGGCTTGTTGGTACATCTCCTTTGTGAGATCTGGTGACTGAGCAGGGGGATGTACCAGAAGCTTTGCTGATTTTGTGGTACCCAGAGAGGTGATTTAAAGGTAGGGTGAAAAAAGAGAGCAGAGGTGGAGAGGTTTCCTGGTGGTGTGTTCCTTGTCTGGAGAAGGACATTACACACTTGGGTCAACAGAAGAGCACAGCTGTAGTTTGGTGCTCTGCTTTCAGAGAGCTGCTGAAGTTTCACCCCAAGGTTTGTTCTCAGTGTCTGTTCTCTGGGCCATTGCTACATACCAAGTTATATTCACTCAACTTTGGGTCCTTCTGGGGTTTATTTGGTTTTGGACTGAGATCAGTGCTGCACTTCAGACTCAGCCAATGTGGAGTTTGGCTGATGCACAGTGTTTCCTGTAGCAGTGCTTCTGGTGGCAGGTTTTTCTGTAGCCCCAGCTTGAAGAACAAAACCAGGCTGGTGATCCTGGCTGCCTCTCAGAGCTTTTTAGGAATATGCCTCTGGAAAACTTTTAGGCAAAAGCTTTAGGGAATTACCAGTTGATACCAAGTGGTTTGTATGAAATGTTTACATCCTTTTCCATCCCAACACATTTTAAAGCCAAATCTCAGAGACCAGAAAGGAGCACGTGCATTCAGGTACATCAGAATTCAGGAAACCGAAGGTTGTGGAGTAGCTGGTCCTTTTAAAGATGGGCCACCTGGTGATTCAGGTGATGTGCCTTGGCAAGGGTCTTTCCAGAGGAGCAGTGCTAAGAGCATTCATTAATATTTGTGCAAAGCTCCTAGAGATGCTTTGAGGAGAAGGAAAAATGCACAGGTTTGTTAGAAAAGCAGCTCAGCACTGAGGTGGGTGCTGCCCATGCTCTGCAGTTCCAGAGCCAAGGCCCTGGGACATGGTGGCACTTTTCCTTCAGGAGACAGCCTGACAAACCCAGCCTTGTCCTGGCTGTTCCACTGGGAGAACTGTGCCCTGTGAGGGATGGAACAGGGCGAGGGCCGTGCTGAGCCTCTGCTCCAGCTGCTCTGTGAGCCTCCATCACCTGGGATTTCTCCTGTTCCATCAGCAGTCTTTTCCCATTAAAATTTTAAATCAGTCCTCTGATTAACAGTTCCAAACAAGATGTTGGCAGCCGTGAGAGCTTCTCCAAGTTGCAACGGGTTAAACTCAAATGTCTGTACAATAGCTTGGTGCTTTGACCTTTCATGCTGTCTTTACTCAATGTAAATAACTGAAACTTAAACATTGATTCTCTTTTGTTCTTTCTATAGCTTTTTTAGTCTTCCCAGTGCGTACTCCATAACAACAGGAAGATATGTTAATTAGAAGATTTATTAAGGCCAAAACATCTCATGGAGAAGAAATTAATTGGTGCTTACACCTTTAAGCTTGCACTATATTGCACAGAAGAGAATATATAGCAAGGACTAAAATTCACCGTGTCTTTTGATGGGGAAAAGTTTGCTTAATCAGGTTTCTTGATAAAGTTGAAATCCAAGATACTTGCCAGAAGGTAAACTGCTAATTCAGGCTGCTGCACGGCTGGCACTAAATCCAGAATGCTTCTTTTGGGGCTCTTACCCAAGGGAGTTAACACTGACTGACTCCAGAGATGAGGGACAAGGCTGGGGTAGTGTGAGGAGCTTTCAGCTTTGCTGCTTGAGCTGCTGCTGTCGCAGGGTCCTGCAGGTTCTCTCCTCAGTCTGGGTTTGGAGTGGGACTGGGGAGCCTGTCCCTAACCTGACATCCCTAGTTTGACATCTAATCTTTCAGCTGGATTCTCACCTTTCATAACAATAACTCTTCTGTGCAGCTTGCTTCTGTGTACTTACAGGTTTTATCACCAAAATGCTCCAACCTTCATTTCTTTAGTTTCCTGAGGACTGCACATGGTGCCTCACACCATAACCTCTTCCCCAGAGCTCCCTGCCCACCTCCCCTGCTGCTTTGGGGCCAGGTAACCCTGCCTGGCCAGTCTGGGCTCTGCTCGTCCTGCTGGGATGTGATGGGTCAGAAGGGAACCACCTTAAAGCACAACTAAGAGTTATTTATTAATGGAGGGGAAATGGTTTAAAGCTGGATGCTCAGTGTTCCTGGTGTAAGTTC
The DNA here is from genome assembly GCA_030060385.1 of Muscicapa striata striata. Classification (NCBI taxonomy): domain Eukaryota; kingdom Metazoa; phylum Chordata; class Aves; order Passeriformes; family Muscicapidae; genus Muscicapa; species Muscicapa striata. Next base: position 3,506,644 of record JAREIS010000049.1, read on the forward strand.
TGTGTTTGTAACAGACTGACTTCCCCTTGCACAAATACTTTTTTTTAAAAAAAAGGAAAGGAGAAAAACACAGTGTGTTGTCTGTGCCCCAGTAACTTCACACAGGAACAGGGAAGGGAGAGGCCCCCCTTTTTTTAATCTTTGTTTAAAAAGTTTATCTTTGTTTTAAACAACCTTGTAAATGAATCTCAGGAATGACCTGTACCAAAGCTGGGTTTAATAAAAACAAAACTGACTTGTTTAACAAACATCTGTTAAAACCATGGTTTGTACACCAGGTATAACCAGAACAATGTCCTCTGTCCAAATTCACAACCTTCTGTGATCCCAGTTTCCCCTCATTAACCGTGTTGTCCTGTCATTAAAGTGTGATGTCCCCTGTGCCCCCCATATCTTCACAGCTGCTGTCCCCAGTTTTCCCCCCTTTTTCCCAACTGCTGCTTTCCCCACTGCCCTGGGGCTGGGAGAGCAGGAGTGCCAAAAGCCAGCCTGTGGCAGGAGGTTTGAAGGAAATCTCACCCTGTGCCCCTGCCTCATGCTGGGTGGTGTGACTGAGGTGGGACCAAGGCTGGGAGCAGGGAGTGGGGTGTGTGTGACAGGAGCCCTCCAGGGTTCCCAGGGAGGACACTGTGTCTCTGTATGCCCAGGAGATAGGAGGTTGGTGTAGAGGCACTGACTGCCCCAGGCACTGAGTGCCTGTCCCTAGGGCATGTCATGAGTGACAGTCTCTAAACCCTGTGGATGCCCTGAGCCTAAATTAGAACTGGGAAATAGATTGCAGCTGTAAAAAGTGTGTGGCCTGAAAAGGACTAAACTGCACACGTGGAGAAGCTGTGGAGACTCCTGCCACTTGCAGGCATTAGGGATGAAACCCCCTGACAAACATGTTCACCCCATGTTCTTCATCCCAGCCTGTCCCTGCTGCCACAGTGGGAAGGGATGAGGCACCACTTGTGCCAGGGGAATGGAGAGCAGCTGGGAAGTGCCAGGGTGTGACACAGCTGTGTCTGGGGGCCATGAATTCAGAGCTGGAACTCTGCTCAGGAGGGCTCTGTCTGTCTTCATGTCTGTGGTGCCCTGCATGGAATGTGGGAAAGTTGAAGTGTGTGTGACCATCAGGCTGAGCTATGGTACAGCCTTTGCTGCTGCTCTGATGACTGTTTTAAACTTGCTTGTGTTCTCTTTTGAGGCCAGCCACTCTTAATTCCTTTGGCAAGGCTTTCATCCAGCTTGGAGCTTTTGTTAAGTTAGATTCCCAGCAGGATAGTGAATTGGGACTAGAAGCTTTTTGTTCTCTTTCCAAATTGCTCGAAAGATTTGATAAAGTTCTGTTTGTCATGACCATAGTTAGATCACCAGGGGGATTCCAGTTGCACATCTTGCTGAGGAGGAATGGGAGGGGGCTCTGAGACCTGCCAGAAGTTAATGCATCTCTCCATCTCAGTGCATTTTTCTGCCTTCTTAAAGAATTGAACTGTAAGTACTGCTCAAATTGAATTTAATACACTAAAGTCAGTTAGCACGAGAAAAAAAAACCCAATAACTGTATAGATGCAACTCCACCAATTAGCTATTACTATTGAATTACTCTTCCCTTTGCAGTTTTCTTGTCTCTTGGTCAATTCTCTGACAACAGAAGTTTTCTATATTTGTTCAACTGTGTAAATCAACTCCCAGGTCTTCACACACCCTCCCAGTTAATGACACCAAGTCAGATTTATTGTCAGAAACACCCCAGTGAGTGCTGTCTTGAAATGGGGCAGCTCCCTCCTCACCTCATGGGCAACTGCATGAGCTGTGACATAATTCCTTTAGCTGGGGCTTATGAATGGGAGACATTGGGGTACATGGGAGGATCTGAAATGCTTTGCTGTTTATATAGGTGTTTTAAAACAGCCACAGAAAACAGTTCTGTGCTTACCATAAGGGATTTCAGGTGTAATTGCATCTTTGTTTACAAGGTGGTGGTCACTTCAGGCGTCTGGAATGGCCTGAGTTGAGGCAACAAGAAGAGTGTGGGTTTGAGGTGTACCTCACCTGGGCTGAGATCTGCCAAGGGAAGGGACCTTACCAAGTCAGACCTCACTGAAAATACTCTATAAGCATTCTCTGTAGTTTTCCTGGGAGTGAATATTCCCCAAAACAACAATCCTCACAGAGCTAGCCATAACTACATCAGACCTGTGCCAGCACTTGCTGAATCTGGCACATTTTCACCAGTGGTGTGTAGCAAATGGGATCTGCAGTGGTGAGTTGAGCTAAAGTTGGAATAAACTCATGTTGTACACACAGTCCAAACAGGCAGGCACACAGGTGAGATGTTATCCTCTCTGAAACTCACTGGGCAAAATAATTGTTCCTGTCACTGCTGTGTGTGGGGAGTGTTCATCTTGTCACTCATTACTTGGCAGGCAGGGAGGGGAAAGGTATTAAAGCTTCTGACCCTGTTCTGTGAGAAAAAAAGGATTGGTATTCTCACTATCCAAAAAGCTCCTTCCTGCACAGTGCTCCTGTGCAAGAGCAGCTCCTTCCTGTACCTGGCAACTCATTCCTTGGGGTAGGAAGCTCCATTCTGAGCAATGGCAGGAATGCAAAGGTAAGTGACATTTTTGGCCTGTTGAAGCCAAGACAGAAGTATTTGTTCCTTCATGTTAACTACAGTGCTGGAACAGGCGTGTGGGAGGGAGCTGTGCTGCCAGAGAGAAGCAGCAGTGTCTCCTGGGAGTGTAGGCAGGCTCCAGGTAAACAGTTCCCATCCCAGTGTGGCATCTTGGATTGTGGCTGGATGGGAACACAGAGCCCTGAAGGGCCTTCCAGCACTGCCTTTATATTTTAGAATTAACCCCTGTTAATGCATACTTTTGAATGTTGATCATAGAGATCTGCAGAGGTTTTGAAAAGCAAGTTTGTTCGTGGGTTTTAACACATCATCCAGCTGTAGGCAAGAACTATATATGTAGGCTGAAAGCTGTGAGGGAAAAACATTTAATAATTTACAGGTTACAATTGCTGTGGTGTAAAGTTACAGCATGTTCTCTAACAGTTCTACTGTCTGTAGAGCTTTGCTGCTGGCATTTCCACAGGTAAATGCAGCTGGTGACAATGCCTGAGATAAAGAGGGAAGCAGAGCCCATCACAGTTTTCTGCAGGGATCAGTGTGGGCATCACCTTTCAGCTGGGCTATTCCAGGACCACAGAGAACAGGTAGACCAAGCTAGTTTTATTTAGTGGAAACTATTAAAGACAACTCACCTCCTTCCAAAAATCAACTCACAGCTTGTGAGAGAAAAGGAAAGTACTGCCCCAGAGGAGGGAAGAGCCCTACCATTAAATGAAGACCTTCCCTGTTGGTAGCATAAATAAACACCATGTCCCAAGCATGCTGCTGCCTGACCCCCGAGTATATGGGGACCTCACAAACCTCTTGGGGTCTAAACCAGCCCCTGAATCCTGCTCCTGCAGCATCCACAGCTTGAGGTGCTTTGACTTGGCTCATGGCAATTCCATGGCTTTCACTGCTGGTTCAAGTCATGTCTGTTCACACAGGTTATTTGCACTAAGTCTCCATTACTGGATGTTACTAGAACACTTGGGCACTTCCTTGGTGATTTTAGGAGTAGCCTGGCTTTCTCCCTGCACACACAGAGCTCACTCTGGCAAATTTAACACTTGAGAAAGCGTGAACTGTTCAGCACATCCCTCCTGCATGGCTGGTGTTCAGGAATTCCTCTCCTACAAGATAAGACAATGAGGCAGGGGAGAAGGCCAGAAACTTTCTTCTTGCACTGATAAGCTCTGCTGTTACACAGCATGAGAGTGCTCCCCTCCTTGCTCCTGTCCCATCTCTGTATCAAAGTTATTCATCCCATGTCATTACATGAGACACCTGCTCTGTATTTAGCCTGTGGCAGTCCATACAAAACCCCCTCCTGTTCTGTGACAGGATGGCAGGTATGGTGCTGTTACCCATCCCATACTGGCTAGATTATACCCTCAAGCTAGGGTAACAATCACATAAAAATGCCTATTGTTTAAAACAAAACCTCCGCTAATTTTAAAGGATGTGTGAAGCTGGTTTTTCAAAGTGCAAGAATGGTTTAATCTGACCTTTGTGAAACCACTTTGCTATGAAGATTAGCAATTTGTAAGAAATAATGTGGTTGTAGTGGTGGAGAGGAATTATTAAAGCATTTTTATATTGTCTAGTCTGGTAAAACAGAATAAATTTTAAAAACCCTGACCAGCTCATGCTGGTTGGTGAGAGCCCAAGGCAATGGTGATTGTAGACAAAAAATTATTTCCCAAATTTCATAGAAACTATGATAGAGTCCATAATGATTTAACGAGCACAAAGCATAGATCCCAGACCCCTGGATTACAAGGTAAGGTCTTAAGGAAAACTGGAGGTTTGATTCAAGTTTCTCACTGCTGAATCAAAACCTTGGTTGCATCTGAGAACTCCTGCAGAGACAGCCCATTCTTCAACAGCACCCTCTGTTCAGACTCTTATGGGCTGAGCCAGATTAGCTCTGATGAGAGAACAATGGTATGAGCTGGGTGAAAGACTCAATCTGTCAAACTTCATCATGGGTATTTTAAAAATAAACTCTGAGGCATTTGGTTCTCCATGAAGTTTGTAGCTCCCTGCCAGCTGGATCCCTGGTTGAAGGACTGTGACTGAGTCCTCCCCAGCTTTTTGTCTTTACATGATCTTAAAACTGAGGGGTAGCACAAACTGCTTAGGAAGGACACTGATAATACCAATTGTCTTTATCCTCTGAGAAGCACAGTGACACTTTTGCTCTGTTGTTCTGGCCATTCTGTTTGCTGGGACCTGCTGGTTCTGCAGGTGCTGCATCCAAGGCAATAATTCTCCCCTAGTCCTTCTCAGGTGGCTGTAAGGGAGGACAGGGGCAGCTCAGTTGAAGGCATGAGCCTCCTGAGTTCATCCTACTAGCACTCCCTTCCCCATCCTCACTGTTCAGGTGTCTGAATCCATCACAGCATTCTTCAGTTTGATCAGGAATTTGGGCTGTAGTGTGAAAGGTGCTGAAACAAGTACTGAAACCTCCCTTGATGGGAACTCTTCCATTCAGAAGGGTGATGTAAGGCAGGGTAGCCTTGCCTTGGGATGGCCCTGCACAGATTTACTGATGGGACAGAAAATATAAACAGCTTTGAGTGGCTGCAAGCACAATAACTCTTGATCCACAAGCTCTTGCAGTGGATGAATTCAGGGCTGTTTACCTGTAAAGAAAGATGCAGATTTATTTTAAGTTCTGGATAAATGGCTCTCTTTGTCTGGCTACTGCCCCTGACACTTTGTAATTGTGGGGAGGCAGGGACGGGCTGCATGTCTCAGTAGATGCACTGCAGCAATATGCTGTTAATCCTGATGGAAAACACTTATCCAGGTGCTCCTGATAACTACTCCTGTAACTACTACTCCTTCCACTACACTGAATGTGGGCAAGTGTTTCCTCTTTACAGGAAACAAAGGGCAGCAGGGACAGCAAGAGGCCAGGTTATGTCAGACAAATTCAAGACCTTAAAATGGGTGGGTGGCAAGCAGACAGCCTGGGTCTTTAGCCTTCTAAGTGTGCTCTCTTAAAAGGCATGTGTTCTATGAAACTGGGGGAAAGCTTAAAAAAAAAAAAAAAAAACAAACAAACAAGAACAAACCAGATCTTGTCTTGAATCATTAGAAGTCAAACTGATCATATTTTTAGAGCAATGTGACTGTACTTGAAAGTTTTCTCAGTGTTCAGAGGGAGCTTGAAGAAACTGGGCAGATTTCTAGGTGCTAGAAATGACAGAGTCTAGGATGACTCTCCCATCATGAGAGAATCTCTCCTGGCTCAAGATGCAGGGGGCTACCTGTGGCCAAGAATTTGGAATCCTCTCTTCCCTGCCAAAGGGATGTCCCTCTCCCCAGTCTCACCCCTGAACTGCACTTTTGTTCCCTTTTGTTGGCACCAGAAAGGTCTGCAGCAAAGGCAGAACAAGGACACAAGTCTCAGGAGCTGCTGAAGTGCAATATTGGCTGTAAATACACATGGCTTTATTCATTTATCATGTCCAGCCTTCAGGATTTGTGACCAAAGGCCATTTTGCTTCCTACCTGTGCTTTTTTTAGCAGATCAGTAATAACAGGAAACCAACCAGGAGTCTGCCTCTCCAGCTCCAAGGTGATGATCACCAAAGCCAACGTGGAGCCCTTAAACTGCACAAGTTGGTGGCAGGCCATACAGTGCTGCAGCTGCTTGGTCAAGAGTGCAACATGGAGGGAAGGATTCCTCTGAGGCAGTCTGGGTGGGAGATGGGGCCAGCTGGACATCACCATGGCATGGAACTGCAGAGAAGATAAAGTGTACATATATATATACACACATATATATATGAAAAGAAAAGCAGAGGTTAGTGAAGTTTATATGTTTTCATGTCATCACCCAAAAGTACAGATGAATTTCATCTCATATCAGGAAACTTGAAGGCTTCCCCCATCTTTTTTTTTTTTTTTCCTTTTTTTGTGTTTGTGTTTGTACTTGCCAATCATTGAACTGGTTTTTTGAGCTGATAATGAATGTATGAGGTCTGTGTTTCCTAACAATTTCTGAGGTTTCTACATTATCCAGACTACTGTCCAGGAGATGCAATTCAGGCTAGCAGCTCCAAATCCAGTAAAACTTGTAATACTGCACTCTGAATTCAGCAAGGAAACAATCACCTACGAAAGGCAGTTTTCACAATCAGCAGCCTAAAATGGCTTAATATTTGCACATGACCTTAAAATAGGGATCCAGGATGTTTTCGTACCACATGAATTTTGCCTTACTAGCACATGATTATTCTTGAAGACAAAGTTTAATTGTTTCTATTAAATGTTTAGTAACTGCAATGTGAACTAAGTGCCAGATCAGGGTAGTCTCATTGCAGAAATGAATAATTAGTGGGATGAAAAGGAAAATAGCTAAAAAAACAAAACTGTGTGTGAAATGTAGCAAAACTCTGACAGCTTTCTATGTACAGTATTAATAGACGGGAAATAGTTAGAAATATTTTTGCAGCTTGTATTAAAAAAAAATAAAGAAGGCATATAGTTGTTATATTACAATAATCTTTTTAATGTCCATTCAGTTGTCCTTTAAAGATGAGAGTAAATTTTTTTGAGCAAAATAGAAGGTTTTAAATAGTAGAAAATTGTAAAAAAAAAATAAAATATAATTCCTGTAATATTCTTTAAAAGGCTTGAAGACAGGTAGGGATAGGTAGTTTGCCAAGCATCTTGGGAAGGATGTGTGGGTGTGTGTGTGTGCGTATCTGTGTTTTTTAGTCTTACTTGATAAAGAGTTGTTTCTTTAAAGAAAAAACATTGCAAAACATAGTGCTGACAATGTTTAAGAAATCCAATGATGTTGCTGTGTAAAGATCCCACTGAAGCTTATCCAGTATAATTCTTTCCATTCTCAAGATCTCGGCTGGAGAGTGTTTACATCTGCTCTGCACCACTAGCATCTTCACTGATGGTATTACCTGTAAAAAAAATTTTTAAAAAATAAAAAAAAAATAAAGAAACCAACATCCTATACAGTGCTGTGTGCGCTTCTCTGTATTGTGAAGGGATCTGACAGATTTAAACAAGTTTATGTCAAGTGGAATGCTCATCCAGGAGATCTCATTCCTAGGTACCTCCTGTCCTAAATGAAGAGTGGTCCCTGCTCACCCCAGGGCAGCTGCTGCAGACCCACAGCAAGAACAATGCCATGAGCCTCCCCAGTGTGGCATCACCTTCCCTGCTACCACTGGTTCTGCTCAGAGGAGGCTTCCTGACAGCTTGTGTTACAAGGCCTGCTGTGGTTATCTTGTTTCTTTTGGTCATTGAAGCAGCTTCTCCTTTGTAGCTGAGAGGAAAAGGACAATAACCTCAGTGTAACACCAGCTAAGAAAGGCTGTGAAGAACTTTTCACTACCACAGTGGCTGTTTGAAGAGATGTGTATATCTGACTCCAGCTCCTGGCTTTCCTCTTATTTTGCAAAGCAGAAAGAAGAAAAGAGGAGGCATGCAATCTGAAATCCTTTTAGCTAATGCTTGTAAATGCCTGCAGAAGTCTATCACTATATTTTTGTCATGAGAAATATCCTGTGTAATTTCTCACTGGCTGCTGACTTCACTTTCTCAGCTTGAGGTGCAGACCTGAGTCAGTTCCTCACTGGGATTAGAAACCAGTTTTGGCTCCAAGCAAACTCATCTATTCAAAGCTTCCTCTAAAGAACCTCTGCTCTGTCACACATGCTGTGCCCTCCCAGGAGCTGTAGCATGGGAATTACAGCTCTGATGTGCATCTCGACTGTCCCCTCAGACTAAGCTCTACTGTGAGCCTTGGATTCTGAAATGAGGAGAGAGGTTTGGGCCAGGACAGAAATGCATCCATGACACAAACAAAAACAAGTCCTTCATCCCTAAAGGATCACAATTCTTCAGAGCAACAAACAGGACTGAAAATGCTATTCTCACCTCTTCAGGACTACTTAGGGTAAACAAATTAGCACTTTCATTATGTCCAAGTTGGTCAAAGACCTGGAAACATGAACAATTTTTAGTGTGTTTAAGACTAAACATACAGACCTCATCTTCATTGGGTTTTGCTGAAGGACAAAGCAGGAAATTGTAATGCACTGCAGATATTTTAATTTGGCCTGAAGGGAGAAGAAGAAAACACTGAGTAAAGAAGATAAGTGTCTTTGGGGAAATAATTGTATCATAATTCTATGATACACACACAAGTCTCAAACTTCTGTTTAAGTTACAGAATTAGTTTAGTTGCAGGAGCTGGAAATAGAACAAGGAAATTCAAAGTGAAGCAGAATAAGTCCTCTTATAGGTGCAATTTTTATTCATGTCTCACAATTTTTGGACTATGCAATGCCACAGTATTTAGGCTGCAATGTTGCTCCTGACTTTCAGATATTGGTTCAGGTTGGACTTCAGGAAGAATTTCTTCATAGAAGAGGTTATTAAACATTGGAACAGGCTACCCAGGGAGGTGGGAGCATCAGCATCCCTGAGGGTGTTCAAGAAATGACTAGATGTGGCACTTAGTACTATGGTTTAGTTGATAGGGTGGTGATCAGTCAAATGTTGGACTCAATGACTTTAGAGGCCTTTTCTAACCTTAATGATTCTGAGATTCTATGTGCCAGTATCATCCTAAATAGAATTGGGAGCTGCAAGGCTCAGCTCAACTCCTACCTTTACTGTAGCTTCAGTGGCAGATAAGATTAGCCCCACAGTTTAATAAAAAATACTAGTGTAAAAACCAGACTCTTAGAAGTGATAATGTGAAAAATTTCTGTTTAGCAGAGAAAACCAGATGAGTTCTTTGTACTTACCACATCAGTTGGACTAAGTTCACACAAACAATTCTAATTATGTCAGTGGAACCTCATCAAACACTCAAGTCCCTACATGTGTCTGTATATATATTTGCTTAATGGTGTTCCCCAGCAATGGCCCTGACTGCTCCCTAAATCTGCTGCCAAATATCATCCCTCCTTTTGTGTATAAACTGATTATATGCTGATATATATAACTGATGCTCCTTACATTCCCAGTCAGCAATCTAGCCAGGAAAAAGCTGGCAGAGATATTTACCTTTACTGATGCTGGTGGCTGAGGCAAACCTTTATAAAACTGGAACTGGGAGCTAATTTCTGCAATCCAGAGAACTACTTTTTTGTAACCTGACAGAGAGATATCTGTGCCCTGAGGGGAAGGAAAAGTTAGAAGAAAAATACAGTTAGGGCTTTGATGATTTTGTTAACATATCTCCAAAGGAAGACTAAAATCTTTTTAAGTGTTCTAATTAGCATTTCAGATGGCTGGAGGCTTGAAATGAAGGAAGTTGTGGCTGTGTCCACAGAGGGAGGGCAAGGGCACGTTTTGGAGCAGTTTCTGGTACTCAGTTGTACTGGAGCACTGAGTGGGGAAGCATCCAAGCCTCCCAAATTGAGCTCTTCTGAACGAGGTCCTGAGTGTGTTCCTTATTCCCACCCTGGGAAAGCTGAAGCCTCGATGCAGCACGTGTTCCATTCAGCCAGCCTCAACACAGAAACTGGAGTCAAGAGTAGGTTTTGATTTACTCTGCAAGAGTTTTAACAGCCCTTGGATTTGCTGAGTGTTGAGACCAGGGCCAGCTTTGTGACTCTCCAAAGGTACATGGCAAAATACTGAGCTTTTTCTTTCTTTTATCTTATTTGAAGCTGCGTTCAGGTGAAAGGGAGGACCATGGCTGCCATGAAAATAGCACTCAGGAGCTATGGAATGCACCTGAACATTGTTGTAGGAGAAGTAAAAGGGCCAGGCAGCTACACAGAACAGACAAGACTAAGCACCAACTTGTTTAATATTGCTCATCACATTATCTGCTTCACTATTCTGCTTAATTTGGTAGTAAAAATACTTGGTAAAAAGTCGCGTTTCTAGACTATTGCAAAAAAGAGACAAGGCTGTTAAGGCACTTCTGTGCATTCTTCCATGGTTCTGCTGCACTTACAGAAGCAGCCAAGCAAAACTGTTTGCATTGTACTCAGAGACCATGGAGTCTTGTAGCTTCTTCCTAAGGTAGCTTGGAATGGGGCTGGGTTTCTGTTAGGCCTCAGTGAATTCCATCTTCTCCCACCTTAACAGATGGAATTCACAGATAGTGCTGAACACAATATGGTTTTACCGTTGAATGACTGCTCTTACTTGCTGTACCACATTATCCAAAACTATTTCACATTTCCCAAAACTACTACTTTTCTAACTGAGCCAGAACAAAATGAAAAGTCCCTGGTTTATACAAGGCATCAACAAAATGTAAAATGGGACAAAAACAGACCCTCCTCCATCTCCATTCCATAGGCCTAGTCCATGAGGGATGACATTTGCATTCAGGTGAATCAGATGGCATGACCAGCACGATATCTTTGCAGGGTCCTTTAGGGAATTCCAAAGAGGACAGGATACCTGTCCTGAGGGAGGATACCTTCACAGTGAGATTCTGGAAAACTGGCAATTTCCAAATCCTGGCCCTTCTGGCTAAGGCATTTTTCCAGAAAAAAAAATGAATAAATAAAAAGGCAAGTCAGGAGCTCTCTATATGTCCAGGAGACTTCATGGCAGCTGTTTGAGCCAGTTTCCTGATGGGAGCCACTGACAAAAACAAACAAACAAAATTATAAAACAACATCCCAGCTCCTTGTACTAAGTGTGATTTCCTCTCTTGATGCCTTTCCAGCACTGAGAACTGAGGAGAAGCCACAGGACTTGTTTGCATGCAGACAGAGCAATCCTGATATGCATTTTCCCTGGAAGTTGCTGATGAAAGAAAACATGTCAGATGGCTGAACAACAGCACAGTCCAGCTTCTTCCCTCCTGGGTTGTGAAATGACTTGAGAAACCTTGGGTGATCAGTCCAGATTACTCCATTTACCCTGCTTCACACGTTTGGCTGTCCATTTGCAGAGCTATTACACTGCAACCTGTTATCACCTGATTTCAAGATTATGGCAAATAGAGGTTTATGGTTTCCTTACAAAGGCTCAAAGATGACTATTCTTAGGAGGTTTATGAATTCCCAATTAAAAGTCTTCCTCAGAGCAGTTTAATCTTTGGAGATACCACTTTGGAAATCCCACTCTCCATACTAAGTGAAGTATTTACAGGAAATAAACATCTCTGAATCATATCAGTACCAAGTGAATGAGAACATCCAGCCTGAAACTATTTCAAGGCCTACATTTTGGTGTCTCTTTAACACCAAGAGACAGAAAAGAGATGATACTAGATATAAAATTCCTGTTTTTCTTTCCAAAGAGTGGTTCCTCACCATTTTTTCCTGGAAGCTCACATCATTATCGCTGCAGTTCCATTAAAAAACCCAAAGTGACATCCTCTGGAAACTGCTGTACATTTCTAAAGCTGGAGCTCTGTGAGGTTTCCCTGAAAGCAGGAACCACATGTGACTTTAACTTCGGCTGCCACTGAATGTCAGAGCATCCAAAGCCGAGCCGTTTCAGCAGAGGGAGAGCTGGCAATGATTTATCTGATGCACTGAGAAATTTACTCTCGTGTAGCTGGGGGTGGGGGGGGAATAATAATTAAAATCTTGCCCTCTGGCTACTTTTGACTGTCCTTGAGAACGAAACGGAGCAGCTCCTGCTGCCAGCTCTCAGGCAGCCCCTCCAGCCCCGCAGAGCGCCCGGGGGCGATGGGGACCAGCTCCCGTCCCGACCGTGTCCTTACCGCTTCGGTATGCCCGATCTGCTGCCTGGACCCCTTTGTTTTCCTCCTGCAGCATTTTCTGTGGGGAGCTGGTTCCAATACTTTATGTCAAACCTTTCCTCATTCCTCAGCTTTGCCTGCCTACACATGACTATGTTCTCTCAGCAGCCCCTTGGGTTACGTATTTTCTGGTGCTCAATTATTAGTCCATGAATCTGTGCGTGCAGCACAGCTCTGAGTAACACTGTGGCAGTGTGTGAAGAGCAAAGAGCCTGCTGAATGAATAGCTGCTCTTCAAGGTTCCTGACTCACCTGCTGATGCACACCTGGGGCTGGGTGAATAGCCCTGTCCTGTCATCACCGGCGTGTTCCCGGCCCTGTGATACACCGCTCAGTTTGGTGGGGGAGGTCTGCGAGGTATGGATCAGCTCTGTCCACATTCCTGCTCCTGCTTACATCCCTCGGGCAAAAACACAGCACAAGTGAGCCACAGCCCTTGGTTTGTGTCTGTACTGGGTGCTGGGCACTCCTGGCCCTGCCCGGGGATCCCAGGCCCCAGTGGTCACAGCCAAGGTAATGAGGGAGGAGTGGGACTGGAGCAATGCCCTGTGACCTGCCAACAGGATTTGGGTGTGCAGAAACACCCAGGGGAAAGCGGGAAAAGTGTGATTCAGGGCATCCAGTACTGGGGAAACTATTCATCGACCCCTCCTGTTCAGTAAAGCTGTCTTTGACTCTTAAAGACACAGATTATGAAAGGACAAAGTAAAATTGTTGGAATAATTTAATCTAATTCCTGTAAATAAATGGCATGTGGACCATGTGATGTTGAAATGCTGCGAGTAGGAGAGGAGCAGGTGAGGTTGTGGAGGATCCCAGCAGTACACCGTGAAACTTTACACTAAATGACAAATAACTTGGAAATGTGCCTCATTAGTACAGGACTAACTGATTCATGCGCCACTTGGACTGTATTGCGTGTTTAAGTTAGTTTGCAGTCCCTCTATTTCATCAGCAATTCAAAGCGTTACAGTCAGGAAAAGAAGGAGATGGATTTTCTTCCTTACGTGGAGAACAGATTGGGGCTTGCGGCTCTGTCCAAGACCCAGAGCCCTTGGAATCCTTCCAGAGCAGTGGAGTCTTGTCAGCCCCTCAGAGCCCTGTCAAACACACTGGGGATCCCTCAGAGCCCTGTCAGCCCCACTGGGGATCCCTCAGAGCCCTGTCAGCCCCTCAGAGCCCTGTCAAACACACTGGGGATCCCTCAGAGCCCTGTCAGACCCACTGGGGATCCCTCAGAGCCCTGCCAGAGCCTCTGGAGCCCTGTCAAACCCACTGGAGATCCCTCAGAACCATGTTAGCCCCTCAGAGACCTGTCAAACCCACTGGGAATCCCTCGGAGCCCAGTCAGACCGCTCGGAACCCAGTCAGACCCACTGGGGATCCCTCACAGCCCAGTCAGGCCGCCCGGCACCCGGTACCCGGTACCGCCCGCCCCTCAGAGCCCCTCAGTCCCGCGGCCGCGCCCCGCGCGCTATCACCACTCCCCTCCCGGGCCGTATCCAGGCCGCCCCGCCCACCCCGCCGTCCCCATGGCGACGGGACGCCCCGCCCGGCCGCGGCTCTGCCGCCACCATTGGTTGGACTCCCTTCGGCCCCGCCCTCCCCCGCTCGCCATTGGCTGCGCGGGCACTGCAGCGCGTGGGGCTGCTCGCGGGGCGGGGCGGGCGCAGGCGCGGTGCTGTTATTGTTCCGCGGTGCCGCCGCCTCGCCCGGGCTGTCGCCGCCGCCATCGCTATCGCCATGCCGGTGAGACCCGCGGGGGACGCGGGGTGTGGCCCCAGGGGCCGTCCGGGCACTGCGCGCCTCTGCCCGCCGCGCCCGGGGTTCGCTGAGCCCGTGGCCTCCGTTCCCATGTGCGCGCCGGAGCCGCAGGGCGGGCGGTGCCTGTCAGGCCGAGCGGGGTGGGGGTGATGAGGGACTGCGCGGCCCCCACAGGTGGCGGCACCTCCGCCCCGGAGGGTCTCGTCCCATATCCCGGGTGGCTCTGGAGACACCCGAATCCTGCTCCTGATTTTGGCTGCCGCCTCGTGTGCCGTCCCTCCGCCGGCTGAGTGGGGCTGAGCCGCTCTCTGCGTTCAGCAGGACGGGAAAAGCCGCTGCTGAGGCCCGAGAGGAATCGGGGCAGGTGGCAGCTGGAGGGAGAAGCGCTTGGAAACGGGATTTATTTCGGCTTGACATCCACTATAGTTGCTGTAGGAGTAGTTAAACGCTCAACTGCAGCACCTCTAGTCCAGGGGAGTGTCTAGATTTATCAGCCGTGCTTCAAGATTTGTTTTGGTAACTACATGAAAGAAAATGATTTGAGGTTTTATCATACAACATTCAGCTTTTCTGAAGAATTAAACTTAAGCATGTACACTGAGTGTTGTAGTTAAAATGAATTCCCTTCAGCCAGCACTCTCTGGTATCTGGTTGTGTGCTCTGTGAGTTTCAGAGTGTATAGTCAGTGTTAAAAAACGAATGTCATGGCTGCACTGAATTCCAGCAAACTTGTTGCAGATTGCAAGGGGAGATTGTTTCTTGAAACAAATCACAGATGGTGTTGAATGTGAAATGCTTAAGATTTTCTCATTCCGTTTCCATGTTGGCAAGCAGAACATCCCATTGCCTGAATTGTGTTATTCTCTCTGCTTTAGTTATAAACCAGTCCTGGTTTTTAGTCCCCAAGTTCATGATCCTGTGGAGATGTAGCTGCCGAAGCTGATTCAACAGTCTTTGTGCTTAAACACACAACAGTAGGAGACAGCAGGGCTAGATTGGGTATTAGGAAGAAGCTCTTCCCTGTGAGGGTGGTGAGGCCGTGGCATAGGTTGCCCAGAGTAGCTGCAGTCTCGTCCCTGGAAGTGTTTAAGGACAGGCTGGAGCAACCTGCTCCTGTGGAAGGTGTTTCTGCCCATGGCAGGGGGTGGAACTGACTTTCTTGCACCCCAAACCTTGCTGTGATTGTATGTTTACGCTGGTGTTACAGCCTGTGGTGTTTTTTTTTTTGTTTTTTTTTTTTTTTTTTTTTTTACTAATTATAGATTAACAAGCCTGAGAAGCTGGACAAGCCAGAGAGCTGTGACAATGTCAAGGTGGTTGTTCGCTGCCGGCCTCTCAATGACCGAGAGAAAGCTACGGGCTACAAAATGGCAGTGAATGTGGATGAGATGAGGGGAACTATAACTGTTCACAAAACAGACTCATCCAATGAGCCTCCGAAGACATTCACATTTGACACAGTGTTTGGACCAGAGAGTAAACAGCTGGATGTCTACAATTTAACAGCAAGACCTATTATAGATTCTGTCCTAGAGGGATACAATGGTAAGTCCCTTGCAAGGGAAGGATCCCGTCCTGTCTCCTATTCCTTGCTTTATTAAAGTTCCTGCTGATCTTGTTTAAGGGAGTTTCACCTTCTGAGGGCTGTAGCCCCAGATAATTTCTACTGTGGCCTTTAACTTAAAATAGCCTGAAGGTACTTGCTGTTCTGAGTGCTCAGTGGTTGTACCTACTCCTGTCATTAGCAGTGGGAGATGGGTGATGAAGGAGAGTCCACTGAGGTCAGTTAGCTGCATGTTTTTATCCTTTATCTTCTCTTGGCAAAATATATGTACTTATGTCATTATCAGAATTCTCAGCAGCAACTCACTGTACAATTTCAGTACCCAGGAGCTGCCATGCTGAGCTGTCACTAGATATGCATACCAGGTCTTTGCATAGAGCTGCTGCATTTTTTCCTCTGAACTTTGCTATTTTCAACTGGGGTGACTACTTAAACACATCTGCCCTTCCCCACAGATAAGTCTGTTGCTTCCTGCAGCTGGGAAGAGCATGGCCATGATTTGTGTGTGTGTTATACATGGAAATGTAATATATAAAGGAAAGCTGATTACTGCTTTCCATAACAGTATGCCACAAACAGCAACATTTTACAAAGTTTTCCAAGGTTTGTAAAATGCCTGGTAATCTCTTGTGCTAACAGCCACTGGTTTCAGCTGATTAAAATTCATGGTTTGAAAATTAATGATTTAAGGCTGTGCCTGGGAATGTTTAGACTGAACATGAGGAAACATTTCTTTACTGAGACACTGGAACAGGCTTTCTAGAGAGGTAATTGATGCTCCAAGTTGGAATTTAAGAAGCATTTGGACTTAACAATGCTCTTAACAATATTCTCTAATTTTTGGTCAGCTCTGAATTGCTTGGGCAGTTAGATTAGATGATCATTGTAGGTGCCTTCCCGCTGAAATATTCTATTCAATTTTTCCAGTCTGTAATGTCAGTGGCTTGATAATAAAAATTTGAGTTTTCAGCAATGCTAGGCTAAATCTAAGAACTGGGATATTTTTGGAGTTCCAGAGTTTGGGATTGAAGTAACATTTCTTCCTTTGCAGGCTGATTCTTTAGTCCAAATTCTAGCTGTTTCTGCAGGTTCAAGCTGGGGTTTTGCTGTGGCTCTGCTGTAGAAGCCTCACACCATTTCTGCTGTGGTTTAATGATTAGGAGTAGTTGGGTTTGCTGTTGGTTTATAACCATGTGCTGCTAATTGGTCGTGCTGTTAACTGGGCTTGCCTGTATTGTTTGTATGTGGAACTGATGTGCACTAGCATTCCATGCTTTAGTCACTCTGCACTTTTAAAACAAGCTGACTTTTTATTAGATGTCTTGCTGGCTGGGTTAAGCAGCAAATAGGTCCTGTTTGCTATATTTGCCCAGCATTTTTGTTGCTCCAGTCTTGTACTCCAGTAGCTACTGGAGTGCGTGGAAAATTTTAACTCCATTAAAATAGAGGTGTTTGGTGCTATCAGGCTGAGAAGGGATGAAATAAAACTGTTGTTAGAGTTTAGAGAAGACTCAGCTTCTTAGAGTTTGTTCTTTTATCTTATCCCCCAGGTACTATTTTTGCATATGGGCAGACTGGAACAGGCAAAACCTTCACCATGGAAGGTGTCCGAGCAGTTCCTGAGCTCAGAGGCATCATTCCCAATTCCTTTGCCCATATATTTGGTCACATTGCCAAGGCAGAGGGGGATACAAGGTAAGTGCCTTCCCTTGACTGCTTCTGGGGGTTTTTTTTGTTGTTGTTTGTGGTTTGGTTTTGGTTTGTTTTTTGGATTTTTTTTTTTTTTTTTAATATGAGTCCACCATGTGTAGCAGGAGCCTGACCTTGACAATGACAACAGAAATGGTCCCTCTCCCAAGATGAAAGGCTCCCACTTAGGCAGTTCTTGAGGGGCAGCAGGACTGTGTTGGTATTTCACTGTTTTCTTTGCACTCTGTGACTGTGCTTGTGGGACTTCAGTAAATGTTTTGCTGAGTGAACTACCCAGCTGTTCATCCACAGGTTTTTAGTTCGCGTCTCTTACCTGGAGATTTACAATGAGGAAGTGCGGGACCTGCTGGGGAAGGACCAGACACAGAGGTTAGAGGTGCGCGTCCTCTTCTGAACGTGCTGTTTGTTTTGAATCAGAGCAATATTCTGTTTTGAAGATCAGAGAAGCACTTGCAGGGAAGTGGGAGGTTGGGCTCCTCAGCAGTCCTCTTTCCTTTGCAATGCAATAGCTGAATGTCACTGCTGGCTTCTTTGAATCTCTTCCACTTGGTCAGTTCACAAACTGGCTGTTCTACCTGAGGCAGTTTTGTAGCTGCAGTCCTACCCCAAAGGCCCCTCAGCAGGCCTGGGAATTGGAGACTGGAATGTAAAATCATGTCTTTCCCCCAGAGGGAAACAGTAGCATATTGTCATGCATGAGTCTTTATTCCTTATCTGCTCTGATTCCAAGTGGAGTGTTCTATGTGCAAGCCAGAAAATGGGGGAGTAAACCACTATACTGTTACAGTATCACTAGAATTGCTGTGGGGGATCTCCTAGGGATGCTCAGTCTGAACTGTTTCTCTCTTAGGTGAAAGAGAGACCTGATGTGGGAGTTTATATCAAAGACCTTTCAGCTTATGTTGTAAACAATGCAGATGATATGGACAGAATCATGACTCTGGGCCACAAGAACCGTACGTAGCCTTGCTGTGGGCCGGTTTATAGCTCAGACAAAGTAAAGATCTGGTTGCCAGACCACTGTAGGAGAACCTAGTCCTGTTGCTGGGAAGAGTGCTTGGCTGAGCAAAATGGGTATCTCCTTCCAGACCCCTTCTGTGCAGGGGCAAGTAAAGAAGCTGTGCTTCCCACACCAGCCAGTACTAATCAGCACTGGGAATCAGCAAAGGGAGGATGCAATGAGGGCAGTCAGTGCTGTCAGAACTGCCAGTGTGTCTCTTGGTCCTTTTTCCACTTCAGTTCTGATCAGGATGAACATCAACCCTGTGCTGCGAGTGGGAGGTAGTTTGTATTCTGGAAGACTTTTTAGTTAGGCTCAGATTATTTAATGACTTAAAGTTCTGACTCCATTAGCCCTTGACATGGATTGCTGTGTTCTTATTTCCCAAAATACAACTGTTTCCAGAGATCTGCTGTGAAACCTTAAGCTACTGATCTTTAAACAGATGAGGACAGTTGCTGGTGTGGGGGTTTGTGGTTGGCTTAGAGCTATAGCAGGCTGTAGGACCTTCTACTAGTCCAGGCTTGAAGTGTACTGCAACTTCAGTGCCCAAGAATAGACTTTACTGCTGAGTCTGAGCATCCTTCTGCCATCTTCTGGAATACAGGGTTAAGTAAAGAGATGGGGATGAGTCTCTTCTGAGAGCAGGAAGAGTTAGAGGAAGGTGTGGTTAATTCTGAAGACATCACTGCTTTTTTCCCTATTAAAAGGTTCTGTTGGTGCCACAAACATGAATGAGCACAGCTCTCGCTCGCATGCCATCTTCACTATCACCATTGAGTGCAGTGAGAAGGGGGTGGATGGGAACATGCATGTGCGCATGGGCAAGCTGCACCTCGTTGACCTTGCTGTGAGTACAACCAGCCAGATCTTTGGCAAGACATTTGGTTTGGGTTGTTGAGGTTTTTTCAGAGGGTTATGACCATGTTGTTCATCACTTGCAGGTTCCTTCCCTCAGTGTCACACTTTGAACCAATGTAATTGTGCTGGTAAAACATGGCTTTAGCCCAAGATTTAAACTGAGGTACCTTTCCTTGGGGAGGATGCAGAAAAAGTGAGACTAAAGGCATTCAACTTACTTAAATGCATTTTAACTTATATATGTGATGTGTGTATAGGATGCTCAATGAAACTCTTTAAAATAATTGCAGTGTTGCTGTTTGCTCTTGTTCTGCTGATGTGAAGGGCTGTAGATGGTGGTTGGCAGCTCCAGCTGGGCTGCCTTTTAACTGCTGACTGACTTCCCATAACATTTTTGTTCATGGGGAGGAAAATCTCAATTTTCCCAGCTGCATTGCTTTAAGCAATCCAGAATTTGCTGGCACTGAAAGCTTCTCTTTAAGACCTGCTTGACTTGTCTCTTTAACATTCAATGTCTGAGATACTTAGCCAGGTTCTCTAATAATGGATTAAGTGGTTAGTGACATGGCTGCTATTAAGATTTCACACGTAGCTGATTCTGTTTGGAGGAAGATGTATTAAAGGATCTGTTTTAACTCCTGCTTCATATTCCCTTTGCAGGGTTCTGAAAGACAGACAAAAACTGGAGCCACGGGGCAGAGACTGAAGGAAGCCACTAAGATCAACCTCTCTCTCTCCACACTGGGCAATGTTATCTCTGCTCTGGTAGATGGCAAGAGCACCCACGTGCCCTACCGTAACTCCAAACTCACACGGCTGCTGCAGGACTCCCTGGGGGGCAACTCCAAAACCATGATGGTAAGCTGAAATGCCCCTTCTACTGCCAGCTATTGGGCTGCATTTTTGCAGGGATAGCATAGTGACTTGAACAGCCTGGCATTTACCTCACTAATCCTAAGTGTTCACAGCTTAGAGAACCTTCTGTGTGCATCTCTTTCTGTCTTTTCTCTTTGCCTCTGTATAGATGAGGTTCTAAACACAGCACACGTGTACGTACCTGCATGAGATCAAACAGAGCCTGTGCTTGGGTAGTCAAAAGTGACTTCAGGGTAGAAGCAGCAGGAAAGCTTGGGCAAGAGTTGCAGTATGAGACTGTCAGAGCTGGGGTTGGGTTCCTGCAGTGCCTTGTGCTGGGCTCTGGCACTGTCCTCCAGTAACTTGGTCTCCACGTGTCGCAGTGTGCAAACATCGGACCAGCAGACTACAACTACGATGAGACCATCAGCACTCTCAGGTATGCAAACAGAGCTAAGAACATAAAGAACAAGGCCAGGATTAATGAGGATCCCAAGGATGCTATGCTCCGCCAGTTCCAAAAAGAAATTGAAGAGCTTAAGAAAAAATTGGAAGAAGGTGAGACTCTCCTTCCCCCTAGTGTTGCCCTCTGTACAATGCTTGTTCTCTTTCAATGGGAGTCTTCTTTGATACTTGAATATGTATCACATGAGGTTGGCTGCTGGTGCAAATCGGTGTTCTGGTTTTGTTTGCCCTGCTGGATGCCAGGGGAGGTGGCTAAGGCTGCTCGTGAGGGCCTGGTCTTCCCACTAGATGGCACTTAGCACTAGGGTGAATCTGGCCTCCAGGCTGGGACCAGTGTGCCTGGGTTTCCCTAGCAAGCATGGGGCTCTGGACACAGCTGACATGGTATAGGGAGTTAAACTGAGCTGTAACAACAGGTCACACTTCTCTGATAGGGGAGGAGGGATGCATTATCAGGAGGAAAATTAAAACAAATTTGTGGATTTGGAACTGGGTTTCCAAACACTGTAGAGCAACAAGAAGTTTCTTTAAGCCATGTAACTTCGTAGCCTTGTGTTTCTTATTAGTCCATCAACATGGAGTGACCCTGCTAGAGGGATGCTTGCTGAACAGTGACCAGATGTCACAGCATCTCTCTCCAGAGATACACCACAGAACAGCTGTAGCAGTGACTCCAGCATGACTTGCTGTTTGTCGTCTGCCCCATTGTTTTTCTTGCATCTGAGATAGAAGTGTGAGGAGGAGGAGAAGGTATGGTAGAATCCTGTTGGGAAGACTTTGTAGCTTCAGCTGTGCAAAGATGCTCTATTTTCCATAAAAAGCAGCCTGTTGAGCTTTAATACTTACACACTGACATCACAGCATTCAGTTGCTTATATTGATTGTCCTTAAGTTTCCTGAGCCATGGTAAGCTGTCTGCTTGCTCAACAGTTAAAGACTTCTGCAAGTTCTCATAAGCTGATGTCAGGCACTGCTGTGTTTGGACAAATGCTGCTGTCAAAGTAACAAGCTGATCTGAGGTGAAGGAGAGCTTTTGATAAAAGCACACTCTTCTCTTCTAGGGGAAGAGATCTCTGGTTCTGAAACCAGCGATTCTGAAGAGGAGGATGAAGATGGAGAGATTGGAGAGGAAAAGCGAAAGAAGCGGCGGGGTAAGGCAGTAGAGATTCCTGTCAGTGCCACCAGTCTCCTCTCACCCACAGGCTGGTATAGGAAGTGTAGCCAGAGCCAGGCTGGGCCAAGAGGACTTGTAGAGCTGCCCTATGCCGCTGCAATTATCATGCCTCTCCTGGAGCCCTTTGGTGCCTCTCTGCAGATGGACAGCTCCAGAGCTGTGTAGTCGCTGCTTCCACTTGGGTAGCTGTGCTTGTCTGGCATCGTCCTTTGTGGTGGCTCCCTGGGTGCCACAGGGTGGCTGTGTATGGCTTGTGGCTGTGGTGTGGAACTTCCCCTGCTCACAGAGGTGGGAGGGAGAAGACACCAGAGATCATTTGTGAGCAGGTGTGGTTTTTGTAGCCATGGGAATGATTGGAGGGGAATTTTGGCTGTGGTTTAGGCAAAGGATTCATCTGTCTTACGGATCTTCAGTAACTGACTCTTCTGTTCTATTTTATATTGATAGAGGAAGAAGACCTTTGGGTGTCTTTGTGCTAGCCAAAAAGCTTAATAGGACCTGCACATACATTTTTTGGGGGCAGTCTGAATATAGTGAAGTTTCCTTCATCCCGTTACACTGCTATGTATCAGCTAACACCAGGGGGTGTTGCTGAACCTGGAACTGCAGGTCACTTTGTATCATGGGATGCTGTGGCTTCTTGAAAGCTTGCTGTTCTCCTGGAACCCTGCTGGTAATTCCTCTTGGATAGTAGAGAAATCAAGACCAGTGCTACATCCTAATTTCCAGCTTCTCTAGTAAACTTACTTTGACAGTCAAGCTGCCTTCCTGTCCTGAAGCACCTACATCTATTGAAAAAAATTCCTGTTAAAGCATTTGTGCTTTTAGGCATGCTATCTTAATTTAGGTGTCTGTCCCAGTAGTCATAAATTATTTTTGCCATGCCTTTGGTGATAGTTGTAACAAGTTCATTTTCACCTTTTGGTTATTTCTAGAAACTGACCACTGTCTCCAAATGTCCTGCCCAAATCTCCTCCCAAGAGGAGACCACCTTCCAAGTGCTGCTTGAAAAGAGTAGAGGGTGAATAACTGACTCACTCAACTCCCAAACAAGCTACTCTAGTTAAGTTCCTGAAGGGAGCTGCTTCACAGGAGTGCACACTGTCTGTCCCTGTGTAAGCTGGTTCTGCCTTCCAAAGTGAGAAGTGCACATTGCCATGTGTGTAAGACTGGAAAGGATTCATGGTCACTGAATCCTCTGCTCTGGCAGATACCCACAGCCTTCTCCACTGTGGTCTGGTGTTCTCTGCTGTTGTTGCTCAAAGTGGAAGCTGCCTTGGCATGTTGTTTTAAGCTGTAATCTGGTTAAAATGGGTTTTAACTGAAATGTCATTCTGAGCATGCAGTTTTGTGCTGGGAAGTGGTGGCTTTGCAAGCTGAGTCTGGGGGGGATCCTAGCAAGTGCTTCCCAATGGGAGCTTGTGCTTTTTTGAACTAGGTTGCTGGCTCTTCTGGGTTTCTTTCCTTTAGAACTAACTTCCCATCTGCATGTTTCTTCCTCTCTGGGTTTTTCTGTGGGACGCATTTCTGTTTTCCAGGCAGTAGCAGCAGCAGTAGTTCAGACTCCACATGCTCTGTCATAGAGAAACCTCTGGATAAGTCCTTCACTAGTGAGTGGGAGCTCTTAAGTCCTTTAAGCTTTGGCCTTTCCATACTTTGCACACTCCATTTTGCAATGTTGCACTCTTCCCTGCTTTGTCTGTTGGAAAGATGAACCTCAAGCTGTAACTCTGCTAAAGCATGCCTTTCCTTTGCTGCTTCCTTGCTTGAAATGGTTATTCAATGTGCACATTGTTAACCAGATATGTGAGAGAATAGGAAACAATGTAGTAGGCTGCTTGAGCAAGATTTAAAGGTAATTGAGACATAATAGGTTAAAAAAAAATCCAGTTTGCACCTTGTGTTAAATGTGCCTTTTAAATACAGGGGAAAAAACTGAGCTAACTTTTTAATGGGAGTTGCTGCAATTTGAGTTCATAAGAAGGAGAGCTGGGTGTGTATTCTCTATTATACTGGACTCTGCCTTCTCAAAATTAGTTTTGGAGAACAGTCAAACAGCATGAAGCTTACACTAGCAAAGAAAACGTGGCAGTGCTTGCTTGATTTGCTTTATTTTTGCAGATACTTTAAAAAATATCCTTGGTGGTTAGGGTTTAAGTGCTCCAAGATACTAAGTTCTTGATCTCTCTGAGACTTAGTTCAGAGGAACAGGGGATCCAGATTTTGATCTAGAAGTGAGGAAAGTCTGGGGTGCTCCAGATCGGAGAGGTCACTTTGCCTGTAAAAACACTGCAGTCAGTGAGGATTGAGGAAACAGATCACATCTTGGGGCTTGGCTTGTGGGGACTTCACCTGGTGGTGTTTTTTCCCTGGACAGAAGCACTCCACTCTTCTTCCTGTGTGGAGAGACCCTGGGAAGTGTTGCTGTATAGTTCACTCTCTTTTACACTAGTGGTGTTAGTGGAAAGCCTCAGCTCAGAGAAGGATGGTAGCAGGGTTAGCAGGAACACAACCCAGGGGAGACCTTTGATGGGCCATATGACTGTAGCCTGGGCATTTCATGACTTCAATCCTGCTCCTTTAAAGCTTGCTTGGAACCTGAGTGTTTTATTTGGATGAGGACAGTTAATAGCAAACTGCTGATTTGTCAGCAGGTGGATGAGTCCATCTCCTGCAGATTTGGAGACAGCTCTGTTGGGGAAGTTGTGCTGGGCTTTTGGCAGTTGGGATAAGTGTAGCTTTTTGTGGTTTGGGATATTAACTGTCCTCTAGTATGACCCTTCTGCATGTGGTGTCTTTCATTATCCCTTTCCTGTCCTGCCTTTTTTGTTGCACTTGCCTGAATAACCAAAAGTGACTCTATACCTCTATGGAAGCACCAGTTACTGCAAATTAACCTACTAATCCCCTGTGTTAATTAAATGAAGAAATCTTGTGTTGAGACTCCCTGTAACTGTCTTGTATCTTGCAAAGAATTGGCCTGGAAATCTTGGTTAAAACTTAGAAATTGTATTCTGGATGCTAATATTTTACAGGTAATATAACAGAATTTGCTCTCGTGAGTGTGGGGAGCATTAAGTTTGTTAATTGAAGGAGAAATCCACCCCCTTGAACTGTTTCTTAAGTCATGATCCTTGCAGCTGGCTCCTAATGTTGTGCTTAGATCCAGCATTGCATTGAGTGGGCAGAAGAGTGCAAGAGGGAGCTGAAGATTATCCTGGATTTGCAAAGCACTCTGAAGAACAGACACATTCTCTGCTGTAGTGTAACATGATGAATTAGTGTTTACTCTGATAGAAGGGGTTTTAGTTATGATTATCTCTCATTTTCTACCCTAGAAACATGAATATAAAATTTTATGTTTGTTCTGGTGCTGATGATCTTTGTCCAAAATGATCAAAGCAATAACATTTTTTTCTCCTCCTCTTTTTATGTGTTTGCTGCCTCTCTGCGATTTGCTTTCTACTTCCTCCTAATGCAAGATCAAGCAGGTTGGTGTAATTGATTTTCAGCTTCTTACAATTGCAAAGCTTGTGAAAGGTTCTTAAAACTTGCTTCACTTAACCTTTTTCTCCTAAACTGAGAATATATAAGGCTATGTCCTAAGAGTAAGAAGCCTTTATCTGGCTTATCTCATATGATGAGTTCTGTATAGCACTTCCAGAAAGCTTCTTACTCAGAGACTATTTAGTGAGAGATTTTTGCACCACAAGCACAGAAAGAAGGGCTCATTATCTGATTCTGAAGTTTAGCAGGTGGCAATGAAAGTGGTGTTTGTTGTAGTGGTGAAGTCCTTGCCTTGCAACAAAACTAATTGAAGCTCTTGTGCACATAAAGAAATATATATGCAGATGTGAAAATATGTGCATGCATGTTTACATATTCGGTACACTTTGCTGGAGTGTATAATGTATGTATGATTATAAATAAAATACATGTATATGTGTATAAATGAAGCTGGATATGTTGAAGACTGGAGGAAGAGAAGTCTTTTACTGAGCAGCTTCCTTGAGCACATTCTGGCCGTGTGCATTATGTCAGGTGGCAGTCAGTGGCTCCTGCTAGTTTCAAGTACAGCTGGATTCTACAGGGTGGGGTTTTTGATGTCTGGGAAAGCAAAACAAGAAAATGATGGATTCACTTACAAATAAATGGATATTTAGGACTTGTGGATTTGAGGAAATGCATTCTCATTCCACATATCCCCCAGGATCTCTATGTTTGCCTGCCTTGGGCACTCCTGGGATTGCAATGAAAGTTGGCTCAAGACTTACAGAGTGGCTTTCAAGAGCAGCAGCCTCACACTTTGTTTCGAATTTGGGGTGTTTGGTACCAAATCTTGAGGTCAGTAGGTTCACTGAGTTGCTCTGGCCACTCTCTTTGTAGTACTCCAAAACATGGACCTGGTGTGTTGCTGTGGTAGTTCTGTTGTATAAAGAAAAGCTGTTAAACACAGCTGATTAAGCCACAGCCAACCTTGGTACTTTCAAATCTAGGTAATCAGTGTCACATAGACCAAATATCATCAAGAAGTTGCTTTAGTTGCCTTGTTTTCATAGGGCTGTTCTGAATTTCTTTATTTTCATAGTAGTGTGTTCTTTAAAAATATCTACATTCTCACTTTGGAACAGGTAAGCCTGTAGAGGGCAGATCAGGGGAGTGGTGGAGATGCTAATCTGAAATTTGTGTATGTAACTCTTGGTAGCTGAGCTCTTGTAGCTGTAGGTCAAGGCAGTCTTGTGTTTCCCTTCCTCTGGCCTGACGTGCTTTGTTAGAAGATCAGAGTTTCCAGATTGGGCTTCTCTTCAAGCAGTGTTCCTTTTTCAGGTGTTCTTTGTACGTTTTGCATTTTGGGGACATTAGATTGCAGTGATAGTTACACAGCACTGCTGCTCTGTAGGAGCTGGTGACAACTGGCCAATGTTAAAATGGGATTTGAAGGATGGAGTTTTGCCCATTTTGAAGCTGATACCTAATGAAATTTTTGTTAAATGCAAGTATTGAATCTGAACTTGGAAAACATGCTGTGATAGCGAGGTTGTTTTACTTTTCAGTGAACTAATTTGTTTTCCCCATTTCTTTCAAAGGCAAAAAGAAGGTTTCCCCTGATAAGATGGTAGAGATGCAAGCAAAGATTGAAGAGGAGAGAAAAGCTCTTGAAACTAAGCTTGATATGGAAGAAGAAGAAAGAAATAAAGCCAGAGCTGAACTGGAGAAGAGAGAAAAAGACTTGCTCAAAGCTCAGTGAGTACCATGCTCTGAGCAGTTTGTGTGGTCATGTGGGTTGTCCTTCCTTAATCATACGAGTATGTGGAGATGCATGGTAAGGTGCCTGTCAAACTTTGTAGAAAGTGGACATTATCTATTGTCAAGGTGAAAGAGGAGCTGCTGCTTCTTGGAGAGCTTAGGGCATGTGGGAAAGACAAACTTTTATCCTTTTGCCACTTCTTTTCTTCACTTGACATAGTTGTGTGAGATAGAAACATGAATTAATCTCCCAAGACCTGTGAGGAGCAGTAGTCCTGTTCTGTAACAGGCCAAGTTTCCTGCAGCACAGTTACAAGCATGTAATTTTGGGTGTAGTGGTGTTCTGTTGTGAAGCCAAGTCCTTCAACGTTGCACTACCCTATGCAGATATGCTCCAGCAGCAGCCAGCAATCCTGGTTTGCACTCAGCTCTGCCTTGATCTCTGTTCACTCTCCTCTATTTCAGCAGTTGCCTCTGGGCCTTGCTGTGCTGGCAGGGCCCTTTTGGGTGCCTTGAGTAGCCTGGGGATCTCACTAGGTGCTTGCAGCCCCTCACAGAGGTGACTTGCAGCAGGAAGCACTTCTCTGCTGACCTGGTTTTGCTTGAGAGAAAATGGTTGGAGCTGGAGCTGGGGGAGCTCACTGCTTTCACTTGCACTGCCTCACTTAAACCCCCACTTAAACTCTCAGCAGCAAGACAAGTTTTTCCAGCCCTGTGAGTTCTGTCTGGGCTATAAAAGCAAGCTGGACCTGATGCCTGCTGAGCATGGTAGGACAGGAAGTCTCACACCTACCTGTCTGTCTAGGCAAGAGCACCAGTCCCTGTTGGAGAAACTGTCTGCATTAGAGAAAAAGGTGATTGTGGGAGGAGTGGACTTGCTGGCAAAAGCAGAGGAGCAAGAGAAGCTTCTTGAAGAATCAAACATGGAACTGGAAGAACGAAGGAAGAGAGCAGAGCAGCTTCGCAAGGAGCTCGAGGAGAAGGAGGTGGGGTTCTCCTGTGTGACTGTCTGCAAACAGCCATGGCAGGACACACCAGGATATGTTACCAGGTGTGCCTCTGCTCTGGAAGCACTGCAGAAGCCACCCCTCTACAGGTCACTCATTGGCTGTGCAGCCCCTGCAGTCTGAGCCAGCTTGGCTCAGGCAGGGCTCCCTGCTCATGGCAGATGCTTTGTTTGTTCAAGCAGTTTTTCCTCTTGTTCATCCTGTTGCAGAGAGTTTCTGTGATTGTTAATGTGTGTGTCTGTGCTAAATGTTGCTAAATGTTGTCCACAGCAAGAACGTTTGGACATCGAGGAGAAGTACACCAACCTGCAGGAGGAAGCACAGGGGAAAACTAAAAAACTGAAGAAAGTTTGGACCATGCTTATGGCTGCAAAGTCAGAGGTTAGTATCTGAAGTCCTCAGCTAGTGATCCTGGGAGGCACTAGAGCTGGGAAGGATAAACCATCAGCTTTGTAGTGCTGGAAAATGTGCTGTATGTTTAGAAATGTGTTTCTGTGCTGTCCATTCGACTCACATAATTCAAAAATACTAAGTCTGGAGTTGGAGCTTTAGAACAGCATGTTGTGGGGCTTATCCCCAGGCCAGGGTTATGTGTGAGAAGGGTTATGTGTGAGTCCCTAAGATACTGAGAACTTCAAGGAAAGCCACTGGTTATTTCTGAAATAAAATGTAAGTTGCTTGCTGGCAGTCCCATGTCCTGCTTTGCTGCAGCCCAAAGGCTTCTCTGCTCTGAGCTGCCTGTCCTTTATGACTGATGCTCTTGTTACCTCAGTCATTGGATCAATGTGTCCTTTGGCTCATAGCTGGAGTTCCTGTTTCATAAAAAATGCATTTGGTCTTTGGAATCAGAGATTTTCCTTGAAACCTTGCCAGGGATACAACTTGTCTCATGCTCTTCATCTAGTTTTAGCTGAAGCATCTTGGATTGGCAGAAGGCCAGTTTTGGGTTTATGAAACTAAAAACTTAATGCTATTTTCAGCCCTCTCTGAGCTGAAATGCTTCAGAGGGTTTATTGTTCAGAGATATTCTGGTACTAATAACTAGAGTTTGCTCTTTTTTTTTTTTTCTAAAACCTCATACAGACAGAAGACTGTTCCCTTTATGTTGTTGCCATGTCTTAAGATAAGTCTGATGCCTCACAAATGCCTATTTTGCTTTCAGATGGCAGATCTACAACAAGAGCATCAGAGAGAGATTGAAGGGTTGCTCGAAAACATTCGGCAGCTGAGCAGGGAGCTTCGTCTTCAGATTCTCATCATAGACAATTTCATTCCTCAGGACTACCAGGTGAAGGCAAAACACCTGAGCTTGGGGCAGGGATTATGCTGTGCAGCATATTTTCCTAAAGGCTTATAAAAATAAGAAAATCACATTTACCACATAGTTAACTGGTATATTCACTGTGTGCCCATGCAGTGGGTCTGTTCAAAGCCCTTTTTTTTCCACTAGCTTGAAGTTGTCCTTGCTGATGTCTGATATTAATACAAAGACTGAATTTTTAGATCTTTGATATTTTTTATGACTCCAGTATACAGAAAATTCACTATGAGCTTTAATACAATGCACACTATTTAATGGGAAAAGTAAGGGAAATTCTTTTTATAGTTTTCATTTTTTCCATATTACAGTGTTTGCTTACTGCTGACCTGATGGTGTTGGCATAATGGAAGCCCCATGCTTGAGGGGGCTCTCTGGTACATAAAATTTGGGAGTGGTACTTTCCTCTTCTGTTATCTTCAGAGTATAAATGGGGGCTTCTTTTGCACAGGATATAGCTGTCCGGATAGGAACAACTTGGAAGGGATCAAGACTGTTCTTAAGCAGGTTGTCCAGGCCTTAGGATGTATGTTCTAGAAAGAGCACCTGGAGGGTAGATTGTGCAAGTCTAACACTTACTGTCCTGACTCCTTTGTAGGAAATGATTGAGAACTACGTTCACTGGAATGAAGACATAGGAGAGTGGCAGCTGGTAAGAATGGCTGCCTGGCTTGTGTACAAACTAATGTTAGTATGAGCTTCTGAGGGGTGTAATTGAGCCCAGGAAGAAACTGGTGAAGCTGTAGTCAGTTTTACTGGGGGCAGTACACTTTACTTACACACCTTTTTTTTCCTGCTTACAGAAATGTGTTGCGTATACAGGAAACAACATGAGGAAACAGACTCCTGTCCTGGATAAAAAAGAGAAAGATGTGAGTGACTATTGAATTAATGTATTCAACTGTACAGGCCCAAGTCCTGCCTGACACTGCTTCTCTCTGTTTAGAGCCAAACTGTCCAATTTAAATTTTCTTTTCTTCTGAAGAAATGAGTCTCTGTAGTGTCATGAAAGCACCATTGATCAGTGTATAAAATTATTCTGATTATTTTGTCTTACAAGTTTTTCTGGTGTTTTTCTAGCCTTTTGAAGTGGACCTTTCCCATGTTTACTTAGCTTACACTGAAGAAAGCTTGAGGCAATCTCTGATGAAGCTGGAGAGGCCAAGGACTTCAAAAGGCAGATCCAGGCCCAAGACTGGTAGAAGGTGAAGAACTCTGGGGTATTCATATGCAATGAGGGAATTGCCCAAGGGAAGGCTTAAGTTTGTATATGTAAACTTACCACAAGTCTTCAAACATTTGCTTAATAAGAAGGCAAAGGACAAAATTTTTGCATGGTGTATTTCAGTGTTGCCAGGTGTGATAGAACCAAGATGAGATCTTTACTGCACTAAAACTTGTCCAGAAAGACTTGTCTGGGGATTTTCTGATGTATTTTTGCTGTATTCTCCTCTTCCAGCTCCTTGCTTTATTTTGCTGCATTTGGTGGTCCAGTTTAACACAGTCTGGTACATTGCCAGTGCAGACACTGGTACTGATGGAGGGGAGAGGCTGGTGGGGGAGATTTCAGCATATGCTTTCTTGTGGTTTTTGTTTGGTTGGCTTTGCTTGTGGAGAAGTCATGTCATGTCATGTAGTTTTGGCTTGAAATGTGGCTGGTCCCTGTCTTTCCTAGACAGCATAATGATGTGTGTGTGGTGTTGTTTTTCCCTTTCCTTTCTGCTCTCCAAACAGAAAACGTTCGGCCAAGCCAGGAGCTGTCATTGATTCCCTGCTGCAGTAGTGTGACCTGGTCAGAATTCCTGTAAAAATCAGTGAGTGTATAAGGTTTGACCAGAATATGGAATTCAAGAGATAGCACAGTTTGACGTAGCTATAATTTTTTATTTTAAAAGAAGTATTTTTCCTTAGTTGCCTGTATATTGTATGTTATATTAACATAATATTAAGCTGGTATATATGATTGATGGTTGTGAAATTCCATGTATTAAATGTGTTGTGCAGGGAAACTTGTTGGTAATCCTTGTTGAAATGTATAGAAAATAGGGTTCTAGATGTGTGTTTAAGTGCTAGATGTGTTAGTTCAAAACAGTTAATGAAATCCTGAAATTAAGGCTGGTAAAACTGACTTATGCCCTGCTTTGCACATAACTGGCAGCTTTCACTGTTGTCCTCTGTTGCACTGATCTGTGTTTGAATGTAGTTGCTGCAAACCTTTAAGAGCATCAAATCTTTTTATTTAAAATTCCTGACTGTGGCTGTTAACCCGGTCGTTGTGTGTCAAATACACAGTCCTTTTCCCTTTTTGCTGTCTTGCTGTACAGGGAAAGTAGCTGGGTAGGAAAAACATGAACCACAAAAGTGGTTGAGATTTCTGAAAAGGGACCATGCTCTGCTTAAGTGCCACAGAAATCAAGGATGTCTAATAGTTCTTTTATTTTTATCAGATTGCTTGTGATCTGCTGGCACTGTGGAGGATAAGACCTTGGATATTAAGGGAAAAGAGAGCTTTTTTTCCTTCCTTTAAGGCTGTGTTACTTTGGCAGCTTTTTATGCTTCAGGGCTAGAATTTTTGTGTGAGTAGTTTTGTAATCTGAACTGGTTTAGCTGAGATGATGTGAGGAGGATGCTGCAGCACCAGGATTGGTGTCAGCCGTGGGCCTGTGAGCACTATGGCTCTATTTCCTCATCCCTGGCTACAAGGCACTAAGCCACTGCTCTACACTGAGGATGGATTTGACTCTCCTTCAGTAGAACAGTATGAATTGCCCAGTTTTCCCAGAACAGTATCCTCTGACATAGCTGGTGCTGTCTCTGTTCCTGTGTATACTGTGTGCATCTCTGGCTATGCTCTGATGAGAGGAAAGATTTTGGTCTCTGATAACAGCCATTTATTTGTGATGGCTGCTCTTTTTATTTGATATTTATGCTGCTAATAGACACATATCACTTTAATATGTTGCTTTTGTGTCACAGAGAAAATGCATCTCCTTCAGCCTGTGTGTGTTTTATAACTCATCACATCAGCTGTGGGTCTCTCAGCAACTCCTGTGCCAGGGTGGAGGGAGGAGCTGTGACCTCATCTTAGTGTTACTGTTACTGGAGGATTAAAAGCTGTGATTGCTGGCGGGAGAAATGGAGTCCTTCAGTGTGACAGAAAACAAGGCAGCTCCTCAGGTGTCCTGAGTCCTTGCTCATAGCCACATCTGCTTTTACCAGAATGTTCCTGTGAAGTACTTAAAGAGGTTAAATGCCCTTTCTTCTTGTCATGATGGTTATCTGGTGGAGGTACCTTGGAGTCTGTGACAGGTCTGTGACAGGATCTGTAATGGTTAAAACCAGTCTTGTAAGGACATATTTTGCTCTGAAGGAAATATTCAGTGCTATTCTCAACAAGTTGTAAGCTTTTTCCTGGTGTTTTTAATGTTGGGTTTTTTTCCAAGATCATGACATGGAAGAACATGCTGCCCTCTCTATTGGAGGGAGTGTCATTTAAGTTCATACAACACAGATACAAACACTGGCATTTGCTTTTTCTAGCCCAGCATTTAGAGATAAATGCTCAGAAACTTTCTTGATTGAAGCTGTAGTTGGTTTTGCTTGTGAAGAACTGACCTTATTTGAAATCTGCTTGAATAGAGCTGGATTATCTCTTACTATATACTTCTCATCAAAAAATGCAGACTGAAAATGGCTAAATGCTGCTTAATGTCTTTCAGTTCTGAGTCCAAGCAGATAGGTGCATAGCTGTGGCCTGTACTAATTCTCAGAACCAGGGATAACTTCCATTTCCTTTTTGTGTTATATCTTCTGCTAACATTTATTGAATGATCT
Source organism: Muscicapa striata striata (assembly GCA_030060385.1). Taxonomy (NCBI): domain Eukaryota; kingdom Metazoa; phylum Chordata; class Aves; order Passeriformes; family Muscicapidae; genus Muscicapa; species Muscicapa striata. The sequence continues at coordinate 3,539,769 of JAREIS010000049.1, forward strand.
GGTTTTATGGGAGTTAAACCTGATCCATGCTTTCAAAAAGACCATTGAAAATCCTTTTACTTGACAGATTTCAGTCACCTCAAGATACTGCTGCAAAACATGACACCCCATTTAAGATATTTAAATATTTAAAATACTTAAAATGTAAAGGCATATGATTTACAATTAATATAACAGTCCTGCTGCTGAAAACCAGTGTACTCTGCATGTTTAAGTGAGCCTTGGAGCAGGGGAAAGCAGTAATTGCTTGCATATCTTTAATTGGCAGAGTGGAGAAACCAGTCATCTACTGTTCCAGAGGCTTGGATGACAAATTATTTGCTCTAAAAGATGACTTTATTTAAATTTGAACACTCATGGTCATGTGCCATATCAGTTTGGCTCACCTGTTAAGTGGTGTCTTTTGTTGAAGTTCTGAGAAGTTTCTTGTAAAAAAACCAGGGAGTTTGGCATTTATCACATGGGCCCTCTCTGTAGTCCTGCCCATCTGTGAATGTCTAATGGGCCCATAATGTGCTTTAATAAAGAAAGGATTTGATTTATATGGACTTCTAAGAGCTTAATACAGCCTTTCTTGTTGCAGGTCAGTATGTGCTCTATAGTATTTATCAAAACTCATATAACATAACATACACTGTGTGTGCTCATCTCTGCATCTTGCTAACAGAAGATTCTCCTCATTCCAGAACACTGACAATGAGATTTTTGTTAATGTTGTGTAAATGAATTGTTTCATATTTAACTTGTTCCTAATCCTTCCAGAAGAGGGGAAATGGTCCTTAGTGCCTTTCACTGACTACACTGTCTGCACATGTCCAGCTTTCACCTTTCTCCACAGTTCTGCTTAGCCAGGCCTGTACAGAGGGAAAAACTGCTAGTCTGTATAATTTGTCTTCCTGTTTATTGTTTTTTACTCTGTTTATTTCTGACTATTTCTTGTTTTATTAAAGTTAATTCATTATACTGTATATATCAATATTGTGTCCCTGGAGCATGTTCATACCATGAAATAAAATCCTTGATTCCTAATTCCACCCTGTGTGTATGTTTTCCAAATAACATTATACACAGCATATTTTTTTAATTCTGTTGTGTCAGGAGCTGGGTGAGGTGCCTCTGTAGCTCTGAGCTGCACAGCACCCTGGAGAAGTTCTTGCAGGGAGTTTGGGGTGTGTTGGAGCCTTGTTGCCAAGCCCCAGGGCAATGGGCAGCAAGACCTTGTGGAGGAGGTGGACAGGGCAGAGAAAGAGGATTCTTTCCAAGACTAGAGAAAAAGAGTGGATGAGCCTGCAGATCCAGAGCTGTTCCTAAGGAGTTGCTTGAGCCCCTGTTGAAGCCCATCCTCTGCTGAGGTGGTCCTGGGCTGAGCCAGGGCACTGCAAGAGCAGTTTCTGGGGCTCTGCAATGGTCAGTGCTGATGCTCTGCCTCTCCTGATGTGTGCATTGCAGAGGGGAGCAGCTGATGGGGAGCAGGCTTTGCACACTCTTCTGGCTTTGTCTCCTGTGTCACACAAGCCAGCTGCACCCTGTGCTGCTGCAGGTGGTGTGAATTTACCTGCAGTAGCTGGAAATGTTCAGCTCTGTTTGCTGCATGAGCTGGGTTTGGCTGGCAATGCCAGTGAGCCCCCAGCCTGCTCAGCCTGTAGGTGCCAGGTTTTCTATATCCTCTGCAGCTCCTCAGAGTCCTGTGGCTCAGCTAATGCATGAACCAAACCTGCACAGTCCTGGCCTCTTCACTCCTGGGCCACAAAGTGCTGTGCCATTTATATAGATATGTTATAATATAGGCTATAAGGAAGGTGAGGACTTGCTTAGCTGTACATGCTCAAGTACATGCCTGAGCTGGCTTTTCCCTTTTGCAGCTCAAGCATGTACTTTTGAGTTCCCAGCTTTCAGCATGCCCCATTTGTGGCCTGGCTTTTCCCTTCTGCCTTCTCTTGGGCTTCTGCTTAGGCCTGTGTTCCTCATGTTAGCATGAGCTTAATTCCATAGCAGGGCAGATTGTTTGGCAATTCCTAGCCACACGATCCTTGTTCCCATAAACTTAGAACTCTCTTTTCTGTTACCTTGTATAACATCCTATGCAATGCCAGGACATTTAGTCCAAAAATACATTTATTTAAAGAATTATTATAAATAATGTTTGAAAAATAGTGTGACAGCTTAAAAACAAAAGAAGTGTCTTTTTCACTTCTGATTCTTAAACTCTTCTTGGAGGACTTGGTGTAATTCCTCGAGGAAATTCTTCAGTGAGATGGTGCTGCCTGATGCTGCAGGACATGGCCTCTGGAATGGGAAAAAGGGGCTGTTGAAAAGCTTGATGGGGTGGGATTGCATTCTGCAGCCTGGGTTGGGCTGCTAACAGTGGTGGGGAGAGGAAAACAGAAATGGTGACCAAGGGAGAAGCTTGGGTGCTGTGGGCAGTGCAGGGAGAATTGTGCCTCACCTTGTGCCTTGCTGGTTTGGTCCCCCAAACCAGGCTGAGCAAGTTGTGGTAAATGCCCTCGAGGTCCGTGTGGCAGCTCTGGCCCTCCTGAGCAATTGTAGCAGCTTTGCATAAGATCTCCATATTGTTAGCTCTCTGGAAAAAACACATGACTTTTTAAAAAACTCTTTTGTATAGTCATGGCTTCTTAGCAGCAGATTAAAACACTACAAATAATATATTTCTGTTCTAAAGGATTGGTAATAATTGTGGTTTGAGGTGCCAAAACCTCCCTGAGGCTTCCCAGCTCCGTCTATGCACACCTGGCTCTGCTCCCATCCCTTTCCTGCTGAGCTGGAATCAGCCCCTGGCAGAAGGTGTGGCAGTGTGGCACAGCAGGAGCACCCCTGGGATGGAGCATTGTTCTCCTGCTGCAGCCATGGATGTGGGGCCCTGTGAAGCTGCTCCCTGCAGGTTCCCTGGGAGTGAAGCTTGTTTGAGCAGGCAGAGGTGCTACAGGAATAGCAAAAGCACCTGGGAAGAGTTTGCCTTCATTAGGGGCTTTGAGAAGTCCTATAGCAGAGACACCTGGAAGATGAGGAGTTAATAAAGTGCTGGTGGCAATTTAAAACTATTTGACTTTCTTCTCTGGGGGATGTTCCCAGTGCTGCCTGCTCCATCTCAGCTTTGTATCTTTGAACAAGTGACCAGTCCATCCCTGTGAGCTTGGGCACCTGTGAGTGTGGGGCTGTGCAGCATCTCAGGCATCACCTCTCACTCCCAGGGCTGCTTCTGTGGCAGAAGGGCTGTGGGGATCCCCTGGGGGGTGCTGATCTCCCCAGGGAAGGCTGCTGTACCCCTCGCTGGGTGTGGCACAAGGTGGGGGCATGGGCTTTCTGTGAAAACAGGAACTCAGGGGCAGGGGAGCTTGGCTTAGGCAGCAACTTTCAGAGCAGAAAGAGGCCTTGTTATCTGCTATTAAATCTTGTACTAACTGCAGAGCCTTTCCCCAGATAAGGGGCTAGAGAGGGATTCTGTGTCTACCCAGTGCTTTGCAATAGGTGTGTGTAGGGGTCTGAGCTGGTGACAGGCAAAGGGAAATGCCTTCTGAAAAGCTGAAACCCCTGTCTGCTGCCCAAGCACTGGTGCCCATCCCTGCCCATCCTCTGGCCTCTCCATGTCCCCAGGGTGGCCAGAAGCCACCAGTGCTGCTTTGGCTGGAGGTGGAGATGGGTGTGGGAAGGTGAGGGCACCTGTGCAGGGCATTGGGAGTGGTGAGAACCAGATGGGCAGCTCAGCCTTTGTGCTGGGGGTCACAGTGGGCTCCTTGCTCCTCCACAGCCCCACTCCAGGACAGGCAGGATCCTCACCTGCCTCCCACTGCACTGTGCTCTCCTCCAACCCCCAGTATCCTCCCAGTACCCACCAGGGCTATATGGCTGAGGTTTGTTCTTACCTTATAATCTGCAAAAATATTTGTCACGTTCATCTTGTTACAGGAAACCTTTACAAAGACACAAAGGAGAGGAGCAGTCAGGCTCCAGCCAGCACAGATCTGTCCTGGCACGCACACAGCAGACACACAACATCCGTCCATGCACCAGGAGCCCTGAGAGCCCTGTGCTCATCACCTTCCCCTGGCTCAGCATCAGTCCCTCTGAGCCTGGTGGGACAGCCTGCCCCTCCCATCAGTGGGTAAAGCACCAACCAGCCCTACCTCCACCTGCTGGAGCTGGTCCAGCAGCTGGATGCTCTCCTTCAGCATGCTGGTCCGTAGTGTGTGTGTCCTTAGAGTGAGCACGTGGCCCAGGCAGGCTGACAGCACCAGGAAGGTGAGCAGGACCTGCACCAGGATACTCATGGCCTGCTTTGGCTGCACCTCTTCAGCTCTTAGTCTCTGGGTCTTCCTGTGATCTGTAACCGTGTGTGCTTTTCTGGAGGAAGCACCTCAATTTATTACTGTGAAATTGCTGAACCAGAGGGAAAAACTTATTTTTTCCTTATAGGCACTTTCCAAAGTTGCTCCTAATCAGGAGAGCAACAGTTCTTTTTTGTGCAAGTCAAAATTTCCTTCTGATCTTGCATGATGAAATTTCCACTGTAAGGTGACAGTGGCAGGAGCCAGGTACACAGTATATAAACTGCCTGGTTTGAGGATTCTACATTTCTCCACATCTCCCTTTCTCTACATCGTGAGTTGGAAGTGGTTAAAGTGGGTAGCCCACTGCTCTGGCACACTCCAATAGCAACACTTTTGATTTTCCTTTGAGTATCCTTCACGTTCCTCTATTGTGTTTCATTTGAATATCTCCAGATCATGTAAAGCATCCTTCATCTGCACACTGATTTCCGTCCCTGAGTTTCTTAACCTGGGGAGGAGCAAAAGGTATTGGCAGAGCCATGTGGGACAGACTTGGGCAGGAGCAGAGCATCAGCCTGGGGGCATTGTGGAGAGCTGGGGGCCCTCCTGACCAAAGAGGATCCCAAACCAGTGTGGCATCCTGCAGGGCTGTGTGCAGGGAGAGGGTGTGGGTGGTCCTGCTGTCAATGCTGGGGAACTGGGTTTTGTGGCCCTATTCCAGTGTTTCAAGGAGTTGGAGCTGCCCTGTCCATCTTGTCCTGCTTGGGGAACAACAGGCTGAGTTTTCAGACAAAGGGCTCTGCCAGCCCCACCAGCCAGTACTGCCACAGGAAATGGCACTGAGAAACGCTGAGCTGGGAAACTTTGGAGTTTTGTAATAACTAATAGGGATTTTTCTAACTCAAACAGCAACTCGCCACCAGATAACAACTTGTGAGCACTTGATGAATCTGGGAGTAGCCAGACTGAGAGTAATTTTGTTTGTCTGGTTCTGAGATGCCCCAGAGGAAGTTAGGTGAAGTCACTGACACAGAAAGAGTTTTGTGAGGGATTTGCCAGTGGAGAGCTGTGCTGTTTCCTACCTCTCTGTTATGGAGAGCAGGTAAGGGAGTGTGCTCTGGCTGTGTGACTGCACCCATGGCTTCCAGGCATGCTGGGTCCTCATCAGCACACCCAGAGCTGGGATGAGTGGTGGTGATGGTAGGATCCCTGCCTAAAAGTGATGCTGGAGAAGGTGATGGAGGCAGCAGCCCATCCTGCAGACACAGGGATTTCCCCAGTGACCATGGTGGAAAGCTCTAAAACTGCAATCAGTGAAGAGAAAATGCTCAAATCACAGAAAAAGCTAAACTTTGCTCTACTCAGGCTGAATCCTGGTGGAAAACTGCATCACTGTGTGATGAGAAAGTCACCAGTTGTGCTGGGTTTGCATGGCAAGGTTTTGATAGTGAGGAGCTACAAGACTGGTTTCTGTGAGAAGCTGCTGGAAGATTTCCCAGTGCCTGATGGAGCCAACTCCAGCTGCTCCAAGAGGGACCTGCTGCTGGCCAAGGACCAGCCCATTGGGAAAAACGGCAGTGCCCTGGGGAAAAGCCCTGCACAACTGCAGCTGGAAAAGAAGGAAGAGAAAACCAGGAGTGAAGTTAAGCCTGGGTGGAGGGGATGGCTGGAGTTAGGGTGTTTTAAGATTTAGTTTTTATTCCTCATTATCCTACTGTGATTTGATTGACAATAAATTGAATAATTACATAATTAAACTAATTTTCCCCTTGGTTTTGCCTATGACAGTAATTGCTGATTGTTTTTTCCTTGTCCTTTCTCTGACTCACAGGCCTTTTATGTTTTCTCTCCACTGCCCAGCTGAGGGATGCTGTGGTGGGAGCCTGACATCCATCCAGGGCCAATAATCCAACACAACAGCAAATGAAAGGACTCCCATGTCCTTTCCCAAGGGTGGGGAGAGCTGATGGCAGTGATGGCCCCATCTCTAGTGAAGGGACAGCTCCAGCTCCAGCTCCAGCTCCAGTGGGGTCCCCACTGTTCCTGAAGCCCTGGCTGTACCTTCACCCCAGCCACCATCCAGGATGAACCTGCCCTGTTTCTCTACCAAAGAAAGGTGCTTGACTCAGAAATGTGTCCTCAGTTTTTCTCCTCTTGGAGCTCCTTGGGCTCTGTGATCTGGAGCATCTCCCATACCACAAGGATCCTGCCCAGGCCCTCAAGCACCAATTTCCCTCTGGCTCTGAGACTGGCTCTGCCAAAAGTCACAGCCACCAGCTCAGCTCTCCCCTCTTTGTCCCAAACCAGAAACATCCCAGCACAGCCACTGAGACAGGGCCTTGAGGGTCTGCCCAGCTCTCACACCCTGCCTGTGGTGACTGGCAGCTGATGGCAGCAGGGATCATGGAATCACAGAACCAGGGAACCACAGAACAGGTTGGAAGGGACTCATAAGGGTCATGGACTCCAGCTCCTGTTCAGCACCATCCCACAGGTCCCACCATGTGCCCAAGGTATTGTTCATGTTCTGTTCTCATGCATTTCTCCTCCTGCCATGCCTGGCACTAACAGTGCTGGGGTTTATCCAGGGCAAACCCCAAGGCTGCTGCCACGCCCCCTTCCATGCATTTAGAGCATGTATAACAATTTCCAGCAGTTACTTTGTGGATTTATTTCCTACAAGTGTGCTGCTGCCACTAAGCAGGTTCTGGTCCATAAGCAGGACTCATCTTTACCATCTCCTATCAGACAAGACTTGCCCTGCCTGCAGCTCCACTTTGGCTCCTGCTGGCTCCCAGTCCAGCCCCCACTGCCCCCAGACCACAGCCTGCACCCCAAAATCCCCCTCCACCATGGCCCCATGCACAAGACCCTCTTCCCAAACAAAGGCTCTCATCCCTCCTTCTCCGGCCCCTCCTTCCACCAGTTTCCCACGTCACAAGCCAGCTGGGTTCTTTGATGATGGCTCTATGATGACTCCTTTTTGGAGTCTTGCTCTTGGTGGCAGAGTGGGTACATTTACTGCACATTGCCCCAAAAGTGCCAGCATTCCTGACCAAGGAGGCAGCTGCCCCTTATGACACTCCTCATTAACTGCTGAAGGTAAGAGGGAATCGACAGCATAAACTATGGACACAAAGAGCTCTTGACTCAGTTGTTTATTGCTTAAGCCCAGGGACACTTTAATAAAATCAGTGCATAGTTGATATGAACAAATTAGAAAAATGAAGACATTCAAATACATAGTAATTTGAATATATTAACTCTCATAATACAAATATTTTAAATAGAGAGAAGAACAATAAGTTACAAATCAGCACATGATGATTCATTGTTGTGCAAAGGCAATCAGACAGTAAGAGGTTCCTAAAATGAGGTAGTAGTATTTTAAATACGATTGTATTCCACAGAACTACCATGTAATTTCAAAATAAACCTTGAATACTGGCTTTTTATTTTGGGTCCCAAGCAAAGAAAAACTTTCACTAGCCAGGACTTTTTGTTCTTGGATCTTTAGATTACACACTATAAAAATAAGTTATTTAAATATAATATAATAATAAATAAACTTTAGAAGTATGGTGTCAGTGAGCACCCATTCGATTTAAAGTTATCCAACAGACTCTCCTGTCTTCAAGATTAATAACTTAAAAGCCACGTACAATAGAAAGAGACATGGAAGCTGCAGTAACAGTTCCAGATTCCTCTCCCAGCTTTAGCTGCACTTCCTCAGCTCTGCTCCCAGAAATCGGCCTCCCCCACACCAGTGAAAAATTCATCATTTCAGCCTAGATTCGATCTCTTTAGGAAGAGAAGATTGTGAAGAAACCTCCCGTCACTAAGAGGAACAGGAAGCAGATAATCTGGTTTTGATTTTGGTAGGTGCTGCAGGAACAGATAAATAAATGTGTTAAGAGCTGCTCGGCAGCTGCTCCAGGTGCTCTGCTCCTCCCGGCTGGGAAACCCTCCTGCATCCCAGCTCCTGGCACATCCCAGTCCCTGGCACATCCCAGCTGCTGGCACATCCCAGTCCTGGCACATCCCAGTCCTGGCACATCCCAGTCCTGGCACATCCCGGCCCCTGGCACATCCCAGTCCTGGCACATCCCAGCTGCTGGCACATCCCAGCCCCTGGCACATCCCAGTCCTAGCACATCCCAGCTCCTGGCACATCCCAGTCCTGGCACATCCCAGTCCTGGCACATCCCAGCCCCTGGCACATCCCAGTCCTGGCACATCCCAGCTCCTGGCACATCCCAGTCCTGGCACATCCCAGTCCTGGCACATCCCAGTCCTGGCACATCCCAGCTGCTGGCACATCCCAGTCCCGGCACATCCCAGTCCTGGCACATCCCAGTCCTGGCACATCCCGGCCCCTGGCACATCCCAGCCCCTGGCACATCCCCTGGCACATCCCTCCCGCACATCCCAGCCCCTGGCACATCCCAGCCCCTGGCACATCCCAGTCCCGGCACATCCCAGTCCCGGCACATCCCGGCTCCTGGCACATCCCAGTCCCTGGCACATCCCAGTCCCATCCCAGCTCCTGGCACATCCCAGTCCTGGCACATCCCAGTCCCGGCACATCCCAGTCCCGGCACATCCCAGTCCTGGCACATCCCAGCTCCTGGCACATCCCAGCCCCTGGCACATCCCAGCTCCTGGCACATCCCGGCTCCTGGCACATCCCCCCGGCATCCCAGTCCCGGCATCCTGGCACATCCCAGTCCCGGCACATCCCAGTCCCGGCACATCCCAGTCCCGGCACATCCCGGCCCCTGGCACATCCCAGTCCTTGCACATCCCAGTCCCGGCACATCCCAGCTCCGGGCACATCCCAGCTGGATGGGTTAAGGGCAGCCTTGTGCCAATGAGACCCCTCCTGCTAAGGCTGAGTAACATCTAACACACAGCTCCCGGACAGAGAATTTGGGAAGTGCCAAGTGCCGTTTCCAATCGCAGCTTAGGGTGCCCGAGGTATCCTGGGGCGAATCCTCTGGCTGTGAGAACTGGTTTAGGAGGGCTGGAGCAGGGCTGAAGAAGTGCACGAAAAGAAAGTGCAAAGGGAAAAATAAAACAAAAGGTAACCAAAGCACTCCCAGAATCTGTCTCAGCGCCTCCGGCAGAGCCGGGGCTCGGCGGTCCCGGTCACTGCGCAGCCGGCGAGCCCCGCAGCCTGAACAGCCCCTGCGTGAAGTTCCCCAGCGCCGGCAAGAAGTGCCGCAGGTAGATCTCATTGTCATCGCTCAGCGAGCAGTTCTGGGAAAGGAAAATGTGAACGCATTAGAGCTGGCAGCACGGTTTAGCAGCTGGGACGGTGGGTAACCAGGCTCCCAGCCCAGACAGATGCTTTGTTTGCCTCCGTTGTCTCATAAATGACTCAGTAAATAGCTCAGAGTGGAGAGGATGTTGGCCCTGGAGCTCAGGGATTCTCCTTTGCTCAGAACAAGAGTCTGGCCCCAGTGCCCAGCAGTGTGATCCCACGACCACTGGTCTGGGGTGGCTGTGGCTGCTGGAACTGTCACCCCTTTCCCATAGAGAAAGAATAACCTGCAGCACTGGCAGGTTTGCAGTCCCCAGCTCTGGCCCCATCTGAGAGAACACATCCTGATCAGCCCTGTGGTGCCCTCAGTGTGGGGCACAGGCACCCCTGCCTACCTTCTTGTCATGCAGCTTCTTCAGGTTGGTGATGAGTGGCTCATAGGTCTTCTTGCACTGGGTGACTTTAGCCAGGGCCCTCTCTGCCTGGCACAGCAGCTCCTCCTCTGACAGCTGGGAACATGGAGGGGAATCATTAGAACCATGCAGCAGAATTGAGTTGAAGTTGCTTATTCAGGTGTCTGGGACTGGCAGGAGGTTCCACAGTGACTTCCTAACTTGCCTTCATGTTACAGCAGTGCCCTGGGCTGTGCCCCACAGCTGGGGCTGGGGGCAGAGATGGGGGCTGGAGGCACAACCAGCAAGGAGCTGCACACTCACTGCAGTGATGGGCACTGAGCAGCCCCTCAATAACTAATAAAGCTACCTCAGCTGCAAGTGCTGTGGCCCTTGGAGGCCCTGGCTGTGTCTGGATTTATGATAAATGCATCTTTGCAGAGGTGTTTACCTGCCGATCCGTGAAGGGAACCTGTGCCACCCGGGTGTCATTGCAGGGGACCTGGAGAGGCAACACAAGGGAGAGTCATGGTTATGAGACTGTCACTGTAAAACCATCATCATGAGATCATCCCCAAGAAGTGACCTGCTGTGCCCTCTCCCAGGGAGGGGCATCATGTCACCATCCCTCTCAGTAGGCCATGGCATGGGTGCACCCTTGGTGGTGCCATCACTGAGATCCATCTTTAAGCAAGTTTTTTCCAAACAGGCTCCTGGACACAGGGCCTGGGTTTGCACAGCACTTGCGTGGGAAGGTGCAGGAGAATCCCTGTGTGCTCAGTGAGAGTAGAGCAGGGAACCCATGGCAGCTCACAGACCACCATGTCCATATTCCCAAGCTGCCTCTGTCACCCTGACACAGAATATTTTCTTGTTCCTTAGCACTTTTTTCTGCAAAGTCAGGTGGAAAACTTCGTCTGACCTGACCCCAGGAGCTGCTTGTACCACCAAGTCAAGTGCTGATCACACAAAGTCTAGGCTGAAATGGGCCAGAGTGCCCCAAGCAGTAGGTGGGATGGAGTGGAGTGAGCCAGCAGGAAGGGCTCCTGCCACCCAGGTGGGCACCAATTCTTGGTACCTGGCCTTGGACTCTGAAGAACATCATCATCATCATCATCATCAATACTGATGTCAGAAAGCAAAGCAAAGCTGAGAGGTGTAGCAGCATTTACTCACTCCTGAGTTGAACTTGAGGATCAGGAGGGTGATCTCCTTCAGAGTTTGCTGGGTAAGTGGAGTCACGGGGACGGAAGAGATGAGCTGGAGCAGGGACAGTAAAGTGAAAGCTGTCTTCAGCGAGGGGAGCATTCTGTCACCGCTGCCTGAGCACATCCTGTGCTGCCTGGGCTGGATGGCCAGGGTCCCTCTGCCTCTCTGCTGGAGCCTGCACCATTTTTATAGCGTGAAGAAGAACTGCGCTTCATTGCTGCCAAATATAGGTATATCCTGTGAGCAGAGGATGCCGTGGGCAGAGACACCCCAAGAAGGGCATTACGTAATGGTGGCAAACACTATCTCCATACGTTGAATAACATTATCTATTATTCTATATATACATGCAGATTCTAATCACCTGATAGATAAGGCGATACTGGGATGAGAAATGAGAATTTATTTTCAGTGTTCAAGGATCTGTTTATGATCAAGCATGTTTGTAACGTGTGGAAAGCCATGGACACATGCAGAACTGAACCAAGTGTGTTGCAAGGCTTGAGTAAAGTCAAGTCATGATTTTATGTGCAGAGAAATATCCATTGGTCCTTTCCTGGTCTCCACAATGGAAAAGACAAACAGTTATGCAGAAGGATCAGCTCTAGAATGTGCATGGCTGGATGCCTGCCAGGCTCCTGCCTTGGTTGTTGGTGTCTCATGGGGGATGACATGGCACCAGCAGGCACCTGGACCCCTCCTCCTGCAAGGTTCCTTTTGTTCCTTGGGCCATGCTGGGACCATGGAGCCCTGTGCTACAGCTCAGCCACCACCAGCAGGAAAGGGGATTGTGGGCAGCAGCAATGCTTCAGGGAAGGGCCTGTCACAGGGATGCTGTTGGAGGAAGAGCTGAACTTATTAAAATATTAATCTCCTTTGGTCATGACAGCAGTAGTCCCAGCAAGCTCCAGTTGTCACAGATTTGAAGGAAAAGAAAATCTCAAAACTTTTATCAAGATGTTAAACATACGCAAAACCAAAAAAGTGTTCTTGCTTGTAAAGGAAGAAGTAGCTGAGGGTGTTTTCTGGCATGTGGATATTTGGATTCAACCAGGACTTAGCACAAATCCCATTGTGGGAGGATGGCTCCTGTAGTGCCCAGCTTGGCATCCCACAACACCCCATGCTGTCCCATGCCATGCCATGCCATGCCACATTGTCCCTCTCACAGCATCCAAGGGGACATCAGAAAACCAACAGTAGTTCAGGGATTGAAACAGCCATTTTTTTGAGCAGGAGAACAGACAAAAACTCATCATTATTTCCCACCATGGCTGGTCTTGTCAGCAGAAATTTTGTGGGGAAAAAAGTTGACTTGACAAAATGACTCATTTCTTCTCCAAATTCTTAAATTACTTTTGCTGCTTCATCTTGCATGCACAGGTGAAGCAGAACCTTGTGTCAGCTGCGCTGCTGCCCCTGCTGGGGCAAACCCTGTCCAGAGAAGCCAAACTTCAGCTGGCACCTGCTTAGAGGCTTATAAAATTGTTAAATGAATTTAGAAAATATAGAAACATTTAAGTTTAAACTTTTTTTTTTTTTTTCTTTCCAGTGAAGTCAAGTTGTCACAAGGCCTGAGGGAGCCTGAATTTCATATTTCAAAAAAAAAACCCTTCCCACTTCCCTGCCCTCCTTGTCTATGCAATGACCATTGACTTAAAGTTGCAGTGTCAGGACTGGACACCAGCACTCACCATTTAAGTAACCTTCCTGTATTAGCTTGAAAAAAAATTGTTTTCCTGAAAAAAGAGTTGGTGACAGTTCCCAGTCATTGACTGTCCTGTGAATTCGAGAGGCTGGGTCAGAGCCAGGTAGGAGCCCAGAGCACTCCCACCACTGCAGCTGGAGGCTGCACAGGGCAGGGTGGGTTGTCACACCTGTCCCAAAGGTGTCCCTGGCTCTCTTGAGCCAAGCTGCTGCAGCAGGATGCCCCATGACCCCAGGAAAGATTCTGTGCTCCTGCCACTGTGCCCTGCACAGTGTCCCAGCAGGATCACAGGGCTGTAGGGGGCTGTGGAGAGTGTTCCCATGGTTTTGGATTACCCCACTCTGCAAACCATGCATGCTTTACCCCCAAAGGCAGGTAAAATCCTTCTCCAAACTGTTGATATAGCAACATGAACCTGCTGATGGGAAAAGCTGACATGTACCAATTTGGGTTGTGGGGATAGAAAATGATAGCTGGAAAGTGGAACCCAGTTCTGAGAAACAGCATTGAGGAGGGTCTCATGTGAGAGGATCAGAGCTACTGGAGCATGGGACCTGCAGGGAAACAAAACAGCTCCTTCCAAGAGTCTCAGTAAATCTGTGCTTCCCAAAGGGACTGGTGTGCAGGGACATCACAACCAGGAGCCCAGTGATGCTGATCAGAGTGGACACAGAACCCCAGGTGTCTGTAGGAAATGGGAAAATGCCAATCCATAATTTTAGCAGGGCTGAATTTGTGCCTCCCCAAACAGCCAGTATCTTCACCTTGGTACTGGGCCATCCCAGTGGCAGCTTGCCAGCAGGACGAGTGGAAATGTTCCTCCCCAGCTGCTTTGCCATCCCACAGGATCCTGGCTCAGGATGGGAAGAGGACCCCAGCACAGCTGGCAAGGGAAGCACCCACTTCTCCCAGGTGCCTTTCCTTTCCCTCCAGTCTCATGCTCAGCTCCCTCTCCCTGGCAGCTGGAGCAATGGAAGGCAGCTGAGTCACCTTCCCACATTTGCTTCAGCAACCAAATTCATCCCTGTGGCAGGTGGAGGATTTGTAGAGGGATAGGATGGGATTGTGGCATTAAGAAACAATGTCAGAACTAAGGAGGTCCGGGGGATGCTTTAATTGAGGTGATTTAAATAACTTCAGCTTGTCCTTGATGGCCTGATTTTGGAGGACCCAACTAACCATTTTCTCATTTCCAACACTATCCCAGCGTTGTCCTCTATGAAATCCTCATGGAGAAACCATCACACATCTTCCAGGCCATTCTCTCATGTGTGCTGTTCCTTACTTATCAGAGCAATTAAACATGTTATAGCTGAAAAAAACCCAAATGTGGGTCATGGCATAATGTCTAGCATCAGCACATCAGTAGTATCTCTTGAATCAGTGGTTGGTTATTCGCTTTACAAACAGTGAGTTCCCTTGTGCAGGGAGTGCTGGAACCTTCCAGCTTCCTTCAGCTGCTGCAGCTGTAGGAAGGGGTGCACTACAGCTCCAGCAATTTACTTTTCCTGCATAGATCGAATTACACAAATAGGAGGGAGCCAGATGAAGGAGAATTTGCAATTTGCACGGCATTCCCCAAAGGTGTAATCTTGCAGAGTAAACCCTGGCTCCTGGCTGATTGCCCAGGGGGCAGCAAACCCCGTCATACTGAAATAGATGAGATGATATTGGTGTGACATTTAAATGCAAAGTTGCAGGGAGACAGCAAATGATTAAGCTTTTGAAAGCATAATCTATATTTATTGCTTTTGTTTGTGGTGTTTATTTGTAGATAGTAGATAATCTCATCTGCTTGTGTTTTTTAATGTAATTTCTAGGGCACGTAAAAGCTCTTTGCCTAAAATGTGGCATGTAGGAGGGAGCTGCATGGAGAAGTTGCACCTGGGAGTAGTGAGTTAAGTAAGTCAGTTTTTTACTTCAGGCAGGTCATAAAGCAGCTTTTGTTAAAAAAAAATAATTAAAAATTCATCTTCTCTGAAGTTTGCAAACCCAAAGTACTTCAGGGCAAGCATTATGCAGCAGTTTGTAAACAGCAGAGCTGTACTGCAGAAATAATACTGAAGGAAGCATCAGAAAATCGAAGTATTGGTTTTCTATTGCTAATGTAAATTCCACTTAGAAACAAAATGTTCAGACAGGAGTGTCCTGGAGACCTCTGCATTTTCTTCCTAGTGAAAGTAGTTGGCAGCTTGTTGACTAAGTGCAGATAAAGCAAAAATAATCATAGTACTGAAGAAATGGATGCCATGGCACAGAGGTGGAAGGAAAGTGTCTCACCTGAGTGGTACATGCCAAAGACCTCCACCTCCTGTAGATCCCTGGCTTCAGAAGCATTTGCCAGGGCTGAAGCTGCAGCCAGACTAAATTTCTTGGAAGGGATTTGCACCCAACCAACCCTAGCAGGCCAACAGGCACTGTAGGTGTTAGGTACTTTGACAAGTGGCTTTGCTGTTACCATCCCAGGCAACTGCCTGAATCTCAGCTCAATTCTCTACAGCAATTCCCCTAACTTGATTTTTATTTTTGTTATTTTGCAGCTGGTTTTTTGGCTCTTAACCAGGTGTACCTGTGTTATCATTTTAATTGATTTGACATAGGAGAGGTTGCTCTCCCACTACATTTCCTGTGTTTTCCCTATCTTCTAGAAAAATGTTAAATGTCTTTTAATGTAACCTGTGAGGACAAACTTGGGAAAGGCTGATTAGGTAAAAATGTACCCAAAGTATTTCATAGAGGAACTGTGAGCCATGGCCTTAACTTCAGAAAAACAGCAGGACAGAATTCATAAAGGCTGGGGAGTCGCTTCTGGTGACAGGGTAGAGCAGAGGTGTACGTGTCATTCTAAACTAAACAGGTCGTAGAGGCAAATTTGAAAAGACACTTTTTTTTTTTCTGTTGATTGTATCTTTCAGAAAATTTCCCTCCAGGAAGTAGTACTAGTCAGTGAAGTTCTAATTTAAAACTGCTAACATAGTGCAGGTTAGTAGCATTTTCCTGTTCCTACTCCCCCCCGCCGCCTCCCCGAGTATGCGTTCATTGCTTTTTGGGGAATTGGTAAAGGCGTAATTGCTAGGAAGTCCCATTCGTTTTCTTATCTTTGAGTGGTTTCCTGATGACTGGGGTCACCCTGACACCAGTAGCTTGCAGTTTCAGAAAATTTAGGGTGAAATGATCCTTAGCTGAAGATCTTGGTTCCTGCCATTGCTCTTTAAGGCACCCAGGGCCATCCAGCCCAGCCTTTGTCATGGAGAACCAGAGCTGGGATGTGCTGGGCTCTGTCCTGCCCCGTGCAGAGATCCGGGCTCCTCGGCAGGTGTGTTAGAGGCTGTGATGTTCATGTGAGGGGCTCAGCTGTGCCATCCGCAGGAGCAAAGGCCCTGGGCCACCATGCTCAGCCAGCCCCAGGCCCTGTCAAGACAAGCCAGGTCTGCTTGCACCTCTCTCCTCTCAACTTCTCCTTATCCCTGCAAAAATAAGGGATTCCTGCACCCTGGAAGAGAAGGAAGACACCATGCAATGTTCTTAGGCTCATTTAAGCACTTGCCAAAGAGAAATGTCCTGATGTTATAGAAATTAACTTTCTTTCATGGTGGTTTAAAGATCCTTCCTCTGAAACTGTGCCTTGGTCATAAACCAAAGGAGGGTCAGCCCATCACTGCTGATTGCAAGGATTTAAAGAATTGCAAGTTCAGCTTCTGCTTGTGGACTCCTACCAAGAATAGTTAGCTCCCGACTTGCTCACAAAGAAACAGGGCCGCAGAAATTCCCTCCCTCAGGGCTTGCATGGCAGCAAGGCATGGTTTGTGATGATAAGGTCCTTTGCATTTTGCAGCAGACCAGCCCCATGGCTTTCCACTGCCACTCCCACTGAGAAGCAGGTTCCCTGGGGCTGCCAAGCTGCAGGGCCCCTGGCTGTTGTAACACGAAGGAAAAGAGCTTCAGGAAGAACTCAGAGACTAGTCAAAGCTCAGCACTAAATCTCCGAGACACTAATGTTCCATCTTCCTATTTGCATACACTGCCATGAAGAATTAGAACATAACACAATGGACTGAGCAGAGAATTCACTCATTCATCTGCTTTATTCTGAAGCAAAACTGACTTGGGGAAGATTGTCTTTGAACAGCGAGTGTTAGATCACCTTGTAGAGAAAACAGTAAGAGCTCTCTTTGAAGCTTGTCAATTTTGGGTAGATAAGGTGAGTAGCAATGAATACCCCTTCAACCTAAGCAACACCCCTCAGTGCTGACCTTGCCAGAGATGGAGAGCAAGCCATATTCCCCTGGCAGACTGCAGCTATTCCAGAGAATCTGCAACTGGATCTCCCCCAGAGAGCATGTGCAAAGAACATCACAACTTTATTTTCACTTTCAAAGCATAAAATACATCAAAATTTAACGATGTGGTGTTCATTTAAATTCTTTCAAATTATGGTGATTCCTAAGCCCAGGCAGAGAAATATGTAGAAAGGTAAGTTTAAAAGTCTCACAGTTTTAGACTCAGCTAAATTGATTACAAATCTTCAACAGAGTATGATATGAAGGAACTACATTTTCAGACACCGACACTGAGCTCTATCAAGTCAGGCAGCGTACAGTGTAACAGGTTGGGCTGTCCCTAACATGTAATTACTTGGCATTCTAATGAACAGAGGAGCCTAGGGAGCTGACACTGCATTTCATGATCTCAGAGCACTGGTCAATGTTCTTCTTTATCCTGTAGAATGTTTCCACATACTCAGAGCGGCCCAGAAGTTCAACAAAATCTTCATCGTGAGTAATCACCAGGAGCTGGAAGTTGCGTTGATGTAAGCGGCTCTTTATTATCCTACAAAAAGAGATTACTGAGTGTGCATTCACCTAAATCCCATGTTAGCATTAGAGAACTTGCAAACACATAGCACAAAAATATTTCATTATTGATAACAAATGACATGAACCATCGAGTAATCTAATGCTGATTATTTCCATTCTTTTTACCCACATAAAAACCCCCAAATTATGTAAGAAATACCTTTTTCTTTTCCAGATAGAGGGAATCTTAAACTACTCACAGCAAAGACGTACCATCTTAAAATGTAATTCACTACTGCCAAATGGGTATTGAAAAATCCCCACTGTAAAGCACCACAAGGAGACCTCACTTACTCTACCAGGGCATGTGCCAGGGACTCGATGTTCTCTCGGTCAAGGTTGGTTGTAGGCTCGTCCAGGGCCAGAATGCCACAGTTGAGACAGAATGTTTCTGCCAGAGCAAGGCGAATGATAAGAGATGCAAGCACCTGAGGGAAAGGAAAATACCCAAAAATCTCAAGCTTCAAACTGTTTAAAGAGGACCTACACATAACAACCTGTTTTTAATGCCATTATAGACTGTGACTGAAGTTTACAGAACAATGTGCTGACAGTTCACAAAATGAACATAACTAACTAATTACTAAAAAACTACATTGAAACTTCTAGTTTGAATTCAAAGATTGACTCTACAAAGAAGTACTCAAAATTTGGAAGACACTGGAAGGATTCTAATCTGAGGTAAAGACAATATGACACTGCCATTCACATTACCCCTACACTCTGCTCAAGCCCACCCCACTGCAGCAGGTGGAAATTTGTCTCCATATTACTAAGTTTGACTTACTGAATTCCTGACTTTTTACTGAAATGGAAGACAGCAGTATTTGCCACTTTCTATGTTAGTTTTGCATCAACATGAATAATCATATTTATAAGATCTTCTGAACTACTAAAAACTACAGAACACTCAATGGAAACCGCTGCCAAAAATATTTTCCAATTATCATGACTGCTGTCATCACATTTCATGATCAAAGAGGAATTCTCAGAATTTCAGCTAAGAAACTAAGTTTCACTCTCATTTACATAGGACTCCAATGCAACATCCTAAACTACTCTAGGGGAGGACACATTTAAGAGAGGTGGAAACAACCCTCAACATGTGTAGGTGTGGTTAACTGTGATGAACCTCTGTTCACAGGTAGTCACAGCTGGTGTGTCATCAGGCCTTCTGGCCAGTGTGTGTTACTGAAGCTGAATGGTAAATCACAGAGCTGTGAGCTCACAGCACAGGAGGAAATGCAATGCCTAGAAGTATGGCTAGCTGTGATATTGGTGACATGAACTGAAAGGTTATAATCAGCAGCAGGTGAAAGCAGCATAGCTTGGAGGAAGAGAAGTCCCATCAACTTAGAAGTAGATGCAGTTGTAAAAAGAAGACCAAGGGCTCAGAAAGAAAAAAAAAAGGGGGAGCAAATCAATAGACCTGAAGCTGAGGTAACTTCAGCAATAACTACAAAGAGACAAAATAGGAGGACTTGAACTTGAGGAGAGAGGGAAGTTAAACCCTTCCCTCCTGCAGGGCATCAGCCTAGTGCCCACTTGAAACAATGCGTTTTGGCAGCCCAAAGCAAGGTTCAGATGTTCAATCATATACTGTGTAACACCCAGACAGAGTGACAGGAAGCTGCACACAACAATAAATTAGAGTTGGAGCTGCCTGTTCCTTGGTAACTTGACTCCTCTGCATTCATGTGAGTTAGTTTTCAGAATCCTTGTTACTGTGTACTGAAGATGAAGAGCCATTACCTTTTGCCCAGCACTACATCTTCCTCGCATATCCAGTGCTGTATCTCCCTTCACCATTACTACCCTGTAATTGTAATTTCTTCTTTTGTCAGTGGCAGAGACATTCTCATCTACATCAGAGCGAATTTCTATATATTCAATATCTGAAAATGGGAAGGAGACAGTTCATACATTATCAAAAATCTTGGAAAATATCACAGGATTAATGGGAGATGAGAGGTATAATATGTAGTACAACAAAAACTCTGTTCAAAACTCCCACTGATAGAACCATCTTGGAAATTAACATTTCCAAAATGGAAGGAATGAACTCATGCACTGTCCTGTGTCAAAGAAACCTAACCTTAGGAAAACACAGAAAAGTTAAAATTAACTCTATTTATCCTGCAAGTTACTACAAAAAGTGCAATAAAAAGATTACAGTGGTGAAGAACAGATGCAGTCTTTAAAATGGAACCAGCTATTCCCCATCTTGAGAACAAACACTCCTCCATATGCAGTGCTCAACATCAAATGGATACATGTGGGTTAAACCTTAAAAAAATTAGTACATACCTTGTCCTCTGTAAATGCTTCGCCACAGGTCCCGAATTATTTTGTTAATTTCTTCCATTTTTATGCTATGAAATGTCATTATTGCTCTAAAAAACAACAGCAAAAAAAGTAGATTGTTAGAGATGCAACCGTGGACTGCTATTGACTTCTAGAGGCTTTAAGGCAGGTGGCAGCTCCCTTTCCTTTCCCTTAATACTTTCACTAAAAATACAGAAAATACTAGTTTATTTTGGACACAGACATACCTAAGGAGTAACAACATGTCATTGCATAAATAATTCTATGCTCACAAACAGCTCAGTTTTAAGAGGCAAGAAAGTAATGACAACTAATATATTTGCAGTCACTCAATGGAGAATGACTTTACTTGACTTTTTAAGAGATTATGATTTATATGTGAGGCTTATTTTCAGCCTGACACCAAGAAGATGAATCTGATGTTAAGCTTTCCAGAACAGGAGTGCTACTCTTTGGCACAGTCCACCAACACTGCAAACAACAGCAGGAAAGGAGAACCTAAAGTCTCCCCAGAGCAGAGAATTCCTACTGAAAATATAATTTGTAATTACCTAAACAGACATCATGACAAGAACTACTTTTCAGCTGCAAGGGTAACACAGGATATCATTACTAATTTTTAATTTAATTTCTCTGGTGAACATAGCAGCATGACTTTAGTTCGTTAACAGATGAAAACACTCAGAAGAGGACAGGACACTACATTTCTAAC
Source organism: Muscicapa striata striata (assembly GCA_030060385.1). Classification (NCBI taxonomy): domain Eukaryota; kingdom Metazoa; phylum Chordata; class Aves; order Passeriformes; family Muscicapidae; genus Muscicapa; species Muscicapa striata. The sequence continues at coordinate 3,560,520 of JAREIS010000049.1, forward strand.
TTGGCTTTTTACAGAAAAGCTACTCTGTAATGAAAAAAATGCTCACTCACTTTATGGCAATGTCTTCTTTCAAAAATGTGGTAGAAATAAAATATCCTTCTGAAACAGACTTTATATACAGCTTTTTCTACCTTTACTCTTCCACCTGTTCTGGGGAATACTGATATGTCAACTCTAAGTAAAAATTAAGTGTTTTCAAATATTTACTCAACCCCAAGAATGCACTCCTCATCAATATTTTTCACAGATTTCTAAATACAGTCAATAAAGATCATCTGATAGCATGGAATACCCAAAATGTTGGTTTTCCCAGCCAAGATACAGCTCTGGCCATTAGAGTTAGCATTTTGCCTTGCTGATTATTCAGATGATTACCGCTAAGTGATGCTTATCTATTTTTCTTGAAATTACAAGACTGTTTTCCTGTTCAGCCTTAAATAGAAACAATAGATGATTTGATAACATATCAAAAATTCTAAAAAGGAAATTCTTGGAGTGCATTTCCATTACAACTGAAAGGGAAGACATACACACTGTGAACAACTTAGATCTCCATACAATAAATTCCAGATTAGATTACATTCTAATATTATGTTTACTTTATTTAACGTTATTATCCAACCAGCTTAGAACAGGGTTTCTCTAAAATGTCTTTTCAACTTGGAAAGTTCTCATTTATTTTGTCTTCTTGACCAATATGCTGTATCCTCAACCACATAATTACTCTTCTATGCTCCTTTTTCTAGCACTAGTAAAACTTTTCAAATAGAAGGCCAAAATTCCACACTTTATTCAAGACTACAGTGGTCAAAATGTTTCTCTTTCTCTCTCTTTTTTAATTCCTAATATTCATCTTTTTGCCACAGAGCAGCAATTTTCTATTTCCTGAAATGTATCCACTGATTCCAAAATCCTCTCCCACTGTCTATTAAATTGTTCACTGCTATTCCATCATTATAACCAAGCAAACAAGGTTTTTAGGGAGCCATGCTTTATTTTGTATATGGTTACCAATTCTGAGATGCTCTTTTTGCCCAGTCAGTCCAAGACTAGCAAACAAGCTTCCAGAGGAAACAGAACCAAGAACAAATTTGCTACATTTTCCATCAAATGCCAGACATGTTTCTTATGATCTTATTTTATTTAATATAAGCACAAAACCACCCACACTGGAAAAGGGCAAAAAACCTCCTCTGCACTGTAATATTCTTTAAAATATATTTACCTAAGTAAATGCCATGGGAAACAAATCTACCTGGCATATCTTATGCATGTTAAGATATGACCAGAATATGCTAAAATATATTGCCATAGAAATGAAAGTAGATGGGTTCAGGTTAAAAATGAAGGATTTAAACATCGATTTAACCTTTCCTTATCTCTCTCCTATTGCTGTACTGCAAATACAAGCCCTAACATGTACAACCAAAATTCCAAATAAGTCTTTCAGAGAATTGGGAATTCAAGTATCAGACTTACCTATGCCTGTGTTCAATTCCAATCATTACCATCAATGCATGTCCTGTGCAGTTTCCAGAATAGTTTCATTAATTGACTTAGGAAGTCTTACCTTTTTATGTTTTCTTAATAGTTCAATGCCAGAATTTATAAAGAGAAATTACATATCTCAAGGAATCGTAACAATTTACTCTAAGTTACCCTGGAAGCCTGAAATTTAAAGCTGCTTTTGCATCAAGCTTATCAGTATTAATAAAGATGAAAACATTTAAGAATCACCCTCATTTGGCAATACTTACTTATCAAGAGCCTTGTAATAAAGGTCCAGATCTTTGTTCACCAGCTCTGTTGTTCTCATGACAATCATCATGTCCCTGTATTTTTCTTCTGCATCTTTGAATTGTGGCTCTCTGAGCTCCTTCCTGAAGCGAACAATCTCCTCCTCAAACCCACGCTGGCGGCCAAGTGCAATGTGATGGTTCCTTTTCAGAGATTCTATTTTCTCCTCCAATTTTTTTTGTTCACTGTGAAACCATAATTGATACTTGATAATTGAAATTATTTTGTATTTAGCGTTTTAATTTTTTAATCAGGGTTCTAATTTTGAGTTTGTTAGACAACAGCTCATTGTATCACAAAAAAAATTATAGATGGATATTTAGCAAAATATGATTAATTATTGGGTAAGCTCTAGCATGTTAAATAAATATTTCACATGCAAGAACCAGCAAAGGGGTAATTACTTTTCTGTTTATTATCTAGGCAATTAGTACTAAACTACTGAAGTAAATATAAAATTTGCTGCTGGGAGCTAAGTGAGCAGACTGAAAATAAAAACTAAATAATCTCATCCAGAAGCATGAAATTATTTAAATGTGGATTTCTCTGTAAAGATCATGAAAAGGATTGGATTGGAACAGGTATGAGCAGGTATCTCTATTTATAGCCAGAAGCACTCTATCATTTCACTGAGTCATTTCCATGGTTGTCATAGGATATGAAACACACAGGTGTGAAGGAGGAAGTGCTCTGCATGAATGGGGCAAATAGAGATCAGGACACACTACAACACAGTGACTGCAACATTCAGATGTTCAATGAATTCTTGTGCAGAGCATGCTATTCTGTTTTGAAGGTGCTTACTTTCTCATCTGGGGGACTTTCATTTCTCCCATCTCCTTCATAAGTTGTTTTATATTGTCTTCAACTTCTTTCAGCTCCTCATTCCGCTTCCTCAGAGTGAGATTATCCTCCAGCCACCTTTCCTGTATCTAGTACCAGAGAAAGCAAGAAATTGTATAATGTTTCAGGATGCTGGTTTATCAATCACAATGTATCAGTTCTACGCAACTCTGAAACATGCTGCAACCATAAAATAACTGACAACAACAAAAATTATCAACAGAGTATAACGGAAATCAGCAGTATTATTCCATCTTTCATACTGGAAATAACACTTAGCAGTGCTTACTATTACAACTGAACACATGAATGATTTCTTTTGAGAATATTAACCCATGTTTCAACCAGGACAAGTAGTTTTAACCAAGGATGAGATTTAACCAAGCCCCTATCTCAGTTCTACAACAGTAGAGAGTGACTGAAGGGGTAGAATGGCGAAAGACATATTTCCTATAAGGAATGTAAGCACTATTTGAAACACATACACAATAATTTAAAGTACATGATAAGTCTAGAGTAGCAAGCAACTTTTGGTATCTGCAGTTTGTACTTTATTTAACAATGCAGGTATCCTCCACATAAAGATACTCCTGAGAATCCTGACTACTATCCCACTAGGCTTAATTCTTAGAAATAACACAAGATGATAGTTAAATGGTTTTTAAATTTGCACATACAAATCTCAAGATTATTTTCAGCCTAATACATGTATAGCAGCTATCCTGACTAACAACTGATCAAATAAACCAAGAGGAAGCTAATTTCACACCACTGCAGAGACAGGCAGACAAACCAAAACGAGGAATTATTTCAATGGTGCCAAGTATACTTTAAACAATATATCCACCTTTTGAGTGTCAATATCTTGTCGGGTCATTTCCATCTCTTTACTTATTTTTTCCTTCTGTTTCTCACAGGCAGCCAAAAGAGAATTTACTTCATCAAGTTCAGACTCCTTTTGCTAAAAAATATTAAGAAAATGGTATGTGATTTAAAAACAAAAGTACTCTTGATGTTAACTTTTTATTGACTGTTTTTTAGATTACCTTTTTATAGTCTTCTTTTCCTTGTTGAATATAGTTCTCAATTTCTTTCACATACTTGTTTATATCTTTGACTTTCTCATTTATGCCATTCAGCTGCAGAGAAAAGATTGCAAATGAAATATGGTTTTATGTCCAAGAACAGACTTGCTCTGTATCAAAGATACTGGATAACATTACCACCAAAGTACAATTCCTTACTGTAACTCCCTTTAGTTTTCTAATAAAGTCTTCAGCTTCTAAAACCCCAGTACTTCTTGTAAGCACGAAAATATTTCCCAAAATGAATGAGGGCCACTTAACCTGGGAAGAACCACACACCTGTCTCTTGGCAAGGACAGGTGCTGGTCATCCTTGCTCTTCCTCTTGGGTCTATCAGGAAGGGCTTTTGAATGCCATCAGCCACTAAATATTGCCAAAGATTAATTACAATTGAGTTTTATGTCCTGACTGACATGCTCCTTTCCTTCCCTAAAAGCTCTATCAATCTAAAGTATCTCCTGGAGTCATTAATGTTTCCTAAATGCAAACTCAGTACCACAGTACCATCCATGCCTGAAAAACAACATCTAATCCTATCTCACAGCAATGCTGAGAGCAAACAAACCTTATCTTGTGTTTCCTTATTACTTGCAGTCCTTTTATTCACAAGTTCCTCCTTCTCCTGCTGCAATTTGTCTAACTTTTCATCCAAAGGAAGTACCTGTTCTTTTGCTTCCTGAAACACAGTTGGAAAAATAATATTTTATTTTCACATTCTGATAAAGATCAGTAATTTTTCAAGCAGTAAAAAAAGTAATGTGGTTACTTACTTCTTTTTTTGTGTGTACTAAAACAAGAAAACATGAAAATATGTATTCTAAAAGCTCTGGAAATTCTCAAAGATACACAAGAGCAACACATTTAAAAATCCATCCCATTGTCTAGGACTAGAGAAAATACTAAGTATGACAAGATTATTCTCTTTTATTTCAAGGCCAGCAAAGCTAAGGGTTAGACAATTAAGAGTATTTCTCACTTTGATGTCTCTGCATAAGGACTGAACTTCAGTGGTCAACTCCACAGTCTGCTCCTCCAGCTGCTGCCGCCGCTGCATGCTGCTGACAATCTGCAGCTTCTCTGCTTTGAGTTCATTAAGTGCACTCTTCAGCTGCTGAATCTGGCTTTGCTGGTCCTGCTTGAGTTTTTGCTTTAACTCAATTTTACCAGTAACTGCAGATGAAAATAGTCAATATGTTATTAAAACCATTATTGTAATCCTTATGAAAATTCATCTCTAAATTAAGGTGGTATGACTCCAAAAACCAGTAACAACCAACCAGGAGAATATAGCTATTTGAAAACATGAAGAAACTAAAATTTTAATGGTAAGAATTTTGGAACATTATATTTAGTATAAAAATGAAATAACAGGTTGTAAGACCTACCTGTATCCCACAAGTGTTTTTTCTCTTGTTTTTCTTGGCTTACTTGAAACACAGTTCTAGTTAAATCAACACCTAGCAGCTTAGCCTCCTGCTGAGCAATTTTTCGTTCAACATCCCTAATATCAGTCTGAAAGTATAAGGAAAAGTACCATTACTACTGTATTAGTGTTTGACAATGTATTTTTTCATCCTTGGAACATAAGAATAAGGTCAGGGCTTGAGGTACTCAAGAGCTTCAAATATAGCTTTTCTTGTAGAGCAATATCACATCATTAGCAGGAGGGTTATGTCAGCTGCTAGGAAGAGGAATTCCTAACTGTGGATGGAATCAGTCAATAAGGATGCACAGGCCTTTAACATCCCCAGCCCATGCCAGGACAGTTCCACGTGCAACCTGTCCCTGCAACACTGGAATTGTTGGAGCCTCAGGAGCTGCTGACATCTCCATCTTGTGAAATGCTCTCAGTTTGAGCCTGGCCCCAGCTTCCCTCATTGCTCCTCTGAAGGTTCTCAGTCAAGCAAAGATTTTGTCAATAAAAACATGAAGACTGCTCAAAACTGTCTCTATGCCAGTGTAATAAAAATTGCAGGATTTCTCTTTCCTTTTACCATATATTCAGATGGCACAGAACCAGGAAACACATGTGAGATGCTGAGAATACAGTGACCTATAATGACCACGAGGACTGGAAACACTTTGGTGTACTGGTGGTTGTGCTCAGTTCTGGATTACACCTGTTTTTTCAGTTCATATAGCACAGAATTGAATCAGAACTCAATGGACTCTGCAGTGCTCAAAAAAAAAAACTTTTGTAAATTGAAGTTTTATTAGTACAAGTTCACCTATGTTATACTGCCTTTGGAAGTATTGTAAAATAAGGATCTCAGAGTTTTGTCATATTACTGAATAACTACATATTTAAATGCAAGTGAATATCTAAAAAGAAGTTACCAAAGCATACCTGATACCTTTCCATCAGAGTTATATCCTGTAAATGTGCTTTGGCTCCTTCTTCCTCAGACAAAGCTGTCTGGAGAAGTGATTCCTGTTCTTCTATCTCACCCTTCAGGCCTGTTAAATCTCTGTTTGCATTCTGGATCTTGTTCCTCAGGTCTGGAATTTCCTTATCTTGGAGTTCAACTACAGTTTGCCTTAAATAAAATACAAATCCTTGGTCAGAAACAGCAGCATAAACTGAAGACACTCAAGATCACAAAATCCGTGATATGATTTAGTAGTGGAGGACTAAATTTAACTAAAATAGTATCTCCTTAACCATGTCCACATTCAACTAAGCTTATGTTACGTACCCAGCTAAGGTAATACATCCCACATTTTAGGTGAGATTATACAAACAAGCAAAAAAATCCTTCAGTTTTTAACTTCATTACAGCATGTGCTCAGAAGGTACAAAGCACTAAACAAGAGTGCCCTCTTGTGAACAAAAGCTCTACCCTCATATATTCTCAAATTCTCTCAAAATACAACAACAACATTTTGAAATTAATTAACCAGTCCTAGAATAAAGCCTCCTTGAAGTCTGCATTGTTTTTATAATCAAAACCCAAGCATTTGAAAGAACACAGCCTATAATATGGTTTCCTTAGTACTTTACCGCAGTGGTTTGAGACTCATCATTTCATCACGTTTTTTCTCTTTTCTTTTAAGCTCAGACTCTGTTGACTTCAGTTTGTCTGGGGCAAGGCGCAGTTTAGACTGCAGATCACTAATGACATCTTGCAGTTCAGCCTCTGACTGAAAAACTCTTTGGCAAACTGGACAACAAGACTGGTTCTCCTCTGTCAGTTGTGTAATGAACTGTGAATAAACTGCAGTGGCTCCAGCAAGCACAGCTGGGTGAAAAACAAACAGAAGACTTATGTTGAATAAACACTGCATAATCAGCTAAATTAGCATTTCAGGGAAAAAGGTAAATCTATACATTAATTTACCTCGCTGTTTGGAACTTTTTTGAATTTCATCTTGAAGTTTGCTCAGGTCACTGTCAAAATCTTGACTTCCACAAACATCAAAAAGTTTTGCTTCATGATCGGACAACTGGGCTTCTTTTTTTTTTAGCTCATTACTGGCATGAGTTTTATCATACTCTACTGATGCCAGCTGTTTGCTGAAATATTAATGCAGAAACTCTTTTATTACCCAAACATGAAGATTTAGAAAGCAAAACCAAAACCTATGGAAAGGTAATCTGAAATTGGAATTACAGAACTATTCACAGTTCTTCTTCATTGATTCTTCAGGTAATCTATAGCATGAACTTTTTATTCATCCAAGTACAGCATAAGTGTTTAATTTTAAATCCCTTTTGTTTTCTAGATTACTGATGAAAAAATTCCTACTCTTTCTACCTGTTTTATATAATCAAATGAAACCAGGAACACATGAATTTGTGATATAGCCACTAACTACTCTGTGACCTATAAGAAAATGAGATGACCAGCAATTTCCAGCCCCAGGTACATTCATTCAACCAGAATTAGTACAAACAACTAAGGATGTTCCAGATCACTGTTCCTGCTATCTGCTTTTAGTGGTGCCTTTGACACACTACAAATGTGATTTTACTAACTAGCACAAAGTGTATCAACTCTGTATCACAGGAACTCTGTGGGATGTTTTCTCTGATTTTGCAGATACCTAAATAAACACTAATGAATTAAAATAAAAAGTATTTTGAATATATTAAACTTTTCAACACTGAAATTCATAATTACATAAAAACTTGTGGAGAAATAGCCAATTAAATTAATACCTACTTAAGATTAGCAAGAGTATCCCTTGTCTGATTAATCTTCTTATTTTTACCATGAAGCCAGTCTTCAAGCTGTTTTTTATTAGGAAAGTATCCCAGCAGTGATATCAGCTCCTCAGAATGTCTTGACTTTACTTTTCTAATCTGATCTTCTTTCTCTGCCTGGGGAAATGAAGCATTTTAAATGAAATTTTCCTATCTTCAGGTTTATAACTGTCAATGCATTTCTTAATAGCTAATAGCTATTTATTAATAGCATTTATTAATAGCTAATTTAGTAATAGTTTCTATGAAGTCAGACAGAACCTCTGCATCTGATTGTTGATAAACCCCTGAGAAATATGCAAATGTTGGAGGGACTGTATTAATTTCATATCCCTCTCTTATGAGACATTGATAAAAAAATTACTTTGTCTTTTTTCAGCATCTCCATTTGGGTAATTGTTGCAGTGTGCAAATTCAACTGCTCCATCTCTTGATCCAATCTCCTAAGAGCTTTGTCCAGGTTTATTTTCTCATTCTGCAGAGTCTGCACTTCCTGTTCCAGTGTTTCTACATTGCTGCTCCTCTCAGCCTTCTCCAGCTCATGTTCCTATACAAAAATTAAAAGCCCAGAAGACACATATAATTACAAAATCAAGAAAGTTCTAATTAAAGGAAACAGAAGAAACTTCTTCAGCTGCCTGGCAGTAGCATCAGTAGTTGTTACAGGAATGACACACACAAGATTTGTAAAGGATACATGCAAAAGGACAAAGGCTGTGACATGAGTGTGGGGCAAGGAAAGCCCCAAGCAGATACTGGATGCAGTCCTGGAATGCAGTACTGCCCCAACTTGCTCATGCTTTTACCAGAAGCTCACTCATAGTTAGTTTGATTTTGTGCATATTAGTATATATTGTATATTAAATCTGCAATTACCCTAGTGAGGAGGCTAGAATTCACACTCTCCTAACAAACATAGAATATTTGGCAACAAAGGCATAACCAGCTGTTCAGCTGGAACATAAACACTTGTAACTTTACTTCATCAGATAAAACACTTATAACCAACTAGTCCATCTCACAGGCAAGTTATCTCCAAAAATGTAGGTAGTATGGAACTTTCAATTCAAAGTTTCTGGCCCAATAATTTGAGAGTAACCAATCTCCTCACTGCCAGCTGTGCTATTACCCTGTTTACAACTCACCAAGCAGAAATAGCACATTCTATGCATGGACAGTACAAAAGCAAGGTAGTGGACAGACCCTGCCCCAAAGGGTGCACTATCTGAACAGACAAAGTATATAGGGTATTAAAAGGGCAGAAACACATTTGAAAGAGTGGGGGTTATGGGTTTTAGTATATATTTTTTAATGATAAATGCACAAGTTTTTACTTCAAGCTTCTATAATTTCTTCAATTACACACTAACTTACCATCTTGCCAATCTCTTCATCCAACTCACTAACCCTGTCTGAAAACCCCTCCAACTGCTGCAATTCACATTTTACATTCTTCAGCTCTGCTTGTTTCTTTTTCTGAATGTCTGAATACAGGTCAATGGTACTTTCTAATCCAGTTTTCTTGTCTCTTATTTCATCTATCTGTTTTTGTTTCATTGCTTCTTTCTGTGCAAATTCTCTCTGAAAAAAGATCAGCAATCATATATTCATTATTTTTTCACAGGAATTTAAAATACTTTTTCACACTAGTGTGCCAATATTCACCATAGTAAAACACTGAAATACTGAGAAAACAACTTGTCCAAAATTATCTGCTGAAATGTTTTTAATAGGAAAATGCAGATGCATCATACAGGTAGTGTTCTGGGACAGCAACTCTATTTTGAACATTACTTCAACAAAAAGTTTTTTATTTTTAAACCAGCTGCCCCCTGTAATTCTTCCTCAGGTTTTTGAGCTTATCAGTGATCCACCTGCATGAGGACTGCCAGAAGAACCTCTCTGATGAACTGCCTGTTCAATAACCTTGATGACTACTCCTAATTCCAATACTAATTTCCATGGAAAAATGATGATGACACATAAGCAAGAATTCTAGAAAAGCCAGCTTCACTTCCCCCCCCCCACCACCAATACTTTCTCCCAGCACCATTAAGACCCACATGGACCAATAAAACACCAATGGCCTATACAAATTACAATACTCAAACAACAGAATTCTTACCATCATACGGTTTGCTGCTTCTGTATCTCTCTCCTGTCTGTCCTTCACCAGCCTGTGGAAACTGGCAATGTGCCTTTCAGTTAAAGGTGCTCGCTCAAACCCATCTAATTCCAGCTGAGCTGCCAGAGACTGGATTAAGGAATCCCTGGTCACAATGTGCTCTTGGTGACGATCTGCCTGCAGTTGAAGACGACCTCCACAAACACAAAAAGTGACATCAATGTTCAAAAACTGATGCAGAAGACACACTTAAGATTCAAAGACAGTTGAAAGCCTTTGAAATGAACAAGTATTTTTGAACAACACAAAAAGCTAGAGAATTAAAACAAGTGGGAGGTAGAGATTGCTATTTCAGGTAACTAAATTTTTATTAATTAAATAAATCAATAAGTCAAAAGAAAGCCCCTAAAATCACTAAAAATATTTTTCTCATAAAAAAAAACAAAGCCTGAACATATTTGATGTAAGCATATATTCTGTGACTCAACTACTAGAAATTCCCATAATCCACCAAAGAAAGGATACAAAATCAAAAGAACATTACCTTAAAGCCCTCTGACTTGTCCCCAGCCCCCATGTGAGACATGGAGAATGCTGGGCATTCAGCTTTCATGCTTTTTCTCTGCTATATGACAAAATGTACTGCATGTTATAATTATAGCTCAGAAAAAATGCACATTAGAAACTCCTGGAGAAAAAACACCAAAACTTGCCCACCAGCAAAATTCTCACACCCCACTGTGCAGCTTAACCTGAATTAATATACATTTTTAGGAGTTTTGTCCAGTTCAGTCCATTTCAGACCTTAATTAAATTAGAAAACATACAAGACTATAAATGAAGTCTAAAATACCTCGTTCAATAAGCAGCTCTGATTTCTCACTGTTAAATCTCTGGCACTCTTTAGTGGCTCTCTCTAAATCACGCTTGCAGTCCAACAACCTCTTCTCCTTCTCCTTCACTATCCTCTGGTGGTTCTGGTATCTATCCCTTAGTTGTTCATCTGTTCCTTGAAAAACCTGTATACCACATACAAATTTATAAATCAATTACTGATGTTTAAAAAATGTACAGTTTTTACCACAACAGAATTAAAGGAATAAGAGTTTAACACTTAACATGCAGAATTTCTATAATAAGAAATACAGGGGGGAAATCTGCAACAAGCAAAACTGGAAAACTGTTTTTATTAGACTGATAAAGTAAAATAATCTAAGTTTTTTTGTCATAAAGGCAACCTTTTCCATTTTCTGTTGCAAATCTTGATTATCTTTTTCCATCTGTCGCTTCCTGCTCTCAAGGGCCTTCACATCATTGTCCAACCTCACTACTTTTGTGAGATTCTGTTCAACTACTGCCAGAGAGTTCTGCAAAAGAATGTGGTAAGTAAAACATCTCATCAGTTCATGAACCCCATAATCACTTATCTTAAGTGCAAAACATCCAGTACTATTAAATATGTTTTAAAAATAGGGAACATTAAGTTTTAGTTTGGTTTTCATTTTAGTTATAGCTTGAAATAGTTCTAGATACCAGCCAAATTTGAGAGATTTTAAATTGACAAAAACCCAATGCTGCTATAAGAATTCTGTTCTTAACCCTTCAATGACTGTTTACAGATTAGAGCAGCATCTGCCAGGAGAGTTGAGGCTTGATTCTGATGCATATGTACATAAGGATTACACACAAAAGTGAAAGATTTTAACCAAGATATCCATCCAGCTTTCACTTCTTTTATTGCTTTGTATTAAAGTATAACATAATCCTCATGGAAATTACCTTTAGAGGCTCAAGCTGGTTCTCAATTGACATTACATTCTCCTTAGAAGCAGCCAGTTGAGCTTCTCTGTTGATTAGATGATCCTGGATTTCCTGTGCTTTCTCTTTATTCTGTTTTAGATATTTCAGTTCTGTCTGACACTCTTTTACTTTCAAGCTTTGTTTCAGTCGTACCTGACGCAGAGCTTCAAGTGCTTTGATATACCTTTAAAAAAACCAAAATTTCAGCTGCTTTGGCAATACTGATGTATGAAACAATGTCTTAGACATTTTTATTAATATTTATATTATGAGAAGACATGTTTTACTTAGTTTTTGTTTAATTACAGTAAAGGGAATAACCTTGTTGCTGAAAAGATCTCATCAAATTTTTGTTTCAGGGCCTTCCCTTCACTTAAGGGCCAGTTGGATTCTTCTTGGTGACAGAAAATGACATTGTTAAGGACAGCTTTGGAAACACCAAGGGCACTGATCATCTCCCGATCTATTTCAGCACACTTGGAACTCAGGCTCACCTTCTCACCATGCCTATGGAGATAAAGAAAACCCCAAAGAAGTTACTGGCAAGTTCTTTAAAAAGTGAACTGTATTTTAACAGTATGACCTCATCTTAACATACCCATTCAAAAATTTAACAAGCAACAATTTTTAAGCACATATTTACCATGCTCAACAAAGGTATTTAACACTGCCAATTTTTGAAGGCAGACTGTTGCACATGGCAGAACTCTGAGGAACCACCAGAGGGGGCAGGAGAGCTCCTGAGCTAACGGAATAAACTTAAACGGTGGAGATGGGAGCTAAACACGGGCCAAAAACGATCTGAAACTGAAATGTTACTAAAGGAAGCAAAGCCTACATATTCCACACAATGATACTTTCAAACTGTATCCTACAATCACAGAATCATGGAATGATTTGGGTTGGAAACGTGTGCACTGCCCATCTCAGCATTCTGTCTCCCGTGAGCAGGGATGCTACCCACAGAATCAGGCTGCTCCAAGCCCCATCCACCCTGGCCTTGAACTTCCAAAAAAGAGGAAGCCACAGCTTCTCTGGGCCACCTTTGCCAGTGCCTCACCACCCTTATTACTAACAGTTTTCAAATCAATGCAAGTATTTCTTAACATCATGGCTATAAGATGTGGGATTTTTAATCACCTAACAGACAGAGTAACGAAACTACACATCTTTATAATCTAAAAGCACTAGTAGCTATGTCAAGGAATACATTACGTAATTTTCTCTTATTTGATGCATAAAAATATATCAAATCCAAACCTATCTCCATGCCAAAGTAAGAAGAAACACTTAACAACTTACTTTGTTCTAGTAATGACGGATTCCAGCGTTTTAAATTCTGGAGTCTTGCCTTTCTGGGTGCAGACCATGGAGCGCTGGACAGCCAGGAGCTCCCCATTGACATCTCGAAACTGTAACCGAATCTGAGCTCGAACGTCAGTTTCATTGGCAACCTTTGGTAGAAACAAAAAAAACCCAAAAAAACAGAGTGAGGGAAATTCTTCTCAAGGTCCAAAGGAATATGTGCCTCTCCAGCTGTGGGGCATGCTCTAATCACCCCCAGCTCTCTGCTTTTCCTCACTTCAGCTCAAGGCTGACTATGACTTGAGAATCCCTGTTTTATTCATATCCAGAGTGCAGTGGAGTATTTTACTTAGGAGTACATGATAACATACATGATATCTAGTCACACTATGATTGATTTACCTTTGGATCATGAACAAATGTTTTTCCTTTGGTGCCAGGAGGAAAATCACCAGTGGATATATATTTAAGACATTCAATGATAGTCTGAGAAAAAGGAAATAAGAATATAGTTATAAAGACAAATTTAGAGTAACCAAGATGGACTACAGGCAAATCTACAGTAATAGCCCAAACACTTACAAATTAGTTAGAAATGTAAAGAGAGAGAAATAACATTTTAATTTTTGAGTACCACGAAAATATGATACTTTGCAAAAGCAGTTTTAATCAGGATCAATCTCCTAGGAAAAAATATCAGCTGTGCTCTGCAAATATGAAAGCAGATTTCTAATAACACTAAACAACACAATATTAACAGCAAACAGCATGACTTTTGCAGTATTATTAATACCTTTCTGTAGAAATTATTATTCGCATATAAAGGCCTTCCAGATCTACTTACACCTCAAATCCAAACAAAGAGTGAGCCTTACCGTTTTTCCTGCACCATTTGGTCCCACCAAAATAGTTAATGGATTAAAGAAAGTGATAACTTGTTTGTCTTTATCTTCTACCCCAAAACTCCTCACTCCGAGGATACTCATTTTTTCAATCCTCGACATTTCTGCTGAACAACTTATGTTCCAAAGTCACAGGTGTAAACACTGTAAATCCTGTAAAACAGTTTCATGAACAATCCAGTAGGCAGAAATCACAATAGATTCCTGAAACACCTCTACAAGGACAAGTATGATGAATATATTTAAAAACGCAGCTAACGTTCTTCAGTTACTGCTCAAGGTACAAAACATATGAAGGCAAAACCTTTTTTTGCTTCAAACTGAGAAATTCATCAACTCCAAGCTAAGTGCCACACTATGTATTATTCAATCAAACACAGTGCCCCCAAACAACCCTTTATTCCACTTCACAAACGCTGTGCACGTGCCTTCAGAATGTCCCAAACACAAGAGAAGGCCCAATATTTTTTCCCTTGGATAACCCACTGTTGTACAGCAACACCTAACGCCGTGCAAGCTTTGCCAATGCCTGTTTGCCACAGGCATATCCAGCATCACCCCGTCCTAATTCCTGCTGTGGAGAGGAAGACTCGAGCCTTCCCACTCCGCGGGGCGGGCACAGACCACGGGGCTGGGCACGGCTGGGAGCTGCCGGGCACTGAGGGGTCTGGGGAGGCGACTCCGACCCCACGGCCCGTCACGGACCATGCAAACCCTTCTGTGAGGTGTGTGTGTATGGCTGCGCGCTCCCGGGCCCGAAGGCTCGAGATCCACCCTCCCGCAGCTCTCAGCTCGGCCCGGGAAAGGGCATTTCCCGCCGGGGCACAGGCGGCAGCGGGGCTTTCCCGCCCGGAGCTCCGCGCGGCGCCGGGGCGGGCGTTTTCCAAGGGACGCCCTGAGGCAGCGCTTCCCCACCCGGCACCCGAGGGCACCCGGCACGAGCCGAGCCGAGAGGGCAGCCGAGCCAGCCGAGCCGAGCCGAGCCGAGCCGAGCCCGAGCCGAGCCGAGCCGAGCCGAGAGTCCGCCACGGCACCGCGCCGCCGGCCCAGCCGCCCCCTTTTCGCCCGCCGCTGTGATCACCTGCAGCCGCCGCCGCTACCGCCGCGCCCCGGCAGGCCCCGCGCTCCAGCAGCCCCGCCCCGGCCACGGCGGCCCCGCCTGCCGCGCTCGCACCGCCCCGGGCCGCGCGGGGCTGTGGGCCGGCACAGCGCCCTCAGGGCCCCTGCGGTACCGTCAGGGCGCCTGGGGTGCGTCGGGGAGCGGCCTCGCCTGCCGGGCTCGCACCGCCCCGGGGCCGCCCAGAGCTGTAGGCCGGCGGAGCGCCTCCCCGGTGCCTGTGCTGCGTCCGGGCCGCGGTGCTTCCAGGGCTCAGAAGGGGGGGTGGAGTTTTGAGGTTTTTATCGTGGTTTAAACCCATCTGGAAATCACAGAGTAAGCTGAGTTGGAAGGACCCGCAAGGGTCATCGAGTTCAGCTCCTGGCCCTGCGCAGCGCCATTCCCCAGAGCTTTGTCGAAACGCCTCTTCAGCGCTGCCAGGCTTGGTGCTGTGACCACCTCCCTGCGGGGCCTGTCAGCGCCCAACCACCCTCGGGGTAGCCAACCTAAACCTCCCCTGGCAGAGCTTCAGGCCATTCCCTCAAGTCCTATCACGGGTCACCACAGAGAAGAGATCGGTATCTGCTGCTGTACCCTGCTGCAAGATCTCCCCTTAGTCTCACCCAGGCTGAACAGACCAAGTACCCTCAGCCGCTCCTCAAACGGCTTCTTCTCCAGACCCTTCCTCATCCTCATCGTCCTCTCTTGAACACTCTCTAATAGCTTTAATGTCTGTCTTATATTGTGGTGATGAGGCACCACACAGCCACTGACTCCCCGCCCCCACCCTCGGTGGAATGGGGAGAAGAATCAACTCTAAAGCTTGTAGATTGAGATAAGAGCAGTTTAATAATAGAAAACAAAGTAAAATACAACAACAATGGTAAATAACAATAATGAAAATAAATAGGGAAAAAACTCAAATAACTGATGCCCAATAAAGTTGTTCACCACCTGCTGATCAATGCCAGACCCTTTCCAGGTAACTCCCCCAGTTCATCAAACTGGGCATAATGTTCCGTGGTGTGGAATATTCCTTTGGCCAGTCTGGGTCACCTGTCCTGGCTGTGTTCCTTCACTGCTTCTTTTCTGTACCTCCTCATTGGCAGACCGCGAGACACCAAGAAAAATCCTTGACTTAGGATACAACAACTTAGAAAAAAACCAAAATATCAGTGTACTATCAACACTGTTCTCATTCTGAATCCAAAACACTGCACCATAGCAAATACTGAGAAGAAATTAACTCCACCTCAGCTGAAACCAACACAGGCGGTTTTAGGGACTGCAGGAAAGTTCCAGATGATCAGGGGTAGGAGAAGCAATCACTCCCTTTGGTTGGTCAAGTTCATTTCTCTCTAGGGCCAAAAGAGTTCCTTGCCCCCTTGTACCAGTCTTCTTCCACATCTTCTTCCTCTTTGCTCCCTATCCTCTATTCATCATCCAGTTAGATAAAAAGTCCAAGCCAGAGGACTGCCCTTTCCTCCTGCTTCTCTGGAGCTTTGTTATCCTACTCCTGAGGACCAGGAGTCCCTCCAGAACTGAGCATAGGGTCAAGTGCACATGCCATGCACACCCTTAGCCTGGCCCAGCAGCCCTGGCCAGCTGGGAACACTCTCAGGTTCATTGTACAAGCCAACAGCATCATGAATCTAATTCATCTACACTTTCAGCCCACTCCAAAATTGACTCAAAACTTGCCAGCATATTTTAGTGCTTACTGTATTTTCTACATGAAGGGAAAAAACACAAGTAGTTCTTGTGTCAGATCAAGTTCATGGTTAGGTAACAGAGGCAAACTTTGAGCCCTTTGTGCTCAATCTCGGCATCATCTGTAATTAAAATGAGTAACAGAGATGACAGGTGAAGTAAGTCTGGACCTTATCAGAAGCTAGTAGCCAGCAAGTGGTTTTGTGGCCATCAATTCAGGCTTTCACTACAGTCATACTCTGGTGATAATTCTACCTTTTATGAGTGCAAAAAAGGTTCATGAAACATGCTGTGGCCACTTCAGATTTTGAGACAAGAAGAAATTAGAGTCCATATTGGCTGAACAGCCTGAGAAAATATTGCCAAATTTCACACCCTTCTTTGAGAAGCCAGTACAACTCCTCTGGAGAGATGACACCAGATTATTCTCCATTTGTGTGTTGCCTTCTGCCCTGCAGCTGCCTGGGTATGACTCAGTTGTTCAGCAGCACAATGCTTTCTCTATGGTAACACCTTTCCACATTGCTTTTAGGTGATGCATTGATCATAGCCTGATTCTGTAGCCAGTCTCACCTCTCAATATTCTGTGAAAGTTGATGATTAGGAGACAGTTTTTGGCACTGTTTCTGATAAGAGTTTTCCCTTTTGCACACACTCTTTTCCCAATATGAAATTTATTCTCTAAGTAGTGTCTGTGTTTATGCTGCTGTGGGATGGTTTAGTGGGAATTATTTCTTCATTTGTGATTGTTCTGCTTTGACTAGCACTGTTATGAGCTTTTCAGAGTCTATAAATCTATGAATATGAGTGTGAACAAGGAAGGCTGAGGAGCAGAAGGGACAACCTCTTTCCTGCAACATTTATTATCATGTCATCCCTTCTAGAAATCTGACAATCTGTTTGGAACTTAGGTAGAAGAACATCAGTGGTTACACACTTTCACCTTTCCAGTCTAAACTACTATAAGAGCAGCCAAATGCTGGTTTCTGCAGAGGAGTGGAAGTATATCTTATATTATTTCTATATGCTCTTCTAAGAGCCCAACATTTTCATCTTGTGTAAAGATGAAACCTCTTGTGTTTCTTTGGCTGGGGCCTGGCAACAGAATGTTTCCTAAGTTTAGTGTTAAAAGCTTTATCAGGAGCTTTTTCAATTAGGATCAAAAGATCTTTTCAAGATGTTTTTTTAACTCTGAGTTATGATTTTCTTGCGGAATTTTAGGACAAAAATTTTAAAACAGTATTTAAAAACTTAGTTAAGCAGTATTTATATTTTATATTAATTTATATTAATTATATTTAATAATTTATATTATTTATATTAATTTTTATATATATTTATTTTATATTATATTTTATATTAAGCAGTATTTCGAACAAAACTTAAACAGATCTGCTCATGAAATTGTGTGTTGAGAAACTGATAATTCAATGAGCACATGGTCTTTTACTGGGCCTCTCAAGCAGGTGGCTATGGAAAACCAGATGACTCTTCTCACATCATTGAATGATTTGTCCAATTTTTGCTGGAAAATTGTAACCTTTTAATGAGTGAGTGTTACCCTCTCATAAGCTCTTTCCAGTCATCTGAAAGTAGGTTTCAGCCATTTTTAAGCACTTTGACTTTTTTCAGTAGATGGAGTTTTTCCACCTACGTTAAGGGACAAGGTTTTTACCTAATGCCAGGACAGCTAATTCCAGCCAATAATACCTGCCATGCTTTCACTGGGCTGTCAATTAAACCCATGCCTCTTTGAACCATGTGCTCTATGATGAATTTCCCCAAACAGTGAGGATGAGGGAGGAAGGGTAAAGAATCAAAACTGGTTAAGTTGCATTAGGGTCTGTGTATGTCTAAGAAGTTACTGGTATTTTTTACTCCACCTCAAACTGCAGCTCATCTTAGAAAATGCCACTGAGCAAAGGATGGCATATTACTGAGTGGGATGTAAAAACTTACACAGCTTTTCAGATCTCCATCTCTCTGATTATGTGATGCAAAAGTAAGACTAGAACCACATAAAGATCTGCGTTACAGAAGGAATGCTCCTATTTCCTGTGATGAGTTTTTGATATCATGTAAGAAAATTACATCTCTTATCCACAAAGGTATTTTCCCCTTACTTCATGTCAGAAGGAAGGAAACCCCCAACCAGTCCCCAGAGGGGCATCCCACAGTGCCTATGATAACTCACACTTTGGTCTTGTGCCTTTTTCCTATATGAGAAAACTTTCCCTTTCATGTAGTCAAGGTATATATAGGCAGTGTATGGTGCATAAATCAAACACAACTTTCCTTGAACCCAAAATGCTGTTGCTCTATATCTTCTTGGTGAGTTGTTGCTTACCTGGCTCAATGGGAAGTGCAGTTGAAGAATTTCAAGCAAACCTCAAGGCTCTAGTGGCTCTATCAAATGAAGAGGTGGGTCATTATCTCTTTTTCTTCATTTCCTACGGTCGTTTGATGGAAATAAAAAATGAAGTCTGGGTTACTTGCAGCTCTAGTTTGTATGTCCTGTGTTTTGTTTGTTGAAGTTGAGATGCTCAAGGCACTGCATGACAAGCTTCCCTCAGAAGCTGGTGCTGTAATTATTTCCCCAAAGGAAGTTCAGAAATAGAAAACCTGATGAAGATGATATGTTGTTTGAGATGTTTAACAATGTGGCAGTCTCTCCTCACTTAGAGGAGAAATACCTTCTAACAGTATATTCTTTTTAAAAATTTTAGATCTTTCTTCGAGTACCCAGGGGGAAATTTCAGGTAAGACTTTCAAACTTCTTTATTCTGCTGTTGTTAATTATTTGAAAAATGATGGTGCTTTGTTAGACTTGGACTTTGTTAGAGTAAGACTACAAAAAAAGACCAAATCTCACTAAAAGGGAATACGTATGCTAATTTTTCATGGGCAGTTCTTTAAAATTCAGTGAAGCTATGGAAATAAAAAAAAAACAAATCTGTGACCATGGTCTCTGAGACTGGTTGTATTCCTGCTCAGGGCAATTTCAGGAGTTCTTGCAGAGAGATTACTTCTGAGGCTGTTTTCAACATTATTGCCTGAGGTGCAGACCCTGAACATCACCTGCTGTCATTTAGAACCAAAGGTGGGTGAATAGGGTTAGTGCTTGAAGCACTAAAATGTTCTTACCTCTTGGCAAACAAACAATTTGAGTGTTATAAAGCACCACAAAGTTTGTGTCTGAAGGAAGCAATTTGTTGGCACGAGAAGTTATTGCCCATAACCCTGTTGATCAGTGGTTTCAGTTTGTGGTCTGAAGATTTCTCAAGTTCTGTGAACTGAAAAAAAAGGTTAATGAAAAATAATAAAGAACAGCTAGCCTCTTGTTTTAGAGGAAAAAATGTTTAGAGCATGCAGCTTTAAAGAAGGCTAAGATACAGACAGAGGGGTACAGTGCATCTGTCCTGTGGGGGAGATACAGCTGGGAGAGGGAGTTGGCAGATTTAACATCCTCAGGCTGCTCAGTGTGGTTTTGATAAAGCTACAACCCCAGTGGATTTTAGTCTGCCTTTACAATTCTTTTCTCTATTTTCCTTTATAACAATTTTTAAAATGTATTTATTTTCTCTCCCACTTTAGATTTTTTATCAAACCCCAGAAAACATAGGGAAGAAGTATCTCTTTCTATATTTACACAGAATTACTGTTTCTGCTGTGCATGCAAATAATTATTTAATTTACTGAAAGATAAAAATTGACTCATTTGGCAGAATATAATTTTGCTGCTATTTGATTTTTTTTTAGTGCAGTAATGTTCCTTGTCAACTTGAAAGTACCATAGAAGGATTGAAAAGGATTTCCTTTAAGAATAATTCAGCAAGAACCCGTATTTCTCTGATGGAGGCGAACATGATTCACATAACATCAACTTTAAAGAAAACACATACAGTAAGTATAAGTTTCTCATTAATTATTTATAGTCATAGAATTATGGAAGGGCTTGGGTTGGAAGGGGCCTTGAAACTCATCTAGTTCCAACTCCCCTGGCTGGATTAGGGACACCCTAGGTAAAAATACAAAATTATTTGAATGTCCCACTCACTAGCTTTCAAAACATGAAATTAATCATCTCAGCATCCTGGCTGACTAAAGTCAGCAGCAAAATTTTGATGCCATCTCTGCAGCCCTTTAGTTTCACAGTGTTGAACATTATGGCTGCTGCTCAGCACTGGTTTTACAGGAACCACCTGAATTCATAAAGTTTGGATGGAAGTTAAAGTTTCCTAAAAGATGTATCACCTGTAGATCCTGGGATTTGCCAGGACACTAGTAAGAAAAGGCCCTAAACCACATCTCAGTAAGAAAAGTCAGCCAGGAGGAAGTATTCCTGATACTCAAATGTCTTCTCTTTGTTCATGTAGATCTGTCCTTCCTTCTGATTAAACACCCCCTTGAACAACCACCAGCACCTTCTCAGCAATATGTTCTTATTTCCTCCATTATTTTGACTATTACCTTTTGCTGTTATCATTATTGTAGCAACCTGAGAACACCATATCCTGTCTGATGAAAGACCTGCCCCAAGAGAGAGCCCTGAAGCACTTCACCAGATACTTCCAGGAGGTGCATGAGAACTGCTGGGAGTCCTGATGACAGGTGTTGGCACCCCAGACACTTGAGACAACTCTTAACCAACACTAGAGCTGCTTCTGATGGAAGACAGAGCACCACAGAGACACCACAACATTAATGTTATGTGAATGTTTCATATATGAACTATGAGATATTTTATGTCTCATTGCAATTATTAATGTATTTATTTAATTTATAGAGAGCTTTTATATTTGTACCCTAATGTTCAAAGTGATCATGAATAAAAAAACTTGAAATATTATATAAAATAATAATATATAACATAACATAACATAACATAACATAACATTACATTACATTACATTACATTACATTACATTACATTATATATATTATAATATTATATTGTGCACTATAATAACTGGAGTATGAATCAAGGCTATATGAGTGAAATCAAAAAAATATACAGATTAGAGTCAGATCCATTGATGTGCTTTTCTTCAGACACTTACGAAATTGTGAAATATTTATCATCTGAAGGCAGGAATAAAAGGAGAGAAGGCTGTCTTTTAAATATAAGCATAATTAAGTTTGAGAACAATGTGTTTCCCTGTAGTTGTACAATATAATTACAGTGTGATATATGTGCATGATAAACATTCTTTATTTAATTAATATATTTACTGTGCAAGCAGATCATATTTAATTTAATATTACTCCAAATTTATTTTCAACTGTGATATCTTCAAATTTTGTAGTACAGTCAGGAATTAGTGTTGTTGGCTCAGTGACAAGCCAAAACAAATCCCTGAGCAGGTCTCTGAGTTATTGCCATAGAAATATAGTGATAATTATCAAACAGATAACAGTGGTGGCAGCAAAGGTTGTCTAAGTTAGGCTGGATTCGTTTGTTTGGTTTTTCTTCTCAGGACTGCCTAAAGCTGTATTTTTTATGAAGTGGAGAATGTGATTACAAGTCACTTTTCCTAATTAAAAAGACAACATTTTCCTAGAACCTGAAGTTCTAGGAAAGCAACACTTTTGCAAGTATTCCTTGAGTTCCAAATGAAATGCAGTTGATTCACTTAGCTGGTTTTTGGGGCATGAAACAGTTTGAACCTCAGCTAGACATTGTGTAACTTTTAAGTGAAAAAGACTTGGCATAGATGTATTCTTGGGAAGAACAACAGGATTAAGTAATGGAGGATAGTTATGTCCAAGGAACTATCCAGTTTGTGTTGATTGTAGCAGATAGACGAGATTTTAAAATAAATGAAAGGGTGTGCATCAAAGAGATTCCCATCTTGTTGACTGAGAAAAGCCAGTATGAATCCAGACACTGGTATCAGCAGTGTGACAGCTGATCCAGTCAGGGTTGAAAGTAATAAATCTTCTCCAGAGCAAGCAAAGAAAGTGGTAAAGAGGAAACTTGGAGAACACAAGAACACTTGGAGAGCACTTGGCGAACAAGACCATGCCCACACCGTAGTCACTGCTGGAGGTTTAGCAAGAGCAGACAAGAGCAAAGCAATGAACTTTGTATGAGCAAACATGAGAAAGCACCTTTCTAAAGAGGGCCCTTCTGACTCAGCTGCCAAGGAATCAAAAAGGCATCCAGAGAAACACAGGAAGCTGGGAAACCTCATTCAGAGGAGATATTTAAGTACTTCAACATCAGCACTTGTGAGTAACTGTAAGTGATGTACAGCTGCTAGAATTGGGGCAAGGCTGAGAGACATCACTTTTTTTCTAGTGTTTTATGTTTCACTCCAGCTTTCTGCATAAAACTGAAAAGTAGGAACAAAGGCAGCATTTTACCACAAAGTTTGCTAGAACTCTATAATCTTAATCAAAACAGCTTTCAAACAGCCATTGCTGAGTTACTGTAATATTAACACAGGTCATGCTAAGAACTCATCTTTCTCTCCAAAATCATGATAAAAGTGTGAGCAATAATGTGCTGTACCTGCACTGGAGAAAATACTGCTCACCCACACCAACCTAAATCTCACAAGACAAGCATAGAGAAGGGCTACTAAGTGCTTAAATGACCAGACCAGAGTTTAATTAACTAATTAAGCAGAAGATATCTCTAATTACAATTATGCACCTTTGCATAAACTCAGGTCATAATTTAAAGTGCATTCTTTCACTATTCCGTCTCATTACCTTGCAGTGGGTCCATCCACACAGCAAAATCTCTTTTCTTTCCATTTTATTCTTTCTACTTCTCAGGAAGTATTTTACTTCCTGCATTAGCACAGATTAACAGAGTTTGGAGCACGTGAAATTCTTGTTTTATGCTCTGTTCTCTTCAGGAATAGCAGTGCCAGAATTATAAAACAATTTAGAATCCTTGGGAGCCTGAGTGGCAGCACACTAAAGTAGCATGTTTGGCAGCACACTAATGTGTGCATTTTTATTGTGCTGCCAAACATGGTGTATTATCCATTTACCATGCTTTCAACCTATGGAAAAGTAATTTCAAAAGAGAAAAGAAAGATGGTCTTTCAAACCATAGTCATCCAGGCACATAAAAATGGTTTTTAGGAGGCAGGGAAAGGCTGCACACACTAGAGCAGAGAAAGTTGCAAAACTGGCTATACAAGCTTTAAAATTCACATGCAATATACACAATGCTCTTTACCCTGTAAGGGAAGAGGAAAAGCCTTTTAAGACTTTCAATTTCAGGGTGTATAACAAAAAATCCATCCGAACTGGGCAGAGTCTGCTCTCGGGAAGGTCTCGCAGAGGGCGCCTGGTGCTGGGGCAGCTCCTGCTCAGGGTGTGATGCTGGGGAAACTGAAACCCAGTGCGTGCTGCCACCATAAAAATCAGAAAACAAAGAAACAAAACACTTAAGGACGAACACTGAGTGGTTTAGGATTAAAAGGGTAGAGAGCAAGCAGCAGATGACATCCATATTTTCTCTGAGTCTTAAGCAACAGTTCCCTCCCTTGTCTTTTCTCTTCTACCTTTACTTTTCACTATAGGAAGCATGCCATTTCGTGCAACAGCTCAGCCAAGCTGTTCTTAGAAAAAGATCTGGCATGTCCCCACTGACAGCAGGGTCCAGTGCTAAAAGGCAGCTGTGAAAAAACTGGCCAGATATTGCACATATTGTTTCCAGAAAGCAGTCACTCCCACTGACTGTGACAGGACTGTAACTAATTTCCTCCAAACAGCCTATTTCTCAGGAAATTGTTTTCATGTAGTTTATGTCAAAATCAATCTTCACCAAATTTCACAATTTCGCTGGCTTCCTTTAAAGAATCATCAGGGCAGTTTTGGGACAGAGATGCTCCAGGAGCAGCACTACTTTGGGATGCAAGAAATAAGTCCAGGCATTTATCTTTGCTGTTCTTTGTAGGAAGCAGGAATTCTGCTCACTGCTGGAGCATCCAGACATGCATGTGTAGCTTGCTGCATCAGCCACCCTCACAAGGGGCACATACTGCTGGAAGGCAGCAAAAAGCTAAGGAATCATTCATTAAATATGGTGAATATGACTCCCTCCTAGTGACCTGCTTTTTGCATTCACCTGGGTTCTCTCCATTTCTGTCTGTTAGAAGTGAGAGTATCACCAAAGATTAAAACAGATTCTACAGCCCCAGGAGGTTGGATGAGTTTGAGGGTCAGAAAATTTGCCAGGATAAGAGAAAACTCCATTTTAAATGGTTTGCTTTAAGCTAAGCTCCCAGACAAAATATTGAAACATAACCATGTGAGAAAGCATTCCAGAACATCTCTGCAGAGGTTGTTCTCTGGTTTCCAGAAATTTCCATTTTCTTGAGCCTGGCAGGCTACAGAGGCACAAGATTACTGCACCATAGCAGTGCTGCATTTTCCACTCTCACCAGTAAAGAAACCTTATCAAAATGTTACTTCACATGCATCTTCATGAAAGAGCAAAACCAGCTCCTACAAAGAGTTGCAGCTCAGTTCTTACAAGGCATTCACTGAGTTTATCAACCTAATGCAGGTACATACCTGCAGGAATCATCACCATTTCTTGTCTCAAAGAATCCCTTGCCTGGCATCAGCAGCACCTTGCACAGCCCTTGGGACAACTTCGTTTTCACACTCAGCATCATCTGATTATTTTCTTAAATAATATTCCTAAACCAGCTCTTACGTGAACACTTATCACATCCTGACTTCCACCAAAATGCCTTTTTCGTTAGTATCAAATGTCATTAATTGACTAATTAGATTATTCACTTCACTTCCATCTTCTGATGATTCCAAATTGAAATAGAGACACTCTGGATAAAGCCAGCAGTGTGGATTTCTACTTGCTGTCTGTTACTCTAGTCACCAGAGGTTTTTTCTGAAATATTTTCTTTGCTTGTACTTATTCCTATTCCTACCAATTCTATTTGTGTTTGTGGTGCCAGATCCAGAACTGTAAGTACCAGAGATTACAGTATTGAAGTCAGGATCTGTTGCTTACATTGCCCTATTTTTTTCTTACATCTTCCTTCAACTTCTTAACCCTGCATTCATGTTAAAAACAAAACCCCAAACCATCTGTACAATAATGAACCTCATGGGAGATGGGACTATGACTTGTGTAGGTGCACTGAGCCACCTTAGCGAGAAAAAAGGGCACTTGAGCAGTTCTGCTACCTGAAGCAAAATAGGGGGAAAATGAAGGAGAAGAGGAAAAGGAAAAATCCCTACATTGAAAAGTACAGTGATTTGGGAATATGTCACAAGAAGAGAGAGTGGTAAAACAGCAAGCAGTGAAGAACCAGTCTTGTTCCTTTGGAGCTGGGAAAAGCTGAGACTAGCTTATGTTACTGTTATATTTAACAAAAATACGCATGAATTCTTCAGAACTGGGAATTGTCTCCTGCAGACTAAGTTTATCAAGGGGAAAAGAACAGTCATAGAGGTCACACATAGTTCTGGGACAGTGCTGAGATTCTGCAGAAGTGGCCTCAATTACCAAATGCAAGAGAGGGAAAGAAAAGAAAAAGGCTGAGACAAAATCTGCTGGCAGTTGTGCCGGCCAGGAGTGGAATTGGAGACAGATGTGCTCATTGTGCTCAGCAGCCCCAGAGTGGGGAGGTCTGAGCTGGGGGACACAGCAGTGTCCAACAGCACCACGGGCAATCCTTTGCAGTGGGGACAGGAAACACCATGCTACAGTGGATGGGCCAACTGTCAGCCAAGGAAAAGGTGAAAAAAGTGGAGTTTTCCAACAAATCTTGATATAAAACCTTGAGTTGCCCACGAAGGTCTCTAATGGTGGGGCCAACCATCAGCCTGGCTGGCAGGTGCAGCCCAGGCACCAGCCAAAGGGGAGAGGAGGCTTTGCCTGCAAACCAGTATGAATTTGAAGGAGACCAAAGGAAGCAAGATGTGAAACACCAAAAACACAGTGAGCCAAAAGTGGGTATTACTCTTCTGAGTTTTATGGCTTACAGATTTAGCCCAAGGGCAACTAGGCTGGTTCTTTGCCTTTGCATCTCCCAGAGATTCAGAGTCCACAGAATCACAGAGTTGTTTGAATTGAAAGGAGCCTTAAAGCCATCTAGTTCCAAACCCCTTGCCATGGGCAGGGACACCTTCCACTTGACCATGTTGCTCAGACCCCCACCCAAGCTTGGTCTTGCACTTCCAGGGATGAGGCTTTTTCTGATAATGTGTGCCAGTGTTTTACCTCCTCATTGTAAAAAGTTTCTTCCTTATAACTTGCCACATTCCTACAAGGATATGATCCTCAGAGCTGTGCGATGAGAAAGTTCTACAGATAAGCATGAAGTGTGGAAAAACCCTCATCTTGTTAGAGACCACAAACAGATTGAGCAAAGCAGGCAGCAGCCAACTTGCAGATTAGCTTGAGCTAAGCCACATAACCACTACTGAGTTTTGACTTCCCCAATTCAAAGTATTTAGATATTGAGATGCTTACTCTGAAATGCTGTGGCATCAGACCCCATGAGGGGAGCCAGCAGATCTGCTCCTGCCCTGCAGACACAGGGCTGCACTGCAGCCACCACAGCTGCTGCCTTCAATTCTGTGAAATAACATCTTATGTTTTAAAAAGACGTAAAAAAAGGAGTTTTTCCAGCTTCCAGGAAAGAAGGAAACACAAGTCATTGGCTGATTTGGCCAAGTAGCACACCACAGTGCCTTCAGGGATTGAAGGTCCTTAGACTGGACCCTGGCAAACCTGGTGGGCTTCCCCTTTCTCAGGTCCTGGCCAGAGGATGGGGTGGTAAGGGGACCACTGTCCTGATCAAAATCAACTCTGGGGCACCAACTGTGCCCATGAGGTCCAGGCTGATGCACTCAAGACACCCTGCATCCCTCCTTCCCATGCAAAAAGGGCCTCTTTGCTGAGCCCATCCCCAGGGCCACCCTGATGCTTCAGGGCAGTGGCTTCTCCTGCTGTAAATCAATTCTTACAGAATACTTGCATTTTGTCAAAATTTTGCCAACAATATTGCACAAGTACTGTAATCTTTCCTTTCTGGCAATGTGTCACATATTTTCCATAGGGTTGTGCTGGGGTTTTTTCTTATACCAGTCTTTTTCCTATTGTCTAGCAGTGATCACAGTCCATGTACAAAGGAGCTTTGATATCTCCGGAAGTGCTGTGGAGTATCTGCTCGGTCATACTTTGGGTCATTCTATGCTTTACTCATTTTTAAAAGCCACTCATATATTTACTACCTACTTTCCATGGAAAAGCTGATTAGGTAAGGAGGCTGTCCCAAGACTAAACACCAAATTTACTGGAACCTTTATCTTCCAGAATGTCTCAATTAATGGCGCTTTTTTTTTTTTTTTTTTTTTTTTTTAACCAGTTTTAAAATTCAATCTGAGCAGTTATTTATGTGTAGAGACCATAAAATTGTAGAGGACTGCTCCACAACCACTTACAGGTTCTCTGAGCACATCAGCACAATGATGACCCATCTCTACCTTCTCTTGCTGGCTGCAGGCATCTCTGCTGCTCCCCAGATGAGGATAAGCAGCATAGCTGAATTACTGACACTACTACAGCAAATGTATGAGGTGATGACAGAGGACATTCAGGTAAATTCAATTTCCATTTTTCTAATCTAAAATTTAATATACTGGATCCTCTTGTTCTTGAACATTTAACCTTTTTTTGTGAGTAAAACAACCTATGTTTTTATCTATTATATTTTTTTCAGTGTTAATGAAGAAGATATTTTAAAGGCTGAATTAATGTGTTATTTTTTTTCAGAATCTGAGGATTGAAACTCCCAATGATATAGATGTAAGTAAAAGATTTTTAAAATAAAAGTAATTTTTTTAGTTAATTTATTCAGTAGAAATTAAGGTAGTTCTTAAATTGTCTCCTAAAATACTGTATTTGTATTTAAGAGCAATTACTTTCAGTGTAGTTATTATAAGATATAAAATTAATTATAAGATTTAAGGTGTCATTAGATAAAAATCATTATTAAAACAAATCAAATGATGAGTCAAAAAAACATGCTATAATATAAAAGGACAACAACTATACTTGTTCTATGTTTTTGTCAATCTCCTGCAGAACACACACACATAGAATGATTTTCTGAATCAGTTTTTTGAATGAGATACAGCTAAAAAGGAAAGAACACATTCATTCACACTTCCTGCTTGTATGTCTGAAAAATCCTTCTGTTTAGTCTACTTCATTTAGTCAACTTCTAGAAATGACTTTTTAAATCCTTACTCTCAGTTAGGGAATTAAATAGTTTGTTACCTCATCTTCTCTGAAGGATGATGTTAATGCCCCCTGAACTGGAGACCATGACTGGGTGTCTGTCTTAAAGATCAAACTCCCCTTTATGCATTTCCCAACTTCTTTTGCATCTCCAATAAATTTCTCCTAACCTCTCTCAGATTTTTTTTTTCCAGACAACTTTAAATGACTCCCTCATCATGCAGACATGAGGCTTTTCTCTTGGCTGTGCATCTACTAGAATCCTGATTTCCACAGACCACCATCCAGCACAGAGCTCTTCTGCTAATAGTGTGGCCATTTGTGGGAATGTTATCTGCCTCACTGATTTATTGAAGGAGGAGAGTAATTCCCATTTTAGCCCCCAGCTAGCTACAGGAGGGTTGGGGTTTCCATCCCATTCCATCCAATCCAGCCTTGCAATTTAGATGTGAAGTTCCCAGCTCTGTCACTTCTCTCTGGATCCCGTCTGGAGGAGCTCCCTTCCTAGGCTGAGGCTTTAGCTCTGAAGTTCTGACCCAGAATCAGCAGTGCCCAGTGGTGGCAGCTCACTTATCCCTTTTCCTGATGAGGTCCCTGGTGGTGCCACCACAACCCACTGTGCCAGTGCCCAGCTCTCCTCTGAGGGGAGGAGCTGCTTCCCTCTCACCTGTTGTTTGGGTCCAGACTTCCTCCGTGTCTCTGCATTTGCTGTTTGTCAGTGGCAGAAGTGTGTGGCTTCCCAAGCAAGGCTGTGGGAAAAAAATGATCTTATTCATTGTGCAGCATCCAGGAATGACTAAAAGGAGATACATGTCGGTAAAGAATATCATGGTTGCAATGCTGACCTCCAGCAGTTGCCTGCATTTCCTCCAATCTTCAGTGATTAGGTTTTTCTTCAGTTTTCATCACTTTCTTCTCCCATAACATCTAAATCTGTTCCTGCTGCTGATAGTCGTGTCCTCTCCTTCCTTGTGAGCTTAGCTGATCTCTTTCCAAATGATCCCACACTGGAGAGTGTGACCATCATCCATCACTCCTTGCTTGGCTTCCATCCCTTCTGGTGACCTTGTCCAGACCACAGGGACTCAGAGGCCAAAGCCAGTGACTGCTTTGTGGCAAAGGACCAGCACGGCCACCTTGGGGATGGGATGAGGAAATGAGAGGGTGACTCCATCTCTCCTGGCACAGGTGTCATATGTCACATGTGTTAATGTTTGGAGTAGCCTTGAGTTCATTTATTTTCTTTCTCTTGTGCTGGAGACAGGAGCAGATGTAAGAAATCAAACGGGTCTTCACACGGCTTCAAAAGAGGCAGGGATGAGTCTTTAGAAAATGACATGTTTCATCTGGACATCACAAGACACACCAGCAGATACTGTCCTTTGCCAGGTTTCTGTCTGCAGAGTAAATAAATTTTTACAGCAGAAAAGCACACTTGCTTAAGTTGTTTGCATACTCAAGTCCAAAAATCATTAAGAATGAATTTGCCACCCAGGCAGCTGGGCAAAACTCACAATGCTTTTTAATAAACTCATTGTAGCTTGTGGTTATGAATACTTGTATCTCAATATTTCTATTTCTTCCATCTTAGGATGTGAATTGCATCAGCATATTCTTCGAAGGAACAGAACAGCTGAAAAATAATCCAGCTATGGAAAATTTCAGTGGTTTTTTCCAGAGTTTTGAAAGACTGAAGCAATGGCTCATGCCAAACCTGGCAAAAGAGGTAGGAATTTATTTGCTCTCTGCCAGAGATCATGCAGGAGAGATGTAACAAAATAAGATCTATAATTCACAATTGTGTCTTTACATCTACAAAAGAGAGTAATTTCTGTACAGGATTGTTTTTAGTACATGGAAGAATAAATCCTGGCATTAATTCGTGTTCATATCCTTCCCTTGTTCTAATATTCAGCTTGATCCTCTAAAAAACCTCTAAAATAAGGATTCATATGTATGACAAGCAAATTTTTTTAAATGTATAATTTATAATATTATTTTGAGATTAAAAAAGCTTTAAAAATGGTTAAATATTAAGTAATTTCATTTTCTTGATTCATTTTTCAGGGACATGTCATACAGAAAGAAGGAGCACAACAATATTTATAGAAAAGCTGAGGACATTCATCCAAAACGTATTAAAAAAACCGCAAGACTGGAGAGTTAGAAGTTTCTAAAATTACTGTAAATTTATATGAGCAGTAGAATTGTTCCTTTGCATTAAAATTTGGCAGGGCACACCTTCAGTTTCCGTGGTACTGCACTGGTTTGTGTTTGGCATCTCAAAGTATTTGCTGGCAAAATGGCATTTTTATTTTGAGACAAATATTTAAATGCTTGATAAACCAAATCATGCAGGGCATTATAGAAGGTCAGATTTTTACTGGAATGTTTAACTGCTCTCACATAACCTCCTTATTCCATAAGCACTGAGAAACACATTCTGGGATTTTACTCTACCAGCAGCTTTGGTAGATCAGTATAAATTTGACAGCAAAAGATTTGTAAGGATCTGAACACATAACACTTAAAGAATTATTGGGTTTTTAATAATGTTAATGGATAGGAGTGTTTAGATCATTACAAATTTATTTATATTGTGTCAGTTAAATTATGTTGTATTTTATAGACAAAAGATTTTTTTAAAAAAATATTTATTCTGTGTTTTTGCTACTTTTAATTAAATGAATAATTGTCTTTGCCTTTCTGCCCCCACTTTCCCCTCAAATTTCTTCCAAGCTATTCCCACACTTCAGGAAATCTTGCTGAAAGCTATTTCTAATGATGCATGAATTAAAAACCAGAGAGTCCATTAAGGTACCCACCTCTGTGACAGAGTGGAGCTCACACTTTCTCTCTAGCTCCCTGGATGATGTTTACATTTTTGTCTATGAATAGCCCACCATAAATGAATTTCTTTATATATATATAAAAGAAAGATATATATATTACATATGTATATGAGAAACATATATATATATATATATATAAGAAAGAAATGAGAACAAAATTGAGAAGAGATTTTTGGTCAGAGTGAGAGGTGGGTTCCACCAGTGTCTTTCTGATCATAGGAAAAGCTTCTTCCAAAATCTACCAATTCTGACCCGGTGAAAAAAGAAACTGAGCAGATGAGCAAGGCACTGGTCACAGTGTTGCCAATAGTTTGATTTAATTTGGTCCAGACTCCTGTGTCAGACGTGTCCCGGTACAGCATGTCAGCGTCCCTCCTCCTTTTTCAGGGGCATCCTTGGGAACACCCGGGGAAAGACGGGTGATAATTCTGTGATAACAGAACAAATGGGCAGAAACAAAACATTTTCTTGCCACATGCTGGGAAAATACAGTTTTTCACAGTATTGCTCCGTAAGATTAGCACAGCAGGAACAGCTCCTGGTGAAAAAAGTGTTAATCAGCACAATGATTATTTGTACGTTGTTTGCGCAGACGCTCCGCTCTGCTCCATCCTCAAAGCCTGTGCACAGAGTGGGAGCGGCTGACAGCAGGTGGCAACAGGAGACCAGAAATGCTCGTGCATCTGCCGGGAGAGCTTTTGGCCAGGAAAAAGCTTAGACAGGGCTTTCCTTCCTTCTGGCACGCAGAGCTCCTTCGCTCGGTTCAAGCCCCGCAGTGATTTCGCAGAGATTGCGGTTCCTGCGTCCCCTCGGTGCTCAGCACATCTCCACAGCAATCTCTGCCCCAGTGCCACCCAGAGGAAGGCAGGCACACTCTGTGGGACACAATCCCTATGAACCCTTTTCCTCGGTTTTCACTGGAGCGGGAAGGAGGGATATCCCACGCGTCCTTGCCTAGAGAGCATCAGCAGCGCGGTTTAACCGCGGGTGCAGCCACACAAGTGAAATCCAGGCAGGGAATCGCTCACGGGGAAGTTCCCTGGACGGGTTTCCCTGGATTCAGAGCGTGCACTTGGAGAGGGGCCAAAAGGTAGAGAAAAAGGAATGGGGGTGGTTTGGCTCCAGCTACAGCGGGCCGTGGAAAACGCCCAGGAATGGTGAGGAGAAACTGTGGACACTGCTGAAGGCTCGTGGGAACCTAATCGGGGCTTTTCCCAGATTGTTGACTTTTCTTAGCTCCAGCCAGGATCTTTCCCAGGCTGGAAATCTTTCTCAGAGACAAAACAAGGAAAGGCAGAAAGCAAACACAGATAGACACCTGGTGTTGACCACCGAGCCGTGTGAGTGTCTCCTGATATTTTGCAGAAAGCATTTTTTGGAAGAGGTGTTGCCTTCTTTGACCAATGAGTCTTTTCTACTTTGTTTTTTGCGATCTCCCTTACATAAATGCCATGGCTTTTCAATAAATCGCTCCTTCTTGCTTGAAAGGAGTTGTGTTGCTGTGTTCTTTCGCTGCTTCCTAGCCCCACAGCGACACAGAAACTAGTGCACAAAGCCTGAAAAGGACGTGATGAAACTACCCACGAGAAGGAAATGAACTACATTGCTGGCACGATTCAGCAGGGTGAGCTCAGGGTCAGAAAAAAAAAAAAAAAAGGAACTTTAGAACTCTAAAGATAATGGGAACTATATCTTGGTCGCTGTACCCCCAAATCACTGCAGACACCTGCCCTCCGATCCACCTGCATCCTGCTTCAGAGGAGAACTGCTCCAGCTGCACTTTAATATTAACTATGACTTCATATAGTAAGTTCAAAAGAATCTTTTCTGTCATGCCCAGGGAAAAAAACAAACAAACAAACATATAGATAGTACAAATATGTGCTGAATTATGTATAATTATTTATTGTATTTTAAGTGTAATATGTATTATATATACTCTATGCTAATATTCTGGGGGGCTCTCGACTGTGTTTTAAAATATAATATGTAATAAATAACATACTCATTATACAATATTGTATGTAATTTTTCTATTTTATATATAAATCATCTTTTCTAGCATGGCCAGGGAAAACAGCATACCCTTAACGTGAAACAACAGTAACTTCAATTAACCTTTAACACTTCCCTTTCACACTTGAACTGACCGGGCGAGCAGCATTACTCATCCCAGAGAGCAATTCTGGTTTCCTTCTCCGGGCTCGCCGAGGGGGTCAGCGGATCCGAGCGGGTGCCTGAGCCCCCTCGGCGCCCGGGGGGTTTTCCCGGTACGGCCGGGGATTCCCGGCAGGGCGGCTGGAATTTCCGACCATCCCTGCCCCTGACTCATGTCCCGGCCCCCGGTCCCAGCTCCTGATCCGGCCTCGCCCCCGGCCGCCGGTCCTGGCTCTGGTTCCCGGTCCCGGTCCCGGTCCCGCCCCGACCGCGACCCCGCCCCCGGTCCCGACTCCTGGCCCAGCCCCTGCCCCGGGCTCGCCGCCGGCTCTGCCCCCGGTCCCGGTCCGGGTCCCGACACCAACCCCGGCTCTGTCCCCGGTCCCGGTCCGGGTTCCGGTCCCGATCCCGCCCCCGCCTCTGTCCCGGTCCCGGTCCCGGTCCGGGTTCCGGTCCCGACCCCACCCCGCCTCTGTCCCCGGTCCCGGTCCTGGTCCCGACACCAACCCCGGCTCTGTACCTGGTCTTGGCCCGGCCCCCCCGGTCCCGG
Organism: Muscicapa striata striata; assembly: GCA_030060385.1. NCBI lineage: Eukaryota > Metazoa > Chordata > Aves > Passeriformes > Muscicapidae > Muscicapa > Muscicapa striata. The sequence goes on from JAREIS010000049.1 coordinate 3,595,187, forward strand.
CCCCCTACCCTGGCCCCGCCCTCACCCCCGGTCCCGGTCCCGGTCCCACTTCCTAGCTCTGCCCCTGGCCCCGGTCCCACCCCGACCCCGACCCCGGTCCTGGCCCCGCTTCCCGGCTCTGCCCCCGGCCCCCGCCCCAGGTCCCGCCCCGGTTCCGGTCCCGGCCCCGCCCCAGCTCCGGTCCGGTCCCCCGTCCCGGTCCCGGTCCCGGTCCCGCCCGCCCCCGGCGCAGCAGCGCCTCCCGCGGCCGCGGCCCCGCCCGGCCCCGCCGATTCCCGGAACCGCGGCCGCTGCTCCCGCAGGAAACCGAAACTGGGCACGGCGGGACGGGGGGAGGGGAACGGGATGGGATGGGATGGGAGCGAAATAAATAAATAAATGAAACACAAACAACTGCGGCACGAAAATTGAGGAGGGGAAAAGAGAGGGAAGGGGGAAGGATTAAAGAAAGAGTGGGCAAAAAAGGGAGAGCAAAAAGGGGAAAAGAGAGAGGTCGAAAGAAACAGAAGCAACGAAAAAGCCAAAAAAAAAGAGGGGCATAAAAAAGGGGGACATGAAAAAAGGGGGGCACCACAAAAAGGGAGGACATAAAGAGGGGCACAAAAAAGGCGGATACAAAAAAAAGTGAGTGCACGCAAAAAAATAAGGCAGACACAAAACAAACAAACAAACAAAAAAAAAAACCCCGGGGGGACAAAAAATAACGCAAAAAAACCAAAAAAACAAAGGGAGGGGACAACAAAACCCCTCTGATCTGAAATTTCAGCCACAGCTGGAGAGTTGGTGGCTGGGAGTCTCCACTGAGACTGCAGAGTATGTTAAAAATAATAATAAAACCATTTAAATCTTTGTTTATTTCAGAAAAAGTCACTCACACCAAACAGGGGAAGGCAATGAACAAGGAATCGTGTTGGACAGCTGTTCCCTTCCCCAGGGTCCCCCTCTCTGGGTGCTGCTCAAGGGGTTCCCCCATTCCTTGGTTGGGAAAAGGTTGCAAGAAGTCCTTCCCTCATTGCAGACCCGCCACTGTCCCTCTGCAGTGGGTCAGCTGAGCCACACTTCCCTCCTCCAGCATCCAGCTGGATGTGTCACTTGGTTTTTCCTTTATTCGTGGGGGGAACACAGCCAGTACAGCACCCCCTCTGAGAGCATCAAAAAACCAAGAGCCAGAAGTGACAGCTGTGAGTGCTCTGACCCCGGCAGACAGGACACCTCAGACAGGTGTTTTTCAAGCACCAAAGCTGAGTCTTGCTTATGTAAACTGTGGTACTGTACATTATGGCTGCTGTTCTCCTTCATAGTCTGTGTCTGGGCAGAGGTGTTTGCAGCTGGCATCAAGGTTAAAAGCCAATCAATAATTAAAATATAAGGAATACAACTCGATTTTAGCACATGATTTTCACTCTTTGCTATGGTCCTAAAGATCCTCAGTGCCACCGTGGTTGCCCTCAGCACTGCCAGCAGCCCAGCTCAGACCAGGGTCCCGTCCTGCTGCTCCCCTGCAGTCTATCCCAGATGGGACAAGCCACCTTCCCACTGCATCCTGCCTCCCCTTCCCGTCCCTCAGCTCCTCGTGGCACCGGGTGACCGGCCCAGACACCCATAACTTCTTTGCACAAGGACAGGACAGACTGTCTCAAACAAAGCAGGCATTATGGATGTTCTTTCCAAGATGAGGCAGAGGTGAAACACTCACAAGTCACTGCACTGCAGCCTCCACTTCCAGCTGCTTTTCCTGGAGGGCAGGAGTCCATCCCCAGGGCCTTCCTGCCTCCTGCTTGCAGGCACGCCAGCCTGCTCCAGCTGCTGGAGGGCAGCAGCAGGGTGCAGGCAGGGGCTGGGTGAAGGCAGGGGCTGGGTGCTGGCAGGGCTGGGTGCAGGCAGGGCAGGAGGTGCAGGCAGGGCAGGAGGTGCAGGCAGCAGCAGGGTGCAGGCAGGGGCGGGGTGCAGGCAGGGCAGGAGGTGCAGGCAGGGCAGGAGGTGCAGGCAGCAGCAGGGTGCAGGCAGCAGCAGGGTGCAGACAGGGGCAGGAGGTGCAGGCAGCAGCTGGGTGCAGGCAGCAGCAGGGTGCAGACAGGGGCAGGAGGTGCAGGCAGCAGCTGGGTGCAGGCAGCAGCAGGGTGCAGGCAGGGGAGGAGGTGCAGGCAGGGCAGGAGGTGCAGGCAGCAGCAGGGTGCAGGCAGGGGCAGGGGTGCAGGCAGGGGCGGGGTGCAGGCAGGGCAGGAGGTGCAGGCAGCAGCAGGGTGCAGGCAGGGGTTGGGTGCAGGCAGGGGCAGGAGGTGCAGGCAGCAGCAGGGTGCAGGCAGGGGCAGGGGGTGCAGGCAGGGGCAGGGGCAGGGTGCAGGCAGGGCAGCAGCAGGGTGCAGGCAGGGGTGTGGGTGCAGGCAGGGCAGGAGGTGCAGGCAGCAGCAGGGTGCAGGCAGGGGTGTGGAGGTGCAGGCAGGGGCAGGCAGCACAGCCCTGTGACTGTCCCACACCTGCTCCACTGTGCCCTGGGTGAAGACCCACATGCACCAGGAGAGGCCGAAGCCTCTCTGGCCTTTTTCAGGGAGCTCAACTGCTGCAGGTCTGCTGCAGGTCTGCAGAGCTGCCTTCTCTCAGTTAATTGTTCATGACATGTCTGTGTCCTCCTTCAAGATGGACGGGATAGTAAGGAGCATGGAAAGTCCTCAGGTGAAGTTTTTGCAATTTCCTTTATTCCCACTAAAACAAGCACAGAATTTGTTTTTGGTTTAATTAAAAAATCTGCTGTGCTATCACTGGGAAGAGCTGGAATGGTTTTGTGTCTTGAGATAGGTCTTTCCAATTCCAGGAAACTGTAAACGGCCCATCCCAGGATATATTTGTTGTAGCCTGCAGATCAGAGCACTTGCAGGGATTACATCATGCCAGCTGGGCAGGGTTTCAACATTTCTGACATTCATTCTCCTGCATGTGCTTCAAGCAAAGTTCCTTTCTGTAAAATAGGCATTTATAAGAAATGGAAACAGCTTGCAGCCAGCCCTGCACCCTCACAGCTTCTGACCCAGAAGCAGCTAGTTGTGGTTATCTGCCCTGGCAGCTTTTAAGGCTGGTATTCCATCCCTGCTCCTGAAAAAAACCACTCTGCATTAACCCCTCACCGCCTGGAAAGCCTTTGGGAGGAAGAGGCATTTTCTGCCCATGGGTCACCTCTGTCACCAACTGTGACAGCAGCTGGGTGCTTCTTAGTGGGGAACCATGACAATGCTGAGGTTCTATGAATGGCTCTGCACCCATTTTTATGTCCTGCTCCAAAAAGGAAGGTTTGTTTCTGGGTCAATGGGAAAAGGGGACAGAGGCAGGTGGCACAGGGGGTGTGGTGGGGAATTAGAAAGGACTTGAATTAGAGCAGGTTTCTCTTAAAGCAGGTAGAAAAGAGGAACAAACAAACCTTCACAGAGTGGGTTCTGGGAATGGGAAGGTCCTTATGCAGAGATGGAAGGAAGCAGCCAGGGCCATGAGGAAAGAGATAAGAGTCTCCCTCTTTGTCAGGGGCTCTGACAAACCCCTCCACAAACCCCTGCTCCATCCTGTGGTTGTGTACTCCCCCCACACAAATACTGCCTGGGCATGCAGAGCCTCCCTGGGGTCCCTACCAAGTCACCAGAGGCAACTTTCTGTGGCAGCCGCCAGCCCCATCTCTCCCTGTCTCCATCTCCCCATTTTCCCATTGTCAGAGCACAGATTTCCCACTGTGGGCCTTCTCCCCAGGCTGGATCCCTAGGGGAAGGGAAAATCTTCAAAGACAAGACTGTCATGAGCACCTGGTGTAATGCTCAAGCTCTTTCCTCCCAAGACACCTTAGAGATTCAGAACCCGAGGCTCACCTGGAAGTGAATGAGGCTTTTAAGTCTGTACCCATGTCAGCAAGCATGTCTGCACTGAAGTGTGCTGGTTTTCTGCCCTTTACCCTCCAGCTTCTCAAAGTGTTTCTGGATGTTTGGAGCCCCAGGTTCACCCCTGGCACACGGGTGTATTAACAACAATTTCTTTCATGTAGCACAGATCAGAGCCATCCTGAGCTGCTTTAACAAGAAGAGTGATGATGCCAGAGAAAAGAGACCCATGTTTATGAGAGACCTCGAGTGTCTATATCTGATCCATCACCTTCCCTCCTTAGAGGCCATGCCAGCTCCATGGCTGATGTCATCCAGGTCACCTTTTTTGCATCACTTAAATGAGTCTTCCTAGAAGCTCCTTATCTCAGGGCACTGGCTGAGAGGAGAAGTTCATGTTATAGGGTAACAAACACAACTTGCTGGAGGATGTTTGGGATTGAATTTGGTTTTAAAAGAGATATTATTAAATATTACTTCTGTGTTCAACAGTCCTAGACTTGGGATCTACCTGGATCAAGTAAATGTGATAAAATATATCAGTGATCTGCTTCTCTGTGTCTCAGCTTACCAATAAAAGAAGGGAACTGGCAATTCGTGGAGGGAATGTGAAAAAAGTTGTCCAAGGTAAGATACCTGTGAAATAAAGCTGGAGCAGGGCTATGATTCTTCAGAGAATAAAGATGTTGACATTATGGAAATTCTTGGGTGATTAACTGGGTGGAGCAGAAGGGCTTTATGGCCAACCATTTATTGACTCCCTGAGATTCTTCCTTCATTATACTTTTATACAGGACAAATTTAAGTGCATATTCTTGCTATATTAGGTAAGCTGCTGAAAGGGTGATTAGTGTAGTGAGATTAATGAGAGGAAGGAATCAGTTTAATAAGGAGGACCTTTTTTAAGTGTGGTGTAAGGGAGTCTGACACTCGATAACATTGTGGAGACACAAGTTTCCTTGTTTCAGCAGAAAGATAACAAAAAAGCAAACAAATATAAGGCATCTCAGGCTGGGCAGGTCCTGCTCCATGGAAACATGCCGAGCAGATGTGGGACAGGACACAGATAGAAAGGTCAATTAAGCTTCATTATGTAGGATCTGTCCGAGTTTAAACCCGAGGAAAGAAGATGTGATTGAGGGGTGGGGCTGTTAACTTCCCTTCATGCATTTCTATTCTAGGTCTATTTATTTGGTATCTGATGTCAATTCCTGACAAGATACAGGCTAAAAAGCCAGTAAGAGTTTCAAGAGTACTGAAGTCATGGATCAAAAAAGAGTTACTGTTCAAAATTCAGTCATTTAAGGTGTCTGATACATTTGGTGTGTGCAGACCTTGGTCCATGAAACCAGGAAGCTCAGGATTTATTTTTTCTAAAGCTGGGTGAGTGGTGAAAGCAAACCATGGGAGGTTGTAGCTCAAAAGCAATCAGCATAATCTCTTTTTGTCAATATTTATGTTGTATAAGAGGTGGTGTGACTATTTTTGTAGATGGCATTTACACTGAAATATCGAATATCTTCTTGTCTTCTCTTTTTCAGGCTATGTTTATGTTAGCTTCTATTTGTCTAGTAATATCTAGTATTTCTCCTTCTTTGATGATTTGCTAATTCACCTAATATGCTGTATCTTTACCTATGGTGAAATCTCTGTGGTGAATGGTGCCTCCCTCAGCACAAAGACTGGAGGATCCTACCACAAGTTAAGTGTGTCAAGCAGACAAAAAAACATTAATTAAGAGAAAGCATGGGACTCCTACAGGGTGTTTCTCTGCAGTTAAAAACCAGGTTGGGGCTTTTCTTTCATCTTTATGTTAAAAGAAGAAAACTTGCCAGAGCAGGCAGTTGGTGTGGTGGTGTCACACTTCTGTCTCAGCTGCCCATGCATCTTTGTACCTCTCTCCCAATATAAATTCCTGTCTCTTATGACTACAAACCTTCCTTGAAATTATGGAAATAATTAAAAATGCCCTAATATTCCGCTGAATGGAATGCACCTTAAAGACATTGGGTGAAAATCTAATCCCCTTGTCATACAGTTACAGTGGACTGAAGAGAAATCCTGATGGTTTCAGTAGCCTTCTGTCATGATGCCATTTCCCTTCCTCAGGCTTTATCCGAGAGGGCTAAGAGGGGACAATACCATTGGTCACCCTTTTTCATAGAATCACAGAATCCTGGGGTGTTTTGGATTGGAAGGGACCTTAAAGGTGCCAACCTTGCAAGAAGGACACCTTTCACCAGACCAGGTTGCTTCAAGCCCTATTTAACATATCCTTGAACACTTTGGGACAGAGCATCCTCTCTGGGCAACCTGTTGCACGGCATCACCACCCTCACAGGGAAGAATCTATTTTTAATATCTAATCTCAACCTATCCTTCTCTCAAGCATGAAGCCACTTCCCCTCGTCCTGCCACTGGTCTGCTGAGGCCAGGTGGGTACCTGGCACAGGCTGGTTCCTGGTTTAGTTGCACCATGGTGTGCACCAGAATTGCTTTGGCAACCCCACCGTCTCTCCTAGAAAAGGGGGCTGGATCACTCTGCGGGACGAGAGCCGGATCCCCTGGGGGGACGGGGACCGGGTCGCTCCATGGACAGGGAGTGGATGCCTCTGTGGGACGGGGACTAGATCCCTCCAGGGGACAGAGACTGGATTCTTGGGCGGGACAGCAGGTGGATCCCGCCGTGGTTCGGTGCTGGATCCGTGCACAGTTCAGTGCCGGATCCGTGCACAGCTCGGTGCCGGACGCGGGCACAGCTCGGTGCTGGATCCCCCCGCGGTTCGGTGCCGGACCCGGGGGAGCGGGGCGGGCGCGGGGCGGGGCCGGGCTCGCAGCGGGGGAGCCGCGCCCCCCCGGCCGCTGGTGCTACAACAGCGTGATTTCCCGAAGTGATGCTGCGGCGAGCGCCAATGGCGAGCGGGCCAGCCCTCGGCGCGGCGCGGATTGGCCGGGCGGCGGCCGGGCCCGGGCGCGGGAATCCCGGAGCCGCCGCGTTATACCCGCGGGCGCGGCCGGCGGCGGCCAGAGCCGGCGGCGGAGCGCGACAGCGGGGACACAGCTCGGCACTGCAGGCACAGCCAGGTGGGTCACGGTGCAACCTGTGCAGCGCTGTGCTGTGCTAATCCTATCCTATCGCCTAGCCTATCCTAGCCTATCCTAGCCTAGCCTATAGCATATCCTATATCCTATATCCTATATCCTATATCCTATATCCTATCCTATTCCATCCTATAGCATATCCTATATCCTATCTCCTATCTCCTATCCTATATCCTATATCCTATATCCTATATCCTATATCCTATATCCTATATCCTGTATCCTATATCCCATGCTATATCCTATGCTATATCCTACCCTATCCTATCCCACCATTAGCCCCGCACTCTGCGCAGCAGGGGGGTTTCAGGGTGCGTTTATCGGTGCCGGGGCAGCGCCGGCCCCTCTCGTGCGGGGCAGTTTGGGAGGCGGAGCGGGTGTCGCTCCGGCAGCCGTCGGGTGGGCAGCGCGCATCCCGTGCGCGGCCCTGGCAGGGGCAGGCTCAGGCTCGGCGGGCTGTCCCTCGCCGCCGCGGGCCGGGCGCGGCTCCGCTCCGCCGATCGGCCCCGGGCGGAGCGGGCGAACCGAGCGCCGCTGCTGGGGCAGCCCTCGGCACACCCTGCCCGGCACGGGCACTGCCCGGGGTCCCGTTCCGCCCCCGCCGAGCGGGTTGCTGGTGAAAGTTAGAAAAGTGTTCTTTAGGCAGTCTTGGCCTGTGTGTTTTGGAAAAACACCACAAACAGGAAATTATTTGTGCAAAGGAAGCGCCGGGAGGGCCGGTCCTTGCGGCGCCGCTTCTCGGGGCGGGTCGTGGTGGAATAGGGGAATTGGGGAATGGGGAATTGGGGAATTGGGGATACCCACTGAAGCAGCACCGCTGCCCCTACCTTGCGCAACTTCATTAATAATAAACTTTTCAGTTGAGGATTGTGCAGCCTGTCCGTGGCTGCAGAGCAGAGAACACCCGCACCCAGCGCGGTGCTGGCTCCCTCCCAGAACCGCTCCCACGCACAGCTCCCCACGCAGCACGGGCTGAGCACCCACTGCTGCCATCGGCCTCTGCCCAATCCCAAACCTGAGCCCTGTTCTGGGGCTGAGCCAGGTGCAGCAGGAAGCATTTCCCTCCAGGAGCAGGTGAGAGGCTCTGAACGAGAGTTAAGACTCTGGAAGAGTAGTTCTGTCATTGGTGGTGATGCTGAGCACAGAAGGTGTGGAAGGAATGACACTGTAGAGTGGTTTAAATAGTGATGAGGGTTTGTCTGACCTGTTTGTCACTTCTTTCACAGCCAATATGCCAGTGTCAAGAATGCGCATGAGGCCCTGGCTGGAAATGCAGATTGATTCCAATCAAATACCAGGACTGATATGGATTAACAAGGTGAGGCTGCTTTGTACTATTATCATCATTATTAGTACTACTGGTGTATCATTAACAATCCTTGTTCTTAAATGACACTAAACACAAGTCAAGATCATAAAGGAAATGACATGAAGAAAACTTGACAGCATTATGTTTAAAAAGCAACAGTTTTTGTTTGCAGAAAAGGTAGCTCTGGTTGGTACACAGTGGAGTAGTTCCATTTTTCCCTCAGAAAATTCCCAGGAGGGGAATGATAAATTGCAGTGAAAACATTCTGAGTATGCTGGAGAATGAAGAAACCTTCAAAATCTCTTTTAACTCCTGCTGCTCACTGAGCCAAGTCACCTCCTCTCCCAGATAAGCAGCAGCTATTATACTCCAGTTGCTTCCATTTTTAAGATTCAGCCTGAAAGAAATGTTGTATTTTTCGTCTGTAAGGCCAAAAGGTCTGTTACCAGGATGTAGCACAGGTTGAGATCACTGAGCTTATTGAACCAAGTCACTCAAGTTTCCACATCCATCCCAAGAAGATATTTAAGCTACATTTTTTGTAGGATTTCTGCAGGATCTTATGGGCAAATTAAAAAAGGGATTCCCCGACAAAGTGTATCTAGAAAAAATGCTGTAATTTATGACATAATAATGGGTTAGATGTGATGTATTAAAATTATTTTGGGATAGAGTTGATAATATTGCTCACTTCTACTGTACTGTAGCACCTTTGGGTTTTTTTCCTAGTTTCAGAAACCATTAAAAGCCTTAAATGCTATGAACAAAACAGATGGAACCATGGCTATTTAATTAAAATATAGATTAAATAGCCATTGTAGTTATATGCCAATAGTTACAACCCCTCGTGCTCTAAAATCTAGAATGGGGGTTATAACATTTCTGAGCTGCAACTGAGAACCCTGATTAAATCCATTGTTCCAAACTTTCTTTTGTAATTTAAATCTCTATTGGTTTAATTTCAGGATAAGAGGATATTTCAAATCCCATGGAAACATGCAGCTAAGCATGGCTGGGACATGGAGAAGGATGCTTGCCTTTTCCGGAGCTGGGCCATTCATACAGGTGTGTGCTGGCTTTACATTCCCATCAGTCATATGACCATCTTAAACAAGGCTTTTTTTTTTGCCTTGACTTACACTGGTAGATCTAACTAGTAGCTAGATTAACTACTAGTGTATATATCAGAAAATACAATGTTGGTATCCTTTGGTGGGAAAAACCAGCACTGCAAAGTCTAAAATACACAACTCATCTCTTATACCTACCTTTATAGGAAGGTATAAAGAAGGTGAGAAAGATCCTGATCCAAAAACCTGGAAGGCAAATTTTCGCTGTGCCATGAATTCCCTGCCTGACATCGAAGAAGTGAAGGATAAAAGCATCAACAAGGGCTCCAGTGCTGTCAGGGTTTACAGGATGCTGCCACCCTTGACAAAGCTTCAGAAGAAAGGTAAACCCTTGGCAATCCAGCCAGAGTCATACTGGTAAACAGCACTTAAATGTCCTGCTCTGTATAAGCTGGGGCTAACAGACCTGTTGGTAGCACTGGTGCTACTAGGCTTGCTCACTGATTATTGTTAGGAACAGCTTGTACAAACAATTAATATTATCCCAAATTCCTTAAACATGCCTAAAGGCAGAATCAAGGGGTCATGGGCACTGGCTGGTGCTGTCAGTGGTTGAGCTTGCTGAGCAGGTTTCAAGCCTGCAAGAGCTCACACTTGCCTAAAATGTGCAACCCTTTCTCACATTCATCTTACTTTATTTCACAGAAAGGAAGTCAAAGTCTTCAAGAGAAGTAAGAAACAGGAGCAAGAGAAAGGTATGTGTCGGTAGAGGCAGCTGAAGAAGCTAGAGGTTTTGGTGGTTTTCTTTCTTAACTTTTTTTTCATATGGGAACCTGCGTGTACTTAGACAAGTCTTTCATGCTTTACCCTTGTTTTCACAGTGTTATGAAGAGACAAGGCTGAAAGAGTCAGCAGAAAGCTTAACCAACACTCCTTTGCCAGATGACCACAGTAGCTACACCATTCACGACTATGCAGGGCAGGAAGTGGAGGAGGGGAGCCCAGCCATCACCTTAGGTGAGACACTGGGTTTAGGTCTGAGCAGGGTGGAAAGTGCTGTTTGTGCTGAGCCCACGGTCCAAGATGAGTCTTGGGGCTGGGGCAGCTGCAGTGTCAGACTGGCAGGGGGGAAGCAGAGGTGCTTGTGCCTGTGCTGTGCTGTGCTGTGAGTACCAGCTCCTGGTGCCTCCCACAGGCCTGCCCTGCAAGGTGAGCAGCTCCCTGCCTGACTGGAGGCCAGCAATGGAAGTCACCGTGGCTGACAGCACCAACGACCTCTACCAGCTCCAGGTGTCTCCCCTGGCTTCATCCTCCGAGGGTGGGTATTGCTTTTGTCCTGCCCCAGTCTTTCACTGCTCTGCTGGAGGCAGGCTGGGGGCAAGGCATCAGAATGAAGGAGTGCCTGGGCCAACAGGAGAAACAGGAGCTGTTTTGTAGAAAAAAAACAACTCCCATCTGATAGATTTGGGAATTTGGAGTTACCAAACTAACCGGGTACAGAAGGGAAGAGCTGGCACATGCCACCTGCCCGTGGGTGAAAAGCTCTGAAATGCCACCTGCTCCAACAGAGATGGTGGAGGAAGCCATGCTTCCCACTGGGGAAATAAATAATTAACATACATACACCAGAGTGGTTCTTCACTCAGGGTGCAACTCATCTTCCTCCTGTCATCTTCCACAGCAAGTGGGCTCTGCTCTGTTGAGTCCTGGGGAGGCATCAGAGCCCTGCACCTCAATGTGCAGTTGTTGAAGAGCATCTGAGATGAAGGGCTGTGAGGAGTCTGGGGTGGGCATGAATAAAAAGTAGTCATGTTGTGTGACAAGACAATATGATGCAGGTTCTGTGGTGAAGAAGCAGAAGTATGAGGCCTAGAAGTTGACATCTATGTTTTCTTCCCTTTTTTTTATGTGCTTACAAAACAGTCACAGACGAAGATGAAGAGGAAATAAATCCAGATATTTATAAGGTAAAACCAGCCCTTCTGGTCAGAATAAAATTGTCCAAAGTTGGTGTTTGTACCAAGAGAGGAAGGGAAGCAGGTATCTGATCCAGTCTCCTCTGAGCTGAACATACACTTTCTTAATGAGGAAACCTGAAAAATTAAATATAAAGAGAAAGCTGCTTTACAAACATGAACTAGAGAGAACACACCCATGGAAGTATTTACCCTTCATGTGAAAGTCAGAGGAGGTTACTGAGTACTGCTAGGAGTAGAGGTCTAGAATCATTAAGGTTGAAAAAGATCTCTAAGACATCAAGTCCAACCATCAGCCAGCACCACACCATGTTCATTAAACCATGTCCTCATGTGCTATATCCTCATGTTTCTGAAAACTTCCAGGGATGGTGACTCCACCATTTTGCTGGACAGCCTGTTCCAGTGCTTGACAACCCTTTCTATGAAAATTTCTTCCCTCATACCCAATATAAATTTCCCCTGACATGACTTGAGGCCATTTCCTCGATTTCAGGTTCTTGTATAAGGGTCTGCAAAGATCCTCTAGACTTTTCTATTTTGCCCTTCCCTCCACCTCTGACACATTTAGCTCCTAATCTGCATGTCCAGACATGTCACACTCATCCCACTGATAAGATAGGAAAAGGTGAAAAGGTGCTCCAGCCCTTGCTGTTTTACATGAACTTTTTTTTTTTTTTTTTTTTTTTAACTGTGACAAAACATGTTTTATATAACTTAGCATGAGAAAACAGAACTTGATCTTGTTGCTTACCTATCTTCTAATTAAGGGCAATTAATCAAACATAAACATTGCACCCACAGTGGAAAGGAGCAGTTTTTATCATCTCCTCCTTCTCTTCCAGCTGCTTGGACCAGCCCAAGACTGGCACAGCACCAGCATTGGTGGGAAAGGCTTTCTCACCAACGAATCAGGCACCCAGAGCCTGTGCAGCACCTACAGCTTCAAGGAGCAGGATATGGACAGTGACACCATGTCAGGTACAGGCTCCTGGGCTATCCCTGACAGTCAGGGCCACAGGATGATGCAGATCAGGCACTAACTGGGAGGCAGCAAAGGAAATGGAGGAATTCACCTTCCTTGTGCTCTGAGATTTCCATGCAGCCTGCTGGGAAGCTGTAAGGAATTTGTTGATAAAAAGGAAAAGTCAAAAACACATCCAGTAAGCAAATCCTGCAGATTTCAGGGTTATGCATGTGGAACTTGGGTCAATTTTCAGAAACTCCTTGGAATATAACTGAAGAATTTCCTCTAGCAATAGCTTAAATGAAACAGCTTAATAGAAAGTGTTTGATGTATTTTAGGAAAATAATAGGCTAAGGTATTTACTCTTTTCTGAGAAATCTTTCCATTTTTGATATTTAATATATCTATATGCTATTTTGCTCTTGCTGCATTAATTCAGTGTCCATTTTCAATTCCTTTTGTCTAGGAGAGATGGATTTCAGGTTCTTTGACCAGAAGAACAGCCTAGACTTCTCCTGGCTGGATACAGTGAGGCCAACCATGCAAGTAATTCCCTGTGGATTGTAAACCCTTGGCTTCCTTCAACCACAAACTGCTCTTGGATAGAAACTTCAACAAGCATGGAAAGAATGGAAGAAATTTTTTGTTACTGACTGAAGGAAGAAAGTAGCTTTTCTGTTTGGTCTCATTTGTAGGCCTGGAAAGGTTAGCATGAAAAACACCATTATCAATGTAAAACAGGATCCCCACCTTGCTAGCAGGACTCTGGCACTGAAGGTGCTCAGCTGCAGCTCCCACCTTACAGGTCTGGAGGTGAAACTTTGCTGGAAGGTGCCACTGTGCCATGGAGTCTGACCTGGTGGGCACCACGAGCCTAGGGAGCAGGTTACCATCCTCCCCATGTGTGGTGTGATGAGCACTTTACCCACAGAGTACTTAGAGGAGACACTGCAGATAAGTCTCTGACCTGTTAGTTTTGGTTGCTGCTTACCTGTGCAACACTGGTGACACTGAGCATAACAACTGTCATTACACTTCCACAGAAAAAACTGCACCAACAGGCTGGCTCTGCTTTGATTTACTCCATCATAGAGTTCATCTTTCAGACCTTTCAAACTCTGTAAATAGACCATTTAAATGTGAAAATCCAGTTTAGGCTTTGCTTCCACCTTGTCCATTCCCCAGGTGCACTCACAGGAGGCTCTCTGCCACAGGCATGTCCCAGCCCTTTCCTCATATGAGTTCAAGAGCTGCTGCATGAAACAATTTTGCACTGATAGGGGCAGAGCTCTTTATTTTTACCACGCCTTTTGCAAATTCCTTCTGGCACTCTGTGGGGATTCTTCCAGTACTGCACACAAGCTGTAACATCCCACAGATTATTCTCTGGATCAGCATGTGCTGGATGGAATTGGTTTTGATGTGTGTGTGTAATAGATAGGAATCAAATCACTAAGCTGTAACAGACTATTTTCTTGTACATTTTATTTTTGTATATAAAGTGTTGTATATTTGTTTTAATAAAATGTTTTATATATTAGATGTTTACTTTTTCTCATGGAAGAGCTCTGAGGATGCATTCCAGATTCCTTGAAAATACCCAAACAGATGTGCTGTTGAAAGAGAGGCAGTTGGAGGGGTTTTTTCATGACTCATGAAAGCACAGAGAGTTTGTTTGCTCTCATTTCCTACCCCCTAGCCTCTTCCAAGTGCAGCTGCTGGGTAGAATCTTACATGTAAGGCAAGGGGAGCCCTGGTGCTGTGCATTGAGGGGTAGTTGGTTTGTATTTTTGTATTTGTAATCCTCTGCAATACAAACCTGACTCAGAGCCAGGTTACAGGCTACACTAAAAAATCCTGTACAGCAGCTCCTGCTATGGTCCTTCCTATCAGCAATGCCATTGGTTTCTGGGATTAGATCAGCAGTGAAGCCCTGGTTAAGTACCTCAGGTTTGCCCAAAAAGAAAGCACAGGCACAGTTCAGAAGGCAAGGGGAAAGCAAGCTGTTTTTCCCCTGAATGTTTGTTTCATTTGCTGTATTTCATGCTGTAAAGTTCAATGTTATTGCATCATGTGTGGCTGGATACAAGTGGGGCTGAGGCAGTGTGTGAGAGCCACTGACACTGCCTGGAAAACCCCTGTGCTCTGCTGGCCTTTGGTGAATAACTTCACTTTCTGGGCCCAGAGCCAAGGAGAATATCGGGCTGCAGGAGAGGAAGACCCAGCCCAAAGGGCTGGAACAAAGAGGACATTTCCTCTGCCTTGGGCACAGCTTTGCTGCAGCCTGACCTGCAGGGCAGGGACAGATGAGACTGAGGGAAGAGGGAGAATTGACCACCAGGTCATGGGTTTCAAATCCAGCACAGTGAAGTGGAGGGGCAGCCTGGGGAGGGAGAGGCTGGGCAGGGTCCCTGGGTCCTGTTAATGATTAACCAGCCCTCCCTGGCACAGCCTGGGGCAGGCCAGCCTAGGAAGCACCTGGGGCAGAGAGCAGCTCCTGGTGAATTCATCCTGTGGGGTGGAACTGGAAGTGTGGGGAGTGTGCTGTCCCCTGGCTTGCAGGGATGTGGCCTGAGGATGCACATGCTGGAAATTCCCTCCAGCTGGGAATCCCTGAGTGCCTGGGCTGCCTTAAATCACACACACCTAAAATCCTGCAGATGTAGAGCAGGAACGTTTGGTGCACAAGCGAAGAAATCACCCACCTTCAAATATTTAAAGTGAGCTTATAAAAGAGACAGAGAGCAACTTTTGACTCTTTAAACTTTTTAATAGTGACAGGACAAGGGGGGTATGGCTACAAACTGACACAGCGTTGGACTGAATAGATTTTGGGATGAAATTCTTGGCTCTGGAGGGTCTGGAGGGCCTAGCACAGGCTGTCCAGAGAAGCTGTGACTGCCCCATCCCTGCAAGTGTTCAAGGTTGAGAGGGGCTTGGAGCAACCTTGTGCAGTGGAAGGTGTCCGTGCCCATAGCAGGTTGGAGAAAAATGAGCTTTAAGGTCGCTTCCAGCCCAAATCATTTGATGATTGTATGATTCCATGACCAGTCCTATGGTCTGTGATTCTGTAATTCCATGACCTGGTGTCCTGCTCGGCTGCAGCAGCAGCTTCTACCAGGGAAAGCATGAGCTAGAGCTACCTCCAGCCCTGGGACAGGACACCAGCTCAGCATCACCAACACATGGAGGAACTCAGTTTTAAGAGCCCTTGCAAATTTACTACACATGAGGGGAAGGGCCAGGAGAGAGATGGGAAACTTTCTGTGGTGCAAAAATTGCTAAAAATAAGGTAGAGATTAATTCACCCATTCATGCATTGAAAGGGGCACACTTTTCACAGATATGCTCACAGGCAAAGAATCCCCAGCATGGAAATGTTCACAGATAAAAGATTAGACCAAGATTTGGGAGCAGAAGAAAGCAGCAGCAAGTGCCTCACACCCAGGGAGCAGAGATATGCCCCTATTTTACCAGGATGTTGGAAATGCTTGCCCTTGTTACCTGCCAAGGTACCTGCATGTCTGACTGCATGTTGGGTATTTTACCAGTGAAAAGTGGTGAAGTCCTGTGACAGAATTTGGTACTTATTCAGCTATTGAAGCATCTGGATGGATAAATTCCACCCCAGGTATATACTGTCAGTTTTGTTGTTTTGAACTCTTTGGGAGGGGAAGAAAAACAGAGTGATGCTCTCCAGCTCAGGAGTGGGGTGACTTAGGGGCTGCTACACTGAGCTGGTGCCTGACTGGCTCCTCCAACACCTCCAGGGCAGGTGGGACTTGCAGAGCAACAGGCTAAAGAGACTTTTAGGCTACTTGTACACAGAGGAGCATCATCAGTTCTTCAGGATAAACTCCCTGTGAGAGAAACAGTTTTAAACTTTGACACTGGATTTTTCTGAACTTGCCTATCCTAATCAAGCTCTTCATAAACCCTGTAAATGTCTGTTGGAATAAGAGTTGTTTTCACCTGTCATATGTACACAGCTAAATTCAGCTGGGAAGTGCTCACATCCAGGAGAGCAGGTCCCTGGGGAGAGCTGCTCAGCCCTTCCAAACCCAGCCAAAGCAATAAAGGAGGTTTCCTGTGGGCAGGGCTCAAAGGGCAAGCAGCTCTTGTGCGATGAGCCTTGCATGACAGAGAGAAAGATCTAAAGGCAGTGCAGCTGGTGTAAAAATAGAAACTTCTCTGAGGTGGAAAACAAAAAGGAGTTGTTATGTAATCACTGGTCATTTAGGAAATGAATGGAGCTACTGCTGCAGGCTTGAAAGGCTCCTCCAGCAGAGGCATTCTATCACCTACCCCTTTCTTACACCATCACTGGCTGCAGCTCACTTGTAAGCCTTGAAACCACTCAAAAACAAACTACAAAATCCCTTTACTTTGCTTTAGAGCCTTAGACCATCAACAGGACAAAACGTCCTGAAAATAACATGACAACCTCAGAAATAGTCCTGTATGTAGGAAAGCTCTGCAGCATGCCAAGCACAGATTTTGCCCTGCAGCATTGTGCATTAAGGTGGAAGAAGCTCTTGGTTCATGCCAGCAGAGGTTTTCAGTGCTGCAGAGGCAGGATCTCACACATCTGGTAACAGAAGCTTTTCCCAGGGAAAACCTGGGACCTGTAAACAAGGAGTTGTTGCTTTTCCCTCAGGCTTTGTCCAAATGGATTCTTAGTGAGTGGCTCAGCAGTGTCTGGAGAAGCCTCTGGCTCTTGGCTGCCCAGAGCAGTGGCACCTGTAAGGTTTGTAAGGTTTGCCTGCCAGACAGCAGAGCCTGCAGTTATCCTTTCACCCTTATTGGTTGTGGTGATTGAATCCTGATAATCACACACATTTCCAGGCAGTCACACAATTTACAGTATCCCAACTGGAATGGATAACAGTGCTTTGGGCCAAAGGTATGATTTTATAACCCCAAAACACAGTGGGATATTCATTTGTGGTGCAAAGGCAAACTATTGCCTGGAAAGCAATATTCATTTGTGGTGCAAAGGCAAACTATTGCCTAGAAAGCAATATTCATTTGTGGTGCAAAGGCAAACTATTGCCTAGAAAGCATCCAAATGTCTTGGACTAAAAACACTTCTCTGCTGTCAAGGATCATTCCTCCTCTCCAGTCCCACAAGGCCACAATTTCCCCCTCATATTTGTAAAAACAACACCAGGAAGACAGAAACTTTCTCAGGGCCAAAGCCTTTCTCAGAGACTTGTGAGGGCCAAGGAAAGAAGTGTTATCTGTAGAAAAGTTAGAGCTTACATGGGGAAGCATCTTCTCTAGAAAAGAGATAGGGAGGAAAGTCACATTTTCATGGACCAGTTGTATCCAAGCTGTGTTTTCCCTTTCACCACTTGCTTCAGTCACCTGCCCACACCCTCTCCCACCACAGTGCTGCACTTCAGAGTTGCTTTTTCTCCCACATTTTTCTATGCCCTTCAATATTTCTCTCCCTGTTAACTCATTCCTGGCCCTCTCCAGCCCTTCTATGTGCAAAAAAAAAAAAAAAAACAAAACCCCAAGGCAGTAATAAAAGCAGCAATAAAAGCTCATTGGTGCAGCAGCATGGTGTAGGTAGTTCCAGTTACTTGCACTGTGTCATTCCCCACTAACCTTTGGTCTCATTTGTCCTGATAAGGTCAGGATGACATTCAGCCAGCGTGGCTCCCTGCCATGCACTCTGTCCTAGCACAGCTTTTCCAGAGAAGGGAGGAGCTGGGAAGGGATGGGAAAACTTCCCATGGCCCCTTCCAAAGTTCCAACAAGAGCATGGCATGCACTGCTGTTAGCTGAGCTCTCAAAGGCACATCAGCCCAAGCTAACAGAATCATAAATTGCCTAAAACCTAGAATATCTGCTCATCCAGCTGGATTGGGTCACCCACTGGCTGTGAGCAGAAATGGATGTCACATACAGTGTGAAGCACTCAGGGCTGCCAGGCATGAGCATTCTCAGCCACTGCTTGCCTGGCTGGCACGGTGGAAGGGCAGGGCCAGATCACAGGCAGCATGACAGGAGGATGGGGCAGCAGGAGGATCTGTAGCTCAGGGCTCAGCAATGAAAAGGGCCAAGGACTAGGCCAGGAGCACATCAGATGGTCCATCCCATCAAAACCTCTGTGCCAGAAGTCACCAGTCTCTGTCTCTGCATGAACACCGAGGCAGTTACCATCCATTCTGGTGTATGAGGCTGGAAATCTAAGTCAAGAAAAACATATGGGTGAAACAAGCAGTGGGAAACAGCAGGAGATATCCAGGAGTAAGGAATCTGATCTGCAGAGAAAACAGGAGAGCAAATGCATCCTCTCTCCCTGACACAAACAGTGCAGCTTTCCTCAGCATTTTTAACTTCAGAATTATCTACTCCCTTCATTTTGCTCGTGATTTGCACAGAAACCTCACCATGAAGCCCTTGAAGAGCCTGGCAATCAACACTCAGCCAGTCCAAGATGTCAGGTGGGATGAGGGGTGAGATGCTGTCACACAGCCCACACAGCATGGACCAGCATCTCACAGGTCACCAGTGTCCCCCAGCTGCCACAAAGCAGCAGGGAGAAAAGGTTGAGTTGGTGGCCCACCAGGTTCCAGGGCACCCAGCCCTGGGCCAAAACAGCAGCAAAATGTGTTACATGAGCATCCTGAGCTGTGATGAGAGGGTGGGTTCTCAGCTGTCACAGATGAGCTCACCACTTATTTTGCAGTAATGGTGTCACTTCCCCAAGGACTCCTGCCTATTGTGCTTGTTCCCTGTCACACAGCATGCTGTAGGCACGTGGCCACAGCATCAAAGCTGGGGCAAGCCAAGATGTGTCCAACATCTTCTTGGGGACCTTCCAGGGGAATTCAGCCTCAACAGCATTACACGACAGCCTGAGCAGAAACAGCTGCCTGCCAGCCACAGACAGAGGGAAGGACTTTGTTTGCTCTATTTATACGGATCAATGGTTGAAAACACAAAAACAAGGGAGTGGTAAAAGGCAGGTTCTCAAAGAAAGGAGGAAGGAGAAGGGCCTGAGGAACTCTGGGCAAACAGAAAATAACTGGAGGTTTTGCTCCTTTCAAAGCACGGGTGGTTTGGCATTGATAGCACAGAGAATGAAGGACAGAAAACAATGTAAGAATACTGGCCCTAATTCAAATTGAATTGAGCACAAGCATTACATATATCAGCTATTTGTGAGCAGGGCTATTAAATAACAAGAGCCAGGTGAACCACAGCAGATCCACTAAATATGCCCAGTTCCAATATCTCCATTGCAAGGATATGTTTCACTGAGTTTGTTCTTTCATCAGCTTTGTACAACAAAGATATCACCAGCAGTCTTCAGGCATCAGAAACTAACTGGGAAGACAAGTCCATACAGGTACAGCTTTGTTTTCACCAGTTTTATTGCTTCAGGAAGCAGACAGAGCAGGGAGCAGAGTGGGGACTGTGCTGGCCTGTTCCAGCCTTGTGGCTAGTTCTTAGAATAAATTTAACAATTCTGGAGGGATATGGCATAGATTACTAGTGGTGATATTTAAAATCAGCAAGTGAACCATGTTAGACATCTACATTTCACATAGAAATAATAATTCTGTGTTATATCCAGCAGCTGCCATTCCTACCCAGGGCAATCCTTCACCATCATCTTTGGAGGAGCATTACTGGGATTTCTTCTGCATAGCCTTTCTCACCCTATGCTTCTGTAAGCCCCCAGACAGGCTTCCCACAGAGAAACATGAGGAGCTTTGCTGGAAACAGACACTGAGCCCCTCAGTCCCATCCCTAATGAAGAGCTCAGCTCACTTCCCTCCAGTGTTTTACTCATGCTAAACAGGTAACAAATATTTACCTAATCAGCATCGTGAGAGAAGCAGCTCACCAAGGTGTTTGATTACACCACACACACCTTTAGGTAGCAGGAGCATCCAGGGGTTAAAGAGTGGGAACAGCCCTTGACCTGCTCACAGGTATGAGGAAGCCCTGAAATAACATTTTTCTGGGTGACATCTCCTTCCACCACCGAGGAGTTCAGCCAGGCTGAGTGGGTGTCCTGCCAAGGCAGTGTCTCCAGGATCATGAATGACTCTGCTCTGACAGCTTTTGCAGGGACTAAAATGTTCTGGAGAAAAAGAGGCTCAGGACACAATCCCATTTTTCTCTATGACTCCCTGGCAGGAGGGTGGAGCCAGGTGGGGATCAGCCTCTTCTCCCAGGTAGTAAGTGATAGGACAACAGGAAATGGCCTCAAGTTGTGCCAGAGGAGGTTTAGATTGGATATTGGGAATAATTTCTTCATGGAAAATGTTGCCAAGCCCTGGAATGGGCTGCCCAGGGCAGTAGTGGAGTCACATCTCTGGAGGGATTTAAAAGACAAGTATATGTGGCACTTGGGGACATGGTTTAGGAGCAGGCTGGCAGTGTTGGGGGAATGGTTGGACTTCATGATCTCAGAGGGTTTTCCAGCCTAAATGGTTCTGGGATTGTGTAACTACAGATCCCCACAGGGGCATGGAGGCAGGGCCCTGCTGGGGTCAGGGGAGCTGCACTTGGCTGACATTTGACCATTCCCAGTGCCAAGGCTGGAGCATCAATGCTGTGCTGCATCAACACATTGCACGGAACCTTACAGATCCAAGTACAGACAAAATTTCTGTACTTCAGGGGAAACAGCTGATTGCCCTGGGGAAGGTTCTTGTGAAGAGGAGCAACTTGCTCCCTGAGTCATGTTTGAAGGCTGAGAACTCATGTTGGAGCAGAGGTGTTTTAGAAATTTGGAGGCGTCTGCAGAAGCATTGGGAGCCATCAGGGTGATGGTGGCAGGGGCTGCACTCCCACCTCCTACAGCCTCAGCGGGAAGGAGCCACCCCATCATCACCATGACCTACTCATATGGCCTTTGCAAAGATGAGGAGGAAGATGCTGGTCCTCCAGTTTCTTTCTTTTCCCTTTCAGAGCAGGATCTGGTGAGACGTGTGAGGATCCAGGCATTGCCCTTACCACAGCTCTGTCCTCAGAGTGGAGAGGACGTGCAGGAACCCACTGGTGCCCTCCCACACCTGATGGACACAGCACCCACTGAGCACAAACCTGTTCCTACCACTGGGAAAGGGCCTGCAAGGGCTCATCTTCAACCCCTTCATAGAACAGCAGCCCAGGGGCAGCTGCACCACCTTTGTGGCAGAGTTTCACAATGAACTTGCTGCAGTTCAGGAAACCTCATGCACCTTGCATTTGGGGAATAGGAACCTCAGCCACTGAGATCTGCAGGATGTGAGCCCAGCTCTGCAGGAAAATTAACTTGCTATAGTGTCAAAACTCATAAAAAACTCAAGAATCTGGCACTCAGGACATATCCCCTGCTGCAGGTACACCAAGCTCACAAATGCCTGCTGGGATACCCCACTGCTCACCATGAAGAGCTCAGCACAGCTTTCTGCTCTGGAAAATAAACTCAGAAAATTGAGAAAAACTGTGAGAAAGGCTCATGCTACACTTGTTATCAACTTGCAGCCTCTTGCACCTCTGCTGAACAAACCACCATTTCCTGAACTGAGGTGTCAGGCATGAAATATTTCACATGCTGGAACAACCGTCACCATCTGCTAAGTGACAAACAGAACTTCAGCCTTTCCTGGTATTTAATGCATAAATCAGGGTGTGTTCTGTGTGTCTGTTTGTGATTCTGTAATTGAAAACTCGCTGTCTTGCTTGGGGAAGCAGCAGCAAAAATGTTTGTCTAGCCAGTGCAGATTTAGCCTAAATGACTTTTTAGCCAAGAGTTTCTGTAGTGTGCAGCCTCATTGCCAGAAGTATCTGTGGACAGCAGGTAAAGCTGTGTCTGAAGAACCAGGAACATGCTTCCTTTTCCCCATTTATCCATGGATTTATCCATTCCTTCCACTCCCCACCTCACCACTGGGAAATGACTCGGCTGTAACTCATGAGCTCATGGCAGGCTGATTTCTGCAGAAGCATTTATTTTATGTTATTGTCCCTCCAGGCACTCATTGACTATCCCACCAATTCCATACCCAAAAATGCCAGCAGCCAGTGGGGTCTGGGGCCACCAAGTCAGCTCCTGCTTTGGTCTCCAGCTCACAGTCTTTTTTCTTCAGGCTTCCACATGTATATGCACCAAGAGAAGCACACCCAGAAGATGGAAGGAAGGGATTCTCCCTTCTACCTAGAACACAGCAGACCACACCTAGAACACTGTGCCCAGTTTTGTGTCCTTGCAATACAAGAAAGACACTAACAAAATTGAGAAATAAGCCCCAAAAACCTGAAGCCACCAGCACAACCAGGGCACTGAGCCCTGGCTGAGAGAGTTGTTCTGCTGGAGGAGAGGCTTTGAGGGCTCATAACACTCTCTCCTGCCAGGGGCTTATTGAGAGAGCTCTGCCCAGGGTGCAAGGTGGGAGCAAAAAAGAGAAGGGAGACAAGAAGCAAAAGCTGAAATAACAGGTTTAGCCAGGATATTAGAGGATATTTCTTCCTGCAAGGTCAGCCAAGCAGTGGGACAGCTCATGAGAGGCTTCCCAGACTGAAAACAGCTTAGGGCAACTTGGTCTGCCCTAGTGGCTGATCACGAGCAGGATGCTGGAGCACAGCCCTCCCAAGATCCCTTTCCCATACAAATTGTCTCACACGACTAATTCTGCCATGTTCTTCACAAAGAAACCAGATCTTTGCAAGTGGTACAGTCCACCAGAAGCTCTCTGCTTTCCCCCTCCTTCTTAGAGCACTGATTTACCACCTGTTTATCATCTTTCTTTAATCAGCAGCCAGCTTCAGACCATACTTAGAGAGGAGCTGTTTTCCTGTTTGGTTTTGGTGATGTTTCAGTTCAGGTTTATGGTAAGCCTCCTGTTCTTCCACTCCTGCCAGACACAGGAATACTGCTATCAGTGTCTGTTCCCTCACTTGTTGCATGTTTCATGCTGCACAATTTCAGCAGCACAACGCTCCCAGGTGAACCCATCCATACCAAATCCAAAAGCAGGGGTGAATCCCACAGATGTATGTGGCATTTCTACCAAAGCCTTCCACACCAACTATGGCATGCTGTACACTCAAGTGCTTAATATCTGCTTTATCACACTCCAAAAAATCCCCAAGGATTCTAAAGTTAATATTGAAGGAAAGATGAAGCATCAATAACAAAATACACCCTCCTCCTCCAAACCAAGAAATGCTGGACCAAAAGCTCTGACTGAACTAAGAGGAGTAAAGTACCTTCACAGGCTGAGACTCCTGCTGGAAGATGCAGAGAGGTACATCTGCTGCCCCGTTTCTGGCTCCAAAGGGACAATGAGGGGAGCACAGCCATCACTTCTGCAGAGCCCTGAGAGTCCAGCTCTCACAGCTGGGATCACAAGTGCTTTCAATTTCTCAGGAATTTATTTCTCAAACAATCTAGATGCAAGAACTAAAGCCCAAGAGGCCTCTTACCCTCTGTAAAATGTGAAAAAGTTCTGCAAAGGCAATTTTAATGTGCATTAGTGCTAGAATAAGCCACAGTAGACAATTCTTCATTTCCTACTGAAGAATATAGGAGTGGAGGTAATTGGCATAGATGAGTTAGAAAGAGGAAATTGATTCCTTGGAAGTTCCCTTTTTTTTACATGATATTCCCATTCACACGTGGCAGACACTGCCTGCCCTCACACTTCATTGGAACAGAGGAACAGGAAAAATAAGCACAGAAAAAAAAAAAAAAAAGTGCAGTGAAAGATAGGAAAAGCCAGAAATATGGAAGAAACAAAAAATAGAAAAGTTGAGAATCAGTAGAATTTGACTTCCACTATGAATGAAAAAAAACCAAAACAAAACCTAACCAAAACAAAAAGTTTCATTTTGAAAATGCAACACTTACTGTGCCAGAGACACATCTCTGCAGGCAGCGCCACCACAATGTTTTCCTTGTTTTCTTCTACTTTTCAGAGCACTCAGTACTGCTCCTAAATTAGTTTGAGTCTTGCCAACTCATGACAGCCCACAGCACCCACTGCATGCAAACCATTGTTTTACTAATCTTTAGAGGGTAAAACAGAAGTAAACCCAAGAATAAAGCAGCAGCTTTAAACCACTTGCAGTTCAAACAAGATACAAACTGTTAGATGGAATTGTCTGATCAAAGCTGCAGGGTCTGGGTTTACCTGCCCTTAATTCTTCTCCAGTGTCCCAGTAAATTAGTTTGGGGTCCTCTCTCCAACTCCAGAACATCTGCAAAACAGTGCATCCCCACTGTCAGGACTGCACTTTTGGTATCTCTCCCTTGGGTAACAGAAAAAAAAAAAAACAAACCAAATTACATCACAGTACCTTTGCAGAGAGGAGCTCATGTGCTGCCAGCTCCCAGCCTGGCTCTGCTGCCCTTGGGAGCCCTGCTTCCAGATAAATGGATTTATTGGCTCCTTTCCCTTCCCCCCCGTGCTAAATAACATCACTGCAAAGCCCTGGCTGATGGCAGGATGCAGCCTCTCAGAAGTGCCCCTGGGTCAATTGCACCGTGGAAAACCCCAGTGCTGAGCTCAGCTGAAGAGCTGCAGCTGCTGGTTACAACACTCAAATGCAAATGGAAATAAAAAACTTTCAGAAAGTGAACAGCACCACACTGCAGCATGCAAAAATGCATTACAGTGGCTTTACTTCCTATTTCCTTTTCCTGACAGCTCTGAAAAGAATAGTTGCAGAAGTCAGTGAGGTTTTGGGGTCAGTTTCTGGAGATCAGGCAGCTGTGGGACTGGCTGAGGAGCCGTGTGACACAGACCCATCACTTCCATGGGATCATCATTTAGGATGGAAAAGCTCATTAAGAACTGTGGCCAGAGCTCTGCAGATAGCATGGTGTAAATGGATAATAAACACCCTTTTGAAAACAAAATGCAATAGGAACCTCAAAGATTCATTGAAAATAGCTCAGTTATGGCTTTGTCCAAGGCTCAGGAATGCTTGACAAGCAGCTGGGGAGAGAGCTTGGAGATGGTGAAAGAGGCAGTATTAGGAAACAGGAACTGAAGCAATATCTACTGGTGGGAAAAGAGAAGTGACTGGGATATTTCTCAGCTGGTTTCACATCCAGGCCCCACAATCACTCCTGCTTTATAATGGGTGGGAAAGTGAGAGGTTGGAGCCAGACCCCAGATTGCCTGGGGTATGGGGCTGATGGAAACATCATCATGTGGTGACTGATTTAAGAGGCACTTCTTATTGAAGAGAGGATTTTCTCTCTCATGCAAAACCAGCAGGCTGCCAGCAGGGATGCTCATGTTTGATATGGTTTTGCATCTGCATTACCTCCCTCAAAATATGAGGTTATGTAGATTTATTTTAGAATAACCAAATACACAGGATGGTTTATGTTTCAGCTTTCTTATATTTACATATAAATAAACCACTTAAATATACCCCAGCACCACAACAGCCAGCAAACCCAGCTACACCCACAGAGACTGGGCTTGGTTTAGTTTCCAGCAACTCTGCCAAGCAGGGACTCTCCACTTCTTCCTACTGTAACTTGTGGTGATGTACTTTGTTTAAAGTCAAGTTTAGAGAGGCTCTTTTATTGCAAGCCTCTCCTCAGTATCAATTTTTAACTCACATTTTCACCTATCAGCTGCTTCATAGGACCACAGAATGGGCTGGAAGAGACTTTACAGACCATCTCATTCCAAACCCCACCATGGGCAGGGACATCTTCCACTAGACCAGGCTGACCCAGAGCCCCATCCAACCTGGCCTAGAGCACTCCAAAGTCTCCCATTCAACGGCTCACACCACTGCAACTGGGAGCTGCTGGGAATCCTCTGGTCAGTGGCTGGGGGCTTTCACCCAGAGCAGCTTTTTACCTTCCATCAAAGAGAAATCTGATGTGTCCATAACCATGATGCAAGATTTCTAGTGCAAAGGAGGAAAACAGCACAGCTGGAAACTCAGGGCCATTTGGGTAAATCATAGCAGAACACATGGGGTTGCACCCACTGTGGGGGATGCTGAGCATGGCCTGAACACAGGTTCTGTGGTTCTGAACCACAAGTTCATTTTCCACCATCTTTTATCAGAGTAATTTAGAAACACCAACAAACTCTGACGAGAGGCAGTGTGATGACTGAAATTACCTCACCTTGAGGCAGCCTGAGAAATGTTAACCACAAACATTAAATGAACATACCACAGGCACAGGGTCTTGTCTCCTTTTCTTTTCTTTCTTTTCTTTTCTTTTCTTTTCTTTTCTTTTCTTTTCTTTTCTTTTCTTTTCTTTTCTTTTCTTTTCTTTTCTTTTCTTTTCTTTTCTTTTCTTTTCTTTTCTTTTCTTTTCTTTTCTTTTCTTTTCTTTTCTTTCTTTCTCTTCTCTTCTCATCTTTTCTTTTTAGCTCATTAGCCATGATACCTTTTTTAAAGGTATTTGTAACACTGCAGAAAAGAAGAACTGAAAATTCCAGAGGTGCATTTTATGCTTTACAAAATAGGATTTCTTCCAGTTTACTATCTTAAATTTGACTTTTGCTATATCCCAATATAACACTCAGTTTGAAAAGAGCATGTGTGAACCATATGCTTAAAAGGAGCATATGTTATACTGGTACATGTAAACCAATGTGTTATGTGTACAAAGGAGAAATTACTCCTGCCAACATCTTTGAGGACACTTAAATATTAAAATAGGTATTCTCCTTTCCCAAAACATGTTTTATTTAAATTCCTTTTTAACACCCTTAATTGAATTTGCAGTGCAGCAGCCAAATAAGATTTAGATAATATCTGATTAGGGTACAGTACTCTATTTTTAGGATAATAAATCTACATGGAGTCCCACAGACAGTTAAGTGAAGACCCAAAGCCTGGTGTGAGAACTGATCCCTGGTTCAAACCTCCTTAGAACAGTCTAACATCCCCAGAAGACCAGATAATTGAGATACAGTGTATAAACTCATGCATTTGTGCCTATGGGAATATGAGATATATTTTTCTCATTCATAAAAAATCCAATTTCTAATGCATCAAGTGGTTCCAGGAAGGCAGAGACCTCAACACAGGGATTAAACTGGGATGAATTAATTCAGCAGAGGTTGGGCTTTATTTCATGTTAGGTAGAGGGAATCCCTTCCTGCAGGCTGCTGCCTTCAAGCAGATTGGCCAATTTGGCCAATTGATTTCAGGTCTGATAATGGTCTTGCTAAGGTCATAATCTGCACATCAGTGCAGATAAATCAAGTAGTAACAATGTGCAATGTTGCTGCATTGGTGTCAGATTTCTCACTGTATCAGTGGAATTTCTATTTCTAAGTATTCTGCCCAGAAAATTTCTGTTAGGAAACACTATCCCAGAGTAGTCATCACTCCCCATTTTTTTTGGCCTATTTTTTATTTTTCATAGACTCATTGCAAATTTCTGCTAATGTCAATAAGAATACTGACATTTCTTATACCACTTGACAGGGTTGATGCTCTTAAGTTGATGCTTTCCTCCTTCCTACTTATAACTGACCTAATGGCCTCTTTTTGTTATCTGCATTTTGCTGGGATTTGGTAAAAACTGGCATATTCTGCCAACTCACAGCTGTGTGTTTAAAGGAATTTAAAGGGCTCTGATGAGTTCCTTTCTGAGACTGCCATCCACTGGACTTTCACATTCACAGTGACTGCATTTTCTGTTGGTCATTTCAGTATTTAATACTCTTTTTGGAATGTAGGCAGAATACCAGAAAGTACCAAATTCCCTGCAAGCCCTGTCTTCCCAAAGGATCAATTGAAAAGATTTATTTTTTTCCTCTGACTAATCTACCAGTATTTGGATGGAGCATTTGGTACCTTAAATGAACCTCTTAGAAGGGATCTCATCACAGGCAGTATCTCAGGCTTTCCTGAAATACTTGCTCTTTTGGATCCTAATTCTATTCAGAGGACATTGTGGATGTTTTTCACTGAAGTTACTCCTCAATGCCTCTTATAAAATGAGACTGAAATTTGTGTCACAAGGATGGATCCCCACTAAAGGTCACACAATTAATGATAATAACAGTGGCTCCCTCCTTCAGTTATATTTGTAAATGAGTTGATGACTCTTTGAACACAAAAGGAAATCTTTATCTTTTGCAAGAACTATCCCTAGGAGGATTTGTGTTAATTTTGATTTCTAAGGTGTTAGCCCTGTTGCTGGTTTCACCACTGCTTAAGAATGGGGAAAAGCAGATAGTCTGTATGTACTCTGCTTTTGTGCTCTCATTGCCCCATCTGCTTTGCATGCCCTAGTTAATCTGCCAGCGTGACTCATTTGGTATCATCTAATAGTGCAAATTCTGCATAATTTCAGGTGCTTACAGATGCCAGCTGCCAAGGAGCAAAACCATTCCGGGGGCAAAGAATATTAGGGCTGCACAACTTGACGCACTGAAACTGAAAGTGGCTGAGGTCATGCTGTGCTAGAGTGAGACAGCAAATCAGTTGATACAGGACTTTCAGCTGGGCACCTCTGAGAATTGCAGCTTGTCAGCAATGACACAGGGATCTTTCCAGCTGTAGTACAGAAAGAGAAAAGGGACACCTTCAGGAATGTACCACAAAATACTTGAGTCAGACAAATTGCACTTTTCTAGCCATGATTTTGCAATTGTTCTTTCTTGTCTGTGCCTTTGTTTTCACAGGAAATAAGGAGAGTTTTAGTGATTATTTTTCTTTATTTTGCCTCTCT
This sequence comes from Muscicapa striata striata, assembly GCA_030060385.1. Lineage (NCBI taxonomy): Eukaryota > Metazoa > Chordata > Aves > Passeriformes > Muscicapidae > Muscicapa > Muscicapa striata. Next base: position 3,624,146 of record JAREIS010000049.1, read on the forward strand.
TTTCTGCCTTCTCCTTCTTTACTTGTCAAAAGTTGTATGAGGCCATTCAATCTTGTCATAAACATTCTCAGGGATAAGTATAAGGTACATCTAAAGGGATAGAACAAACCCACAAAAATAGAGGTTTGCACAGTCTGCTGTGAGAACTTTAGGGCACAAGTCATCTTTGACCTATGTTATACTGTATTGACTTAACCTTTAGTTCACTAACTACTATTTGATAACTGTTTGGCATATAATACATAGTCTTTCAAATCAAGTCCAATATTTTAGCTAATTTTTATTCATTTCTAATAAAGGCTTCATTTCTCCAGGAATATTTCAGAGCAAGAGCATCTACAGTAGAGTTCTGCTGTCATAATCAAAAGTGTCATTAATCTGGTACAGTTTGTGCTGGTAATACATCTAGAAATGTAAGGTTTTAGATATTTTTCTTACTTTACAATGGAACTATTATTTTAAATATTAAAGAGTTGGGGGTTCTTTCTCCCCACAAAACATCTCTCTGAAACATTACTCAGGCTTGATTTGTAAAAGCCCATCCTGTTGCTGATTCTGTGCAGTACCTGCAGTTTATCATCCAGTGATGACAAGGTGGGTTAAATGGCATTCCTTCCACAGTGATGGAAACTCTGAGGCTCTCTATGCAGACATACACAACACAACAAAGGTTAGGATGGCTTAGCTCAAGTCCTAAAGTTGGTGTGCATTTTAAAACCTCCCAAGAAGGTGATGTCAAACTCCTTCATTGCTGTACTCTGGAGTCCAAAGAGAATTTTAATGTGCTTTCTGTCATTTACATCTCATTTACAGCTGTCATTGCTTAGCTCCCAGATGTGGGAGTCACCCAAGACTGATGAAAGTTGTCTAGTTAGGTGTGAGTCAAAGACATGGCCCTACTCTAGAAGGAGAGACACAATGAGAAGATTTTTACAGTCTTAGTAATTTCCACTGTTTGTGATTTCTATGTGAAACAATGGGAAGTTTTCTGAAGGTAGTCAAGAAGCTGGCAATATGGACAGCTTAGAACTGAACATTTGCTGCAAGGACTTTAAAAATTAGAAAGGGCAAACAAAGCAATTCAAAGGGAAAGAAGATTAATCATTATTCCATTCTTCAAATACATAATTTTTAAAATCAACATTTTTATGCAGTTTCACAGCCTGAGTTGGTATGTCTGGAAAGGAATCTGACACAGAGTAAGCTTTTTAATAGAGTAGATGTGATAAACACAGGCCAAGTCACATGTTTTACATAAAATATAAGTAATGCCTGAGCTACCCCTTGCTTAAGGTACTTAGCTCATGCTCACTCAGAATTTTACTGTCATGGCTGTCATTTAAATTTTGCAAAGAAAGCTCTGAATAGCAAACGTTTATATAAAAATAGTAATTTATCTCCCTTATTTGTGTGAAGCAAGGTAAGCCTTCTGCCATCAACAATATTGCTTCACCTTTTATGTTGTATTCCTCTTCCATGTTCTGCTTAAGGATCTACTAAGATAAATCTACTTGGGAATTGGCATGTGGAATAGAATACTTTTTCTTTTTGAAAGCTCATGTAATTTTGCCTACTTACTGCAAAGTAAGTTAATTAAAATCCATTAATTTTAAATCCCCTGTTAGCATATTTTACACATATTCTAACCTTTCAAGCTAGTAACAAAAGTACTCTAAAATACTTTCCTTTTTGAAGCACACAAAATGCAATTGGCACCTATATAATGAAAGGTATATCTGCAGTATTTTAAGGTATGCCATTAAGCCAAGTAATTCAAAACAAATAAAAAGTAGTCCCTTCAATTTGAAAATAATTTAAATTATCTTTTTAATATGCAAAACACACACTTACCTTATGCATTGCATGCAGATTTAATTGTCACAAAAAACAAACCCAATTATTATGTTTGGATAGCTCAGTTTTCCACAGTTTCCACGATTGTTCTTTCCACTTAATGACTTTTAAGACACTGTAAGGTACTTCTAAGATACTGTAGTAAGCAGAAAACAATGATAAGATGTGCCTCATTTCTGACTTCCTTTGGTTTTCTTTTTTTGCTATTTTCTCTTCTTCTTTCTCTTGTCAACTTTCAAGATGCTGTGTGATTTAGAGTTACATTTGCAGTTTACTAAACTATGGTTTTTGTCTGTAATTCTTGTAATATTTAAAAACCCTGTAAATGCACATATTTTTATGATTTGCTAGTTACATGTAATATCTTCCTACTGCTATAAAGTGCCTTTATTTGATTTGCATTTTATCACTATTCAAATTAAAAGGGAACAGTTCCAATATTCACTGCTTCTGTATTGGATTCAGTTAGTAATGTGAACTAATAGTGCAAAAAGAAAGAACTGCTGAAAGAAAGGATGTGGATAGAAATTGACCAAGAAACAAAGTACAAGGGTCTTATAAAAGTTCAAAATTTCTCTACTATTCTGGCAGTCTCTCTTCACAGTAAGACTTGATGAGGTATTTGGCTAACATTTATTTGACAGAAGATAGCAGCAAATGTACATTATCCCCTCTGTTATCTATCATTGTCTAAACAAATTTATTCTTCCTGTGTTGCATGAAATATCTTAGTAGAGCCAAAGATTATAAAAATGCTACTTTGTTCTGGACTCAATTAAAACCAAATCTATCTGTGGACAGAATTGCCCTGTGTGTTGTTTTGAACTCAGAGCTGTACAGAGTCACTGATTTCCATGAGCTGTCTGGAGAACTGCATTTTCAGTGGGCTTGATGTGTGTCTGTAGGTGGCACACAGGCGAGTTTTGTGGGGTCTTGATCCCTGAGAGAGCCATGGACACAGACACCCACCGTGTATCTCTTTGACATGGCACACTGTGGCATGATGGATGACTCCCAGAACATCTGTGGTATAAAGGTTTTCTGCCCTTGTGAAGAACAAGACTTCCATTTGCCTGTGCAGAGCTATTCTGTATATTACAATGGTGCCTTGAATCAATCAAGTGCTATTTGCACAATGGTAAGTGAGCTTGGATTATTAAGCTTCTTGTGTTTGATCTGTTTCTTGTTTCAGTAAACAGCAAAACTTCCAGTGACTCCAATGAAAATAAGATTAAGCTGCTACTGTATTTCACATGTTTGCATAATAAAATTGTGATTCTTGCAAATATTTGCAACGGTAATTTCAGGTACTGAAACACCAGCTCTGCTCAGGACACATTTTCACATTTTGCCCCTGGGCTCTGGGACCAGAATGACAGTTCTTTTGCATATATAAGAAAGCAGGTAACCCAAGTGTTTTAGGTGCAGATTAGAGATGGCCCATGTGAGATCAAGGCTGGACAGAGCAGTCTCTCCTGGCCACTTTTATGTACCATTAATCCTTTAATGTTACTGTCACCTGCCTTGCCTTGCCTTGCCTTGCCTTGCCTTGGCAATTGCAAAAGTTTCCTTCCCTTGCCCTGTTAAACCTCCAGTGCTTTGCATTCTCTTGCACACCCATGCCCCACCCTTGACCTGCCTACTGCTTCCTCCAGGGCCTTGCCTTGCCAACCTACACCTCGTTTGCATTTCCTTTTGCCTTTCCTGTCCCTTCCTTTACTTTGCCTTGCCTTCTCCAACATCCTCTCACCCTGCATTGCCTTGGTGTCCAGCCTGTAACAGTGTTCTCTCAGCCTTCCTTCCCTCCACTGCCTTGTATCGACTTTCTCACCCATCCCCCACCTGACATCGCTTCCCATTTGTCCAGGTCAACCCTTTCATTTCCTTCTTTCTCTGAGACTCTCTGTGTCTTGCTGACCTCTCCCTTTTCTTTCCTTACAAAGCCACTTATTGGCTTGCCTTGCCCTTGAACCCCACCTTTGCCTTCTGTTACTTTGCTCGCCCCTCCCTCACCTGGAATTCAAGACCCCATTTCTCCAGACATGTCCAACCTTGCTCTGCCCTGCCTGCTCCCCTGAAGACTCCCAAGGCTGATCATGTAACCCCAGTGTTTCAGGAGCATGTGAGAAGAAGTCCAGGGGAGGTCCCATACAGCCAGATCTGTCTGGGCAGTTTTTGTGTGGGATCAGTGCTTGCATGTGTTGAATTTTGGACAGGCAATCCAAATTTTGCTCTTGAGCTCCAGAACCAGAATGACAGTTTTTTCACATACATAGGAAAGCAGGTAGCCCAAGTGTTTAAGGCACAGATTAGAGACAGCCCATGTGGGATCAGGGTCAGACACAGCATTCTGTTCTGTCTGCTTTCATATACCAGCAATTCTTGAAGTCACTTTTCATTTGCCTTGCCTTGGCAATCCAGATAATTTCCTTGCCTTACCCTGCAAACCCTCACTAGCCTTGCAGTCCTCTGCATATCCACACCCACACTTGACCTGCCCACTGCTTTCCTTGGGCCTTGCCTTACATAGCCCTTTCTGCCTGGCTTACCCATCACTGGGCTTACTATGCCTAGCTGTGCCTAGAACTTCTGAGCTTTCTCTCACCTGCCACTCCCTTTGTTTTTCCCTCACTGCTCTGACACTGAGTATCTCTCCCTTGACTTGCCCACAGTTGCCTACGCTTGGTTTGCAGTGCCCAGCCTGCATGGAAGGCAAGGTAAAGAGTGGTATGCAAGGCAAAGCAAAGCAGGAAAGCAGTAGGTAGGGTAAGGCAAGAGAGACATAGGCAAGGCAAGCAGAGCAGGGGTAGGTTAGGAAAAGCCAGGCAAAATACTGAAGGCAAGGTATGGCCAAGAGACTTGTAGTGCCTTTCCTTGGGAAGTAAAAGATATAGTGCTAGTGTAGGGCAGATGTAAAGGTCCCATGGGGAAGAATAGTCCAGCAAGACATTTCTGTCCTGGTCCTTTCTGTGTAGGAGCAATTGTTGGGCATGTTCAATACCAGAAGTGGTATGTAACTTTCACTTGGTGAGCTGCTGAAGGACAATGGCAATGCTCTTTCACGGGAAGGAGGGCACATAGCTCCAGTGCTGGAGGTGCAGATAAGAAGCTGCATTGTGCTGGTCAAGGGTGGCAGCAACTCTCTGTGTATTTGGTGGGAAAGCACTGCCTCAATGTGTACAAATATGGAATCAGTATCCATCTTTGGAAGGTGGTCTTCTGAAAGATTACATTTGGCATGTAGTTCCCACTTCTCAGAGGTGGCCTCCTTGAAATTCTGGCAGACCACTTTTTTTTTGAAAAAGTGGCTATTCTGAGGCTTGGAGTGTGACTGATCTAGTGCCCCAGGCAGGTAATGCCCAGTCACTGTGTTATGCCATCTTTGTATGGGATCAAAAACACCTGGAGGTTTTGTATTTTGGATGAGGGGATGTCAGTTCTTTTGAGATGGGCTTCTAGTTTCTCTCTTTGGCAAAGAAAGCAAGTTTGGTTGCACACTTTGGGTGATCTCACTGAATTTAAAGGCTTTTGCCAATAGGCAGCTCTCTGGGTTAGAGCTCTTGAACCATCAGTGGGAGTGCAAATGCCAGGCTGTTGAGCTTTTTGTCCTGGTAGCTTTAGTGTGCGAGCAGCCCCAGTGCCATTCCATTTGGATCCTGACTCTGTGAGATTGAAGGCTTAGGATGGTACCTTGTGCTGAGAGGGAAAGGGTAGTAGGGTGATTTGATGGGTGCAGTTGAAGTTGTAGGCAGCAAGAGCTTTCTCAGCTGGCAGTTTTTTCTGAGCTCTGTTTTTGCCGGATGTTTTCAAGTTTGTTAGCGGACTCTGCGAAAGTGAAAAACTTTGTTAGGGCAAAGGAGTTCGTGTTGCGCTTTGAACGTGGTGCAAAGAGTTTGGTCTTGGAAAAAGGGGAAGATCAGCCAAACCTTTTTGTGCTGCACGGTTTATTTAAGAACAGGGACGTTCACAACTCGGCTCTGCTCTCGGGATGTTTTCGAGCTGGGCTCGGTGCGTTTCCCTCTTTTGCCAGCAGACAGCACCATCGTGTGGTTATTTTGATGGGAGCTGACAGTGCCCAGGAGAAAGCCGGGCGCTTCTCTGGTGTGGGGGCCCTGGCTCTTGGAGACTGACAGAAAGGGATCCCGCGTGTAGCGGGGAAGGAAAAGGAATCATTTCATTGTTGATTGTGCAGTTTACAGGCTAAAAAAAAAAAAAAAAAAAAAAAAAAAAAAAAAAGGCGACTGCAGCATGGCCCCTTCATTTTTGAACATTTTCTGTGCAATCAGCTGCTCAACATGTAACTCACACCCTCTGAACTGCATCCAGCTTCCCAGACTTATGCATTTGCTCTCAAGCTTTATGTACCATGTACCATTCTAGCAGACCTCAAACCCCTTCAAAACCTCCAGCAGCTGGAAAGAAAAGAAAAAGTTGCAAAGAAGAAGTTCTTCAGCTAAAAGCCAGTGCTGGCCTTCGTAGTCCTTTTGCAGTCTGTAAACTACATCAAACACACTAGTGATTCACATTATCCTTCTCAACTATAGACATAGCATCAGCACAGTCATTCAAAGTGGCAGAGTCCATCATTATGGCAAAGTGTGTCCATCTGCACTTCAGACTGAAGGATCTGCCAGGAGACAAAGCAATTTGCTAACCTTCCCTTTTCCCTGAGAAACCTGATATTCACAGTGCAGTCACTTTCACACAGCTTCACTGTCACCGAGTCCAAGCAGCTATAGCTCACAGAAAAGTAAATCTTATGACAGAAGATGTTCCAAAACTAGCCATTTCTCCTAGCAGCATTTAAATTGCACAGAGCATACTGGGACTATGTACCTTCCTTCTGACATATATGGACTGTCACATTTTTCACTCTCACAGCTCTGTTGCAAACATCCAGCAGCAGCCCTCATCAAATAGCCTCTAAAAGACAAAGCCAGTGCTGGGATGCACCTTCACTTTGCTGCATGTAAGCCTGCCACATCAAACTCACCACTGCACTCTGTGTATCCATTCTATACTGCATCTACCACTGTGTTCTCTGCATCTCAGTGCCTACATGTAAGGGCAATTATTTTCACATAGAGCTGAAAGAGGAATAAGTGGCCAAGTAGCCCAAGTAGCTGTCCTTGAACTTGCTGCTTAACAACTGCCTATGTGAATTAGGCAGGCGAGCGAGTGGCAGGCACACTCCTCTGGCAGCCCCTATGCTGTGCACACTAGCCTGTTGTGCTATGGCTTCATTCTTTGCCTTTTTAACCTGTCACATTTACATTCTCCCAGAGACAAATCGTTGTCTCTTTCTCTCACAGAACACTGTGCTGGCAGTGAAGCACATCTAAGCATTGCTTCTGCCAAAACACGCCTGGGCCAGGCACTTTCCTTCTAAGCACTATGTATCACCACATTCTGCCTCTCTTGTTGTCTAAATCTAAACTGCAAACTTCTTGGCTATGTCTCACACAGAGAACTGTGCCAGGACAACAGGCTTGCTTGGAGCTTGCCCCTGAAACTTGTGGAAACTTGTATTTACAACACATTCAAGGCGCAGTCCACTTTCCTTCCCAACCTGCAAAGAGCTGTCAGATCACTGTGCTCTCTGCAAAGCCCTTCTCAGCTTGAATTACCACAGCACACATTACAGCCTTGCAAGGACTAAAAATCTGGAGAGATGTCTTGCACAGAAAACTATGCCAGGACAAAACCTTGTTCTTCATGTCCCCTTCTCATCGCCGAGATTGTTGTGCTGTGTTGAAAGTCATGGCCATAGAATGAGTAATCCAGCAAGTGCTTATCTCCTAGCACATTTCACTGAAACAGAGCTACACGGACAATTTGGACTCTGTGAAACAGAAAGAATGTCATTGTATCTCCAGATGAGGAAAAGCCTTGCACAGCACACAGTGGTTGTGTGCCGTATATGCTCTGAAAATGGCAAAGCTGAATGCTGTCACTGGGCTTCAGTTCTGTCCAGAACACCTAAGGAGAACCTGAAAGTGTCCAGAAGAAAGCTGACCAGTGGCAGCTCAGCAGTCAATGGGATTTCTGGGGAGTAAACCTGAGAGGGTACCCATGAAGGGTTACACAGGTGAAGCTGGGAAGGGGACCAGGCAAAAGGACTGACAATCCCAAAATATCTCCAAAGAATCCTTTGGGAGAATGTCAAGTTAGCTTGCACTTTCTCCCAGAGGTAATTAATGACAATCCACACTCAGGGGGTGGGGGGGTATGGGGAAGAAGGCAACAGTAGGAGTCGAGAAGGAGTCTTGGCAATCCATGCTTGGGCAGGGGCAATAAGGGGAGTCAAGAAGGGATCTCAGCAGCAGGGGAGCAGTTGGTGTTGGAATGCTGGGAAAGGATTTTTTGAAGTGGAATGTGGAGGAATATGGTTACAGCAAGTAACAGCAGAAGGCATTTATCCTCAAAATTTGCCAGCTGATCCAGACCAGCTGCAGGTTCTTTGTATCTCCAGCTTCCAGGACAGGGAAAACAAGGAGGTCAGATTTAGAGGTGTTTCTCTATGATGGGAAGTGGCAGGACCAGGCACAGAAGTGCAGGATTGGGGAGCATGGGCTAGGGCCCTGTGGGGAGATGCTGGAGCTGTGGGGCATCCGGGGCTGAGCACCAGGCAGTGCCTGTTCTGTAAGAGTCAGTCCGAAGTTTCTCTGATCTGCCTCATGACCATCATCAGAGACTGAGACCCAGGACCACACCACTTGCCCTGGACCTGAGTTCTGGCCTGGCCAAGGTGGATGCTTGCCAAGGGACTGTTTGTAGGTGTGCCTGGTGCTTGCCATGGTACACTGCTCTAGAGTAGTGTCCTGTTCCTGCACCTGTTTGTTGGAGCAATGATCTCCACACACAATAGTCCATAAATCACCTTTTGGCCAGAGGCCACTTGCTTTGGAAAAGGACTATAAAAAGTGAATTTCCTAAAGAGACTTTGAGATCTCTTTCTCCCCAATGGATCGAAGACACATCTGCCGTTGGACAACCACGAGGATGCCTCCTGTCTGCTGGTAGCTATATCCCCATCCTTTATCTCTCTCTTTCTCTCCCCTTTTACTTTGTTTCCTTTACCTTTTCTCTCTCTCCCTCTTCTATCCCACAACTGAATTGTTGGCACACAATAAACTGCATTGCTGCTTGCTGCTGAGTAAAACTTGAGTCTCTTGCTTTTTGTCTTTTGTACCCTGGGGTCGAACGAACCATCATGACTCCGGCTTGGGTTGAGCAGATCGTGACATGTCCCCACTGTGCCCTCCCCAGGCAGGGACAGCAGTGGCCCCCTCCTCCATGAGGCTGCCTTGTGCCCACTGGGTGTGCCAACAGAGGCAGAATTTGGACACTGTGGCAGGACAGGGACTGGCTCTCAAATACAGTGTATGGCAAAGAGGGTGAACTCCAAGAGGAGGAGCAAAATAAGGAAAATAAGGATTATATACGAAGGGTTAGGATTTTCTTTTAAAGGATTTTGTTTGGGTCACTGGAGAAACAAATGGTTCTGAGCTGTGCTAGAATGAGCACCCAAAGGCAGTAGTGGGAGTGGGGGCTAGGGGAATGGCAGAATAAGCCCCTGGATGAACTGGTTAGAAAGATACAGCAAGTGTATGTAAGAAGGGATGAGGAAAAGGTAAAGGCAAAGGTGATGGCAGAGTTCTTGCTGCCCCAAAGGAATAAACCACAAGGGGGCCTCTGGGGCAGAAGGGACTGGATTGGCCACAAGGGCGTGGCAGAGGCATTCCCTCCTCAGAAGGGGAGACCTGACCCAAACAGCAGCTGGGAAGGAATCAGTGCACTTATCTTCAGGGACACTCGAAGGGAGAATGCCCGCAAGAAACAACTGGATCCTCAGGAGGAGGAAGTCCAGCAATTAATGGAGATGGATAGTTAGGGGTATCAGGGGTTTCCCTTATACCAGAGACCTGCCACACTGGAGCCCTTGATAACATTCAGAGTGGGTCTGAAATGGGAAGAAACTGCTTCCTGATAGACACAGGGGCCTCTCAATCCACTTTGGATTTTATCCATAAAGGGAAGAATTGTCAAGAAATTCTTTAATTAGAGGGTGAATGTGTTTTATTAAACCACAATTAGTACATGTGGGGGTTAGGTTTGAAATGCATGAATTTCTGTTCTTTCCTAATTGTAATCATAATTTACTGAGATGGGATTTGCTGTCTACATTGAGAATGCAAAATAACATTGTAAAAGTGATGCAGAAGCTAGCTATTAACTGTTACAACTTTGTGTCAAATGTCTGAGAAGGTCTATGCTGCAGTAAACCTGGAAATGTGAGCAGTCCCAGGGAAAACTGGAAAATTAGCTATGGAGCATCTCTAAATTACTTTGAAGCAACTAGGACAAGTGGTGTCTAAAAAGCAATACCTTCTTTTTGTCACTGTCTGGGGGTCTCTTTGGGTGAGACCTCCTCAGAAGGACATGCAGGTGGTTTGGGATTCAGGGTTTTCCTGAGGCAGCCAGTGAGAAACTGCTCAAAACAATCTTCTGCTGTTTCAAGGCTGTTTGTTATATCTTATCTATAGAGTGTCCCAGCCAGGCTGACACAGGTCTACTCTGCAAAGCAACCATGACAAAAGTGTCCTCTGGGGAGGCAGAGCCATATCTTTTATACTCTAATCTACGTCTTGGTATTTACAATCACTTTCCAATACAATGCAGTCTCATTACAATGTCCAGTTCTTTCCCCATCCAATCTGTGGCTCCCAGAATGCAACCCCAACATGGATGACATGAAGGAAGAAGAAGCCCAACACACCCCAAATCCTCCATCTTGCTCACATGGCCCTTAATATAAACAATCCAAACACCTACTTATTCTACATTCTAACACTCTAATTTACACTCTATCTACAGGGCCTACATCTCTTCCCTCACTGTTGGCAGATTTTCCCAAGGAGCCAAATCCAACCCCTGAGGCACTTGGGCTTCACTCGGGGGTCTCAGAGGGGTCTGCCAGGGGGTTTTTCATCCCTAGAGGAGCCAGGGGGCTCCCTGGACTCCCACACTTTTCAAGGCAGATAAAGAAAGGTTTATAGCCTGCGTAGTCATCCACAGTAACACTAAGCTGTTGATCTTTGCAAACTGCTTGCCAAGTTGTTCCTTTCTTAGGTAATGGAGGCTTGTATCAGCCAGAAATGCATGTGGTCAGTGTTTGCAGATGATGTTAGGTGGACTGTTGGTGAAGTAAGTGGGGCAGTTTATATGGCATTCTGTAAAAAAATGGTGTGTCTTTGTGTTCCTCAGTTCTTAACAAAAATTAAGTTAAAAATCCCCAAAAACAGGTTTTGCAAAACATCCGACTTTTTTTCCTGTTAGTATTAAACATGAGCATAGTCACCTCATCTTTAAGAAAGTAAAGGTCACCTGTAACTCTGCTTGTTACTTTGTGGTGCTTGCCGCTGTGTGGTGGGGAAGGGGTTGGAGACAGACACAACACACTCCTCTGCTCGTTCGAGGACAGCAGTGCCAGTTTGTTCATGGAGGCTATATCTTACAGGAGGTTCAAAATTCGCCCACCTGACCATATCATGGCAGAGGTCTTGGTGCTGCCCAGTTCCTTTGACCTGCAACCTAGGTGGAACCAGATTGGATAAATGTACATTCAGGGGCCGGCCCATGGAACTAAGCTGGTTTTCCAAGGCAACCACAGCCCAAACTAAACTTGCACTGCAGCAGCTACCTATATTTCTGCAAGAGCATCAAGTGCTTTTGGTCAGTGTTTGTGTGCATCCATTAGCCTTGTTCTTCCCTGGAGAACTTTTACAACACTCAGATGATCTGTGTAGGCTATAGACTGCTGTTGCTGTGGGGATAGGAAGCGGCAAAAGAATACAGCAACACAACTCCTCTTCCAAGCAGCAAGAAGGAGCAATTTATTGAAAAGCCATGGCTTTATATATAAGAGAGATCACAAAAAACAAAGTAGAAAAGAATCGTTGCTCAAAGAAGGCAACACCTCTTCCAAAACATGCTCTCTGCAAAATATCACGAGAAACTCACATGACTTGGTGGTCAACACCAGGTGTCTATCTGTGTTTGCTTTCTGCCTTTCCTTGTTTTGTCTCTGAGAAAGATTTCCAGCCTGGGAAAGATCATGGCTGACACTAAGAAAAGTCCCAACAATCTGGGAAAAGCCCCGATTAGGTTCCCCACAAGCCTTCAGCAGTGTCCACAGACTGCAGTGGTGGACTTCAAGGCTTCCAGCAGAAGAAAGATGCTGTCCACATTCCAGATTTTCCTTTGTCTAAACCTTCAAGCCTTCAATTTTCAAGCAGTTTGAAGAGCTCCAAATCAGACATGAACACGTGCTTGTTTTTTCATCACCTTAGTCACCACTGATGGTTTAGTCAAGTTATCCGGTGCTTTGGATTTAATTGACTAGTGAGGCACATGTTAAAAATAAGTCAAATATCTCCTCGATTACCTTCCCAGAAGGGTTTGACTGAAGAACAAGTTCTGAAGACAAATATTTGATATACTAGAAGTAGAATTTAGGAGTTGATTGCAGAGCACTGCATGTACAAATGGTTAAGGAGGAGCCATCTTTTTATGTCACCTCTCTGCTTGTTCTCATTTGAAATACTAAATATTCTGCAGGTTGGTTTTGTTAGGGTTGGGGGGGTTTTTTGGGGAGCTGGAAGGATGTGGGTGTGGGGTTTTTTAATTTCCAGAATAGTGTACCAAGAATTTGTACCCCTGTCCTGGTTTGAAGGACAGGTGTCTGCCAATAAAGGCAGAAGCTTCTCTTTGAAATGGACAAAGTAAACCCCTTCCTCCAAATTATTATTATAATTTTGAAATTAAGGGGCTCTCAGGCAAAGATATGGGAACTAGGAATAACAGTTCTGTACTACGAAAATTAAAATAGAAATACAGTATTACAAAGAACAATCCCAACCCTGACAGAGTCAGAATACAACCTGACACCCTGTCAGTCAGTCAGAGTGTTGGTAGCAGTCCAATTAAATGGTAGCTGCATCCTCCTGCAGTGGCAGATGTGGTTCAGCTGGAGCAGTGCTCCTGTAGAAGGTGCAGTTTTCCTCTGAAGGTCCAGAGATGATGTGGAAAGGTCCGGTTTTCCTCTAGAATCCAGTGGAAAGAAGGTATCTTGTTGTCCAAAATCTCAGGTTTTTATCTAGGTAGGAAATGCTTGGCTCCTCCCTCTGGCTGGAGCATCTCCCATGGGATGATGTAATTTTATCAGTCATGCACTGGGACTCAATGGGCCCAGCAGCAGATGATCTCTTCCTGGAGGGAGGATGGGTTGTGAAAAAGATAAAGATGATTGCCCCACCTAGTCTTAAAGATGGCCCTTAAAGATAGTATGTGCCACAGAGATAAGGAACCACTACCCCACGCGGCTTCAAAAGATGGTGATAGAATACACATTTCTGGCCACATCAACCAAACACATTATCTACCCCTTATTCTATTACCATCTGTATAATGAAAAAAAACCTTACACATAGTTTTCACTTAAAATTAGGTTTCCCTGTGGTACACAATGGGTTTTCTCTACTTTCTGCATTACCCATCAAGTGTAACCAGGCCCTTGAGCAAAGACAATCTCACAGAAAGGTTTGTCCTTGCCGGAGGTCGGACTAACCCAAACTGTCTTTCCTAAAGTACCTTTCGTGTGTTCTACAGGGACTTTATCTCTATTCACAGTGTGCAAGGGTTCAGATTGGGCAGGACCAATCGATTGATGGACCCTCGGGTGTTGACCATCCAGGTGGCCTTTGCTAAGTTTGTTTCCCAGTTCTTGAAGGTTCCCCTACTAAGTGCCTTCAGGGTAGTCTTGAGTAGGCCGTTGCACTGTCCAACTTTCCCGGCAGCTGATGCAGGGTAAGGGATATGATACATCCATTCAATGCCGTGTTCTCTGGCCCAGGAGTTGATAAGGCCGTTCTTGAAATGAGTCCCATTGTCTGACTCGATTCTCTTGGGGGTGCCATGCCTCCAGAGGATCTGCTTTTCCAGGCCCAGGATGGTGTTCCAAGCGGTGGCATGGGGCACAGGGTAGGTCTCCAACCACCCGGTGGTGGCTTCCACCATGGTCAGCACGTAGCGCTTGCCTTGGCGGGTCTGAGGCAGTGTGATGTAGTCAATCTGCCAGGCCTCTCCGGATTTATATTTGGACCATCGCCCCCCCGTACCAGAGGGGCTTCACTTGCTTGACTTGCCTGATGGCAGCACACGTCTCACAGTCATGGATAACCTGGGAAATACTGTCCATGGTTAGATCCACCCCTCGGTCTCGTGCCCACTTATAGGTGGCGTCTCTGCCCTGATGACCTAAGGCATCATGGGCCCATCGAGCCAGGAACAATTCTCCCTTGTGTTCCCAATCTAAGTCTATCTTTGACACCTCTATCTGTGCAGCCTGATCTACCCGCTCGTTGTGCCGGTGTTCTTCACTAGCCCGACTCTTGGGAACATGGGCATCCACATGACGGACTTTCACGGGCAGCTTCTCTATCCGAGTGCAATGTCTTTCCACTCATCAGCAGCCCAGATTGGCTTTCCTCTTCATTGCCAGTCAGCCTTTTTCCACCTTTCCAGCCAGCCCCACAGAGCATTGGCTACCATCCATGAATCAGTGTAAAGGTAGAGCTTTGGCCATTTTCT